>CM056209.1:15837676-16437676 GCA_029692085.1 Gymnothorax javanicus | reverse complement strand
TACATTTAATTAGATATATTTTGTAGTCTTGGGTTGGCTAGTAGCCAATTTTGTGCCCGTTCCTCAATGCGAACACTTTGACTGCAGAGCTCCTTTCTTTGTTGTGTTTCCTATACTGCATTTTTCTTGTGTTTTCTTTCCAAAATCCTTCATTTGGCGCGGAAAAACGTTGCTAATCCGGAAATGATTTGCTTCATTTTATTTTTAGTAGCAAATAACTCTGAGGCTTCATAATTGTGCCTGAAGATTAAGAAAACCTTGCCTGGAAACATTTCACCGACCAATCCATGTCCCCGCTTATCACTAGGGCAGATTATTCTCTCTGCTGGACTCAGTGTGTGCTGTAATACTTTTCTCTCGTGCTGTTGCCATGTAACGTGTATAATTGGCTTTGAAATATGGCGCATGGTCATTTAAAGGTCTCTTTCTGTGCGGGGTCAATTTAAATCAATTTTCTCCTCTGCTTGTGATAATTATGGTTCCCTGAGTTTCAGCTTGCATGCAGCAGAACGTTTTTAAAAAATCTGTTTTTGAAGTCGGTCAGTGCCTTGTAGTCTAACTCATTTAAAGCAATGAGAGTAGGACGGTTTTCTCATCATCCCTTCATGCAGCTAGCAACTGAATGATTACCATGTGAAGAAACTGGTGCATTTTGGATCAAAGATCATTTTTCTTGTTGCCATGGTGTATGGAGATTTCTCTTTATAACAAACTGGTATTACATCCTGATACAGTACATTTGCATAAAACAATGATGGTGAAATGGTAACATTTTGAAATTTCTTTCTTATTTTAATCATTAAGATGGTTTCATCATTCTTTTTCATTTCAAAATACAGGTCATCAGAAGAGCAATCTGAAATTTGTTGCTGTATTTATAAGCATGATGTTCAACAATGTTATGATGTGATACTTTTAATGTCGATTGAATTTGGTAGCTTTTTTCCCCTCTTGCATAGTTTGTAAGATCAGAGAATCTTTTTGTCTTGCAAATATCTTTGAGCTTCTTAGTAGAAGCATGTTTTTAAACACCTCATATCAGCAATTGAAATGCATTGGATTTTCTTTCTGGCTCAAAATACGGGATAACTGGATAAAGGGTTGTCTCAACCTTTAAGATTATTGAGTTTTGTCTTTTGAACACTGTTTTGATTTGACATTGATTCAAGTTATTGTCAGTTGTACTGAAAATAGTGCACAACTGGGCAAGCTGTTAAAAGAATTTATGCTTCAAGTGTCGAAACCACACCTCAGTCAAGTCACGTGACCTCTGAACGCATTTTACCAAGAACTGCCCAGTTTGTAGACCTTAGCAACAAAACATGTGGTGCTTCTTGGCAGGGTCATTGCAGTTGACTCATTGACTTAGTCCTCTTGCTGTTATGCTGATGACTGTCTCAGCAGTATAATCAAAAAACATAATAAACAGCTTTAGTGAATCTCAATGCCTGTTTTATGTGAAACAAATGAATTATATTCTTACTGCTCATCAAACATTTCTGAGCTTTAATTTAATTTGTTTGACTACATTGTGATTCGCAGGCACATATTGGCCTGTCCTTATTTTGTGAAGGACCTCATAATTTGCTCTGACTCATGAAGCGCTGTAATGCTGTTTTTGCGCTTTTTTTGTATTTGGATCCGGGGAAATGCATATTGTATTACTCATCAGGAAGAGGATTCCCCGCCCAGTGTTCCTGCATTTTTCATATGGTAAAATACAGTCAGCAGGGATTCTGACTTCCTGTTTGAAGAAATGACAAAAAATATTATGGAACGCTGGGACATAACACTTTGATTCAGGAGTCTTTTAGTTATGGTGTTCTTGACGATACATTTATCAGCCTGTGAGGATGATCATGGACGATGAAAAAACATATTATGTTTCCAATGTGTGTATTGCTCTTTCCTCTGATGTGAAGTTGATGATTTCATGTGGAGTGTCTCATAAAAGTCACTTTTTTATGTAGCTCTTTACCAGTAATAAACAGCCACAAATGTCTCACGCTTTACGTACTAGAAACATTGTAGTTGCATTATGACTTATTTTCTGGATTGTCTCCTAGGAATGACAAATTTTAAGCCAGGTAGCTTCTGTGTCTCCGCTTGGTAAAACTTAACTGTTACTCTGCAGTTCTAATTTAGTACCTAATAACCAATACAAAATATTGTGATGCAGTTTCTTATTCAGGCAGAAGCATGTTGGTTAGTTGTCAATCCAGTTCCTTCAGCAAAGGTAACAACAACAGTTCTGCAACAACCAGTTGTCTTTCCTATTCATTGCATGAAAACACTCAAAAGTCATTGCATTGCAACGAGTGAATGCTGTTCGGATTCCTGAGCGCATTTAGTATCAAATCGCTGTAGCATGCCTGTGTTACATTTACCATTTAGTAGCCACATTATGCTGGAGAATCTGCTACTATGCTGAATGTAGGAGAATAACCCTCAGTATTTCAGTTCAGCTGTAGTTCAGATTCATGGCAAACCTTTCTTTGGGAGCCACTGACCAAAATTATGGCCTATTTTCACCGGGTTAAGAGCCTTCTCTTTGAAAGTGAGTGAACAGAGCTCTAAAATGCACTGTGGTGTGTACTGTGCTCGCTGTATATTTGAAAACCCATTAAAACCTTTAAGAATTATAATAAAAGCAAAATTATGGACTAGGTTACTATTTATGTGCCGTTTTCCGTCCCATAACTAAGTGTGTTATTCCCTCTCTGGAATTAAAACTGCCTTTGAAGCGTTGACTTTATAAAGAGAACTGTGGCTTGATGGAAAACGTTAATAGCCTGCATTCTTGTTTTCTTTCATAAATCCATGAACAGACATGTCTTTGCATCCCTTTGGAAATTGATGTTCTCAGAATTGTGAGGTACTAGTGATAGTTTTAACTTAATAATTTGTGGATGTTAAATTGCTAGACTGCTGGAAATTAGTTTATCATCTTTAAAATCCTGCATTTTCTTTGGTGTACAGAAACATTTTTGGATTCTGAGAATAAGCAGCCCCACAAAGTGAATTTTATGTCAGGGGAATTATTTTCCTTTCAATGATATTGTACCGGCCTATATATTGCAAAGTAGTGTCAATGTTTTAATTACATTTGAAGTCGAGGACTGTGCTGAAAGGTTTTTCCGGAAGGCATTAACGATGGCCTGGTTCTGTGCTGCTAGCTGCACCATATGGTCTTGGTCTTATTGGCTGTGGAAACCAGCTGGCAAAACATATTGCACCTCTACAAATGGAAACATCCTGCATGAGCATGTTTATCTTCTCAGCGTCCATTGACGGCTGCGTCAGTTGGCTCGCATAGAAATCGGTCATGGATGGATTGAGCTATGCAGCTGGTGGCACCTGACCGGTCACACTGGTCACCATTGGTCAGACTGCAGTCTCAGGTCTCATTAACTTATCATTCCACTTGTGAAGGCGAGTGGAGTTTCAGCCACATCTGTTGGGGTGTGAAGTTTGTGGTGTTCTTCCATCAAGCGCCATTTGTGCTTGATCTCACATGATTATTTGGGGTAAATATTGCCAAGTCTCCCTCATCCTGTGAAATAGTACTATTCCTTTGTATTTTTAGGAGATGCCTGTGAGGTGAACCACTGCCACAATGGGGGGACTTGTGTGATTGGACCGCGGCAAAGCCCTTTTTTCTGCATCTGCGCTAACGGTTTCGCTGGTGAAACATGCAACGAAACAGAGACTGGTAAGGACTTGCGATGCTTTATACCTATTGGCTGAAATGTTGTCAAGGCAGCTCAGAAATGTTAATTTTCACCCCAGAAGTGGTTGAGATTGAGTGCATTATCATGTCGACTGGAACTGTTCCCTGACTGTAAAACTTTAAATGCTAATCCGTTCAGGGCCTTGCAGCCAGAACCCCTGCAAGAACGATGGCGAATGCAAAGTTGTCAGTCAGTCGCGGCGAGGGGACGTCTTCAGCGAATACGTCTGCAAGTGTCGACCTGGCTTTGATGGCGTTCACTGCCAGAACAGTAAGAGCCGCAATTTCTCTTATCTCCTGCTTCACAAGTGGTGGTTGGCTGTGCTTGCAATCGCATCTGCGCAGCGCGCAGCTTAAAGTGGCTGTCTGTTTCCATTATTTAACTTTTGTCGTACCATCCCCCCATGCTTAAATGAACAAGTAGCATATCATAATCGTATCAGATTTTTTTGGGCATTGTAGTTCTCATTGGAGGGTTATTTGTGATATTTTTATGCAGGCAAAGGCTGGGTGTTGATTTACAAAGGAATAATTTGGCTTGACAAACGCATACTGGAGGCACTGAGAAGATTTAAATGAACACATGATGTTACTGCCCATTGAAGAGCTTCTTATGCGAACATTTGGTCCGCAGTCACTCTTCTCTCTGTCTAATTAGTCTTGCTGGCCAGAGAGATACAGTGCTGTGAAAAAGTATTTGCCCCTTGCCAGGTTTCTTATTTTTTTGCATATTTTTCTGGCTTAAATGTTTCAGATCATCAAACAAATTTTAAAATTAGACAAAGATAACCCGAGTAAATACAAAATTCAGTTTTTAAATGATGATTTCATTTATTGATGGAGAAAAGCTATCCAAACCTACCCGGCCCAATGTGAAAAAGTAATGCCCCCCCAACTTGTTAAATCATGAATTAACTGTGATTAACCACATTTTTTGAGTTCAATTTCTCTAGCCACACTCAGGCCTGATTACTGCCAGACCTGTTGAATCAAGAAATCACCTAAATAGAACCTGTCTGACAAAGTGAAGTAGGCTAAAGGATCTCAAAAAGCAACACATAATGCCGCAATCTAGAGAAATTCAAGAACAGATGAGAAACAAAGTCATTGACATCTATCAGTCTGGAAAGGGTTACAAAGCCATTTCTAAGGCTTTGAACTCCAGCACACCATGGTGAGAGCCACCATCCACAAATGGAGAAAACTTGAAACAGTAGTGAACCTTCCCAGGAGTGGCCGGCCTACCAAAATTACTCCAGGAGTGCATTGACGACTCATCCAGGAGGCCGCAAAAGAACCCAGAACAACATCTGAAGAACTGCAGGCCTCATTTAAAGTCAGTGTTCATGATTCAACATTAAGAAAAAGACTGGGCAAAAATGGCATCCATGGGAGGGTTCCAAGGCGAAAACTGCTGCTGACCAAAAAGAACACAAAGGCTCATCTCACATTTGGCAAAAAACATCTTGATGATCCCCAAGACTTTTGGGAAAATATTCTGTGGACTGAGGAGACAAAAGTTGAACTTTTTGGAAGGTAGGGGCAAATACATCTGGCATAAAACTAACACAGCATTTCATAAAAAGAACATCGTACCAACAGTCAAACGGTGGTGGTAGTGTGATAGTCTGGGGCTGCTTTGCTGCTTCAGGACCTGGATGACTTGCCGTAATTGATGGAACCATGAATTCTGTTCTCTACCAGAAAATCCTTAAGGAGAATATCCGACCATCAGTTTATGACCTCAAGCTCAAGCGCACTTGGGTTATGCAGCAGGACAATGATCCGAAACACACCAACAAGTCCACCTCAGAATGACGTAAAAAAACAAAATGAAGGTTTTGGAGTGGCCTATTCAAAGTCTGGACTTAAATCCAATTGACATGCTGTGGCATGACCTTAAACAGGCTGTTCATGCTCGAAAAACCTCCAATGTGGCTAAATTAAAACAATTCTGCAAAGAAGAGTGGGCCAAAATCCCTCCACAGCAATGTGAAAAACTCATTGCCAGTTATCGCAAACGCTTGATTGCAGTTGTTGTTGCCGAGGGTGGGTTTAGGTTTAGGGGGCTATTACTTTTTCACATAGGGCCAGGTAGGTTTGGATAGCTTTTTTCCCTAAACAAATGAAATCATCATTTAAAAACTGCATTTTGTATTTACTCGGGTTATCTTTGTCTAATATTAAAATTTGTTTGATGATCTGAAACATTTAAGTTTGAGAAATATGCAAAAAAAATAAGAAATCAGGTAGGGGGAAAATACTTTTTCACGGCACTGTATGCAGAAGTTTATCAGTTGGTGGAATTTGTTAACGTACTCTGTTGACTGTAACGCCTCATTGTAAAACACAGATGAGCCCAGAGTTTGTTTTGACTGTGCTTTATTTGTCGACAAACTTTCAGATAGCTGTCCCCAATGTAAATGTAAGCTTAAATGGGGGGAAAAATGTCATCTGTAAAATTTTTTCTGAAAGATAAAAAGTAGAAATTGACTGAAAACACTTATTTCCCATTGAGCAAGCTAGTCAAAGCTTGCCAATGGGATAAGTAAATTTCAAGTCGACAAATAATTACTTAAAATAAGTAAAAAATTTTCACTTACAAATAGTAAAAAATAAGTTACTATTTTCTTGACAAGTGAAATTGACTTATCCCATTGGCAAGCTAGTCAAAATGACCTCAAATCAAGGACAAATTTTTTGTCTTACTAAGAAAAATTGTGATTGAAATAAGTGTTTTCAGTCTTAAAATAAGTAAATTCATCTTTCCTGGTATCTTTATCTTTCATTTTTTGCAGTGTTTCAGTCTGAGGAGATACATTATAGGTTTTCTTTAAAGTGACATGTGGGGTGTTTTTGAAGTGCCAGTTTGGAAAGTATTCACTTCCTAAGTTCATTTGCATAATGTGGATGGTTGTATGGGCCATATTGATTTGTGTGTGGGCTGTGTAGCGGTTCAGTAGCTCTTCCGATGGTAGTTAGTGCTTTGCGGACACCGTGCTCTGCCTGTGGTGATCGTTCGCTGAAGCTGCTTGCTCAGCGCTCTTGTGCCAGAGCAGATGAACCCTGTAATCGGCCGCCAGGCAGATCAGGCCCTATAGCAGGCTCTGACACGCTCATGCTGAGTGGGCCCTATAGGTGTGTCTAAACGCACTGCTCCTAGAGCTGCCCGGCTCTGCCCTGTTCACCTGTACGCTTCAGTGCTGCTTTCCTCTTTGGGTTAACCTTGAAGCCGGGACGTGGGCAGATTTCTTATTTTGTTTCTGCTCTTATGTCTGTAGCACTGATATTTTGTACCACCTCACCCAAACTAAAGATTAAAATTTTCACTTTGGTACGTGAAATCAGTGTGACTGCCCCATGGAGAGATCATGAAATTGATGTTGACAGCTGCTAAGCCTCTGGTGTATTTACTTTATGACTAAGGTGGATCCAAGTCATAATTTTAACAGTATCTGGCAGCCATTTTCTCCGCTCTGTCCATGAAATTAGCTGCTACTCTGAGTTATTTGAGTGAGTCACAGGAGCGGAACTCAGTGGTGACTGTCCCATTGGATGCGGTGGCGTGCTAATGGACGTTTGCCCTCTGCCCCAGCGGCGGCGGGGCCAGCTGGGCCTCTAATCCCATAGTTCCACTCGTGGTCGCTGACTCATTTTGAAAAATCCTATGACTCATGTCTGGCAGTGGTCCCTACCTGGCTTGACCTTGTCAGCCACAACTCTTACTTTCAGCACACAGCACCTGCATACTCATATTTACTCCATTTTATAGCTAGCTGACTCACAATCTGGAAATAGTGTTTTTTTTAAATATTTTTTGATCTGTTCTAGCTGACGAGGCTGGGACGCAATCCCATGTGTGCTATGGAAAGTTGATCCCCTGCCCTGCACTGAAGGCAGCCTGTGCCCTGCTTTGTGAGTCATGCCCGTAGGGCAGTGCCGCGTGTTTTTGTTGAACCCATGGACTGTTGGCCCAGCACTCTGACACCGGGGCACCTTCGGGCAGATTGGTCACATTCCCGATCCCACAGGTCAGCTGGTAATGAGGGACTTTAATGCTGGAAATGGTGCGGTTACCGTTTATTGCTTTGAGTGGTAGTGTAATGTTCACAGTGCTCTTCGTCATGCACTGAGTGAGTCAAGCTAATTTCTCATTAGTCAACAAACAAATCAGTCAGAATGCATTAGTCGTTGTTGTGTTTGCGCAGGCTAAGTAGGGTAATCTTTGCTTAATCTTTGTTTTTGTCACAATTGCTGGCTGCTGTTGCAGTATTCATCTGTTGAGCTACTGCTTTCCTGCTTCTGGTGGAGCAAACAGGCTTAGTTTTGACGCTCATAATTAAGCTCAATGTGAGACTGTTTATCATTGCTTCCCCTGTACTAATTACATGCCTATTGTGCTGACCCAATTTGGTTTTGAGTGCGGTATGTGGGTGACTGTATTGCTATACTTCACAAGCAGCGCCGAAATTCTGCCCTGTTTTTATTGAGCACTGACCCGATTTATTGAAAGAAAAAAAATGTGCTGTCATGTTTGGTTCTGCCAAAATGGAAGCTGAAATTTGCAGCTGAAATCTGGGTCGGTGGTCAACTTTTGTCTGTCAGTGTTGTCGTTGTCTTCCTTGAAAGCATAAGGAATGTTCTGGAATAGCTTGATGTTTTCCATAATTCTCACAAGAAGATTCCTTGATCCGGCTGAGCTGGTACTTGTCTCAGTGTTCCTCTTTTTCCTGATGTGAGTCATGAAATTATCTCTGGAGCTTCGCTTCCCTCTTCCAGTATTCAGACAGCAGACATTACATAATGCATGACAACAAAAAATACCCTTTTGGTAAGGAATACCATACCCAGTGGAGTCACATGTCTCAGTCCTGCTCAATATATGCTACAAGATTCATATTTTCCAGACTTCTGAGATATAGAACTTCTATTGCCTTTACTCATACCCAGACTCACTGACCAGACTCCAGCATTTAAAGACATTTTATCCACATTCAAGGAAATTTTTAATGTGAGTATTCGATGTCAGTCATACGGCCATTACATTCTGATCTAAGTGCCTTTATCCCACCCATGCCCCCAGTTAGCACGACTGGCCTCACCTTGCTGGAATCGCCAAGGGTGCTGACGACGCACTTACGATGCTAGACCGACTTCGCTCTAACAACAACTCTGACCTTAATTAAGCAGATTATGTGCTGCTTGAAGTATGGTGTTTATGTGTGCATGGCCGTCAGGGCTTGGTGGTTTGGAGTGCCAGCCAATCCTCTTATTAGCGCTGAGAGAGGTTGCAAAACAAGCTCGGAGGGAGGAGACGGAGCGGGCTGTGTCTGTCTCTTAGATTACAGCCTTTGCTAGTCTCTTGGGGTCGTGGGCTCCGTTAGACAGTGATAATCGGTGTGTGAATTTTGGGCATGGTGAAACAGCATTTTCACTGTATCTCGGCCAGATTCTAATTTTAGAAATGTCTTAAGCCAGATGTTTAGAAAACAATAAAGCGACAAAGAAGTCCTAGAATGGATATTTGGCTTTATGCTACAAAAGCCAGTAAATGAATAATGAAGCCATTGAATTGGTCATTTCATTCAAGAACCCTTTTGCTCCCTTGGTTCTATGTCATATGTGCTCCACCCTTTAATGGGCTTTGTTATTGGTTTACGCCCATTAGGTTTAGACAGGGCAGCTGTGAAAAATGTTTTGCATTCACCGCCCAATCAGGGTGTAGCACCATCTCCGTATAAAGTCCCAGCGCTCTCACTGCTCTTCTCGCTTTTTCACTTCGCCACCTATGAGAACCAATCATCGCCTGTGAACTTTGTTTGCCATCCGAGGTCGCAGATGAATTGATCTTCTCTTGTCATGTCTGATAACTTTCACATGGCCTCAGAGAGGTTTTTTGAAGCGCTGCACGCTCTTGACACACAGATCGTTTCAGATGTTAGTGTTGTTTGCCATGAGAGGTACCTCACCTGGGTCTGCGAGGACATTCCCAATTCCTCTCCAGGTGAGTCATATAAGGTGAAGATGGGCCCTCACTCTTCGGATTAGCAGCTAATAGGCTAGCCATGTCTCGTTGGCTAGCTAATCGTTGCCATTGCTCACTGTCCTCAACTGGGTGCGTGCTATCGAGCGGTGATGCTCATACAGCAGATGGCGCTAATGACGTTGACCTAATCCTCGGCGTAGAAGTGAAGTGCCGACCTTCAGGTCCCCCACCCCCAATGTCATCCCGTCCAGCAAGTGACTTTAGGTTCAGCCACTAACCCCACTGGCGAACCAAGTTGGCACCGTTCGCTCTATTTGTGCCATTAGCACTGCTTGTCGCTGCCATTACAGCTGGGCAACTATTGTGGTTACATTTGAGGTTGGAGTTGAGAGCTGTTTACAAACCATCTCAGTTACTATAGTGACTCACATGCAAGATAGTGACTAAAGCACTACACCAGCCGGGCAGCGTTTCATGCTGACTTGCCCATAGATGGCTAAAGGGTGCATTTTCATCGACTGGATAAAAATGGAGTTGTGGTGTGTGAGACTCGCTTTCTCTCGGCTTCCACTTCATAGGCGAACCCCCTGCGCTCCTCAGCCCACGTGAATAAGCAGTTCTAGGTTGAGTGGCTAACCCCTCTGGCCAGCTCTCTTAGCACTGTTACCTCTGTTAGCATTGTTAGCACTATTGGCCCCGATATTTCAAATCGGCCACCTGCGCGTGTGACGTCGGAGGTGAGAGCCATGGGCTAACCATCTCAATTACTGTCCTGACTCAAACTCAAGATGGTTACCAAAACAGTACAGCAGCCAGGCAGTGTTCAAGGGGAACTAGCATGCAGCCTACTAAAGTGAGTGTTTCTTCAATGAGTGGGTACACAAAGAAGAGGCGGTGCTTGAAGGAGGCTCTCTCTCGGTCTCCACTTCATGGACATACTCCTTGTTCTTCTCAGCCCTGGTGAGGAAGCGGTTCAAGGTTGCTAACTCCACTGGAAAACCTCATTAGCATGTCTAGCTTTGCTAGCTTTGCTGGCATCATTTGCACTGCTAGCTGCTGCTGTTACACTTTGGCCACTTTTGTGTTATCATGTGATGTGGGTGGTGAGAGCTGCGTGCAAGCCATCCCATCTGCCTTTGCGGTTTCGGCTCGTGATTTGACTAAATAAGGACTGTGACTCCATCCAGGCAGCCAAGATTTGATTCCTTCCGCTCACAATGGATTTATTGTGAAAATATTAACTATACTAAACAGTACATAATACAATTATTGCCAGACTAAAACACTGCGGCAGCTGGGCAGTATTTCAGACAAATTAGGCTCTAGCCTGCTAAACTGAGTATTTCTCCATCAAGTGGGCACAAAGAAACGGTATTGTTCGAAGCTCGCTCTCTCTCAGCCTTCACTGCATGAGCAAACCTTCTGTGGTCTCTGCTAGCCACCAATAAGCTATTCATGTCTCATTGGGTGGCTAGTCGTGGCCATGATGGCCTGGTCACCTTTGTGTTTACATGTGACGTCGAAGGTGGGAGCCGGGTGCAGGCTATCCCAACTAAATATGCTGCTCTGCGGAAAGATGGCTGCAAAAACACCTCTCCACATGAAACACCCAGCAAGTGAGTGTCTTTTCCTCACTGAGTGTGCACAGCAGACTGGGGTAAGCGGCTGGAGCTTTGACTTGCCCCAAAAGGAAAATTTTCTCTACTGTCCTACGCAAATGGCTGACTGGGACACAAAGCTAGGGATGTGGGGACATTTTTATTCACCTAAGTTCGCTTTCTGCTGGAGTTCCTGATAAGAGGGCGGGGACAGGTGAGCCTGCTCTAGCTCTCCCTGCTGATTCCATTGCCTTGCCACTCATGTACCGTCACCCAGCATGGGTGTGGGTCTGCGGCGCTGTCTCTTCCCGCTGCACAGGACTTTGTGGAGAGACTATGCTTTGCAAATTTTACCTCCTACCCCGTACGTTCAGTTGCACTCTTCAAACCAATTGTTTTGTCCTCGCCGAGAGAATGGCCTTAGTGGAGGAGATAGCCACACTCCTCCAAAATGGAACCATGTGGGTAGTTCCCCTCTTGGAGGCACGGATGGGCTCCTTCTCCCTTTATTTATTGGTTCCCTGTAATGGACCTGCGAATCCTGTGGGGCTACGTTGTGCAGAGGTCTTTCTGCATTTTGTCAGTCACATCGCTTTTGGAGTACATACAGCCAGGCGACTCGATGACATCCATAGACTTGACCAAGGTGTACGTTCCACATCCCCGTTCTACTACTCCGCAGGAATTCCTGGCACTTCGCCGTCCAAGTCATCACGATTGCCTCCCTCATGTATTGTATGTAAAAATGTATTAAGGCATATCTAAGGGGTTACATATATGTGTCATGGTCAGCCTGCTTATTTTTAAAAAATGCCTCTTTAGATGATTTACATCGTGATTTCCACCAATAACTTTTAAAACTTCTGTGGAAAGTTGGTTCTTTTCTTCTAGTGGGCTCAGAATTGTTGGTGAATTTTCCAGAGGAGCTGTTCTACGCAGATGCATCAAAATCCACACTGAAATAGTTCAATCAAAACAACAAATGTGCTCTGCAATAGCAGTCTCAATCTCTGTACTTCAGTCCCATTGAAAATATGTGTATGTATTGGAGAGGACAGTCCATAAATGCCAACCCAAGAATATCAATGATTTTAAAAGTATTCACAGTATGTATCCTCACTGTCACTTTTGCCAGAGGTTTTTGCATGAAGTATTGAACAGGGGGTGCCAATCAATCAGCACCTATAGTTTCCATAAAAATGTCAGATTACTCAAAAACATTTAATCGTGCTAACTGAATAGAAAGGATTAGGTTTTCTTTGAACACCACCAATGGAGATGTATTGGTGTTGTTCATCAAAAGCAGCCTTTTTTAAAAATAATTTTCATCTAGGGTGCCAATAATTCTGTTGCAGTGTGTATGATTGTCACTTTTACAGAAAAATGTTTCCCATGAACCGTTCAGCAGTGATGCCTTAGCGTGGGCGTACAGAAATGTTGCTATTTTTTTTAAGTAAACAATAAGTGCCTCGTGGTGCCCTTGTGTTTTTCACGTGTCATTTTCAGAAAATGTAAAGAAATGTTGTAGGCAAGTGCACCACTCGGTGGCTGTTTGGGGAAATGCAGTCGTTTGGCTCCCATTTGAAGGAGTAGTGAATCTGGGGTGTTTTAAATTAAATTTTGAGATGAAATGCTTCAGATTCGGTTATGTCGATTCAGCTATTTAATTATTCAACGGATCCTCAGATTGCTCCAACTCAAAATAATGGTAGCAGAATCTCATGTCACATTTCATGTCTCTGCGTAATGTGCAGAAACGGACTCCTCTAGTCCTCTCCAGTCAGGTTTTATGAGGACACTGGGCTTCACCTGCCTTGCTTGATGAGGGAGGATTGAGTGTCTGTGTTTAATTAAATCTTTTGGCTTTAGTTCCTGCTTTTGATAGCTTCAGTATGTGCTCACACACACCCCTTCTAATCAGTCTCTGACATACAGCTGGACATAATCCAGGTTTAATTCCATGAAAAATTTAGAAAGCTGTGGAGAAATCCATGGACTTGCAGAAATTTAACTTATGCTGTGCTGCTAATCAGGGATCAGCTGCTTCCCTGGACAGGAAATGTAATTACTGTATTTTCTGGAATCACTGGCAGATCATGGGTTCAAATTTTGTTCTCTGAGGAAAATTTAAAACTTGAAAAATCCTGGGGAGTGAACAGCCAGTTGTTGAGTTGCCAGCCACTCAGGTTTAAAAACATAGATTTCTTGATTTTCTGCCTTTTTTCTGGTTTCAACAGTCATAGCTTTTGAATGGTTAGTAGCACTTATTAATAATCACAAAACCTTTCTGCGAGGAGTTTCCATGGTCTTCAAGAATTTGTGTGTTTTGCTCCAAATAATACTGTTTCCTTCAACAGTGAAAAGACATGATGTCAGGCTAATTGGTGGCTCTAAATTGCTCATTGGCAGTGATGGCAAAATAAGGCCTTCAAAAGCTTTGAACCTTTTTGAATCATTGTATTGTAAATTATTCGCCGTTTAACTCTTGTCCAACCAAGGGTTTTTCTACAACCCCGACCAAGGAGGGGGTGGTTATCCCCCCCCCCCGATTATTTCGAAATTAAGCGATAAACATCATCTTGTTTGGTATCAGTGTACAGCTACAGATGTCCTCTCTTCAAATCAAGTACAAATAAAACACATTTCATCATTATGACGTCATAGTGATGTCATAACTAACACCATATTAGGAAAAAACATCAAAATGACAAAAATCCATGTTTTTAAATATTTTTATTAGTTTTTGCTGAAAATAAGTAACTTTCTGTAACCTCTAGAACTACTGATACTACAATTAATATTTTAGTACTATTATAAATGTTATAAACTCATGAGTAAGATAAATTTGACATTACTATGATGTCATAAATAACTCATTTTGGGAAAAACACACACAAAAGGAAAACAAATAGTTTTCTGAACATTTTTCACATTTTCTTTACTTTGTTTTTCCCTATGATAGAACAAGGCTTATAATATCAGTAATATGCAAGTAATTTTACTTTCATGTATAAGAATATGAACAATAAAAATCAACTTACCTCGCAAAATGATGATTCAAGTTCACCGGACAGATGTACAAATATCTTAAACCTTTTATGCAAGTGTGTAACATTTTTATCTATGAATTATGAGAACAACTTTATGAACAATTCTATGAACTTGTATAATAGTAGGCCAATAGCACAGTATAAAAATAGTATACAGTACAGTAACCAGTCAAACACACAAGTAAAAGTACGTCGGTCATGCACTTCTAATATTATTAGGTGAAGATCACTTCAAGGTTACTGGTCACTGCTGGTCATTGTAATTCCAAGATTTACTAATACAAGGACAAGCTACATCAATAAATCAATAAGGATGACATGACAATCAGTGTGGTCTACAAAGTTCATTCAGCATGAAGCATAATAATAGCATACTATTTGCAACTTATTTGTAAGCATATTTTGTATCAAAAACAGGCAAAAATTAACGCTGGTGGCAACCCCCCCCCCCCCACCCTTCGACTTTGACAGCCTACCCTACTCCCGGGGGGTGAGGCACCCTCATCATTTTTTCATGAAAATGAGCGCAAAGGATGAATAAACAATTACCTAGAAGCATTGGATCATATCTGTTAACGTTTTTGTGCGACAGGAAAAAATCTGTTAGGAGGGGGGTGGTAACCACCCCCCCTTGGTTGGACGGGGGTTAAAGCGTCATTAATACAGCTCCTGGGCGACACCTGTAGGTAAAATGATGTTCTGCAGTCTAATGAAGCTGCGCCCGAACGGTATTGATTTGATTTGCACACTAAATGTTTTTTTTTTTTCATGAATGAATCTGTTATCTTGTGAACATTTCAGGTTGGTTAGCAATCTGACTTCAGTTTTGTCATGTTATAAATTTTGTTTTAAATGAAGTACACAAGGTAATCGGGTGGAAGAGGTAACTTATTGGCTCCATACTATGGACAGAAATTCTCCCATATGCACTAAGTCAGTACACAGTAACCACAATCAACAGCGCCAATTATTACAACCCACAATGAACGCAATATTTCTATCTCTTATGTAACTGTGCATTGCGCCAGTTGTCAAAAGTTTGTCAATCTAAGGCTGTCAGGCAGTTTTGTCAGAAGAAAGCTGAAAGTGGTTCAAACGTCGACAGGCGTGGTTTTTTTGTGGCGTGACACAAGCCTTGGCACAGTGCGTTAGAAAAATTCCTGATTGAGTTTGAAGCTAGCTTGTGAGCCTCGGTGTGAGATGTAACATCTCTTTTGTGTGTCTAGCAAATGAGATGTGTTTGCCCTGAGATGGATCGCCAAAATGAACATGGTGTGTTCTTGCCTCTCGCCTGTTGCATGCTGGAATTGGGTCCACCATCCCCCACCCTATATTTGCGACTGCAGCTCCTTCTGCTGTGATATCATAGCTGCTGTGTTAACAGCCTGGATTCCCCACCCCTGTGCTAACCTGCCAGCACACAGACTCTACTCTGTCTCTCTTCCTCCTGAGGCTCCCTTAGCTTAGCAGTGTCAGCAGGGCTGAGCACCTGTGGGCAGCACTGCAGGAGATAGATACAGCATTGTGGGTCTCCTGACTTCAATCATGAAGCTAATTAATTAACCACCATGTCAGAATTATGGCACCTGCTGGCTGTCCTGCTGCACCTGCCACACCTGTATGGTCAGTTAACTCTCCTGTGAGGGGTTAAATAACAGAACATCAAAAAGAAAACTGTTTCTGCTTTGAATTGGCTTGGTTAATCATGCTGACTCTAAAATAAGACCACTGAACCCCCTGTCTATGAAGTCATTTGAAAATGTAATAGGTTACAAAGTCCTGGGTATGAGCCTACTGCCTGTAAATATGAACATTTGAATGTACGGAAGCAGTTGTGAGCATTTTTTTTCTTCTGTTTTTTACCCCACATTTTTTTTTTCCCCAAAAACTATTTTTGACCTGAGGCAGGGTGTGCACAGTTTGTGGGAACAGTTAATAGAAGTGTTTGGTCATTTGAAATGTGGCAGATGGATGTTAGTTGCATGGAATATGATCATTTTACCGTGAATTTTACTCATGTATATCGTATTGCACAATATAATTGGAAACAGACCACTTTGGCTGTTTTTTTGTTACATGATGAAGTTCTTCAGAATGTAAGTGTGGACCACATGTAGCGCATGACCTCTAATGTCTGCCTGCAGATGTGAATGATTGCGCCGTCCAGCCATGTAAGAATGGGGGGGTGTGCCGAGACTTGGACGGAGATTACTCCTGCAAGTGCCCCTCACCCTATGTCGGGAAGCAGTGCCAGCTACGTGAGTGC
Organism: Gymnothorax javanicus; assembly: GCA_029692085.1. Lineage (NCBI taxonomy): Eukaryota > Metazoa > Chordata > Actinopteri > Anguilliformes > Muraenidae > Gymnothorax > Gymnothorax javanicus. The sequence goes on along the minus strand of CM056209.1, from coordinate 16,421,046 downwards.
CTGCCGCCTGCTGCCCTCAAACAACCTGCATAATGGCTTCTTCTCTGGCTATTTCATTTTACAGTGTGCAGTGCTACAAAGAAAGCTGTGCTAGTAGAAACCTTCGGAAGGCAAACTGGCTCTTTTGCTGATTAACTTATGCATAGTGCCAGTTGCAACAGGTTGGAAACATGCAGTTTTACAGATGGGTTTTTACTGAATTAAATGCGAACTTATGAATTATTATTTCAGTGTTAGACGATCTAGGATTTGGACAATCATTTATTTCTATGTCGTATCTTTAATTGCCCTACTTGATCTCAAAAGCACGTATCCCTTCTTGATTCTGTCTCCCAGGTTGTATATCTTTGTTGGGGATGGAAGGGGGCGGGATTGCAGAGTCTCAGATCTCTGCTTCATCAGTGCACTATGGAATTCTGGGATTGCAACGTTGGGGCCCTGAGCTTGCCCGGCTCAACAACAATGGCATGGTCAACGCCTGGACGTCAGCCTCGCATGACAAAAACCCCTGGATTGAGGTGTGCCTCTACCACCAGTTTATCTCATTAGGCCTGTATTTTCTTCAATGCTAATTTTGTCTGCTAATAAAACTGAGCAATTTGACTGACATATTTCTGCTGTTGAGCTAGTGAGTTATGAGGCTAGTTTAAATAGTCATGAGTCAGATTGGTCAGGGCTCTCAAGAGTAAATCTGAATGTTTTCTAATTATTGACTTGAAATGGGAGAACTGATGGTGTAGTGGTTCAGTATAATAAAAAGTGATTAAAATGTGTGTGTTTCCTTTGATTTCTCAGATTAATTTGCAGGGAAAGATGCGCATCACGGGCATCATCACTCAGGGGGCCAGTCGCTTGGGCACTCCTGAGTTCATAAAGTCCTTCAAGGTGGCATCTAGCCTCGATGGCAAGACCTATACCATCTTCAAAGAGGAGGGGCTGAGGAAGGACAGGGTGAGCCAAGAATCAACAGGGCGTTTGCACCTTCGAAACTGTCTAAGCATGTCCATCTAAATTGATGCTCTGAAACCGAAACTGCATTTGCTAAAGATTTCGCTGGTTTTCAAAATGTTAGCTCCAGCTGATACTCTGTTTGAATGGATTATTTCTGGTGTATTAGTTTTTACATTGAAATACCAGAAGTAAGAGACACAATGCACCAGGCTCAGTAGTTATATGGGAGACCGCAGTGCCAACTCTGCATTGTAACAGGTATCGCATTACAGCCTGCATTATATATGATTCCACAAAAGTTATCACAATATGAAGCGCAAACATTTTGTACTTGATGTCTCGCAGGTGTTTGTCGGGAACGTGGATAACGATGGCACCAAGACGAATATGTTTGACCCGCCCATAGTGGCGCAGCACATTCGCATCATCCCGGTTGTGTGCCGTAAGGCCTGCACATTGCGTATGGAGCTGGTGGGCTGCGAGCTGAACGGTAAACGGCCTTCTGCTCTGCACAGAGGGGCCTCTGACCTCACTATTAAACCCAGGCGAGCCTTTGCAGGCTATGTAAAGGAATTGAAGTGTGGTGATTTATCTAAAAACAGGTGGTGTGAATAATGTCAGCACTAGCTATTTTATGTGCGCAAGTCTCGTCTTATCATCATCACATAATTTATGTCTAGGAGCGACCTTAGATGCAGTCAGTAGAGCGATGGCCACAACTGTGCTCACAGGAATTTGAGCTGCTCATGGTGGGGAGTCCTGGTGATTAGTAGTGAGATTAAGTACAATTTATTACTCTGGATCGCATTCCTTCCATTCAAAGTTCCTGAATGAATCCATTGGACAGAAAGCCGGTTTTGTAATCTGACACTTTCTTGAGCACCGCCATTGCACCCGTGAGAAACACACTTAACCCGTGCTTCTCTCAGAAAGTCCAACTATAATACATGGATAGTATGTGAGAATCTGAACTTGCTCTCCCAAAATGTGGGCATCTGTTTTACAAAACATGTAATTCAATGTAAGTTAATTCCCTGGCTTCCATTCCTGTGGGCTGTTGCTAATTCTTGATTACAGCAGGAATTCTTGCTTGAAAAGTGGGGTTTTTTTTTTTTTTGTGGTCAAATTGTTTTGTTCATTCTTTCAGTTAATTTGACTGATTTCCATACAGAATTCAATAACTCTTGTCACGGAAGATAACACTGGATGTATATTACTATATTTTTTAAGTCTGAATGGGGATGTCTTTTGGAAACTGAACTTCATTTTGTAAACCCAGGCCTGAGGTATTCTCTCCTTGCTACTTATACAAGCCAGCTGGCTCTACAACCAGCCAGTGATTTTGATAGTGTAGAGATGCATTTGTATACATTCTGTAGCTCCTCTTGGCATTTTACCATAACGGCATACGGAGTCGATCAGCTTCTGGTTTCGCCTTGGTGCTTTTCTTTTCCCAGGCCTTGTCCTTCTTGCATTTGAGTCGTCTTTGGTTTCATATTACTTCTAATTTATGTTATTTAAGTGTTTCCGAACCAGGACAACAGCCATGCAAGCTGGCTGCATTGTAATATACTGCAGCACAGCTAGCTGTGCATGTGAATTATGTTAGGTTTTCTGGGGACAGGAGAGAATTATTCCTGTGGATAAAGATCTATGAGGGAGGGATCAAGGGTGAATAGTGGTTCTTGCCAGTATTGCATTCCAAACATTACAAATTTGCTTTGAGTTGACACATTGCATACCTTTTTATATTTAAGCGCTTGCAGTGCATGAAACTCATCGCTTTGTGTTGGCTTAGTTCACCCCCCCATAGTGTAAGGTCAGAATTTTTTCTGCCATGTTAGATGACCAATGGCTGATGGTAAATTGCACACAACCATTTATTATAGTGTGTTGTCAGGAACCGATAGTATTGTTGAACATAACTTTGACTTGTATTAGCAAGAAATCATGTAAAGAAATTAAAGCAGGTGGTTGAATACATACATTTCCTGCATAGTCTCTTGTTTCTGCATTCATATATATTACACTGATGGATACATCTGTATTGCTACCCACTATCTGTCCACTAACTATGCAATGAGCTTACAATAAGCATAATTTGTTATGCTTATGATAATATCATTATTGTAATAGGTCTTGCTTATTATAAGATTATATGATTATAATAATTATGATTAGCATAATCATGCCTCCCATTGTTCACAGACCAAAGGACCAAGCCACTTTCCGTTTTCAGAGGGCTCATGAACATTTAACAGCTTATGTTCTGATTACCTTTCACATCCTTAATGAATAAAGAATCATTTGTCTTTTCACTGATTGTGAGTATATTTTAAGCGTTGGCCTGTAGGAATCTCGACCCATGCCAGTGCACTGACAGAACGCAAATTCATTCCATATATATCATGTCTAAAATGTTGTTTGCCATGGTTTCCTTTGGAATGCACAATGGGAGCAGTTCTGACATAACAACGCAGCGTGCCTTGGCCTTATGCTATGGGTTTATTCTCTGTGCTGTCCTGCCCGTCATGACACCGTCTGTTCTGCATGCCACATGCTGCTCATTCACTTTTGCATATCTTTTTGTGTACTTTATTTTTGCCTGTGGTTTCCCATGGTGATGCTCGCCCTGTGTCTAGCACTTTTCTCTCTGCTGTCTTGTTCACAGTGTATTTAAACACGGCAGGTTGCTCTGAGCCCTTGGGCATGAAGTCCCGTCTGATATCTGACGGGCAGCTCTCGGCCTCCAGTGCCTTCCGCACCTGGGGCATTGACGCCTTCACCTGGCACCCTCACTTTGCTCGCCTCGACAAGCAGGGCAAGACCAACGCCTGGACTGCGGCCAGCAACAACCGCTCAGAATGGCTGCAGGTATTAACTGTGTTCAGTCCTCAGCTCTGGGGTCAGCTTTAGGTTGACTTTTATTCTGAAAAAAAGTCTTGTGTTTTTGTCTCATTGTACAGAATGATTTACTGACACGAATTACAGCCTCAATTCTTGAAGAGCTGGGATGATGGGCCCAATTTTTCTGCATGTGCTATGTCTGAAAATGCTACACAGAGCAATTGCTAAATCAATTCCTATTTTCTTCCAGCTGCAAGGCTTAACGTTTTTCTTCCAGGGCAAAATTGAGTGAAGAGATGTGTATCAAGGATGTAGATAAAATTTAGGGAGCGTTTTCCATGTAAATTAGATTGTACCAGTGGGTGTGTCATTTAAAATGGAAAGAGACAACTTTTCAACCCCCCCTCCACGTTTCCAAGTGGTAATATTGTTTGCACCACCGGTACAAAGATGACCGCACTGCTTTATGTTTTTTTTTCAAGCCTACTTGCCGCTAGCAGCCTGGCTACTGTCCAACTGAGATCTCAGTGAAGGATAAAAGCATAGTAAAACATTCGGTACATTAAAAGAAGAGGGCGGGACATGTTACATATGGATCTCAGTAGAAAGAATGCAAACTAAATGTTGGTTTGGAAACGTCTTAAAGTCCCAGAGCTCTCTCCATCGAACCAGTGCCTGTCTGAGGTTCACTCTTGTTTTACCTCTGTTTCTATCACTCTCCCTCTTCACAGTTTTGCCTCCTCTATCAACAAGGTTCTTTTTCTCTTGCTGAGTTGAGTTTTCATTGTCACTTTGGATGTTCTGCTACGTATCATTTCCGCTAACAAGGATAGCTACCGATGGGTACCGGAGAAAAAAAAATACAATCCTCCTCCTCTTTTGGTTGCTCGATGATTGCTGCACTTCTTATATTCCATAAATCTGACCTTTATTTTCCCTGAAGATTGTACCCAGTGGCCGACAAAACTACAGATGTGCCTGCATGTTAATTGGCTTAACACGCTGAATAATCAGCTGATGCCGATTATTTAACAATAGCAAAAATTCCCTGATTAATCGACCTGCTGATCATTCGTTCTACCTCTACCACTGATTTTATATAGGGTGGCAGTGTTGGTTCTGGGTTTTACTCAACCTCATAAGACTGATCGCCTCGCTTTCACTCACACTTACTTGTAGCTATCACTGTGCCCGTCCATGTATTTAAATGATACAGAAGAACCACTCTCATTGATGGATCATGGATGAGATTGCAATAGTTTTTACATGTATCGCATGTGATAGGAAAAAACAGCAACCGGCAATTTGCAAATCCATTTTAATCCGTATTCAATTGAATAAAGTACAAAGACAAAATAAGTAATGTTTTAACTCATCAATTTGACTGTTTCTTACAGCTTTTTCTAAATGTGATTGTGGCAGAAAGTTCACATGAAGACAGGACGTCAAGTGCATGTACACCACTGTGTAACATAACTCTCCTTTTAATAACACTCAGTAGTCATTTTGGAAATGAAATCACAAATTATTGGAATTTCAAAAGCAGAATTTGTTCCTTTTCTTGCCTGATATAGGACTTCAGTTGGCAAACAGTTGGATTTCCGTTGTCATATTTTGCCCTTCATTACTCACCGCTCATTTTCAATGAGAGACAGGTCCAGGTTGCTGGCAGGCCATTCTAGTACCTGCACTCTGACTACAAAGCCACACGGTTGTAGTACGTGCAGAATGTGGCTTGACGTTGTCCTGCTGGAACAAGCAGGGCCGCCCCTGAAAAAGATGACACCTGGAAGGCAGCATGTGTTTTTCCAGTTTATGTGTACACTCCTGCTTTAGTTGTGCCTTTACAGATGTGCAAGTTGCCCATGCCAAGAGTACTAATACAGCCACAGACCGTGACAGATGCTGACTTCAGAACATGTTACAGATAACAGTCGGGATCATCCTTCTCCTCTTTAGTCCTGACAACATGACGTCCATTATTTCCAAAAACAATTAAAAAGATTTACTTGTCAGACCACAGCACTCAGTCAATTTTAGATGAGCCAGAGCCCAGAGATGTCGGTGATACTTTTAGATCAGGGCTTCTCAATCGTATCCATAAAGGGCCAGTGTGGGTGCAAGCTTTCATTCCAGCCACACTGTCATACACCTGCCAATCAACACCTTAAGTCTTTGCTTGAAGACCTTGATTAGTAGAATCAGCAGAGTAACTGGTTGGTTGGAATGAAAGCTTGCACTCTCACTGGCCATTTCTGGGTAAGACTGACCACTGTTCTAGCTGGTGTTGATATATGGCTTCTTTTTTGTATGGTAGAGTTTTAACTTGCATTTCATGATGCCAAGGTAAACTGTGTACATTGACTGGGGTTTCCACAAGCTCATGTGATCACGTCCATTACAGAAACATCTTGATTCTTAACGCAACAAAGTCTGAGGGTCTATGTCTCAGCTCTCAGTAATACATTCCAGATGAGCTTGTGTAAATTGCCATACATGTATTCGAGTAAATTTAAAGGATCTCTTTAACACCATGATCTTTACTCCCTCCTATTTGGTGCAACAGGTGGACTTGGGGTCCCCAAAGCGCATCACTGGTATCATTACACAAGGTGCTAAGGACTTCGGCACAGTGCAGTTTGTGTCTGCCTTCAAAGTCGCATACAGTGACGATGACTACACCTGGAGCATTTTCAAGGATGAAAAAACCAAGAGAGACAAGGTCAGAGTCTCTCTGTTTAATACTCAAATGTTTTACAGGTGCTAAGATATGCTGTCCAAAATGTGCATGTTTTGGTCTGGAGGATCTTGGAATGTGTTCAGATGGGAGAGCATCCCATTACAGTGCTTTCATTGGAGTGATCCAACCCTTTTAAGGGCCCAAGCAAGGGGCTCCACCATTTTTAAAATAAATAAATGTATTCATTTGTTTAATTCTGTGCAATGAGATGTACACTAGTCAGCCATCTGTGTGTGCTGGAAATGGGTTATTAAAGAGGTCTGCCCACACCAGCTCTGTTTATGCCCCAGCGTACAACCCCTTGAGTTCTTTTTGAGAAAAAAGAGGTTTATGTTGCCATCAGTTTGAGGTCTATTTGCAACCACTGCAATCCATTTATTGATATGCCAGTTGGGATATTATAATGATGGGCTTCAGTTGTTGGTTGAAAAACACTTATGCTGCTTTCACACCGGACGCGAAACGAATTTTTCGCGCGACAGATTACATTCAAAGTCAATGCAAAGACACGAATACATGCGTTTCGTGTGTATTCGCGTCTTTGCATTGACTTTGAATGTAATCTGTCGTGCGAAAAATTTGTTTCGCGTCCAGTGTGAAAGCGGCTTTACTCTGGATTCTAACCAGTGTTATTGCCTGGATACCCCTTCTCCCTTCCCTTCGTTTCCTGAGAGTGCCTCTCGGACCAACATATATGAATAAAATAATACCTAACACAGTTCCAGTAACAATACAGTGATCATTTGCCCTCAATGCAATGAAGATGTAGCTTCATTCGTCTTCAAGATCTTGCAGTATGTTGTAGTACATTGCCCAGCAAAGTCCTTGCTCTCATCTCACTGTGATTTATATATTTTTTTGTGTTTAACAGATATTCCAAGGCAACATTGACAACAATGCGCATAAAAAGAATGCCTTTGAGCCGCCTTTCTACGCACGCTTTGTGCGCATCTTGCCCTGGGACTGGCACGAACGCATCACTCTACGAATGGAGCTCCTGGGCTGTGACGATTAAAGCCCTCCCCTCAGATCTTGCGCATCCATCTTCACCCCACCCACCTCTCTGAGCCCCGCCCACCCAACATGCCTGCACTGCCTTTTCTGTCACTACAGGGGGAAGCAACGCTCTGCAAAACACTTAATACCTTGATGCGGTTGTGTTAGCTCAACAACCTCTGATTTGTTCTCTGAAGGATCATCATATTCAAACATTAATTCAGTGGTAACTAATAAGCATGCAGTAAGTATTGTGACCAATTTAATAGCTTGTGCTCTGTGGACTTGACCCCATTCCCATGCCTAGCTTTCTTTTTGGTGAAAATTCCTCACTTTATGCTCTACTGTTTTCCAGCACTCCTCAAGGTAGATGTGTTATTTTGACAATTTATGTTTTGTGATATTTATATGATGTTTTTACAATGCATAGTTTGTGGTTGACAATAGTCTTACAAGCTCATTGGAATTGTGAAACTGATTTGGATCTTCTGGTTAATGGTCTTGATATGGGAGTCCAAAACTTAAACATTAGGTGCTGTCCCTCAAAATAAATTCACTCAAGTCAAGACCAATTCATTTGCTGATTCAGATTTTGCTGATGATCATAATGTCCTTGGTGGAGACAAGACTACGTAGGTACTACTTCTAATTCTTAGCATCATGACAAAGCTTACATCTGATAGGTCACAGTACGCTTTTTAAAAAATATTGTTTTTCTAGATGCTGTGAAAAAAATTTATCTATTTCTTCAAGAAAAATATAAAATGAGCATGCAGTATTTTGTGACTGACCATAGTCTTACAGGTACTGTATTTGTAAAATAATTTGAACATGGGTGCCCCAAGGGCTTCAGTTTGGGAAATAATTTGGACATAAATTATATTATTTACTTAGTATTGCATAAAAAAAGGTATTTTGAGTCTGTTTAACTTTCAGGATTTGTATAGATTTTTTTCTTTTTTTGAAATTTGGTAACATTTTGTCATTGATTATTGTTGCAGTAGTGTGGCACTTGGAGGGTTTTTTAATGCTTTGTGTTTACTAAAATAGTTTGCTGTCAAGGATGACTGCGAAGTTGTCATTGAAATATTGAGTTTTCTCTCCTGGCCTAAGAGCTAAGGCATGCTATACTTCACAATAATGCTTAGTCTGTCTTTGCAGTGGCCAGGGTAAAATGCCTGTTTATGATTAATAAAAGATTAAGAATAAAAATAAAAGAAATTATAATGCACAGCACGCAATTGTATTATTTCTACCAGAGAGCAGTACCACTGACAAATATCTTTTCATGCTCCCAAGTGCAAAATTTCTGGTTGCTTAGCGTGCTCTTCCCTACAATCTCGGCCTTTGTTTTCCTGGTGATCCACCAGTTCCAACTTGCTTGGCTTGCTGGGACCCTGGTAGGATGTCACCTTGCCTGCACAATGCTTGACCTCAGTGGTGCCTCGTGCAACTGAAATTTCCTCACACTTTGTAACCATGAGGAAAAAGAAAAGTGCAGATGTCTCGCCTTTTGCCCCGCCTACTTTTTAAATCTTTTCTGAAATCAACTGAGTGACTGAAACCAATGTTATCGGCTGACTTACAAGTGATTTTTAGAACTTGTATAAAACCTTGCATGATAGTTTGGTGTACAGTTTGCTTAAATATTAGTTTGACTGAAATATGAAAATTTTAAACTGCCCTTGATCACATTTGGGAATGTGCAATATATTAACAATCATTTAAATTTAATAAGTTCATATCCTAGTAAAATCAGAAATTGGTAAGTCGAAGAGCAGACGGTATAATGTGGACAATATTTCCCTGAAATGCGAGCAGCAGTGACCTGAGGGGCACTGATTAACCCCTGGCATACATTTAAAATATTTTTGTCATGGAATCTGTCAACAAATACTTAATTTCAATGTTTTCCAAAGAGTGTATGTTTTGTATAACCCCGTAGTATTACAGCTTTGCAATTCATATTTGTGATGTGTAACATTATTTTGACTATTGTTAGCGAAGTAACAATTGTGATTTTCTTTTATGTGTTTTCCTGGTTTCATATGAAAATTATAAACATATTTATATTTTACAAAGGTAAATAACATTTGTAATACAAAATATTGGCTGAATTTTGTTTTGCATTTTCATGGTTGAAAAGAAATGTGTGTCCTAAATTGAATTGCTAAATAAAAACACTGTTTAAGAAGTCACCTTGTTACTTAGTGTAAAGTTCACTTTGAGCTACTGTGACTTGCTTATGACAACGTTTCATTCTTAAAGGGACACTTTGTCAATTATAGTGTGAAAAAGACATATAGTTTTTTTGCCAATTTTTTGTATATTTCTGCAATTCAGCTGCAAAGTCTGTCTCCTACACCCTCCAGTGTTATTATTTGACACGTGCAGTGTCATAGTTTGAGGTAAGGAAGAACTGCAAGTGATTCCACCTTAGATTTCCAGTCTCTGCCTCAGGAAAGCTAGTGTGTGTGCTGTAATACTGCACAGAAACTTTACTATTGTCTTTGCTTGCAAACTAGCGACATTTTCAACAGCAGAAATGGCACCTCAAATTATGAGTGCAGTGGATGTTCTGGGTGAGGATACAAAGCTAGCTAGCTAACGTACCTTTTATAATGTTACCTTTTGATCAGGTAGGGAAGGTTTTTGTTAGCTTGCGGTTGTTGCGGACTGTAGCACGCTAGCAGGTAGAAAATTTTTCTGACCAGTTCAATGAAATAACTTAACTTTTTTAGCACAGTCAACCAAGGGAGTTGCAGGTTCTCAAAACTTAAGACCTATAATCACTTTTTATGGTATTTCAATCACCTGACTGCATGAAAATAATCTTTTTCTGCTTACGTTCATGACAAAATAATGGGGTGAGATTTTCTTTACCTGGCCTCCGGGCTAACACAGAGAGATTCAATCAGGGATTTTACCCGTCCTTTTAGAAATGTGTCCCATGTGCACCACTCTGGCCATTTAGTCCTTTGATGCCATTGTTTAAGGGCAGCATGGCAGGATGCAGACTAAGAGCCTGAGTCTCCGTCCCTTGATAAGAAAAACAAACTGCACAAAGGAAGGGCTGATCGCACTACAAATCCACTGCAGAAACTCATGATCTCACAGCATGTTAGGGACCCCCAAACCCCAACCGGAGGACGAGAGAATAGTCACGAATGACCTCAATGGCAAAAAGGAAGATTTCAGCGTCAGGGTAGCTCACTTAGTTCGTACTGTCAACCCACATGCAGGTATATGTCAGTTCAAGTGGCCCAGATACGGAACAGGATGAAGTGATAGCGAAATTTCTATTTTTTAATTCCATGCATATACGTTTTTGTTTTAGCCCAGCGCTAAACCACTTTTCTCTACTTATTTGGGTCTGGATTGAAAACCATGATTATTCTGTTTATTCAGGTGTCATAGTCCGGGGCTTGAAGAAAAACCTGCACCCACACTGGCCCATTGTATAAAAGTTTGGACAGACACTCCTTCAAAGACTGTGAAGTCCCATTTCATATTTTAGAGAAAAATTTACTGTGCCCTTCATTACCCTTGGTAAATTTTAGCCTAACATGCAGTTGCTGTTAATCAACCCTCTCTTTCGTTCAAAATATTGCCAAAAATCTATCCTTGAATTTAAAGAAAATGATTGATAAGGAAAAAATATTTTCTCTTAAAAGACTTTTACCCCCCAAAAATGTGCCACAATTATTGCCACTTATACAAAACCATAGAAAAAATCTAGCTGAAGCACATTTCCATTCATCCATTGCTTTTTAAAGTTCTCCATAATGATTAAGAAAGCGTAAACAGACACGAACTATTTCCTATTTTCCTGTAGCATAAATAAGAAGTCATTCATGGTTTCCTGTTGTCATCCGTCAATATAATTAAAAGATTACAGCAATGATGTGCAACAAAAAATTGCTGTGCATCACAAATGTGGAAATGGTTGTAAGAAAATACCTAAGTTATAAATATCCAGTAAGGCTGTCAGGACAATAACTGGGAGTTTGAAGCATAAGTCAGTGTTAAAAATCCACATGGAAGAGGATGTGTGCCTGTTTTGAAGGTATGTACTGTGAGGGGAATAGTTCAAGTAGTAAACAAAACTCCAAAGAGCAGAGTCAAAAAATTGCAGACATTAATTATGTCTCAGGGTCTGAAAGTCTCTAAAACTATGATCAAACGCCATCTTCACAAAGCTTCTATTGTTAAAAAAACAAGCACCTACATTTTGCCAAACGGTGCAGGAACTTCCAATGGGACCCGGTTCTATGGTCAGATAAGACCAAAATAAGCTCATTGGCAATAAACACCACAGGTGGGTTTGGCATACAAACAAAGACAGCCATTCCATAAAGAACCTCATCCCAACTGTGAAGGATGGAGGCGCATTTCTGATGTTGTAAGCCTGTTTTTTTCTTCAAAAGGCCTGGACAACTTCTAAGGATGCTTTTATTGTTTTTTTTTTTTCTTTGTAAGGATTGTAAGGGATTAGTAAGGATTCACAGTATCATGAATTCCATCAAGTACTGACAGATATTAAATGAAAGCCTTACTGCCTCTGCCAGAAAGCTTGAACTGGGTCATGGCTGGATCTTCCAACTGAGGATAAAACAAAAAGATGTTGCACACTCAGGCAACTTCGATGCAACGAATAGAAAGAACTTTATATTTAAAACACACCAGCGTTTAGGCGTAAAGCCTTCATCAGGGTCATGATGACCCTGATGAAGGCTTTACCAAACGCTGGTGTGTTTTAAGTATAAAGTTCTTTCTAATCGCTTACATCGGGTGGCGTGAGTGTTGCATCTTTTTGTTTTATCCTGTGTTCATCACTGCCGTTGCCAGCACCTCAGGACAGTAGGTGTGCGTTCGTCTGTTTGTGATTTTGGATCTTCCAACTGGTCAATAACCCAAAACATGCCTTCTCAATCAATACAAAAAGGGTCATTCCATCCCGAACCAACCAGAATGCGAGAAGTGCCGCAGATCACTGTCTCAGAAAATTCTGAAAAAATTCACAGTTGAAGCACTACCTAAGGAATGAATGTTTGCAAAATTTCAGATCTGTTAGTGCAGTAGTTGCTGAGATATGGCGATTTATATTTTAAGGCATTTTTTTTTTTTTTCAATTTTTGCTAAATGCATTTTTGACCAAATTTGAGTGCTCATTTACAGCAAAGTAATGATGCTGCAGGGTTGTAATCCCGCATCTAGGGCTAATTTTTCCTGAATTTTTCATTTTTGGCTTTATAAAAGGTGTATCTTCAGTCCCGGGTCATCTACTGACTACCCAAATTAGAGAGAAAGCTGATTTTGTGAAATTATGCTGTACCTTTGCAGTACTGCTGAGGGAGAATGGCTCATTTTCTAGATCTGAAATTTTTCCTGATGTCTAAACTGATGTTTATGCATGTGTGCAAGCAGTCAGAAGTTTTAAATAACCATTTCTTCCAGCTCCAGTGGTCTATTTATATTGAAACATTTTACGTTTTTCCAAACACTAGCCCATATTTCACCACCAAAACTACTGGATGACAGTGAATGACAGCCTTGAAATTTTTACCATGGATTGGCATGTATGAATTTCATAATAAATGGATGCGTTTAGTGTAAAAATTGTCAAATATTTTATAACTTTAAAAATAGAACCAATCTGACACCACGTATGAAACTTGGTATGTGTTATCCTTAAATATGTGCCAATACATGGAAAAAAATTTCAAGGCTGTCATTCACTGTCATCCAGTAGTTTTTGGTGGTGAAATATGGGCTAGTTTTTGGAAAAACATAAAATGTTCTAATATACATAGACCACTGGAGCTGTAAAAAATGGATATTTAAAACTTTTGACTGCTTGCACACATGCATAAACATCAGTTTAGACATCACCAAAAATTTCAGATCTAGATAATGAGCCATTCTCCCTCAGCAGTACTGCAAAGATACAGCAGAATTTCATGAAATCGGCTTTCTCTTCATTTTGGGAGGGTCAGTAGATGATCAGAGACTGAAGATACACCTTTTATAAAGCCAAAAATGAAAAATTCAGGAAAAATTAACCCTATATGCAAGATTACAACCCTGCAGCATCATGACTTTGCTGTAAATAAGCATTCAAATTTGGTCAAAAATGCATTTTGCAAAAATTGAAAAAAAAAAAAAAAAAAAAAAGCCTTAAAATATAAATGGCCATATCTCAGCAACTACTGCAATTACAAACCTGAAATTTTGGACACATTCATTCCTTTGATAGTACTTCAATTTTGATTTTTTCCAGACGTTTCTGAAACAGTGACCTGGGGACCTCTGGTATACATATAATATTACATGTTATCTTTCAGGACAGAGTTGAGGAAATGCATTTCCCTGTCAGAAGTCAGTCAGAAGACAGAGACGGATATCCTGCCATGTAATAATGTAATCTTTGTTTATTTAGTGTTTCCTGGATTCCCATCAGTCTCAGACAACAGCCATGAGACCACAGAGCTCTGTTCTCCATACTTAGGAAGAGAAAATAATGATTATTGGTTTGTATTTAATGCTCTATTATGGATATCCATTTGTCTCTAGTTGTCATCACTGTTTTGCTAGGAGTTGTTTGATGGAGAAATGTGTTTGGAGGGATGAAGGCCATATCTTTCAGCAGGGAAATTCCCCACAATTTGAGCGGATACAACGATGTCTGTACTTAGCTTTTCAGTACACCTTTAAAGCATACTTATCTCTTTTTAAAACCCAGTAATTACACATCCAGTCTCATCAATCTTTGGGAATAATCTTGCTCTTGGCCCATACAGCTGTCTCAGTCAAGGCAACATGTTGGCCCCTTTGGGTTGTGAAACGGTCCAACCACAGAGAGATTTTTGTGTTTAAGTCAAAACACATTCTTAACCATTCCATTCACGTAGAACAACTGCAATGCACCCAGGCATTTTGACATGGAACGCTTCTCTAGCCTTGAGTTTATTGTACAAATTATACCTTCCTGCTGCTCCCTGCTATTCACACTATTCTGGTATTTATGGCCTGAAGCAAATGCTTTCATCTGTGCTTTCAGAGTACATAAACAGAGCTCTTCAAACACATATATAATAGTCAACTGCATTGTGGTAGGAAAATGTGTCCAGAGACTGCACGGATACCTTCTTTGTGTGTATATGTGTGTATGAGCTGGTGGTGGTAGTAGGGTGTTGGTGGGGGGCTGGGAGGGTGGGCAACAATGATTTCTTCCATAGCTCAGGGCATAGACTTCTAAGTTGGCTGTCATGTGCTGTAGGGAGGCAGACATAACAGTCATCATACTGTGTAAAAATACTTTCTTCAGCATTTTACATTTAAATCAACAACGGTCGCAAGAAAGCAATGTAATACTGTATTTTGAAATTTAGTTTCACGCTAGGTTCCAATTCATTCCACCTAAACCTGAATCCTAGTGCATTAAAGGAAGTTTAAGGAATAAAAATGTCAACTGATGCTCGCGGGAATGAAAGTCAAAGGCAGTCCGACATCTGAGAGACATTAATGTAAACATAAAGCACATTCAGAAGGTATGTTCCTGTGAATTGTGGCATGATGCTAGAAACCATCCAAACTTGCAAGATACGTACATCAATACAGAGCGTACAAAATTATTCTAGAGTAATATACTTACGGTCCTTGCTCGTCGCTGCCGACCGTTCTGAGCATCCTGCCGATTAAATTCGATGTGTTGGTAAGCATACCCAATATTAGTTTCCTCGTGTCCCTATTTTTTTCCGTCGTTTTTCTCAGATGAATGAAAAAATATACCAAGAGCACGTGTTGGAAATTCTCCTACTTTTCGCCCTCCAGAATGATCATGTCACTTTAATAACAGGTATTATCTTACAACAGGGGGCTGGCTTGATCCGATGACGTAATATTTTCAGTTTTTTCCACGAAGATCAATGAGGAGTACTAGTATACTACTCAATGAGTTGCAAGTGTTTCCGTGCCGTCTGACAATAAAAATCAGCAAAGAAAGGTGGAAAGAAGAGTGCAAGCTCGAAGTCTGTAAGTAGAAATCTACCATACTTTTCGCAGTTAATCATAAAACACAACTGCTGCCTAAATGAAACACTTGCTTTTGTGCATTACACGTGGAAATAGTCTTTATGAATTTCTTTTCTGCTCACGTGTAAAATGGTAAATAGACTGTGAGACTGTTTTAAGTAATGCATAACCTGAAAATGAAATTCAACTCCCGTGAATTGCACATAAAATTTTTACGCTGGAGAGGAGGAAAAATGTACAAATAACTAGAAAACTAACAAATAGTTCATTTCAAATGATCTAGAAGATAATTCATGGCCAAAACGACTTATTTGTCAAAAACAGAGAATGTAAGAATTAGGTTACTCCGCATGGTCTTTACTTAATTATGCCACTTCAGGTCAGCATTGATCGAGGTTCCCATCAGGCTACATTTATCCGCTTCATTAAGTGGCAAGACCGTGACGCTACATTTTTCTATCATCAAGACGGATTACTGAATTGATATTGTCACTGTGAGTCACGGAGCCCTAATAGCCTAATGGGGACTTATTTAAATTTTATCTTTGAAAAGATGGTGATCGACGGCTGTGTTTGAAGGTTGAAACTTACTTGAAGACAGGCAATCAATCGAGTGCTGGAGAATTGTCTTGGGCACGGTAAGTATAGCTCGTCCCAAGATAGCCTCCCGCACTTTGAGCAAACGCACATTTCGTGGGAAAATAATTTCCTTTGGAAAATAAAGGCAGCAACCGTGATACTCAGCGTAGTAAATTACACAGTTTTCATAGTTTGTTTTTGTTTCATTCTCATGCATAGCCTTCTACTTCGCTACATTTTATGAATTAGACTGTTTCCCTCACATCCATTGATAAAGCGATCCGTTATAACTGTTACAACTCTCTTGGATAAATAGCCTGCACAAATTATTTTGTATTTTCCCGCGGTTCTTGGTCGCAATTTTTCTATTTTCTGTATCACTTTGCCAGTTTAATTCTATTCATTGATTTGGCATAGATTGTATCAATGAAGCGTATTATAATGATAAAAATCTATATTTGAGAATATAAAATCATTTACATATTAATTCATATGTCATTTAAAATGAGTCTGATAGTATGCTAGTAGTTAGTCATATAACCTTAATAGATCTTTTCTATTAACTCGAGAAATTATCTTCATTATTTTTTGTACTTTATATTGTTTATAATTGTCATGAGCACTGAGTAACTGATAATATTTAAACATGTCCTTGTATAATCCTTCTCAGTATGTATTGACCAATGTGTTTAGCAAAATAATATATGCTATTGAAGTGTGTGTTTGCGTGCTTTCTTGTTAATGGCAGTGGAGATCTAGCATCGTAGAATCTCTGCTTTTCACTTTTGGAAATGTTTCAGGGTTATGCTTTCTCAAAATGTAACAACTTCATATAGCCAGTGTCAAGCAATATGACAGTTATTATCTAAAAACCTGACCATTACTGTCTATAATTCTTAAAAAAGCATTAATGAATATTAATCGTTCGTAATGTACAAGCTTACAAGTTTCGGGTTTGGAGAGCAACCTCACAAAATTAAGTTTTATCGCCCTCTAATGGTAGCACGAAGTGGTGACCGTAAGAGAACCTACCTTGAAGCCTATTTTGTAATTGCACACAAGAATTTTGTATCATATTGTATTTCACTGTGTATTGAGCTCGTCGTAAGATCATGTTGTGCGCATTGATTATGATTTAAGAAAGGAATCACACTTGAAAAAAAGGTAATTCTTCCAAATTGACTGATTAAATTATTATAGGCCGAATCAATTCACAAACATCTTTTTGAGCATATTGCCATACATGGGTAAATAAGCATGGGGAAAACATATTTGTTCATATCTGCCTTTTCTACTTAATTTTCAGGTAATTTCAAATGTAATGGGTTAGAAATCGCTTGGCTTTCTTTCTAAATTTTGAACACCGTTTCAAAATATTTTTTTTTTAAATAAAACGCATACTATTATTTTTTGCCGTTTTAAAATTTGTGTTCTTTTACAGCTCTGTTAATTTGTCAGGAACCCCATCTGGCAGGGGCACAGTGAAGGTGGCTGTGATCATGTGGAGAACACAGGCCCTGCTGGCTCTGCTGTTGCAGCTTCTCTGCTGCTGCCTCGCTGCTCCAAGATACTCTAACGGCTTCTTCTACCAAGATATCACAAACGGCAATGGAAATGGAGAGAGTACGTATTCATAAAGCTGTTGATAAACTCAATGTTATCTTTTTTTTTACTATGTACCCCCAAAGAACAATCTATGTTTCTTTGTCCTCTGTTTCATTTGTCTTTTAATAATGTAGTTTACTTCAATGGGGTGCGTCTTCACGTTGAGACGACAGAGGACCCTGTCTCGGCGGTTCGGGGCAGCAACGTCACACTGCCCTGTCACTACCACTACGAACCTGAACTAAGTGCCCCCCGCAGGACACGGGTGAAATGGTCCTGGCTGCCTGCTATCGGGGGCCACGAGACTGACATTCTGGTGGCCGTAGGGGGTCGCTATCGCACTTTTGGGGACTTTAAGGGGCGTGTCCGCCTGCTCCAGAACTCCTTGATGGATGTTTCCCTGGTCATCACCGACCTGCACCTGAACGACACTGGACGCTACCGTTGCGAGGTCATCGATGGCCTGGAGGATGAGAGTGCCATCGTGGACCTGGAGTTGCGAGGTATAGACGAGCATTTCTGTCCGTGGGCTTCTGCGCTGTCACATCGTCCACCTGGGTTACATCATTCAAGCAGGGTTACTGAATCGGCTTGATAAGATCACCAAGTAAAACCTGGAAACCCTCCAAAACTGGGGTTTGATAGGGGTTTGACCAAAAACAGCTGTTCTTATTTGATTAAATTATCCAGCAGACTCATGCTGCTTTATGATATACTACTAGATGTTACAGCATGCATGTTTTACTGTCCGTTTCTCTGCAAAAAGCAAAAAATGAGAAAATCCTCACAGATGTTTCAATTTTATATCTGGAACATGTTTGTGTACCTTTTTTGCTAAATGAGTTAAAAATATTTCCAAAGAATAGTTTAACTTATTTTGGGAGTTGCAAAAAGGGAAAGAACATTTCCCTTGTTAAGCAAAACAACGGCTTAAAACCAGCTAATATTCCCCACTTTGGAGAAACAGAAGGATTTTAAGTCTCGTGACATCACTAGAGTAAAAGGCATAAGACGGGCTTTTTTGAATTGTTACTCTGTGCACTGCTGCCCCCGCAGGAGTGGTGTTTCCGTACCAGCCTCCAAATGGGCGCTATCACCTGAACTTCCATGCAGCACAGCAGGCCTGTGAGGAGCAGGATTCAGCCCTGGCCACCTTTGAGCAGCTGTTCACAGCCTGGGAGGAGGGGCTGGACTGGTGCAATGCAGGGTGGCTGGCAGATGGAACGGTGCAGTACCCCATCACTCTTCCGCGCAAGCCCTGCGGAGGCCTTGGAGTCGCCGCTGGCGTCCGCAGCTATGGTTCTCGCCACCGACACCTACATCTATTTGACGCCTTTTGTTTCTCCTCTTCGCTCAGAGGTATGTAGCGTGCAGCTCTGCAGCCTTTCCCTATTTTAATGAAACTGCTGTGCTGCCCACTATTCCTGCCTAGGACTTAATTTTTGACACTTTTTTCCTGGCGAGTGTTAGAAAGGCTTACTAACAAAGCATCTGACTTTTCTGTATGCTTCTGAAGTATGCACATGGAGTCAGGTAGAAATGGGCCAGCCTGAGTTTTGCAGTGCTTGTGTTGTTACTCAGTGGCTTTCTGACTAGCTGGGGAAGAATTTGTATATAACTGTCATAAGATTTCCAAACTTTGAAGTAAGGGTTTTTGACTTGAACTTCTGCATTTTTATGTGGGTGTGCTCACGTTTACATGATAGTGCAGGAATAACTAACTTGGGTTTTGAGTGATTCTTGTCCCTAGAAAGCAAAAAAGGTTCCTTGGTGCAATTAATACACCCTGAATGCTTTAGTTGACGATGAGTATGTTTTGGGCTAATAGGTCTCTCCATCTTTTCTCAGGGAGAGTGTACTACCTGCAGCACCCTCAGAAGCTCAACTTCACAGAGGCTGTCCAAGCCTGCCGAGAAGATGGAGCCCAGATAGCCAAGGTGGGCCAGCTGTTTGCGGCCTGGAGGTTCACGGGTCTGGACCGCTGCGATGCAGGCTGGCTGGACGATGCTAGCCTGCGATACCCCATTGCCAGCCCTCGGCCTAACTGCGGCCCCAAGGAGCCTGGAGTCCGCTCTTTCGGCTTTCCTGCACAGCATCAGAAGCATGGCGTGTACTGCTATGGGCCCCGGTAAACTGCGTACCTGTACCTGCGTACTGCCCTGAGTAATTGAGCCATTCCTGGCTCAGTGAGCTGATAGCCGGCATCATAGTTGATAAAAAGTTATAAAGATGGAGATCATGCCATTAGACTGCCGTACTATTTGGCTATACATGTGCATTAGACTAATACCTCACAAAAGAAATCAGAACATCAATCAGAATCTTTATAAATAGATGACAGTATAGGACAAATTAATCATTTAAAAATTGTTTTTATCTCTTTCCCATCAGTCATGCTTTTATTAAAGACCCATATATGAGATATCTTTGTGCACTCTTTTCAAAGTTTTCCTTGTTTTACTACAGAATGTTTACTGAAACAATGCAGGCAAACAGCGGAGTGCAGTGAACGATACAATTGTATTATTCTGTCTGATACGAACATGGATTCTCTGCTCTTGCTGCTCAACAGCCAAGAAAGCATATTTGTACACTGTTTGTGACCTTCTTACAATAATGGCTCTCAATCTTTGCAGTCAACCTGCTGCTTGCTAGTGGTATTGTTGTAGGATGGCATGCTTATGCTCCTCTACACTTTATTGTTTAAGTAGGTTTATCCTCTATTGCTCTTTATTCTCATTGTGCAACTGCTTTGTCTTACTTTCACCCTGAAACTGTTCAATTGATAAATGGGTCTGCTCATTTAAGTAAGGGTATGCTTACAATTTTCTTGTTGATATCTTCAATATCTTTTGAGATACTTTTTTCATTTCCCCACCATTGGAATGAATAGGGGAATGTTCTGGTTCTAGAGTGGTGACATTAGGAAATTAATATTTGACTTTTATTTTTTTTTTTTACATTTTTTACATCAAAATGTTCAGTAGGGTATGACTGTAATTGCCAGTTGCACAGCTCACCCAATCCGCATTTGATTTGTACATGTGCAGTGAATACTCTTGTGTTACGATTCCCTCTGCCCTCAAGTAGCTGACCTCTTGCTCCTGCAGAATTCATATATTAAGTATATAGGTTTTCTGCTTTCTAATTTTCCATTTCACGGGTATCCTTCACATTACATTCATTTAGCTGATCTTTATAACCATGGCGACTAATTGTTCCCCCCGAGTAACATAGGGGTCAAGGAGCTATCTCAAACGCCCAATTGGTGCACTGATCATATTGTGACTGTAACATGGCTTGAGCCTCCAATCTTCTGTGGTCACGCAGCTGAGGTACTTTATGTCATCCCACTCCATTTTGCTTTAACACCTCACCTTACCGCTTTCAATATGTATTATAAATACCT
This sequence comes from Gymnothorax javanicus, assembly GCA_029692085.1. Classification (NCBI taxonomy): domain Eukaryota; kingdom Metazoa; phylum Chordata; class Actinopteri; order Anguilliformes; family Muraenidae; genus Gymnothorax; species Gymnothorax javanicus. The sequence goes on along the minus strand of CM056209.1, from coordinate 16,399,885 downwards.
AGTATCTTCCAAGCAACTGTCCAGTCATACACTTGAAACTATTTAATATGACTCTTGCATGCACAACTATACCCTATTAACCACCTTGCAACTCATTAGCAGCTACGAACAGCACCTAAGCAACCGAATAATTACACTATAGGAATCACCTTGGGATATCTTAGCCAACCATCAATAGCTTAGAAAGCAACTCTCAGTGCCTAAATGACCACCTAATAAGGCCTTAGCAACCACTTTTGCAAACCCAAGCAACCACCTGGTGACACCCTAGCAATGAATGATATCATCCAAGCAATCAACTAGGGACAAATTTGCAACCACCTTATAACATCCTAGCCGACCCTATCAATGCTTAAGCAACCTCAGAGCAAAATCCTTGTTATTCTGTTGTAACACCTTTGCAACTGCTTGGCAACATCTTGGCATTAATTAGTAAATTGAGAATTTCTGATAAATATCCCAAATCACTTAGCCGACTCCCATTGCAAAGTATTGCAAATGCTGTGACTCATAGACTGGTGCTACCACTTTCACTATCACTCCAATCACTATTACGCTTGAACTACTAATACTATGGCCTGTAACACTTTCAGCTGCTCCATCTCATTAGTATTATACTATTGCATCAAGATGAAGAAACACCAAAACCGTTGCTAGCTATGGATAAAAAGGATAACTTTGTTCGTATTGTGCCACATTTAACTTAGGTTTTTGAAGGTGGACATATCGTCTTCTGTCAATTTCCCATTTTAGTATTGTTTTTATTTCTGTCACATTCAATGATTTTACTTATTTTCTGTAATTTGAGCAAAAATCATCTTTTCTTGGAAGTTATGTAGAAATCAATGACTGATGGATCAGAAATTATTGAAAGGGATATTAGTGAAATTCTATTATGAGTTGCCATGGGCTGTAGTGAAACCACATGTTTAATAGTAAGAGTTGACAGACACACTCATGCTGATGCAGGTCTGAAATATGTATTGTACTTTTTTATACTTCTTATTGAACATCAATTTATATATTCATGCCCATCATTAATGGACTTATATTTTGTATAAAAGTGATTCAAAGAAAATGTATATTTTTTGTTAAATAAATATATCTTTGTTAAAACATAATGTGTGGTACCATAAGTCATGTAGTGCTCTTCAGACACTATTCTTGCATAACATATTGTTCATATAAATATTTATATTTATCTCTTTTGGTGGTAGATTATTGATGGCGAAGTTATGGTTTCTCTCTGATTTTGGCTTGTGAAGAAGGCTGGAGAAAGCATTTGTGGAAAGAACCATATAAACACAATATCCTCACTTTACGTTTGACCATAATATACTCCTTCAATTTTGGATGATTGAGTACTGTGGGCTACTGCACTTTTACTCTATAGTTCACCTGCTAAGATGTGCACGCGTGTATCTGAGGAGGACATTTCATAAGTAGTTGATGAATGCTAAAAAAAAAAAATTCATAGTGCACAGGGTGAACTGCACTATTATGTATTGTGGCACAAGTGCACCCTGGATAGGTTACAGGGCACGTACTCCATTCACACAATCAGATATAGAGGCAAATTAGACTCTTAACCCTTTCAGCGCCTTAGGAAACTATAGTTTCCCAATGATGTAAGATATCAAAGTCATATGCAGTTGAAAACCTATCATGTGGCAACTGGTTTAAAAGAGCTCCCGCAGGGGAGCTCTTTTAAACAAGTTGCCACGTGATCGGTTTTCAACAGCTCAGGATAACTGCATTTTCAATTCCTTGAAAATGTATTCGGTGCTCAAAGGGTTGATTAATGCGACCTACTTGTTTTTCCTGCTCATGAATATGCCTGCTGCCACAGGAAGGTTGAATGCAAAGTCTATGCAGGCGAATGAATGAATAATGCATTGTCATAGCTTACCTAAGATGAAGGAAAATACCCTATCTATTTTCACTGTGCAACTCTCCTATATAGAACCAGGGCTTTTAAACATGGTGTAGCTGTCATTTCACAATGAATGTAATTCTGAGCTATCTGATTTGAAATTAGTGCTTTTAATTTACTGCACGGCAGACATGGAGTGGGTCTGAATTGTCTGAAGAACAAGCAACCTTCCTTGCAAACGGACATGGACCAGAACTAGATTGGCTAGTAGCCTTGACCAGGAGCACCGCTTTGTCTATTTTATGAAGGAAAAGAGGCAGTTTGCTGCATTGTTGCTTTCTTCCTGCAGGGAAACATGGGAACAACCTCGGAAGAAAGGAAAGATCGAATATGGATTGGAAATTTCTTGAACTTGCAGTGACTGGAACATCACTTGTGTCCTGAACTTTTCCAATAAATTGCGAAGGCTATCTTTTCCGTCGAGCTCATGATATGCTGAGGGAAAGGGTATTTTTCTGAAACGTCCCAAGGTGCCTTGAAAATCTCCCTCCAACTTGCCCTTGACCTGAGTGATGTTTTCTCGAATGCTTAAGAAAAAATGGAGAGGAAAGGAAAAACACTGCTTTAAGAGATTTTGGATGCAGCCATGCACAGAGCAAGACCAGGGAAAATGCTCTATGAATTACATTCTTGGAGAGCTGTCTAATGTCAGCATAAGGCCTGATAAAATCCACTGTCTTTTCAGGCAAACACGATATATAATTAGAAAAAAATAAGATACTACATTTGGCTTTAGTAGTATTTTCTCTTTCATTTGCACGTTTGTAGTTCATGTTGTTCCTACATTAACCAGTAGGGGGCACAGCATGCACGTAGAACCGAGAGTACCTGCAAAAAGGTACTCTTGTAGAACCCTGAGGAGGAGTTCTGGGTTAGGGAGGTGAAATGGCACTGAAATACACAAACAACCAGAATGAGAGTTTCTCTTGATAATGGCCCCATTCATGCTAGAAAAAGTCAGCTACTGGAGCTTGTTCGAAGAGTAAATAAAATACCCAGTAATTTTATTATTATTATTACTCAAAGACACAACTGATTTACGCTAAGTTACTTTGCAGCTCAACTTCCCGGTATAAAGCTCGATTTGTTCCCTTACCTTGGCTTTTATTATGAGTACTCAGAAATGAATGAAGACACACACACTCAAGCAGAATTCAATTTATTCCATTTATTCCATTTCTTGCCCTGCGAGCACTGAAGTCAAACACACAGAAAATTGCTCTTCATACTGAAAGGATTGGAGCCAGTGAGTACATCTGTCTTGTCAGTGTAACACATTGGAGTCTGTAAATGCTGTTATTAAATATGAATTTAATACGTAATATGCAATTGAAGACATAGCACTGTGCCTTTGCCGATGATTGAATTATATATGACTTTTGATATGCTAAATTTATGAGCAGGTTATGCATTATAATAAATAACAGGTGTTTTAATATATATCTAAAATGACAGCAAGAAAAGCTGAAAAATATAAATTCATGAAACATTTTTATGCCATGAAATATAATACACACAGGAATAGGAATAATTTCTGTATTGTGTGAAACTAACAAACACGCAAATGCATGCACATACACACACGCGCACACACACACACACACACACACACACACACACTCATATGCATATGTCCATCCAATTAGTCTATGAAATTCACACATGTATCTCTGGGCCAACATCACACACAAAACTGCAGTACTAGACAGATTATTTTATTTGGCATAGTTTGCGATGTCTCAACAAACTGAAAATACACACATCAAAATACAATTGTTTTGTCTCTGGTCATTCTGGAATGCATTTGCGTACAGCAAAGCAGTAGCCGACACAAGCTTGACACTACAATGGTGACACCGTGACATATGGTTGACCTCACTTACAGCAACAGTATCTGACCTTTCCTCATTTAGTCTGTGGCTTTCCTTGGTTCACAAAGCGAGACGAATAAATTTGCCTTATTTAAAATTTAACTCATGATTTGATATTGAACATGATGCGCGGGAGTGCCTTTGCCACTCCTTTGTCGTGTGCAGGAATGCTTTTGACTGCACATGCTACAACCCTCTGCTTGGTTAAATCGCCATCCCACTGCTGGCTTCAACAGCCTAGATTTGACATTTTTATATTCTTCCTGCCGAGCTAAAGGTTCAAAGAAAACTGTAATTTCAGTAGCATCTTTGACTCCTTCCATTTTTTGCTTTCAAAGATGATTCATGTCTACGAGGATGTGCTATAAAAAGCTACCTTTCAAAAAAGGAAACACTTGGAATGAAACCATCATGAATCTGTATGAAGTTGTCAGTTGCTTTAAAATTAATTAATAATTAAAACACGAATGAAGGGGGCACAGCCCCCTGCAAACATTATGACAGCTAAATAACAAATGAATAAGTTTTTAGAAGACATACTGTGAAGCAAAATGACAAAACAGCTGGTACATCACCAATGCGAAGCTGTTTTTTTTTTTCTCCTGATTTTAGAAATGCATAGACTAAATGAGAGGAAGAAAGTATTAATAGAGGAAGAAAGCAATTGCTGTAAGCAAGTTGTTCCTGGTTACGCTGGCCCCACAGATGTACTGTGCACTGCACAACCCTGGGGGGGGAGAGATGCTGGCAAAAAAAGACAATAACAAAAATTCATATTTTCAGAAAAATGTACATTGAAGCAATGATCTTGATGTAACCACAAAAGCCCTGGTAGTACCTAGTAACATTCATTGTCACTCCAGTAGCCAAGGGAATATCTGAGCCAATCATCTCCCCCCTATGGCAGAGTGAAACAGGCTCAACCAATCGCAGGGCACTGCCAGTCCGAGTGCCTGCTGGATCCCAGCACAATGAGATATCAATAAATAAAATATATTCACATTATGCAGACCTTCCCATCTCCAGAAACAACCAAAATAAGTTAGGATGATGTCAACCCCCTGTGTGCATTCCATCTTGTATGTTTCTCCAGGACTGAGGTTAATGCCTTAGATTTCCCTATCACCCCCTCCCTTCTCACTTACATTTATTTTTCACAATTTTGCTTTTGTCTTTCGAATTGTTGGAGGTCCTGAGACACTGAATTATCAGCATTTTGTTTAATGTACCATTTTTTTCCCCCTGCAGATTAATTCTCAGTCAACCTGTGCAAGGAAGGTCACACAAGATAACAGTTCACATTCCAGTCTACTGCATACTATTACCTGGCTAGGTGAAATATTTACACCCGGACAGCCTATAAAATCCAAGTTTTTGATTGCCTGGGAACCTCAGCTATAATTCATGAATAATGTAATTGTCTTGGCCCTTGACTTGGGACTGTGATCTAAAATGGCAAACCCATGGGGTTGTCACACCTCCGTATCAGTTCCTGACTCTTAGTATGGCTTTACTGCCCTTCAAATAATAATACAAAAATTATATAATAATTCCAAAATCTCAGTGTGTCTGGTGCAAGAATTACAACAACAATATAAAATCTTCACTTGTTTTATCCCCCTGAAGTAAGGCACAGAGTGACACTCCAAAACCAATATAACAGCCAGATGGACAAGACAATTACGTATGTCTAAACGTTCTTTGGTGTCTGCTTATACGCAAGATGGGAAAATTTATTTATATTCTGCTTTCGGTGAGAAAAAAATGGCTTTTTAAAAATGTGTTCTTGTAAAATAATTATCTCTTAAAATCTCTTTCAGATCCCTGTTTTCTGGTTTAGCGAAGTTTTCCCCAAGATCTGCTGCTGGCTGTTTTTGATCGTCTTCTGATGGCTCTTTTCTGTAGACTGTGGTTGCTTGTTGTCGCTAGAAAAAGGACAGAGCAGTCACCATTTTGATATAGCTCTCTTAAAACTGAATGAGGCAAGTCCTTCATTATAATGTTGACATAACTTGCATGTTTTGATTTTTACAACAAATTGTATGAAGAACCATAAAACTCTGGTATGGTGCCAGGGTCAGTTGTAAACACTCCTTGTATGCCATTAAGACACAGACTGTATATCAGCGCATTCAAAGCAGTATTTCCTGACATGGGCAAAATGTGTTTCGTTTCTGTATTGGTAGTTCTGGAGTAGGTATAACTGTGACTGTAATCGCTGATGTGATTCAATATGTCAGCGTTACTGCGCATGTGTGCACTCACATCCTATACACTCCACCCTCGGTTTCTCCCACTGTCCGTCAGCCATGCAGCGCACCACAGGCAGGTGGCGCTGTGTGAACCCAGGGTTACACTGGTAGCGAATAATGGAGTTCACTTGGTAGCGGTCTCGCTTATTCCCAAACATCCTGGCATTTTCCACCTCAGGAGGGGGACCACATAACACTGGTGGGGGGAGGGAGAAACCAAGCAACATGAACAGTGAGATTATTAAGGTTCATTTGGTGTAATGAGATTTTAATGTGCACTCATTTGGGGAAACTAAAATACTTGAGATGTCATGTGCTCCTCCGTATTCATAGCACAAACAAACGTATCCTGATGCTGAAACTCACCAGGCCCAGTCTTGCAGGTGAAGGGCAGGTGGTAGTTGCAAGGCACGTCATTCCATTGACCATTCTCATGCCAAATCATTACCACACAGTCCTCTCCAGAGTTAAAGTAATTATCTGGCTGATTTGGCCTCCAGTTCTCATATTGCTGAAAAGCATCAAGACAAAGGATAATGGCTTAAAGCAAATAAACAAGTAATGGCTGAGAATTTCTATTCGCTCTAGAATTGTCCTTGGTAGACACTTCATCAGCCTTAAACATGTACAGTGCAGGATTTTAGTCATGATGTGGTTCTCAGTTTACTGTCAAAAAATGCATTGTCCCTGACTCCACTGGGTCTATTTTTCCGGCTCTATTTTTATGAAAATTGGTGGAAGGGTGTAGCATGGGCCAAGGAAGAACCCATTAAATTTTGGAGTGGATTCAAATCACTGGGTGGATACACAAATAAATTTTTATTTCCATTAACATCGCAAGATATGGCATTTGGCCGTCCAGGAGGAATAAATGCCATATATCTTAAAATTCAGTGGGTGGTTGTAAAGTTGAACAGTGACAAAACATACCCAAGTGTAGAAATACAATGGCTACGCTTGCAGATTTGCATAGCCTGGAAAAGTGAACTATTGGTCTTGGGCGGGTGGGGGATCTGTTATGCAATTTTATCTTTATACTTATGTTCTGGGTAATTCCAATGCTGAATCTAGTTTAAGAAGCGGCCTGAGAGCTCAGTAGTCCCTCCACACATAAAAACACACCACACCCTGGCAACATCTCGAACACATTTCAAAAAACAAGTACAGGTAAAAGGGGTGTGAATTTTATAAAGGTGTGGAAAGGCGGCTTAGCATGATTAGTTTATGAAATTGCCAAGTTGAAAATCCTGCATAGTATGCCCACGATTGAATATCCAAAAAGTGCTTCTGTTTCTCAGATGCCACCTGTTGGCAACGGTAATGACGCTGAGGACACAGAACCGAGACCGTTGGGGAAGGGATAGTGAAAGCATAGACCTAAAACATGTATTAAATCAGAGAATAAAGCAGCCTTTTGCCTCTCCCTAGGGTAAAAAAAATCTAGGAACTCCTAATCTGTAATGTGTGGTATCACAGTAACTCACTTTTTTAGCTAGACTCTCTCAGGCTATGGGATTACTGAGATTCTGTTCTAGTTAAGAAATCTCTTTACCACCCATTAATCACATGGCTCAGTGCCTTGCTGATCAAAAGGATGCTCACCAAGGGGGTTCCATCTGTCCAGCGAAAGTCATTCTGCACCATCTTGTCATTGAGCCCAATCCACTGGTAGTCCTGCGCATTGGCTGAATGCATGGAGTAGAGGTGAGGACATGCACTGAGGTTGGGCAGGTTGGATACTGACTCTGTGGGCTGACATTTGAGCTCTACTCACAGTTAACGAAGTCCTGCTCCTCTGGAGTAACAATGCTGACCAGGTGTGAGTTCAGATCTCGGCAGCGCTGCTCCGCCTCCAGCCAGGTCTTGCGCTCAGAGAAGTGCAGATAGCAGTTTCCCTGGAATTTTGTCCATCCTTCCGCACAGCTCTGAACATCTGCAGTTGCATCAGGTGCCAATAGTCAGTACATGAGTTCGCATTTAACAGAACTAGGGGAAAAGACCTACGCCAATGCGCCAGTGAATAATATGAAGAACTGTTTCCCTTTCTGAATGATACAAACAGAAGCTGGCCTCAGATGCCAGGCTTTTACCTCAAAGACTCTGAAAAGCTCAATTTAGAGTTTAGCTCCTTGTCAGAGCACAGCCCATGATCCACACCTGGGCTCCCTAATCCAGTTGTTGGGGATCTACCAGCCAGTAGGTTTTTACTCTAAACCTAATGAAGCACATTTTCATCAGTTGCAGTAACTTTCATTTATTGATATGTCTAACTAAAATGGAAGGAGTCACCATCTTTTTGATGTTCTCAAAAGCCATTTATGTATTGACTGCACAATTGGCGGGGGTATTGCTGAGGACCCAAAAAAGTCGTGCGGAGTTTGAAGTTGTTCAGATGCGCAGTCTTTACGAAAGCTACATGCAGCAATGCTGGAAGCCGAGCAATCGGCCCATTCAGAGCAGGCATGTTTTGAACAGGCACTGCACTTGAAGTTAGAATGAGGAGCGCCAAATTAGGGATAAAGTGAAAACCTACGAGGCAACAGAATTGCATTCCCCAGATTTAAACAATGGAGTATCTGACACTCCAAACACTCACATCAACACAGATTCAAACAGGTAATTCAGTTAAACAATGGGGCATGAACTAAGTCTAGAGCATGGGTTGATCATCGAAAGGCATTTGTGAAATATGTCACAATTCAGCACACCATTTACGTAGGTTAATGTCTGCAAAGTTACAAAGTCCATGCCAATGGGAGTTATTCTCTCCACCTGAAAACTAAGCTCCTGAGCTGCCTAAAATGCCTAGTTTGTAATCTAGCCTTTTCTTCCAGAACTTGACTACATCTAAATGTAACACATTTGCCTACTGCCCAACTAGCAGCTAGTTTGGAATGCCTTTGAACAGAGGTAGGTAGGGTTTGGTTAGTGCGCAAATCAATGATGAGAAGACTCTGCTTTCTTTAGTGCAAAAACAAATTTCTTTGAATGGACCTCTATAGCATGATGAAGTGAAGAACCAGCAGTTAAAATTCATTTAAGAGAGGAGGCCTCAAAGAGACTACAGCCCATTTCATGCTGAGTGTGCCTGAGGTGCTGCATACACAGCACGAGCAGCTGTAACTAGTTGCCTTTTGACTATAAAACCATGCAAATATTTGTGAATGGACCAAATAGACCATGAAAATATTAAACTGGAAAATGGGCATGATATGACCCCTTTAAAGCTGGTATGCCTACTGTGGCTACACACACAAATACACACACACGCACGCACGCACACATGCACACGCACACACACAGATGAGGATTCATCTACAATGAATTAACTTATACCAAAGGACAGGTGTGAAGATGGACACATTTCACCCCTTGTAGGACTGAAACTTTCAATAAGGGGCTCCATGGGGTTGATTCCCCCTTTTCCATACATGCATAAGGGTTCGTTGGATGAAAACACAATCTCCTCTCTGGTAAACTTCATCCATGTCATACAACAGTTCTGCGGCATTGAGCTGTGTATCGCATCCACGGATGTGAGATAATTCAGAATAAGCTGCATAAGTAGGTAGACAGAAGGCTTTCATAAAACAGAACAGTTGTGTTTTCCCTTAATTCGTACTGCAGCTGCAGTCATCATGCAGCCCAGAGAGTTCCCTCCTTAAGGCAAATAAAAGAAATGGAGTCAGTTCACTACCTAGTATATCAGGTAGCATTTTGTTTAGCTTTTCTAATGGACATGAGGCAATTGGTCCATCCTGTATCATAAGCCAACATGTCTGCAATATCTACAGGCATGAAGGATAGATGGCCTTTTCTTCCCGGTTGGCTGCAAGTAAAATTCAAAGGTGCCATTCTAACTGTACCATAAAATAATGAATTTTACAAAATTACAACACAGAACCCCTGGAGGAAGACAGCGAGGTTACAGGGCCATCAGAACATTAATCAGTAAGAACACAGGAAAAAACGCCATCAGAGAAGACAAAAAAGTAATATCGACCAAAAGTGGGACACCAAACACCAGGCCACTGCCACACCGAAATTATGTCTGATGCTCATGTGTTGTTGGTTGATTTGCTCAATTTTTGTTTGCGGCAGTTAGTACTTTTAGCTGAAGCCAACCTCATACCGATCTCACAGCGGCTCCCTCCGTAGCTGGGCAGGCATAAGCATTTGTAAGAGTCCGTGCCATCGATGCAGGTAGCTCCATTGGCACAGGGGTTCGAGTGGCACAGGTCAACCTCTGCAAAAAAGGTCTACTGTTAAGATTCCTGCCCGGGGATGAGGCCCCAGGTGAGGTGGTGCCATAGCCAGACAAGGCTGGGGAAGGGCAAAGCCACAACAGGAATCCAACCATCAGTGTTGCTGCAACATTGTTATCCTTACACTGCCTTGAGAGCCAAAATAGCATTGAAAGGAAAGCTCTGTTTCCAATTGATTCTTTTTGATGACATCTATGTAAACCATAAAACTCATGGTTTACATAGGGTCCACAATAGGAAAAGGAGGCTTGTTTTGATATTGAGAGGTAGTTATGAAAGGATAGAATAGTTTTGATGTTTGCTTTAAAAATGAATAAATTCTATGATAAATGCATTTTTTAACCAATGATATTAAATTTTAGGCTCAATGTACAGGATCAACAAATTGTTTGGCAGCATTACACACATTGTTTTGTAAATGATGATTAAAATGAAGCAATTCAGGTGTTATTGAGCATGCAGTAAGATTGAGGGTTAGGCTTACAGGACTGCAGGCACTGCTGGACAGAAACAACACAGCAGGAGTGTAACCAAAAGTCAGTAACAAGGAGAGCTTGCCACCGGTAAACAAAGGTACATCCACGGAGACATGCCAAGCACCTGCAATCCACAGAAATAACAAGTAGATGGACCCAAAAACCAGGGACAGGCAAACCAGCAAACAGGATTAATGACACAAACAAAAAAGTCAAGAATTTAATAGCAAAAACATAAAAAATTGAAATATATGTACAATAAAATGCAAAGTTATCGTCATTTGACACGTAAACATGCCAATATATGACTCACCTAAGTACTAAATGTGCCTGCATGAGTACATTACCATACAATAGTGTAAACTGTACCCATGCAACGATCGTATGAGTCGTGATACAGCCAATTATAGCTATTAAAACCTCTATATGTGAATTATGACTTTGCATTATTACTCACCCTGCTGACAGTCCTCTCCACTCATACCAGGTGGGCACTGGCACAGCCCAACTCCATCTTGCACTGTACACGACCCAGCACCACATGGGTTTGGGTCACAGGGGTTGGGTGGAACTGAGGATACTAGGCAAAATCAGATGCAGTCAATATCATGCTTGACGCCCCACCAAATACCATTAAAGTGCAGGTGTTTCATACCAGCAAGATATTTTGATATCCTATTCAAATCATCAAAAAGAAATGTTCAAGGAAACTACAAACATACACAAAGCAATAGAATTTGACCATTGCAACATGACAGCAAAACATGACAAATTACTGAAAATCGGATTAAGATATGATTTTATGCATACCCTCCGCTGACAGAGGCTCTTCAATAACGGATGGTGTTTGCAGAGGGAAAGCAGGGGCAGTGGTGACAGCAGCTGACATTGTAGCGGTGATATAAATCTCAGTGGACTCCTCCAGCCCAGAGAGGGCCTCCTCTGGCCTTTCTGTTGTATTTATGAACTCCTGATCATCAGATCCATTGGTTAAGACTATAAGGGGTATTTCGCTAGACGGCACACCTGAGGTGATCCCACTCCCGGATCCAAGCTGGTCATCGTGACCTGAAAAAAACTCCAGACCACTGCCTTCGCCACTGATTTCCACTGGTCCCTTTCCGAGCTCACTGGTCTCCACTGGTCGAATGGAGACTTCAATCATCTCCTCCTCAGTCAAGAAGGTGACGTCTCCACTCGCAATGTCACCTGACATGTCCCCAGAAGGGAGACCAGACATGCCGAAGAGATATCCACTCCCCCCTCCAGACCCAAATCCAGAGGCTTCCTGTTCCCCTGTGGGTCCCTTCGTCAGATCTATGAAGTCAGGGTGGATGAAGGTGACATCAGGGAATCCTGAACCACTTCCTAGTGCCGATGAACCACTAATGTCACCGCTGGGCATTCCGCTCACCCCAAATCCGGAAATGTCCCCGGAGCCACTGAACTCTGGATGGGTGCCGCCAAGCTCCTGCTCCTTCGGGATCAATGACGAGGACACGTCCTTTAAGTTGTCATCTACAAGGGTAATCCCAGACAACCCACTGCCAGAAATATCCCATGATGCGCCACTGACGTCACCCGAGGGAATGAATCCAGATGAGACACCACTATATCCAGAGAACTCCCGACCAAGTTCCGACCCACTGAACGACCCAGACACCTCCCCGCTACCCCCAGAGCCAAACCCAGAGGCAATGCCTGATCCAGACAAGTCTCCACTGACACCAGAGGGGAATCCACTGAAGTCCCCTGACCCCATCCCAGAGGGAAAGGTAATTACACCTGCACTTCCCTCCCCAGCTTCCTCTGGGGTCCCCGATGCGGACCCATCCCCGGATAAAACCATTCCACTTCCCCGAAAGGTCACATTGAAGCCAGATCCTTCACCAGATTCTCCACCTGGCAGCTCTCCGCTTCCACTGGTGGAGACGTCTCCAGAGAAGCTGCCAGCTCCGGAAGCAGAACCTGAGCCTGATAGGTCCACATGAATGGGAGGAGCAACAGAGGGCAGCACTGCAGACAACAAAAGAAGATGGGAAATACAAAATAATCTTCAAAAACAAGTTATCACAATACTATGTAGAGAATATCATATGGGCATTTTCATATCACACCCTGCATTAACCTGCAACCCCAGTATCAGCACGAGAGCTTTAGCTCGATGGCTGATACTGGTCGAGGGTTGATACACAGTGTGATATAAAAATGCCCATATCATGTTCTATTTATCATATACTCTGATAAGGGATTTTGCCCGTGGGCTGATAAAGCCTCATGCCTTGCACTTGTATCACAGGTGCAGATTACCTTTATTTATGAGGTAGTATATCATAAATAACACTTTTAGATGCTGTTGAGATGAGAAAATTCCTTCAAAAAACACTGAGTCGTTTACCTGGTCTCAGCAAATCAGGCACCTCAACCGCTGTTATATTCAATTCAGTCTCATTGGCCAGGACCATCAGGTCAGCTTCAGAAGAGAGACCAAGAACCTCATTAATAAAGGCTCACGTGAATGAAGATGGCTGAATTCTAGCGAATGGATTTAGACATTACAGTTACACGTTTGATAGAAGACATATTTACCTCGGAAGCAGTAGGCATCATATTTGGAGTGCAGATCAGGATAGCCAGTCTGGTTTGGGTAGCGATAAACAGTATGAACACCAACTTTGCCAGCACCACACTGCAGCCTGGGGTTGTTGATGGGGTATCTGACACTCCGGTCAATCAGCCAGCCTGCCCGGCACTTGTCAAAGCCCTGCTTCCAGGCAGCATACAGCTCACCAGTAGATGCCAGTGTGGCATTTTCTTCCTGGCAGTAAGCCAGGGCTTCATCATACGTGAAGCCCTCAGTTGAAGTCACATGGATAATCTCCCCTGAAAACACAAAACACAGATTCAGATCCTAACGCCTTAACTAACTTCATACTTCATTCCATTTCCATCCATGGAAAAGACAACTTCCAGCAATATTCACAACTAGGAAACTGCAAGTAAACCCCTGCATGTAGAACCTATTCAAGTAATTTTCAAGAAACATGAAACTAAATTCAATTTCCAACCATAGCATGTCCATATTTCAATTGTCTACAAAATTGCAAGAAGCCAGTGATCATTAGAGTAAAGATGCTTGAGTCTGAAATGTCTTTTTTTGTTTTAGTACCCAACAGTCCATCGATGTAGCAGTACACATCATAGCGTTCATCTGCAGGTTGCAGGCCATAGTTTCTCACGCCAGGCAAGTGCTCTAAATCCCCTGAACATTTTTCTCGTGGAGTCACAATCGGGTACCTGAAAAATAAAGATATTTTAAGACAAATTTAACACCCAGAATTTACCAAGACACATTTAAGTTATGAAATGAATTCATTAAATAAATTGATGAGACAAGGTAGAGGGCAATGTGGTAATCTGGGCCTTCAGTTTGGGGTCAATCTGTTTTGGTTTAGACCAGCGGGTGCAGTATGACTGATTAGCAGTCTCACCGGACGGTCTGGTCTAGGAGCCAGCCGGCATCACACTGGTGGAAGCCCGCTTCAAAGGCAACCTGGAGTTGCCTCGGGGTGGCAATGACAGCACCAATGCTCCGACAGGCCAGTTGAGCTTCCACGAAAGTGAGGGCATAGCGGCCATAGCCAGACCGGTAGTGAAAGACCACACCTGCATAAGAAACAGCAGAGTCATTCTTGTCATTCTTGCTCTGAGAAGACAATGTTTAGCAAGATATGAATAGGAACAAAGTGTTTTAATTTCCAAGATTTTAATTTATGGCATTTTTAAACTTTATTTTGTTTTAGTTATTCTGCTAAACATGAGCAAGTAGTAGTATGTTTTTCGACATCACCAAGTTTTACAAAAAATATGCCTTACTGGGTATACTTTCTTATTAGTTTTTCTATTGATTTTCGAGAATAAAATGGCAGCAGAGTCACTAACCCGTAGAAGGAACTATATGTTCTGTGTAGTTTTCACGCGGAAAACCTGACTCCACCTCTGGCCGGGCAGTTGCCATGACAATAATCTCCTCTGTGATGTTCACATAGTCCTCAGTGATACTTGGTGGGAAAAGGGGCGGTTCCGTGCCATCCAGTCCCGTGATGTTCATTGGCCCTTGTGTCACCACCTCTCCTGCTGCTTCGCTCTCAGTGGTGGTCTTCCTGAGGATGATCTCTGGGGCATCGGTGAAGGTGGCCACACTCACTACACCAGTCTCCAGATGTTGGGTGGTTGTTTGAAATTCGGGGGCTATTGTGGGAAAGGCAGAGCCCTCCTCATCAGCATCTGCAAAAACATCAACATCATTACACGCAAAATCTGATATCGTAATGTAAGTGTTGTCCCAGGACCAACAAAATAATATTTCTCCAGGAGTAACGTTACTGTCCACCAGTGCATAGCAGCTCTGTTATGATGATGTCATGAAACAACAAGACTTTCCAAAAGTGCATCAGACGTGGCAAGCGAGAACGTCATTCAGCTAGCAGCTCGATGTCCCCGATGGTGAGCAATTTAAGAGTGAGTGATCTGAAATTTATATAAAATACACAAGACAAAAACTATTTTGGGTTGTCTTCATAACATGCATCTCTGCAAATCTCCCCTCATCTGCGTGAAAAGCTTGCTAACATAGAAAGCAAACTTTAGATGCTAAATTGTGCGACAATTGTACTGTAAGTGTGAAATGTAGATATCAGAGCTTCTCCTCATTGGTCAGTAATAATGTAACTCCTAAGCAAACATTATTTTGTTGATCCTGGAGCAGCGCTTATGTGGTGATATCAGATCATGACAGTACAATGTTGCTAATCAGTGGGGGTGCCAGCATCATTGGGTTTGAAGGATTTCAAAGCAAAGGCTTGTGAAATGGGCATAAATGGGTAAAAAGACAAATGCTCTAACTAGATCATGAGATGATGGTTTGTGCCAGAGCAGAACATCCGAAGGGTCATTTACCTTGATAGCAGATTGCATCATACCGGGAGTCGGGGTGGGGGTAGCCTGTTTGGTTTGGGTAGAGGTACACCGTGCGCACGCCCAGAAGTCCACCTCCGCACTGGGGCCGGGCGATGTTTATGGGGTAGCGGACGCTCCGGTCTGCCAGCCAACCGGCATTGCACACATCCATGCCTGCCTTCCAGGCCAGGTAGAGCTGCCCTGTTGTAGCCAGGCGAGCTCCCAGTTTTAGGCACTGCTGCTCTGCCTCAGCGAAGGTAAATTTGTCCAGAGACATGGAATAGAAGACCCTGCCTGCATATTCAGAAAACAAGGCAAACAATAGCTACGCAAGTCTCCTCTCTTTCCCCTATTATGCTTGAGTATTTATTCCAGCATCTGTGGTTCATAGTTAAGGCTGTTTGTGTACAGTACCTGCCATCTTTTCTGCAAAACAATACACATCATAAGTTTCAGTGACATCTCTCACTCCATATGTGCGCACGCCAGGGAACTCATCCTTGTCACCATAGCAACCCTCACGTGGATCATGAATTGGATACCTTTGGTGTATGGAAGATAATTATCACCACACATGTAAAACTACGCCGTAGCAACTTTCACATTTTAAAACAATTCCACAGATTATTTCATTGCACTAATAATCAACATCTATAATGAGCAACAATGGCACCAGTATGATCAGAAATAATATTCACAGCACTTAATGTAACAGTTGATAGATAGGCCGGTCAATGTTTCACAGTTAAATTGCCTGAAGCCCTTATTTTTATGTTTTGAGATATTCACAAGCCCTTTGGTTTGGGTGCAGGAAACAGTACAATGATGCCTTTAAAGAGATTCTACAATTTATGAAAATTCAGCCGTTTTCTACCTGACAGTCTGGTCAGACAGCCAGCCCGCGTCACACTGGTGGAAGCCGTCATCATAGGCAGCCTGAAGCTGTGCTGGAGTGGCGATCACGGCACTGTTCTGAATACAGGCAGTTTTGGCTTTCTCAAAATTTAGTGTGTATCGGGTAGAAATGGCACGGTAGTGGAAAACAATGCCTGGAAATTATGAAAAGAACCTTCAGTATTACAGTTGCAGTTCCTGCTCCAATGCATGTTCATAAAAGTAAATTAAATGACTGTCTAGCCAATCAGATGCAAGCGTGGATGGATGAATCAGCAACTTAGAGTCAGATGGGCTAATACTGAGTCAAGTTATTTTGATATATCAAATGGTTTCAAGCAGGGTGGCGGTCATCTCTCCCATTCTTTTTTGTGTATACATGGATGGATTACTTAATGAACTTTCTCAGTCTGGGGTAGGATGTCATGTTGGGTCGGTCTATGCAGGTGCCTTTTGCTATGCAGATGATCTCACCCTGCTTGCCCCTACTGAGCAGGCTCTAAGAAAGCTTCTTCTGATTTGTGAAAACAATGCTGGTGAATTTGATGTGCTGTTCAATGGTAAAAAGAGCCAACTCATCATTTTTAAACATACATTTTCAAATCCAGTTGACCCATGTATTTGTTTCAATAATGTTATCATACCAAGAGTCCACGAAGTTACACATTTGGGACATAAACTGTGTGATGATGTAGACAAGTTTGATTCATCTAAGTGTGTTGCAGATTTTAATAGGCAGTGCAACATGTTATTTGCTGATATGAAAAATGCAAGTTCTTGTATAAGAAATTTTTTATTTCACAAATATTGTTCTGCATTGTATGGCATCCAGGTTTTACCTATCTTTGATAGCTGTCTTGAGAATGTATTTACTGCATGGAGGAAAGCAGTGAGGAGGTCATGGCATATACCATGGAAGACTAACTGCAAGCTCTTGCATCACATTGCTGGAGTAATGAGTCCTGAACTGTGGATAGCCAAACGTTTTATCAAATTTATCAATGGTGCACTGAACTCAGTAAATGCTATTGTACTATATATTTCCAACATTGGGAAGTTGGGGCTGAACTATATACTTGGGTGTAATTATCGTCATCTAAATGATCGCTACAGTATGGTTGAGACTAGTATTCTCAAAGAATGGCAGAGAATCTGTGATAATGACCATGAGGTCATCAGAGTAGCCTCACAAATTGTTGAAGTCTGTGATATGCGGGATCAATGTGATTTTATATTTTTGTCTTTTAAGCAATGTGATGAAATCATAGAATTTTTTTGTACAACGTAATCTTACCTAACTTTAATTGATATTATTTTTTTAAATTATTATGTGCATTTATTTTTTTTTGTTAAGTGCAAATAAAGAATTTTACAAACAAACAAACTAGGACCTCAAATTAGGAAAATTAGTGACATTTATATATGTGTAACATAATGATTTGGTAGCTGGGCCAGTAATTGTGGTCATGATCAATTGTGCACTAAAGTGGTGCATTTCAGAAAAGTGAACTGTGAAAGGACAGTAACTCAACTCAATCACCTGACCTGAATCCAGTTGAGCATGGATTTATTTTGAAGACAAAGCTGAAGGCGAAATACCCCAACCACAAGAGAGAGCTGAAGACAGCTGCAGTGAGTGCCAAGCACAGCATCATCAGGGAAAATCTACTGATGTCTTTGGGTTCCAGACTTCAGGCAGTCATTGAGTGCAAAGGACTTCCAAACAAATATCAAAACGACTGTTTAATTAATGACTATTAGATTAAACCATTATGTAAAATTGCCTTTGAGCCCCTAAAATTGGGGGCTGTGAGTAAAAATGGATGTAATTCTCAAATGGTTTACTCAATAATAGCAATAAATCCTCTAAATTAAAGCTGAAAGTCTACACTTCAAGCGCATTTTGATTGTTTCATTTCAAATCCATTGTGAGAGTATACAGAACCAAAATGATTCAACTGTGTCCTTGTCCAAATACTTTAGGATAGTAAACCCTCCTCGGGGCATCGGGTTTCCATTTAGACCCCACGCAATGGTCACCCTCTATTAACCTATGAACACAACTTCCAGCAGTAGCTTGGTTTGCCCAGGAGGTCATCTATCCCAGTACTGAAAAAGCACATGCCTGCTCAGCTTCAAATGTTTGACAGGAAGAGGGCAGAAGGTAGCTTGGCACCTTGCTGCAGTTGGGCACTATAAGAGCGTATGTTATCATTCTGGTACAGTTGGTGTACACAGAGGCTCCAAAGCTCTGGCACTGACACAACAGCAGAAAGCAGGAGAGGAATCTAAATGAGAAGGGCCAATTTCCTGAGGGTTTTGGAGAACAGGGACATTTTTGTTTTCAACACACACAGGTTCACATATGGACATTTGATCTTTCCACATGAGCGGAAGTAACTTGATCAAAGACGTAGTTTGGAAGGGGGGGAGGTGGCAGGTAAGATACTCCTTGACTGCAGAGGAAAGTCTATGGCGCATATGAGAGGATTTAAAAAATAAGTTTGTTTGCTCTTTTTTTTTTTTTTTTGATGAATACAGCAAGGCGGACTCAATCATGCAGACATGTGCTTCAGACATCTTACCTTGAACCTGCATCTCGACGTCATCATAGCTGTCCTCAATGCCCTGCATGACCTCACAGCGGTATGTGCCGGAGTCATTAGAGCGAAGCTCAGTGATCTCCATGCTCGCATCTGATGGCACCATGGGGTAACTGACCAGGGTAACTCTGTCCAAATATTCAGATTCAACCCTCACTCTGCCCTCTGTCGCCACCATAATGACTGACACCTTGTCCTTTGTGATGTGACTCCACTTGATACGATGAGACAGTGGGGCGATTGTGGGGGCCCCTGGGTCGTGGACCGTGTGGTCCAGGAAGTAGCAGGGCACCACCAGCGATCCACCCAGCAGGGGGCGCAGTGGAAGTTCTGTGGGGATGCTGACGCTCAGAGTACTATCAGGGTCTGTGGGAAACAGGCAGTGCTGAGACAGGTCATTCAAGTACAAACCTCATTTGTTGCACTATTGATAAAAATGAGCACACTTCCAAATACTGCGTATTATTGTTATCTAAAAAGATGATGAAAAGAGGCACTTCTGTCATAGTTCTATCCTTGGAGTAGAAGGGAGCCAAATTCCCAAAATAGAGATACCAATAATTTTAGATGTTTCCTTAAAGGAAATAACTTTTTCACTTCGGAAAACTTATTTTCTCTGAACAATTGCACTAGTGTAAAAATTAAATAATTAGAAATATTATCCTATTGTACAGCAAAGGTGTGTTCAATTAAATAGATGTAATTCAGTCATTTTTATCAAGGGCACCCTAAATAATTGATGGTATTGCATATGGCATGTGAACTATACTTTCACGGTTAATAAATCTATTGGGACACAATGAAAATGGCAAAAAAATGATATTTAACAGGAAAAGATTTACCTGTGCCAGACAGGTCCTCGTAGGAAATAGTTGCAGTAATTACATGCAAACATGCACACAGCAGAATTAACATGATCATAGTACCTGCAAGTAAACAGAAAAAAACCAACATGTTTTAATAGTTAAACTGCACGTTTTTTTTTTTTTTTTACATTGCTCTGGACTAAAGGAATACCTAATAGCTGCATATTCCCAAGTCAACAATACTGCCTTGGGATTGTGTAACTTATATGTTGTAAACTTTTGTCTGTTACTCAGACTTCCATTAAGTTCTGTTTAGGTCTGAGACAAAAAAGTTAAATTCCCTTCAAAGTGGAATTGAACTTATCATGCAATTGCCGACAAATACAATTTACATTACATTCAAAATATTCAATACAACAGACTGTTTCCAGACAGCACACATTTGCACGCACACATGCACGCACCTGCATGCACACACACACACACACACACACACACACACACACACACACACACATGCATATGTGCGCGCGCAAGCACAAACACACATACACACACTCACAAACACATACACACTTTTGTGTACAGCTATACTTGTTAGGACATTGTACTGACTGACTCTCATTTTGTAGAGCTTGTCTAATACCCTCACAGTTACCATATTCTGCCGAACCTTAACTTAAACCTAATCTTAGCTGTAACCATAACCCTAACATAAACAAGTTAGCAGTAATCCTCCGTGATTTTCCGTTAGGACCACCCAAAATGACCTCACAACCCCAGATGTCTTCACAACATATGTGGTCTCTCAAGAGTTGGTTCTCGCAAGTATAGCCATGCATGCCCATGAACACAGGCAGAAAATCTGCAGAAATCTGTTGACTCAATGACTGTAGAAATCCAAACTTCCTCTGGCATCAATATCAGCACAAGAACTAAGCGCCGAGAGCCTCTGGAATGGGTTTCCGCAGCCAAACAGCATCTAAAAGCCTTACATCATCAAACGTAATGCCAAGCACCGGATGGAGCGGTGTGAAGCACACCGCTACTGGACTGTATGGCCAAAGAAACATGTTCTTTGGTGTAATAAATCATGCTTTTCTGTCTGGAGGTCTGATACAGGAGTCTAGGTTTGGCAGATGCCAGGAGATCATTACCTGCCTGACTGCATTGTACCACCTGTAAAGTTTGGTGGAGGAGGGATAATGGTATGGGGTTGTTTTTCAGGGGTTTTACCAGGCCCCTTAGTTCTAATGAAGGGAAACTTAATGCTTCAGTGTACCAAGACATTTTGGACAATTTTAAGCTTCCAATTTTGTGGGAACAGTTTGGGGAAGGCCCTTTTCTGTTCCAGCATGACTGTGCCCCAGTATACAAAAAAAAGGTCCCTAAGGACATGATTTGGCGAATTTGATGAGGAAGAACTTGACTGTCCTGTGCAGACCCCTGATCTCAACCCCACGGAACACTTTTGGGATGAACTAGAGTGAAGATTGCAAGCCAGGCCTTCTCGTCCAACATTAGTGCCTGACCGCACAAATGCTCTTCCAGATGAATGGGCAAAAATCCTACAGACATGCTCTTGTGGAGAGCCTTCCCAGAAGAGTGGAAGCTGTAAAAGTAGGGGGGGTTCCAACTCCTTCTTAATGCTTATGGATTTACAATGGGATGTCATAAATGTTCCCGTAGGTGTAATGGCCAGGTGTCCCCATACTTCTGTCCATTTAGTAAATCTGATATTTGGTGCCGAAGATAACACATCAGACAGGACCAGTCAAACGTCTCTGAATGAGATATTTTAAAAGCACACAACTATGGGGCCATGCACTGTCAGCTCACTGTAATCTCTCTTAGAGAGCACAAAATTACTGACCCAGCAAAAAGGAGGGCACTAGTCGTTACAGGATACATATCAAAGCAATAAGTATTCTAAATTCACTGAATTAACTCTGCTCCTCCTTCTTTGCAACTTAATAGTGCCTATTGAGCATAGTTTATGGGGTCTCAGACCACTAGTGTGTGGTAAAGGGCACAAAAGGTTCCATTGAACAGAAAATAAATTCCTTTGGGTTAAATTGTATATGGGAATTTTTTTTTTTTTTGCCAAATAACTAACATCTGGAGAGCTTTAATAGTCTTTCCCCTCACACAAACTCACCAAATCCCCTGGGGCTAAACGTTTAGGTTAATATGAAGAACGCACAGATTACATATCATGTGGAAAGCAACGGGCCATTATTCTAAAAAGTTTCCTCTAGCATCACCATCAAATAAACAAAACATTCATTTAAAAAAACAATGGAAAAAAGCATAAACAGGTCTGGATTTCTCTGTGCGCAAGTGCTGATGGCATAGCATTTCCCAGGTCAATCACAGGAACCGTTGTACAATCCATAGTCTAAAATAAAGTTTTCTAGTGTAAAAGTCGGCCTTATGGTTAGTAAAATGTCCAGCCGATTGCTAGAGAACATGTATTCAGTTAGGTGAGACAAAAATATTCAGAGTCCAGATTCTGCAAATTCACAAAGACAGCATTCAGAATATTTTCAATATTTTCAGATCAGGCTCCAGTGTAATGGATATATGACAGAGAAATAAATGTTAATAGAGGCTAGATAGAAATGGTAGACAGAAACACTTTTTGTCAATGCGAGTGAAGTCAGCATTCTGTTGACCAGACTAATGTCTCCACTGGCTGTCACCACTGAGGTGAGCTGTTTGCTGAAGTGACGAGTGTGAGAGGTTGGAAAAACCTCACTTGAATCCAGGAGATGCCATAGTCATCAATCCTCACTGAAACACAGCATTGAAAGCAATTAGCCCAATACTGTATGCCTTTCAGAGATGGGAAAGCTCAATCTGTGCGCTAAAAGCTAATACCTTGTCACCATGACGCCTCCTGATTACAGAACAACTACAGTAATCATGGTCAGCTCTCCTCCCTCATGGGTTTTACAATCCAATTTACAATTTTACATTCAGTCTGACAGCAATACACTTTTGCAATTCTCATTCACTAGCATACACTGTAAAATAAAATAAAATACTGCAAATGTAAGGTAGGCCTAATTGCTTAAAATATGGACTATATTTCAGAAATGATGAAAGGATAATGTCACAAGTGCATTTGTAATGGTCAGCACAGAGGATGGAAAACCACACAGTCTGTGGGAAAAAGAGGTAGCTAGCTAATCTCTCCATAGCTTTCAAATACATTACGCTCTCAGATTGCAGCGAGCAAGCTGCTCACTGGCTGCGCTGTTCATCTTTTCATTGCTGTAACAAACAGCCACTTGAGGAACACTGCAGCTTTCAGTTTATTAGGGAGGGGAGGGGGGAGGGAGGGGTGAACGAGAGTCATGGAGACGAACACTCATACCCCACATTCACTCACACATAAACTGCCTGTTCTCCACCAGTAACAAGGAGCCACTCAGGTGGTGGTTTTTCTGGAAGTAAACTTTAAGCTTCCCGTTATTGCGTTGGAGCCTGATTTGGTTATTTTTGAGGAACAGTCCACCCCTTTAAATAAAAAATGCAGCTCTTGCCTGTTCCTCTTGGGACAGCATATGCGAGAGCGGCAGTTTTCCAGAGAGCCGCTCAAAGCAGGCCCTGAACACCTCCTTTGTTGGCAAAGAGAAATGTGAGGGAACGGCTAGAGCCAGATCACCACCAAGGTTCACTAACTGAAATATAGGAAAGTCACTGTGGCAGCTGGCTACCTCCACCAAGGAGGTTATGTTTTCACCCCTGTTTGTTGGTTGTTGAAATCGACAACCATGTCACTTCGTTCCGTTAGTCGTCTGTCTATCTGTCTGTCTGTTAGCAGGATATCTCAGAGACGGCTGCATAGATTTCAACCAAACTTTGCAGGATGTTACAGTAGCACAAGAGGAACAAGTGATTAACTTAAGGTATATTTAGGCCAAATTACAGCTGAGATATAGGCCAAAGTACAAATCCAGCTACGCTGGCAGAGATTAAGTACGGCTGAGATATGAGCCAAAGTGCAAATCCAGCAATGCTGGCGGAGATTTGATCCAGATCCGGATCCAGAACATATTCTGTAATCAAAAAACAGATACATGGAGTGGCGGAGTATGTGCTCTACTGAGTGACCTCTTGCTTTTTTATCTGTTCTCATGTAATTTAATTCTCTGGCTGGATTAAGGGTCTACACACATAGGACCAAAGATAAAAAATGGTTGCAAATTGATATGTATTCTCAGAAATCAATGGTGAATGTGGGTCTTTAGTACTGGATTTTGATAAAGTAACAGGACCTGGAAAAGATGGCTGACAAATAAAAACTTTCTTAACTGAGGTAATAGGCTTCATTGTACAACCTCTGTTCCGAAATAGTTGGGACAAAGTGTAAATTGTGAATAAAATCAGAACGCAATGACTTTCAAATCACACCAGTCAGTATTTTATTCACAATAGAACAGAGATAACAAAGCAGATGTTGAAACTGAGAAATTTTACAATTTTATCCACAAAATGAGCTCATTTTAAATTTGATGGCTGCTACAGGTCTCAAAAAAGTTGGAGCAAGGGCCTGTTTACCATGGTGTAGCATCCCCTCATCTTTTTAACACAGAGTGGAGGTGTCTGGGCATTGAGGAGACAAGTTTCTTGAGTTTTGCCATTGGGATTTGATCCCACTCTTGTTTAATACAGGCTTCCAGCTGCTGGAGAGTTTTGGGTCTCCTTTGAAGGACTCTTTGTTTAATTATGCGCCAAATGTTCTCAATCGGTGAAAGATCAGGACTGCAGGCAGGCCAGTTCAGCACACGGACTCTTCTACTACAAAGCCATGCAGTTGTAATAGCTGCAGTATGTGGTTTTGCATTGTCCTTCTGAAATACACAAGGCCTTCCTTCGTCTGGAGGGGAGCATATGTTGCTCTAAAATCTTTATATACCTTTCAGCGTTCATGGTGCTTTTTAAAACATGCAAGTGTCCCACACCATATGCCCTAATGCATCCCAATACCATCAGAGATGCTGGCTTTTGAACTGAACACTGATAACAGGAGGGGTGGTCTTTCTCCTCTTCAGCTCGGAGGACACGACACCCATGATTTCCAAAAGAATGTCAAATTTGGACTCGTCTGACCACAGGACACTTTGCCACAGTCCATTTTAAATGAGCCTTGACCCACAGAACATGGCGGCGCTTCTGGATTATGCTCAACAATGGCTTCATTTTTGCATGATAGAGTTTTAGGTGGCGTCTGTGGATGGCACGGCGAACTGTGTTTACAGACAGTGGTTTCCTGAAGTATTCCTGGGCCCATTTAGTAATGTCAAAGACAGAATCAGGGCGTTGAGTGATGCAGTGGCGTCTGAGGGCCCAAAGATCACGGGCACCCAGTAAAGGTCTTCGGCCTTGTCCCTTACGCACAGAGATTTTTCCAGTTTCTCTGAACCTTTTGATGATGTTATGCACTGTTGATGATGAGACCTTCAAAGCCTTTGCAATTTGACGTTGAGGAACATTGTTTTTAAAGCATTCCACAATTTTTTTTACGCAAGCCTTCACGGGTTGGCGAGCCTCTGGCCATCTTTACTTCCGAGAGACTCAGCCTCTCTAAGACTTCCCTTTTATAGCCAATCATGTTACATACCTGATGCCAGTTAATGTAATTACTTGCTAAATGTTCTTTCAGCTGATTCTCTTATATATTAAATGCATTTTCAGCCCTTTTTTTGCCTGTGTCCCAACTTTTTTGAGACCTGTTGCAGCCAGAAAATTTGAAATGAGCTCATTTTGTGGATAAAATTGTAAAATGTCTCAGTTTCAACATTTGAAATGTTATCCATGTTCTATTGTAAATAACATATTGGCTCATGTGATCTGAAAGTCATTGCATTTTGATTTTATTCACAATTTACACTTCGTCCCAACTATTTCGGAATTGGGGTTGTAAATTAATAGTCAATCATGTGCAGAGAGTGAGAAGATGCAAAAGGGAAAATTGCTGTGAGCTTCTCTTAGACACAACTTCCAACTCATCTCAAAAGCAATTAAATTTGTTCTGCCAATATCTAAACGCCAAAATCAATTCTCAATCAGTTTTCCAGCCCTAGTCCTGAGATGTCAGTGCTGTCATTTAAAGGGGCTAAGCTCCTCACACCTATGAGTACATGAGCAGGTAGGGATTCCCCAGAAGCAGTGGGCTCGAAAGTTCGGCTCCCTGTTCTTGGCTAATATTTTCTCACTTAGGACACTGAAGACAACAACAGTTTGGAAAGAAGAGCAAATAGGTCCATGTTTTTGCCTATGGTGTTTCACCAAGGTCCAAGAGGCCATATCACTGCCCCCGAGCAGCAGGAATAAACCCCTTCTCAGCCAGCCTCAACACGTTAGCTAAATGTAAATAAAAGCCTCAATAAAAATTTTACAGTGATCGTAATACCCAGAGCAGTATTTACAAAACCCCTCAGTGAGGAGCGCTAACCTAGAATCAACTTCCCTAGTGCCTTCACTGAACCTTGTTCATCATGAACTGATAGGCAGAACTGATCCCTGATCAGCATGCCTCTTTTACAATTTTTTTTTCATGAATGTGTCCTGATCTGTTTTTGGAAATGGAAAATGACAATATATGTTTTCTTTTATGAATAAGCAGATCTTCTGCTTTGAACATTATCACACAGGTTTTTTTTTTTTTTTTTTGTTTTGTTCTAGAGAAGTCAGCTTATAGCAGAATGATTTTTTTTTTAAATCATTTTCTGGCTTTGTTTTCTGCAACTTGGGTGATACAATTGGCCTTTTAGTCTGAGGAATCTCTTTGCAGTCCCAGAATAACCTCACATTCATGTGGCATTGGGTAACATCCAGCATAAGGTTTTGACAGACTATATTAATATGAACGAAGCCAATTTGGGACCGCAAATAGAAAACTCCTTCACAAACTTAATTGTCAATATATGTAAGTGTAAAGGTGTAAAAATTGGCAATTTTATTGAAATTTCTGGCCAATAGGAAATGAACTGAGGCCTGGGTAAAAGATAAATATCTTCTAGTATTGAAATTTCTGAGGTGTCGCCTGTACATACTGTAGTGAGCTCAGTTTAAGTTTCACAGCTAGAAAACCCAGCCGTGAAAATGTGCCCTTTCATTGGCCACCGTATGACATGAGAACCTTGCAGAAAGAGAGTTCTACATTTCTGTTGCTGTGGTCTGTTCGACTCATGCAGATACACTGGACAATAGAGCTAGTTTCTCCCACAGAAATTTGAATCATTAGAACTCAAAATGAATTAATGCCAACATAAATACTACAGTGTATTTCATGACTGGAGCATTCCATGAGTTACTCATAGTGAAACACTGTCCACATTCATTTTAATACAAAATGCTAGGCAACAAAGGTTTTGTTGTTCATGACTACATAATTATGTGTCAAAAACTGGTTAATGGAAAATGTCACAAACCACTGAAGCAGGCTGCAACACCTGTAATAGAAATGGGAGGAACACAAGATAGTGGCATCCACTAAGCTAGATTCATTTGTCAAATATCAAAACTTAATTTCTTTCACTGGCGACAACTAATGCAACCACATTATAATATTCAGTCATAAGTAAAATATTTTTTAACACATATATATTGTATGTATCATAAGGAGATGTATTCTGAAGCTAATTCTTCTGTCTGAGAACTTTATGATTCAAAAAATTTTCCAATCATACAGAACAGTGAATCTTTGAAACCTTATACTATGTCGCTGTATTTGCTATCCATGCTTGGGCATCTGATATTTATGTATCTGAAAGATGGTCTGTCGTTTTGAAATACCTCATTAAATATTATTTTATGTTTGATTTTGAAATTAGAAGTGCCTCAAAATACTCAGCTTTCATAATATTAAAAACTTGTCCAGGTATATTTCCCCTCTGAACCGGTTTAGTCGCCCAGACCGGTAAGAAATGTATTATGCATTATACAAGGCACTAAATTTTACAATGTGTGCCATTAAAACATTTACGTTATCATGCCTGCTTAATGCCATTCAGGAAACTAATACAGTGGACATTAAATTTATGATAAACAACATATAAATTAGATCCTAACTGAATATTCTCTGCATGTCTCTCGTCTTACTCAGAGCTTGATAAATTACTAACAAGATGATCATCATGGATATCATAAACAGCTCAAAGCTATCTTGAGTATTATTTCATCTTGGTTTGAGTGTTATTATGAACATGGGAATTCTTCAATATACAATATAGTTTATTTGTTTCAATGGTTCGTCAATATAATAAACCTATTACTGTTGTTTGTTAGAACATAGGAGGCGAAAACATATTTCAAACCACGTACTTCTGTGATTCAAACCCATAGGCCTACACATGAGCTTAACCATAAATGTAAATCACAAAATGGCATGAATAGCATGCATTAAAACAATAAACAAAATACAGACGTCCCACTTTATATTTAAGATTGTAGCCAACGAAACAAAAGCAATCAGCATCCATTTAAAAGGGACGAATTACATTCAAATGCTATTCACGAATCGGAACGGCTTGAGCCCATATTTTGGTGTGCTCCCTAATTATTACAATTTAGTCAACTGCATTCAGTTTTGGAGACAGAAATGCAACTAACATATAACCGGGAAAAATAAAAACAGCTGGTATATGCATGCACACCAGGCTATCACTCGAGTCAAGTCCTGCTGATGTTTGGACTGAAAATTGAGAGTACAAAAAACTATTTCATTGTCCAAAAAGTTGAGGCTACAGTCCGCAGTTTGGTACTAAACCTGAAACAGAAGTCAGCCTGATAGTAACATTTTCCTTACCTCAGCAATTAAGTGGAATTTCAGTCCTCAGTATCGAACTCGCTGATAAAATACACCTATTGAAATTACTTTGACGGTCGAGACGTTTCAGGTGTTGTTTTCTGTCTTCTTTTTATTGAAAAAAAAAAAAAATGTACAGTTATATTCCGCTTCTTTTTTAAAATATGGATCGTCTTCGGAGGTATGAGATGTGATATGGATGTTCCCGATTGATTTTACCCGCTGTGGAAAATCCTTGGCAGATTTGACAGTTCGCGGGCCCAGGTAGAGCGTTGATCCGCGGGCGTGATAGAAGCTGAAAGAATCTTTTTTTCAGTGGGCACGTTAAACTGTCAAAGATTGGAGGAAGGGAAAGGGAAGGAGGGAGGGGAAGAGAGCCCACACAAATTTCTAGAAGGCGAAGACTCCTTCAGGAAACCTTCGTAGGGTTAGTATGTCCATTGACAAGCAATGCAGACAGTGCCACCTGTAATGGGATGAAACGGATCGAGTTTGCTACATTGTAGGCGGATAGCTTGGCAAACTTGACTTCATGTAGCGTTTACTCATAGCTTTTCATCACCATTTTTTCAATTTCATTCAAACTAGTGCATTGCTGTCTTATAAGATTGTGAGACGAATTTGTCTGGAAACAAATTTCCACAGATAGGAATGCTGAAAGAAAAATCGGATTACCGATTTAACATAACCTGACGAGGCTGGTTGGTGCGTATGGGAGCAAAGATTGTTTATGGTCTTGTTTTGCCGGAAACAAAAATCAACCACTATACAGTATATGCAGATAATATCCCTTCGATGCGAAAATTGTATGGTATAAAGTGCTTAAATAACCAAATCAATGCCATTCGATAGAATATTTCTCATGTATTTCTACCGCTCAGGCACTGCTCAGCTGAGATACTGCATGGTTACGGTCATGAGGGGCTTAATGGGGCTAATTAAATGCCCTCTGAATATAAATGACAGAGAAAGCTTGAGATGCTTATTGTCTCGGAGCTTACAGGAGCCGTCCACGATAAGGCAGAAGCCTAATGATGGAGCATGTATCTGCTGTACTAAATAGGAGCTAATCCAGGTACTGCTATGAATTATGAAACCAGATTAAAGTATTTTCCTAAAATTAAGATAAACAGTCCATTGAAAGCATTCTACCTGTTTTGGTAGACTCAGGACAAGAGAAAGGAGAGAAGTGCACATTCAATTTGGAGTAACCTTACTACACCAAATTTTCCATTCCATGATTTTTAAAAACTCCACATTACATTTTTAAAATAATTTGAGCACAAATATTGCAAATTATGCTCAACTGTTTGTGTAGTGCAAAATTTGCATTATTTGATTGCCATGTATTAACTCTTATGATAGTAAGAGAAAATATAGTTTTACTTCTCAGTATGCTTGGAGAAATGGAAATGATACATATGCAAGAGTGGTTTGAGGGTGAATCACCTCCCATCATCCCTAACTCAACACACACAGCAAGTAGGTTTCATTGAGGGAATGCTTCTTCTATCAGCTAACGTTACCTCAGCATGAATATGCTATGCATGCCAGATGGGAGTCCAATATGCTGTTCACGCTCATCAACACACATGCACACACTCATTCACACACACACACACGCACACATAAATAACTGTGGACTATAACGAGACCCACAGACATGCATACAAGCAAGAGGGTACAAACACTTGCTAACAACTTCAGACCAGAAACACACAGATGGACACCTAATGCACCCATACACACATTTAATGGGAGACTAGAAAGATAAGTAACAGCAAATTGGCTGGCAGCATATCTTTACACATATTTTGTGACTTGAGGTGTCAGTTAGAAAAGGAAAGCTTTCCTGTAGAGTCGGCAGAATGTGTTGGTAAAAATACCACAGCTGTCTCTCGGGTCTGAAAGTGTGAATGTTGACACATTTTAGCATTTGATTAATTGAGGAGCCTAGTGCCTAAAGTACTGAAGTCACATTTTCACACATTGTGAGGTAAGGATAGGAAAATGTCTCGTAGTTATCCAAGTCAATTTTCTCAATTTACTCAAAATGGATGTTTTGTGACTTTTAAGTACTTTAATTCAATCAAAAAAAAAAAAAAAACTCCGGAATTAAAGTTGAAAAGATTTATTCACAATGAAATAAACTGAATGATATCTCTGGCAATGACTCTGTCCTCAAGGACCCTTCAGCAAGGTGGGGTGCAAATCTACTAGCGTAGCAGCACATTC
Source organism: Gymnothorax javanicus (assembly GCA_029692085.1). Classification (NCBI taxonomy): domain Eukaryota; kingdom Metazoa; phylum Chordata; class Actinopteri; order Anguilliformes; family Muraenidae; genus Gymnothorax; species Gymnothorax javanicus. The sequence goes on along the minus strand of CM056209.1, from coordinate 16,368,773 downwards.
GCAAAGCCAGATCGGCAGAAGAAGAAACGGTGTGATGCTGAAGGGGGCTGCAGCCAGAAACTGGTGGTGGTGGGGAGGTGGTAGATGATGCAAAAGCTGTGGAAACATCAAACGGAAACAGGTTATGAGCATTTTTTGATATAAGACTGATGGTTATGATCAAGTGAGTGTAATTGCTAGAGCATCCTAAGTCTTGTCATTGAACTTTCATTTACCTTCCCATCACTGGGATCTTCAGTTACGTTTCTACGGAATGCCTGCAGTCCATGGAGTGGTAATGTTAAGTCAGTCACTGTTTTAAATCTCCAGAAAATTATTTATTCCCCTATTGTACATTGAATTTTTTTTCTCTCTAGCAAAAACTTAGATTTTGTGATATGTCCACTGACAATACAAGGGACATTTGATTAAGATGGGATGCAATATATCTTTGAAAAAAGCTAACTTTTTAAAAAGTATTTTATTGAGAAATACAAGCCTAACTCTGAGAAAAGTTGGGACAGAGTGTAACAAAAACAGAAAACAGTGATGTGAAAATACTTTTTCACTTATATTTGAGCACAAACAAATAAACAAATAAGGGTTTCACTTAATTTACATTATTGATCTTTGTAAATATATGCTAATTCATATTTTGATGCAACACATTTCCAAATAATTGGGACAGAGTAATGTAACACTGGGAAGGTTGAGAGATGTTCTAAAATGCTTGAAACATTACCCAGGTAACCAGGTTAATAGATAACTGGTGATGATCAATCTCAATATCACAGTTAGCAAGTAAATAAGCAACCACAAAAGGTCTGGTCATTTATGAGCAAGGATGGTTAGATGTTCACCGATTTGTGAGAAGTCACACGAGCAAATGCAAACAGTCCAGGAAAAACCTTCATCAACACAGAATTTGCAAAGAATTTAGGGATTTCACCATCTACAGCCCATAATCCTATTGAAAGAGAATCTGGAGAAATCAATGTGCATAAAGGCCAAGGCCAAAATCCAGGGTTAAATGCCCATGATCTTTGAGCCACCAAACAGCACTGCCTAAGAAACAAATTTTTTAAAAGCCCTTTATGCAGAGGAGCAGATCATAGTCACTAGCTGGTGCATTCAGTCGCTCTACACTGACAATATGGGAACGACACAAAATGTGTATTAAATATTCATTAGGAAGCCATGCCCATAAACTATTTAGAATATGGACGATTTCAGTCCCACCACTGTTACCCAGGAATGGTATGAATGAAGTTCTTCAACCAAGAATGATCTGCAAACAGCCCAACTTATTTGCCAAAAGCATCCATCCAGCAGTTGAAAAAACTTATCTTTCACAACAAAAAAAATTGGTCCCCATGGTAGCAGGAAGCTAAAGCCAAAATAAGCCAAATCTATGACAAAAATCAGCTTTCTGAAGCAAAATTTCAACATGTTATTCATACTACATCATTCTTCTGTCCATTCTAGCCATCAGATGTTAAAAACACGCAACCTACAGTTGATTTATGCATAGATACGTCCCTCACAGGATCCAGTGGTCAGTTATCACCTCAAAATTTCTCTCCCAGAAATACAGTGTGATTAGTACCTGCTGACATTGTTCTGTGTAAAAGCACATCTGCTGTTCATGCCCTTAAATGTCACGAGTGATTACCTGTTGATTGACAAGCATTTTATTCCACAGAGCACAGTATGAACTTCCCAATGATAATTGAAAGAAATTGACTGGGCCTCCAGTAAGAGTATACATACTCCTACATACCAGCATGTTAGGTCACATCCTCCCAACTTTGTGCATTTGAATTACGCAAATGCATTGAAAAATGTTACCATGTGTAACCTAGGAGAGTTCACGTTACTTTCACATGATGGAAAAGCTATATACCCATCTTACAGATGTGGACACTGAGAATGAGACCAAAGGGGACATGAGTGGAGGATTCTCTGAGACAGACAGCATTGATTCTCTGGAGTAAGCCTATTATAATAAGAAGTCTTTCTCCTCAATCTGTAAGTATTGTTTGGAATATTTCCGTTATTTAGCTCATTATTTAGCTTTTCTATTTTCCACCATTGCCATGATTATGAAACTGTTGCAGTTAGTTGGTCACATTGGTAATTGTAACTGTTAACCTTTGCTAATAATATTGAGCATAGTGGCATATTGCTCAGTGTTGCAATCTGTTTTATTATGTTTCCTGAATTCAAAGAAATAGAATATCTAGGTTTACGCTATTTTATGATGTGGACAGCTCAAGAACTTCAATATATGTGCTATTATGTTCCATGCACTGATTTATTTCAAGGTAGATAGCATATTGCCTGCTTTTCCCTGATGGTGGAATATCTTCTTTTTTTGTATACATGAGATATATTTTGGATATTGTTGTGTTAGTGAGTTATGCTTGCCTCTTCTAGGCTGTGAAAAGTGTTGATATAAGTTTGCTGTTCGCTTGTGTGCTAAATTAATTCTAGCTGCTCAAGTAAATCAGGCCGAGTCAGGGGCATGGGGTCCTTTACTGTTCGTGAAAAGGCCACTGAGGGAAGGAGGTGTTGCATGCTCTGCCGCAGCAGGAAGACGCTGAACAAGATGTTGAACAAGTGTCGATCTGGTGATGTCCCTCTAGACATTGTGTCAGATCGCATCCGTTTTACCAACTGGCATGACCCACTGAGGAGTGGGGCACTGCAGGACTGAGTATGCAACTTGCTGTTCCTTTTAAATAGTTTTCACTTTGCATGTCTACAAAAGTCCAGCCCCTTGTGCACATTCTAGGAGGTGGTAACAGCACACAGTTTCCTTGCATTCAGACTCTAAAAAAACAATTTTTTAAAATGAGTATGCATGCTGCCTAACGAGGCTCTGGTGAAAAATTGACAAATTTCAATACTTTATCAGGGTGAAAAAGCTTTTTTGGGGTTTGGAGAGGTTTTTGGAGACCAATGATGTCCATCCCTGCCTATTTTGATGGACTCATGTTAATTCCCACTTGATTCCCATCATTAATCCTGATTGAGCACCATGAGTCAAAATGGCTGATTCAATGTACATCATTATTTTACGATTTCACTGTATACCATTTGGAAAGTCATTTGCGGACCCACTTGGAGAGAGCTCTCATATGGCTCCTGGACAGTTGGAAATTTTGAATATAGTATTAAGATGTAATATACTTGAGGCCAAGGAGGTTATGATCCTGGAAATGTATTGTTTCACTTCTGAGCGATTTTCTCGATTCTCAGTATTTTTATTTATTTTTTTGACCGACAATGTTGTATTTTCAAGAAGATTCTTTGAGTTTGTGGCCCTTATTCTTGTAATCCCCCCGATATTCTGGTTCCATGGTTACCTGCCTTCATTTAATTATTCAATGATCTCCTCAGTTCTTACTTCTATTCATCACACTTGGTTTTCATAAGTTGAGTGTTATCCCCCTGTCTATTTAAGCCTTAGTTTTCCCCTCACAGGCAGGTAGCCTTAATGTGTAACACTTTTTTGGTTTAGCTCACTCCCTTTTCTGTTATCCCTGAAGTTTTGTATTAGTTTTGTTATTCCACTTTCTTTATTTAATAAACATCAACATTACAACACCTGAGTCCTCATTCTGCATCACTCTCCTGGCGCCCTCTTAACATCTGTGGTCGCCAGGACGTCACAATTCTGTACTAAAATTATGAAAATAAACTGACATAAGCTGGTATTCTAAATGCTATAAGTGTCTTATTTCATTTAAGTTATTTTCCCCTCTCTGTGATGCTCAAATCTTGAATTATAAAGCTTTAAATAGGGGAATGCATAAATTGCCTGATTTGACTTCTGCAAAAAGGGGTTCATAAATATAAACACATCAGCTTGTGAATACTTTGGAAAATTGTTAATCAGCAAACAAAGTTTGTTAGAGCATCTACAAATGCAAGTTAAGACTGTACTGCACAAAACCAAAGGCCAAATATTAAAAACAATCAAAAAGTGAAAAAGTACTTTAAGGTCTGACAAGTGTACAGTTCAAATTGTTTTCGGAAATAATGGTTATTGAGTTCAAAGAGGAAAGGGACGATCCTGATTGTTACCAATACACAGTTTAAAAACCAATGTATGTTATGGGAGTGTGTTACTGTCAATACCATGGGAAACTGCCCATGACGGCAGATCCATGACTGTTCAAGAGTGCATATGCATTTCGCTATATCTAGATGATGTATTACTTCAGTAATATAACACCAAGTAACATTGAGCATGTGTAACTGCATCATGGTTTTTTGGTCAAAGAGTGCAGGTATCAGACCTGTATCCCATTAAAAGCGCATTGCGCATAATGAATTGCAAGATATAACAGCACTAACTCTGGACTTAAGTATTTTTATACAGAAAAAAACACTCTCATGGAGGATTTGACCACTGCTAATCCCAAGCTTCTGGTTAAATATGTTAAAACACTCATAGTTTTACAACCCAAATCCTGAAAAAGCTGGCTCATCATAGAACATGCAAATGATTTTAAAAAGGGCTGATTTGAAAAGACCATTCACCTTTTCCAAGACTGGAAACAGTACAACAGTACATTATTTGATGTTCTAACCGGTGAATTAATTTGCTTATTAAAAAGATACAATGTGATGACTGTGAAAGAGTGCAAAAAAGTTGGCACAGTTGTGAGACTTCGGAAATTGGGAATGAGTTATAGAATGAAGAGTCCATTCTGGAATGTGACAATTGCAGCTATTACACATAATTTCTTTCAATAATGATACACCTTCCTGTCCATCTAAACAGAAACATAACACCATAACTTCATCTTTAAACTTTGCTACATAAGCACAGCACTTATTGGGCTCCACAGATATAACATGGTTCTGTCATGGTTTGAGAGGTGTGCGTGTGGTTTGGACTTTTCTTTGCGGCTCTCGTCCCGGGACGATATCGAATTCCTTGGCTATCGGATTCTTTACCCAGCTGGCTGATTGAGCTGGGGCAGCACTTTCCCGGACTCTATACAAGCAGGAAGTCCCTTCGCTAGAGTGTCTGTTTTTAGCTTCGCACGACAGCCGAAGATATCTGTAGTCAGATTTTGTATGACTTTTTATCTTCTTATTATTGGAGTTTCTTCTACCTTTTTTCTACCTCGCTTTGCTTCTGTGTTTCGGACTATTATATGTCCTTTGGAAGCGCGAGTACTTTCGTTTGATCTGTATTATTCTCTGTGTTTGTACTGTGTCCGTGCTGCTCACTTTCTCACTGGTCGTTGCACTTGGCCTCCTAATTCTACTGGCCATTACAGGTTCAGGATAATTCATCAGTGGGAAAAGTCACACAGCAGGCTCGTCTATGGAAGTTTTGAAAGCTCTACAAAGAGGGCATGGGTCCTGTCAGGTTCTGAGGAGATTGGCGGTCTACACATTGCGAGCCTTGGACTTCATCCACACCCAGGTGAAGACAGAGGGTTTCTTTGAATCCTGTCGTGCTCGCTCCTGAGGTCAGTCTAGAGGCCTCTGAGAGCCCTCTGTACAGCAGGAAATAGCAACACATGCAATTAAAAAATTACGTTCATAAAAAAGTGAGGGAGGTGGGATTTACTTGGAAACGGGTGCTCAACGGTAATGCAAGTGCCTCAACTGAGGAGGAGTTTAGTTTCAAACATTTAAATCAAAATGTGTTCTCCCTGCATGTTGTACAACTTCATTATTCCCAACGTGAAATTCAAATAATGAATTCCTCATTCATACTCTTTGGCCCTCTGAGACATATACTTTTGAACTACTGCTTGAAAAAGATTCAAGACAGTGTCACAAAAAAAAAGTTGGTAATCAGTTGGTGGGTGCCTTGATGTTTATATTTGTATAGGAATTATAAACTTCAACCTAAAACCAAGACTTGTCTGTACTCCCCGCAGAAATATTGTTTTTGAGCAGGTAGACTATACTGAGCTGGGAGATGGTTAAGTGCCAAATGTGACTCAGAGAAGGGCAAAGTTATCCACTCATGTTAGGATTCAAATTCAAAACTGCATCTGAACTGCCTCATCTGAACCTCAAAACAGGTAGACAAGGGTTAACAGTCTTCCTGTATGGCAGCATTGTCTGCCCTGCCTAAATCTTCCATACCGTGCCTGTAAAGTAATGAATATACAAACAGCTGTTAAACAAATTCCCCATTTCCACTTGGCATATTACAGCTGTACAATGGCATGGTTTGTGCTCAGACTCCTGTCTTGGCACACTACCTAGTATGCTGTCACTGTACACAACAAAAAATATGATTAATTCATATCGTGGCCATTTTTAGTTTTTTTTTTTGGAAGTGGAATTATTAAATACAGTGGTGCAGACAGAGTTTTTTTATTCGCTCACCGAGAACTGAAAATGCACCAAAAAGCGTGACCACGGTGGAAAAATGTAGACTGACATAGCTGGAAGGAAAGGATTTAAGAATGTTTTCATATAGTAAATGCATAATCTAGACTTCAGTATGCACTGCACTTATCCTAATGATCTCAGAGTGTATTACCATTCCATAAATTTTTTTTTTTTCATATTTATGCTGCATTCGTATGGATTTAGGCAGACAGCAGACGGCAACCTGGATATCAGTTTAGAGGATGAGAGCAGGGCGGTAAAAGATGAGAAAAGCTGCAGTTCTTATGATTTATAGTCTGTTTTCTTTGGGGTTCCGGCCAGTGTTCAGTAGAATTGTATTTTGTCGATCGCACCAAATGTTCAAAAATACACAACTCAGCTGACAGAGACAATGTCGAATGCTTTTCCATTCTCATAGATGCATGAGTGCAGCCGAGCTGTGATTGGCTGATGGAGCGTATAATGGTGCCAGAGCCGATCAGTGATTGGCTGATGTACGTAATGGTACCAACCGACCTGCAGAAAAAAATTTTGCAGCCAGTTCAGGCACTAGCGTAGCCTGGAATCCATCCGTATCAAGCTTTGGTCGCTCCCAACGGTCACTTTGTACGTCTGGCCTCAGTCGGTAGGCCAGCGTTTGACTTTCAAATATTCGAACAAAATCCATGTGAGATCTGTGATTGGCTCACAGTCGCAAGGGTTCCCCCCTCCCCCCTTTAGACAAGCTTAAAAATAAATAAAAATACCACAGTTCTGCATTCAACGGAAGTCCCGCCTCCCAGCTCGTGTTTATACGAGTATTCATCTGAGTGGCAGCAGAGTCTCTGGGCAATGAACAAGCCGGGAGGCGGGACTTCCATTGAATGCGCGAGCTTACTTGAAGAAGAACTGTGGTATTTTATTATTTTTAGCGAAAAATAACCGCGTTTCTAGAGTTCTGAGGATACGAGTGGACAAAGCTGACTTGGATTATACTGGACAATGCGTTGGACGATGGTTTGAAAGTTTGTCAACGGACGTTTCGTGGAGTTTTCCCATTGCTACTGCGTGACCCCATTTGCTTCCAGCAGAAAAGGAATTTGGATAATTTTTCAAAACTCTCCAGTGGCCATAAAGTTGCGCCAGGTGAAGAACAACTTTGTCCGTTCAGGACATCTAATGGTGAGTAACTGATATACAACTTATAGTTTTTGGGTGGAGTATCACTTTAATCTAGCTGATGCAATCATGCCCTTCGAGCTATAGCTAATGCCAATTACAGTGAAATACGTTATGTAATTTGAGTATTATTTAATTTAGCCTTTATGATACTGGGGAATCCCACTGAAATAAACAAAATGCAGATATGGCAAAACATTATCCTGTTCAAAACCTAACAACCACTCCAAGAGTAAACGCAAGCAAGCCAGAATCTAATTTTTAAGCTCATATCAAATAACATTCACGAATGCCGCTGCTGGCCAGCTAACTCATATTCAATTGGTGGTTCTCGCCAAGAGCAGAAAACATGAATATTCATATATTCACTTAATTAGTGACGTAAGGGCTAAACGCTAGTTATACGACTGAGGCCAGACTGATAAGTCAGTGACCGTTGGGAGCGACCAGCACTTTATCAGTATGGATTCCAGGCTAGCACTAGCGTAACTGACGTACAAATTGATGAATAGCAAGAGGGGGAGCCGATGTTCTAAGATGATTCTTAAAAAGTTGAAAATTGAGAAACAAACAACAAATTCATTTTAAATCGATCAAGTTATTAAAAAAATTAAAATATAAAATTAAGTGTCCATAAATTCAATTTACAAATGTTTATAATAATAACAACAGTATCCTTTGTGGGGCCCCTGTGAATGCTGGGCCCCTAGAATCGTCCATGACTCCCCCCACCCTACCCCCATGCTTACGGCGCCCTGATGTTAAGACAGAGAACCTATTCCTCGCCTCTTTTTAGGGCTCTTTAACCCACTCCTCCAGACTGCCAAATAAGTTTGGCATCTGTTGAGACAAACTGTACAGTCAAATTTGCTCAGACGGGTATTTTTATATAGAATTAAACTTGGTGCATGTACATTATAAGTACCACATTATTTTCAGTGTGTGACATAAATTTGTAAAATTTGCCAAATGAAAGTAGTCGCACATTCGTGGCTAAGCAGACAAGGGAGTGTTGATTTATTCAGATGACAGTTTCAGATAAAGGCTCAAGAGACCAGCAGGCATTTGCTTTCATTCATTGGCTCCTTTCATTGAAAAGGCTGCCGATGATTAAAACACATGGAGCGTTCCGGCGAGGTTGTCTTACTCTCACCAAATGAATAGAAAACCGCAGCTCAGAATAAGCACAAAAGCAGTATGCTCCGGGCCCTGAAAGCAAATGCCAAATTCCTTCCTCCAGTTGTAAGTTCAGACACTAATTCTTCACACCAAACATATTGCTATGTGCTCTCGTTTGCTTTGGAGTCTGGAAGATGAGGTGGGAACTGACTCAACTCCTAAGTTACAAACCCTGCGTTGTATTTCCCTTGAATAAAAAATCTGGAGAAGTCTTACAACTGTGGAACAAAAGCCTTTCAACCTTATTTTTTCCCAGAAACTGACCAATTCCGAGCCAGTCAAACATTTATGATGAGACTGGTGGTAATGTGAGCTCAGTGGAAGACATGACTGATGATATTACTCCAAATATGACTTCATTTTTTTTCCTCACAAAACTCCTTTATAGCTATCTCTCTATAAGGGATAGATGTGACTAGACTATGACAATCATTTGATCTAAGTTTTTTTATTGTCAACCAAATAGTGAAATTGTCTATGTACAGTACACACACACACACTACATGACCGGAAGGAAAACTGCTCATCAAACATATCCAAATAAATAATAGGGGGTAATATGCATAAGGTATCCCCAAAGCTGATATAACTGCCTCTACTCTTCTGGAGTTCTCAAGTGGATATCAGGATTTTGCTGTGGGATTTAGCTACCATTCTAGCTGACAGTTATAGCAGTAATGTAGGCAGTGATGCTAGATAAGACAGTAATATTGTAGGAGTAAACCTTGCTCGATGTCGTCTTCCCAGTTGATACCAGCAGTGTTTAACAGGGTTAATGCCAGGGCTCTATCCAGGCCAGCAATGCTCTTCTTCACCATTCTCAACAACCCCTGCATGGACCCCACTCTATAGGTGGAAGTATTACCTTGCAGTCACACTTTATTTGAAGTGTTGCTCATAAAGGCTTTATACAGCATTTATAATGCCTTCATAAATGAGACACAATGTCTTCATAAATCATGCGTAAGCAAATGCCATGCTTTGTAAAGGGTAAAATAACACATCCTTATTCAACATGTGATGCCAGATGTGACAATGACAATGTCACTTAGCTGACAATGTCAGCCTTTATAGTATTTAGCCACTAGCTGAGTGACATTGTCAGTTAAATGACATCTGGCATCACATGCTGAATAAGGATGTGTTATTTCACCCTTTACAAAGCATGGCATTTGCTTATGTATGATTTATGAAGACATTATGTCTCATTATGAAGGCATTATACATGCTGTATAAAGCCTTTATGAGCAACACATCTTCTAAACTGTGACCTACCTTGCTAAAACCATAAAAGGCACTCCAAATTGTTAGATGCACACACCCTTAAATCAGAAAAAAGTCAGGATGGTATGTAAAATTGAAATTAAAACTGAAAGCATTAAATTGTGAAAAATCATTGACTTGTATTATATTAAGAACAATACAACAGCACTTTATTTGATGTGTCACAACATTAATTTTATTGATTTTTCCAAATAAACTCATTTCAATTTTGATATTTGCGACGTATTTCAAGAAAGGTTGGGACAATAAAGTATTTACCTCTTTGTAATGTTGCCATTCCTTTTGACAACAGGTAATAAATGCGTAGGGACTAAAGACACCTATAAGTGATTCACAGGTGTAAATTTGTTCCATTCAACCTGCTTAACAAGTTTTCAGGTGTGGAACAGTAGGGGGTGTTTGTTGCCACATTTTGCATTTCAAAATGCATCAAATACTCTCTACAGGGGACAAGTCAGGACTGCAGGTAGGCCAGTTCAGTACCTGCACCCTCTTCTTATGCAGCTATGCCTTTACAGTGCATTATGAATGCAGTTTTTGTTGTTTTGATGAAATATGCATGGCCGTCCCTGGAAAATATGTCAGCTTGATGAAATTGTGAGATTTTCTCACGCATTTAGGTAAATTGATGATCCTTGGCCTATTTTTCCTTCTGAGGAACTACGCCTTTCCTAGATGCTGCCTTTTTCACCAAATCAAGATTGCAATCATCTGCTAATATCTGCTTTTTCAAGTCACATCATTGCTCAAATTTTTTACCTCATTACTTATCTAAATCACCCCCATCCCAACAGTTTTTGGAATGCATGAAAGGCCTGAATGGCAGGAATGGATGTATAATTACGAATTAAATGAATTTGACTAAACAAACTAGTAAGTATATTGTCCTCATATTGTCTGTAATGAAATGCAAGTCAAAGTAAATGTAGAAATCGCTGCTTTCTTTTTAAATGTGCATTTTCCATACAGTCCCTACTTTTCCAGCGTTGGGGTGTACAATCATGGAATTTCAAACTTCAGTGGACCCAAGGCCAAGCCTGAACAATTAAAAACTGCTCCAGATCAACATTTGAAATGTTTGATTGCCATGATTTCCCAATGGTAACTGCAGCCGGACTTTCGGTGTACATCAGATGAAGTAGCCTATGCAATTTAATTCCACAAGAAAACAGAGGAAGGCCATCACAGAAGGAGGGACACAAGAAAAAAAGGTTAAACTGCACAAAATAACAGAGTGGGGATGTTCTATCAGACCCGTGATGAAGCCGTCTTCAGTTGCTATTCGTGCCAAGGTATTTTTTTTCCTTCGGTTTTGTATTCAGCAAAAAAATATCAATGTTAAATTGGATACATGTTTAACAATTGACTTAGGCAATAAAGAACATTTTACTTTTTGGAAACAAATCTTGGCTGTTTGAAAATTTTGGGCAAATGGTCCTGCTGTGCTGAGAGTGCCATTCAAATTTTTAAGCATTTATAAGAAATGAATAGAATCAAGCAAACATGCATACTTTTCAGCATCCATTTTGCTGCAGTTGGCAGTCACCACCAAAGCAGTCATCAGTAAACAAGTCAGCTAGTTTGAAAAGCAGCCAGGTATGTCCAACCAAAATGCTACTTTCACCACGTTTCAAAAATGAGGGAGCGTGCTTTGGATCATGTACAATTCTTTACTTTTTCCAGATACAGTAACAGTCAAAAGTTTGGACACACTTTGCTTATATCACAGCACTCTGTTTTTTGAGAAATTTAAACAGCTGAACTTTTCTATATAATCGCAAATGGAATCTGGTAACAGGTAAACAGTCAGAAGTTAAAAAATAATAATTTCCTTGTTTGAATAGTATCCAAAATTTTAGAATCCTCAAAGAAGCCATATTTTGCAAAGTAAGCAGACAAACAAGCTCTTTCCATTTTCTAACAGCCAAATTAAAGACAAGCTATTTTGGAATTTATTGGTCAAAAAAGTCAATGAAAAGCAAACCACAAGTGCGGCACATCTTTGAGAACAGACGGCCGCTCAGCAGCAAACTCATAATAGCCCTATAGCTGCTGTAGTAAAAAAAAAAAATGTGAGTATGCTCTGCAAATATGACAGCAAATGCTGGTTAGTTTGATGGATTTAAGAATTAGATCAGTTTTTTTGCTAAATAAACAGTTCCCATTTCTTTATTTAACATGTCTTGTAAGAAAAAATGTGGGTGTGTCCAAACTTTTGACTGGTACAATACATAATGATGTCCGGCAGTCATGATAGACTGCTTTCTGACACGTTTCATGGTCCTTCATGATGAAATCAATAGCAATATACTCCAAATGCAATTCTTACACTCAGGCCCAAATCTGTAACTAAAAGAATGACATTACAAATAAATAGTTGGCTAAAAAACAGCAGAGCAACCAACCAATTACTTTGGTGTTCTGAAACAAGGGGACTACCGAAAAAGGGTCAGTTGCTACGCAGATTACCTAATATTGATATGGACGCCATCAATTTACTGCTCTACATACATTTGACGCCTAAATTTTCCCAGATTGTGACCACTGGGCTTATAACAGTATATTTACGTTACTATACTCTCTTCTTGGTCAGGTCATATCCAGAATGGTCTCCTTTTGAAAATGTGTGATTTGTAAAAATCATTTTAAATTAACTATAAGTACATACTGCAGCATATATGTGAATGGGGCTGCTATTTAAGTTATTTGGCCACTGTTATTTACTTTATTCATCCTAGGGCCCAAAATTAAAACATAATTATTAGTAAACAAAATAAATATTGATATTTAAATGTTATTTTTTTCCACTGCAAACAGAAGGAAAATATGCACTAAATAGTCTGAAAACAAAAGTCAATTTGAATGCATTATTGTTTTTTTTTTTTTTTTTTTTTTTACAGTGGTCATAAATCATGTTGTGTCATCTCTACCGATATAGGTAGGTCATATTCAAAAATATAAATTCTTAGAAGTAAAGATTATCATTCAGGCAAATTATTGCAAGTCAAAAAATGCTTGGTTTCAAAAATTATGTCCCAGGACAAATTGTTATTTCAGCTTTGAATGGGCATCAAAGACTGAATTCAGATGCGCATTTCGTGTGAAGTGTCATTTACATTCCTTTCCCCAGCTCTCACAGCAGGGGGAGCTGTCATAGTATGGAATTAGATGAGCCACGAGCACTGACTGCTTGAGGCCTCTTCTCATTGTATTCAAAACACACACGCTGTATACTGTTCTGATGCGCAGATTCACAGGGAAAACATTTTTCAAACCACAGTCCCCTCTAATAGAATTGGAACAGTGAAGTCAATTCATTTGTTTTTACTATACACTGAGGACCATTGAATTTGAGGTCAAAAGATGTACATGAGATGACAGATCCAAACTTCAGCTTTAATTTCCTGGTATGTTGAACTAGATTTGTTTTTAGAAACTGAGAGCATACCATCTCTTGACCACCAAATTTTTATGTGTACAAACTCATTAGAACATGTGACTGACAGGTGTTTCTTGCTATACAGAGGTAAGGTAGGTAAATTGGTGCAACAATAAATAGTTCTGAATGTCTGCTCTTGGTTTTAGCCTTGGGTTTTGTCTGTGAGAACTGCATTTTTGTTGGAAAAGAATAAACCAACATGAAGACCAGAGAAGGGGCCTTGGGAAAAAAGCAAGCCATTTTGAAGCTTGAAAAAGAAGGGAAATTGAATAGAGTCATTGCACAAGTTTGCGGATAGCCCTTATAACAACTTCAAATGTCCTGAATGAGAGGGAAACTGCTGGCATACCATGGAACAGACATTCAACAGGTTGAACACGGAAAACAATGGGAGTTGTTGATAGAAACATCGTAAGAACTGTGAAGACTAACCCAAAAACATCAGTCAATGACATCACAAACAATCTCCACAGGGCAGGGGTGAAGGTTTTTCAATCAAATGTCCCAAGAAAACTTAGAAAGCAGCAATATATAGGATTGAGGATATATCACGAGATGGAAACCACTAATCACTAGAAAGAATAAGTTCTGGAACAAAGATTGTGGACTAATGAGACCATGTTTAATCTCTGTTAGCTATTCAAAGGACTAAGTGTGGTGCATGAAGGGATCTGCTCCTGATCCAAAACATTCAAGCTCATCTGTGAAGCACCGTGGAGGAAGTGTTATGGCTTGGGCTTGACTGGTTGCTTTTGGAGAGGGCTCAGTAATATTTATTGATCATGTCACTCATGATGATAACAGCAGGCTGAATTCATAAGTCTGCAAAAACATTCTGTCCATTAACTTACAGTGAAATGTGTCCAATTGGGAGAAACGTCATCATACAGCAGGACAATGACCAAATACACACTACGAACCAAACAAAGGACTGCATTAGAGAGCAAAGGTAGAAGGTTACAGGCTGGCCAAGTCAACCACCAGACCTAAATTCAATTGAGCATTCATTTCAACCCAAATGAGGCAGCAGTAAAAAGCCTGGAAAAGCTTCACAGAAAAAGTAATGCAATGAGTCGCATGCTTGATGCAGTTGCAAGCAATGGACATCTAACTAAATATTATTTGTAATTTACTTTAATTTACCTAAATACTGTGTAACCAATTTTAGTGACATAAAAGTGTATTACAGTATAATAACTACTTGGATTAGTAATAAGACACTGGCCAGGATCAGAAGACACCAAATCCGAAAGGGGCCAAAGTATTGAGCAGCAATAATGAGTCACACACAGGAACAACTGTTGAGTAAACACTCTTGTATTATTACAGTAAGAAAAGAGAAATGTTCAGTTAATACAAAAATATAAAATAATAAATCAAATTATCAGGAAAAATGAAGTGTGCACACTTAAAAAAAAGTGTCCGTTGGGGCAAAATAGGAGTTGTTGCAGCTGGTCAGATGCACCTGATTTAAAAAGTCCCTGTAAGTGCAGTGTGAATGTAGGTGTATGGGTATGTGCGTGTTTCTGATCCTTTTCCTCAAAGTGGTTGGCTTAACCAGAATCTCGTCCTGGCCCTTGGGTTTCTTTTTTTTGTTCTTTCAAAACCTGACCGTTGCTCTATGCACCAAAGTCGAACTCCCGATGTCAGAGCTGCAGCGGCTCTCCGATGGATGGTAAGCGGTTAGCCGTATATCTCCCCTTCGTTCGGTCAAACTCTGGACCTCCATAAGTAAGTTTGTCTTCTCGCAAGTTCAATTTGGGTTTTTTTTTTTTCCTTCTTACTGATTTTTTCTGTGCTCTTAGCTGTAAAAGATTAAAAAAAAACGGAAGAACAACGCGCCGCACTTCACTTCCCAGTTCACAGGTTGAACCTCGGCTGCGTGGCTCTGATTGGCTGTTGAGGGCTAGGTACCCCCACATGGGGTGAACTGAAAAATGCATTCAATGGAATTGTTTTTTTTTTTTTTTAACATTGTATAAACAAATAAAATAAAAGAAAATAAATCGCTGTCTCTTCTTTTATCACTGGTGTCATTTAATTGTGTGGTTTTTTTTCTAATCTGGGCTACAACTGTCTGTTCCACTACATTTGCTCACCAAATAATTGGGTGGTCAGGCACCAAAGGTGCTGTGTTCCTAGGTTGTTGAACACATCAAGATAAACACCAGGAATTCTGAACTCTTAACTCATATCTCAACTCTAAATGTATTCATTGTATAGAAAAACAAATGATTTGGCCTTGTTACAATTCTTTTGGAGGGGACATTGTAAAAATGCCTCCCATGAGCATTAAACACCAAATCAAATTAATAATTATGCACTGAAAAAGCTAGGTCTGTCATAAAATGATTAAGAGCCATTCCGCGAGAGATTGAAATTTGGTGTGCAGTTGACCCCGCTGGAATTGAATGAAACTTGGCACATAGGTAGATACGGGTGTCTCACGGAAAAAGCCAAATTTTTAGGTCCGTATCTCACTTTGCCTGCCGGTAGCACCACTTGGAAGCCATTAAAGTGGCTTAGTTTTGCTGTCAACGCCACATTTTACATCAACGATCATGACTCAAGGATACACAGTACCAAATATGTTCTTTTATCATGTCCTGTGACACTTCAAGCCTGGATAGACATCAGCACCACATCAGCGCCAAGCTGGGTAACTATGTTATTGAACCAGAATTATTTGAGACATAACAGTAAAAATTGAAAATGGGAATGGGAATAAAATAATATCCCAGACATATACCAATTTAGAATAGTTTATTATGTGTTTACTCACTTCAAAACTATCATTTTCAGTTAATAGTACCTTGGTATCTTGCTGGATTAGTGCAATGGACAGCCTGAAAGATGGTTGAAATTGATTTTGATGCATGTTTGCAGTATATTTTCTCAGTGACCCAAATATGTACTGTGGTGGTAAATGCCATTTTTTGTGCTTTTGGAACTCTACTTTCAGGAATACCAAGCATTTCTTTGGTAGTATCTGCACTTTCAAGCTAGACAGAGCCAAAGTTGGAGGAAAACTCAAAATGGACCATTTCATAGCAGATTGTGGCTGTGTTTAGGTGGTATTATTTTGTTTACCCAGCAAGATAGAGATCTGAAATTCTCTGAATACACAGTCTCTTTAGGTACATTACAGCATTAGTAAAATCTCAATGGTAGTATTTTCAGTGTAGATTATATTCAACATCAAAATTCAGAAAATTTCTGTCCCAGGGGGCGCTGTATGCTGGATACAAGTACTGGCTATCCCCAGTAATGTACCAAAGAAATCTTTTTTGAATTGTGATGTACACAGCTAGTTATCTCAGAAAATGAAGAGTTTGGTTTGGTACTATGCTGGGTAGATAGATTTCTGATTGAAGGTGGCGCTTGTTCTACCAACCTAATATTCCGTATTCCAAGACATGTACCAAAGTTCTGTCTTTTGAATTATGTGAAGTACATGCACAGTTATACATAAAATTTGTAACCCCTTTAGTATAAAACTCTATTGGTTGAAACTGGTGGTGATTGTGAGTGTTACAAACACACAATACATGTACTATTACCAAGTACGGGTACAGCACAGTCAGAAATGTACAGCAAGTTATAAAACATGACCAGTCCAAAAAAATAAAATAAAATAAATGCCAAAAAACAACTAATGTAGAAGGAGTATCACCACAGACATGCATCAACAGTATATGTACACTAGTATAAAATAACTGTCCATAATTTGAACTCTGAAAAAGAATCTTAGTCACACAACCGTGTACATGAAGACAGAATGTTTAGTACAAAAGTTAAAACTGTTTTATGCTTTTCATTTATCCAAAGTGAAATGACGTCAAGCCAGCATGTGACTAGCTCTATCCCCCCAGTTTTTGGAATTTGACTGTGGGTTGGCGGCACCTGGTGGTGTGCGTCAGAGGTGCTCCTTGGCTTTGGCCCTGAGCAGCTATCCATGGCCTTCTTCGTTCGATGCGGGTCGATGTTACCCTTGGAGCTAGTTGAGCCCTAGGCAAGCCCTACTACACTAGATCCTGGGTCTCTACAGGGCCGCCATTGATAGTAAGCTTGTCTGTCTTTGAATTAAATAGCCAGCTACAGCCTATATGGCACAATAGTTGCGTCAACACCCATGGCTTGGTACACACCAAAATGGGAAGTCTGAAAAAGAAACCCCATCCTCCCACCCAGCGGGCATCCCATAGGCTAGACATCATGGGCTGGTGTTAGGAATGAGGGCATACAAGTTACCACTACAAATGAACTGCCCTTATCTTGGCAGGCTGCTGCTTGCTTGCTTGCTATGAACTCTATGCTCTTTTTTAGGACAACCATTTGCTCGACGCGACTGCTGTGCCCTTTTTCTGACCAAAGCACCCTGCCCTTAGGAAATCCTAGAATTAACACTGAAGCCTGCTCATTAATTCTAATAGCAAAGGAAAAATGCAGAGCATTTGTGATTTTTTGAAAATGCACCAACACTACAAAACTGTACTCTGTACTGACTACTGGTAAGATTCTTGCATGTTGACACAATGCTACAATCACAACCAACCCAGCTTTAAACCAAAGTGATCACACCTTTTATGCAAAACTGTGCATGTACTTTATATATGTCAATAGACAGAATTGTGTTATATGTCTGGGAATATGGAATCTCAGGTAAGTAGAAGTTTAGCTCTTTAGAGTACCACCTTTGTTCAGATTGCTATCCACCCAGCATAGTGCCAAGCTAAACACTTCATTTTCAGAGAAAACTAGCTGTGTGTATCGCAATTCAAAAACAATTTCTTCGGTACATTGCTGGGGATAGTCAGTATTTACATCCAACCTAAGGCGGCCCCTGGGGGTGAAATTTTCCAACTTTTGATGTTGAATACCATCTACACTGAAAATACTACCATTGAGATTTTACTATTGCTGTAACATACCACAAAGGGACTATTTATCCAGAAAATTTCAGATCTCCATCTTGCTGGGTAAACAAAATAATGCCACCTAAACATAGGCGCAATCTGCTATGAAATGGTCGTTTTGAGTTTTCCTCCAACTTTGGCTCTGTCTAGCTTGAAAGTGCAGATACTACCAAAGAAATGCTTGGTATTCCTGAAAATAGAGTTCCAGAAGCACAAAAAATGGCATTTACCACCACAGTACATATCAGGGTCACTGAGAAAAATATACTGCAAACATGCACCAAAATCAATTTCGACCATCTTTCCGGCCGTCCATTGCACTAATCCAGCAAGATATCAAGGTACTATTCACTGAAAATTATAGTTTTGAAGTGAGTAAACACATAATAAAGCATTCTTGATTGGTATATGTCTGGGATATGATTTTATTCCCATTCCCATTTTCAATTTTTACTGTGATTTTTCAAATAATTCCGGCTCAATAACATAGTTACCCAGCTTGGCGCTGATGTGGTGCTGATGTCTATCCAGACTTGAAGTGTCACAGGTCATGATAAAAGTATAACACATCTGGCACTGTGGACCCTTAAGTCATAATAATTGATGTAAAACATGGTGTCAGTAGCAAAACTAAGCCACTTTAGTGGCTTCCAGGTGGCGCCACCGGCAGACTAAGTGAGGTACGGACCTAAAAATTTGGCTTTTTCCGTGAGATTATCTACCGATGTGCCAAGTTTCATTGAATTCCATTGAATTCCATTGAATTTCATTGAAGGGTGGTCTACTCCTCAGCTTCTTCAAAAAGTGCTCTTTCTCATGGAATGGCTCTTAATGTCAACAGCCATACTGGAATCGACAATTTTGGCAACATTACGTACATGCTCAAGTTATCAATGTTAGGCAAGAATAGATAAGAAGAATTTATAATCTTGCGGCAACTTCCATAAAAGCGTTGCAATTTGAATACGTGATCTCCTTAGCATGGCCCTCCTCAAGTTAAGGTTTGCTAGGGGCCATGTCCCTGAGCGCATGTAAATCCGCACGTTACACCAGCACAGGTTTGTGTGGGTGGAGCCCGGTCGCAAAGGCCCCATTGAGTCGGTCACCTCACTCCAGTGCAAACACTGCCTGTCCTGAAGCCTACAAGGGGAAAAGTATGCCTTTTACAGTCCCTTTAAATGAATGGGTTTATTATCAATGTAGTCCTCGGAGCATTAATCCTAACCTGCTCCAACTGCATGCTCAAGAGAATATCAAATATTTGCTGAATCATTTCATTTAAATATAAATATATCTAGTACTCAGCCCCTACAGTGGTCAGTCAGATATCCAGCAGAGCAAGAAATCAGTGCTGGGGAGCTTGTCCCAAATTTACCTTTCACTGGAAGGTTTACAAATACCAACTGTTTCCTCATTTTCTATTAATTAATGTCCCATATATAAAGTGGGCTCTAAAATTACTGAGACCCCTGACTGGCAATGCGCAAAAAATACTTTAAAAAATTCTAAAAAATATATCTATAGAGAAATTCTAAATAACAACATGGGAGAAATACTGTGTGATATAATTGTTCCAATAGAAGCAACCAAAATCATTTACTGATAAAATTAAAAATGAATTTCCTCCAAAACAAGGTTTCATAATTAATAGCACCCTTAAACATTATTGTAAGTAAGATCTACCAAAATTTAAACCAGGTATTAAATTCCACTTATTTAAATTTTATCGAAGTGTTAAGGAACTATTTTGAGCCATTACATCACTTCCGGTTTCACTTGGGTATAAAAATGAGGTAACACACATACAATATCC
Organism: Gymnothorax javanicus; assembly: GCA_029692085.1. Lineage (NCBI taxonomy): Eukaryota > Metazoa > Chordata > Actinopteri > Anguilliformes > Muraenidae > Gymnothorax > Gymnothorax javanicus. The sequence continues at coordinate 16,348,633 of CM056209.1, read as the reverse complement.
CTTTGTCATTCAAAACCATGAGGAAAACAAAACAACTGTCACATCAAAAAAGGCAGATGGTCATAGACCTTCATAAATCTGGTAATGGCTACAGGAAGATTCACAAACAATATGCCACTGAGCACTGTCAGGGCAATTATGTAAAAAAATTCCAAAGACATGCAACTGTTGAAAACCTCAAAGGTAGAGGACAAAACTGCATTTTGCTCCTCAGGATACTGAGGAGGATGGGGAGAGAAGCAGCAAAATCCCCAAGAATCCCTGTGAAGGAACTGTAGGGCTCGGTGACATCTTGAGGTGACCAGGTTTCAAAAAGCACCATCAGGCGTCAACTCCACAATCACAGGCTCTTTGGAAGGGTTGCCAGAAAAAGCCTTTTCTGACTGGAAGACACAGGAGCAAGAACTAGGACTGTGCCGAATGTCATTTAAATTACAACTGGAACAGGGTGCTTTGGTCAGATGAGACCAAAATTGCATGTTTCGGTCAGATCGGCATGTTTTGTGTTGAAATAGAGATGCATAAGAGGAGAGGCACCCTATAACCACAGTGAAATATGAAATATAACTGCAAGCCCTGAAAAAAATATTTTGATGACTTCATCACTTCCCTCCTGCGTCTGTTTCCTCTTCAACACAAACTTGCTGACGGAAAAAGGGGCCAAATATTATTTACATCAGTCAAGGAAACGCCAATGTCAATGTTACTGGATCAACGGCATCAGTGTACACCTCACTTTAAGTAAACTAAAGGGGTGAGGCTGGGTGTGAGGCTTTAGTACTGTTTCTCAGTTGCATATACTGAATTAATAGGACTGAAGTAATGTGTTCTTATGGAGGAGGGTAATAGTTTGAAGGAAATTTTTATGAGGGCACAAGTATGCTGAGCGTATTTGCATGCACGTGTGCATGTGCATGTGTTCATATGTATGTGTGTACACACGTGTGCACGAGAGTACTGAAGGTGTGCCCTTATTTGTCGGAACAGTATTTCCTTATGCCAAAACACAACCCTCCCTCTCTTCTCTGAGCATATTTAGAATGAAACAGAGGTGCCAACACACAGGCTAACTGCAACACATTCCAGCAATTTTAGCGCCAACCTAGCAATCTTCACAAGTTCTTAGGGTCATTAATTCCATCAGTTTGTAACCTGCATTTTCCTTTTAAAAGTGCACGTTAGAGTTGCCGTTTTGTCGATTAAAAAATCGAATGCTGGAATTGTGTACACTGAATAAATGATAATGTTATGTCTTTTTTGAGGAGGATTGCTGCGGTTATTTATGTTGTTGCCATTTTTGTTGTTTGGCATTTATTGTCATGACTTTTGATGCAATTATCCTTGCCATCTTAAATGATTCTGCTGTTTTTGTACATCAGATATCAAGTAATTGACTCCTTTAGAAATCTGTAGGTATACTTGTATTGCATGCATGGAGACATACAAAATATGCAGCTAATTTGCATTGGCATAGTTTCGACCAGTTCATAGTAATTATGACTGGAGCATTTTTAAGTTTTTTATTTATTTGTTTATTTGCAGTGATACTTTGCAATAGTGCCACCATTTTCCAGGGGTATTTATGATATTTAATCCTGAAATGACATTATTCATTTTGAAATGTCATTTATTGTAAAACCACTGATGTAAAAAAATGGCTCTCCTGCTCTAATCTTTTTGTGTAATTACCCTGACAAAGGCATCTATGAGTGTTTTCTCATAATTTGTGATATTGAAGGAGCTGTTTGGGAAGATTTTCAATCATCGATCTGATCAGACTTTTCCCGTTCACTTTGCAGGATTTTTATTGGCTGTAGATTTTAGAAAATGGATGCAGCTTTCAACCATATCTCTGTGAATTTTGATGTGTGTTTGAGGTTAATGATCTGCTGGAAATTCCATCTATGATAAAGTCTCAGCCTTCTAGCAAAGACAATCAATTTTTCAGTAAAAATTTCCAAGTGCTTAGTGAAATACTCGATGGTGTTGATCTTAATTAGTGTCTCTGAACCACTGGCAGCAAAGTATGCCCAACAAATCAGAGCCCCACCTCAAAATTTGAATGTAGGAATGTGGTGCTTATGCATACCTCTTTTGCCAAAAAATCTGCTCATGGCGTGTTTGCCAAAAAAGTAAATATATGTTTAGTCTCATCTGGCTCAATCCGTGTCTTTTTTTTGTCTCAGTTGGGGTTTTCTTCCTGCAAACCTCAAAAAAAGTATCACTACTGAGGAGGATTCTGCATGCTTATCACACAATTTATTATACCCTAAGGAAACAATGTATTAGAATGGCAACAATACCCAGTCCCTTTAGATAAAGGTCAAGGTAATTAAGTACAATATTTTGCCAATTTAACTTTTTTAGGGGTTTCAAAAAAGTTTCATAAAATGAGACCATGGTATAAAAAAAATACATGAATAACATGCATAAATTCACCTTTAAATGATCAATGTCCATTCATCACATTTTGAGCCAGTTTTTCTAACACAGTTTTTTTTGTCCCAGACTAATTTCAGTTTTGAATGGACAGTCTTTATTTAGTCCAAGACTTCGCTTCATCTATGCCTGTCAATCTGGCCCAATCTGGAAATCAGTGTATCTTACACTGTTATGAATTTGCACCTTGCACCTCTTTTGCCAGTTATTTAAGTGTAATTTTACAATATGTTTATAACGGAGTTCAGTGTATGTTAACTGTAAACCATAGTTAAGTGTGTGCAGGACTCTACTTACAGTTAAAATAACAAGGAAATAATGCATTAATTTAATTGTTAAATTCAGACAATTTATAACACTGAAGAAATCATTGAGGAGATTTCTGGGAAAAAAAACCTGAAACTAAGAAACAGAAGTTGTCCGGTAGGGCAATAGCTTTAAATATTGCCCTAATCATGTAGAAATTAAAATCTCCCCCCAAAATCTTCCGTTTAGAAATTTCATGGTATTCTGACAATGAACACCTTGCAAGCACACACACACACACACACACACACAGACACGCACAAGTACTCTAAGGGGCTCCATTTTAATATACTCAAGAATAAACATATATTATTACATTACAGCATTTGCCCTAGTATACTTCTTGAAATAGCCAGTAGTCATAACTGTAGCACAGATACAACAGAGCCTATGGAATCACTCAATAAAGAAAGCTGCGCTATTATTGTCTATATCCTACCTATCTGATCCCTGGTACCCTTCCCCTGAGTGTTACTGACTTTACATTAGTAAGAGCTGAGATAGGTTTGAGAACAGTAGCATCTATTGAGACGAATGCCAGACCTTGGCATTGAGCCATGGGCCTCCCCAGGCTGTGGTTGCAGCAGGAGGTCTGTACATGAGCTGCTTATGCATCAACACACTCCTTTTGAGTTTATTTACCATGATGGATGGCTGTCCCAAACCAGCTCTCACTTCTCACTTGGGGGGACAGCGTGCACCATAGCTGCTGCATTGACTCCAGAATGCCTAAAGAAACCCTCACTGAACAGCACTGAGGAATGAACAACACTCCCACAGTGCAAAGTTCTTGATAAGAAATCCTGAACCGCATGATTGGCGTCGACAATAATTCTTCACCAGACAGCTTTTTTGGTACTCCGAGCTCACCAGAGTACCCTGCTTTGAAAGAGAATATAAGATAACACACTGCTCAGAGTCAATGCTCGGCTTTGGAAACCCAATGGAGGGCATTGTTTCTGTTCATTGATTGATAAGAGTGCTGACAGGAGTGCACAGAGAGCCCACAAAGAAACCAGCTCTCCAGAGCCCAGGTTTCAGAACCAACTTATTGACTGAGGTTGAGTGTAAGAGATGGGAATAGGTCTCAAGAGGGTCCTATATCTATAATGGACCCTGTTGTCCTGGTTTAACCCAGTGAGGTCACATGCTTTGCACCACCTCAAGCGGTGCAAAATAAGAAACACGTGGTTGTTGGACCAGCGAAGGCCAGGAAATAGTGAATCTTTTGTGCAACCGGTCAGAACAGGGGAAGCGAGGCAGCCTAGCAGGTGAAGCATGCCAAGGTACAGTGTCATAGGTAGATACAGATCAATCTCAGATTGCATATTACACAAATCCGGATCATATGGGTTCATCTCCACAGGTATTAGGCTTGTGCCCTTGCCTTTTATGAAGAGAAATTTCCCCAAATTCCTTGAATCTTTTGATAATGTTATACACAGATGGGGGTGAAATATCCCAGTCCCATCCCATCTTTCTTGGAGGAACATTGTTTTTAAACATTTCAATGATTTTCTAATGCACTCGTGGGCAAATTGGCAATCCTCAGCCAATCTTTGTTCCTGAAGGACCAGACCTTTCCTAGATGCTGCTTTTGCACAAAATCACAATTACAATCTCCTGCTGACATCAGCTGTTGCAAATCATATCATTATTAGAATTTTTCATCTTACTTATAGTCCTAAATTTCCCCCATCCCAACTTTGCAGGCTTGAATGACAGCAAATGGATGGAAACTTACGAATGAAGTGATGTTTACAATGTAAAACATTAAATATCTTGTATTCATACTGTGTGCAATGAATTACAAGTCGAAGCAAATTTTGAAATCACTGCTTTCTGTTTTCATGTACATTTTCCATGACATCCCAACTTTATATGAGTTGCGGTTATAATGAAGTAACCTTCAATGTTAAGAAATCAAACTACATAATATGCCACATTTGACAAAAGAAAGCAGATATGAAAAATATTATTGTAACACTTACAGGGACACCCTTAGCACCCTTCAGAGTGATAAGGCCAACAGCCGACTCTAAAATGATACGCAAATCTCCAAGGGGAACCATTGTATTTGTTCAATTGGCTATACCACTTGATTACCATCTAGTGGATTTTAAGATGAATGATAATTATTCCAGCAAATGCCCTATTTTGCCATCCTGTAATGGTGAGGAATCCTTTAAAAAATTCCTGGGTCTGGAATGTGATCTGGATCATCACCAAAATCTTGGCTCGTTTATTAGGCCATCCCAAATCTTTTAAAAAAATTCATGAAAATATGTTCATAACTTTTTGAGTGAAGTTGCGAACAGACAGACAAACACAATGAAAACAATGGAGAAGAATCTTTTAAACAATTCCTGAATCCTGGTGGTTATCCATAGTACCACCAAAATCTAATGGATCATTCCTTGGCCCATACACGATCCCTCCAAAAAATTTCGTCCAAACTTTTTATAACTTTTTGAGTAAAATTGCTACCAGACAAACAGATGAAATTACTCATTGAGCGACACGTGCAAAAACTTGAAAACATGAAGCAAGGTTGAACATTTTAGTGTCAGTTCCATGTCAGTATCATTTTTCTGAAGCAAGATATTGGCCTAAATGTGTTTTTGACCTTTGACAACCTTGACCTTTGACCCAGACCTTCCAAAATTAAACCACTTCTTCCTTGGCCATATGGCTTTTTGTTGTATAAACAGTCGATGCCTCAAGAACTGTGGGTGCTAGAGTGAGCTCTGGCAAACACACAGGCAGACAAACATGATGATCAACAAGTTTGTGTAAACTAGTTTTCACAAGTAATGAGAAGACACAGGTCAGAGACCGATGGCTTGCTGAAATTTCATCTTTCCAGGTCACTCATTTTGGCCTATTCCTCTCTTGGCCTTTGACCTAGATTGACCAAAAACAATAGGCATCAACTGGTTATGACGTCTGTCCTTGTGATGTTTCAACGCTGTCTGGTGTCAAAATTGTCAGTGCTTGGCTGTCCACAGACAGACAAACGCACAAACAAACCCAATTGACCAAGCAGCATCAAGAAATTGAAATTTCAGCTCGCAACAAACAAAGGCAAAAACATGACCTCCTTGGCAGAGATCATAATCTTTAGGGGTGCCATTAATTGTGAAAACTTGCTTTCACTTAAAATCATTTTTAATTGAATTAATTAGTAATTTTGGTTGTTTCCATCGAAAAATGAATACAGTATAGGATTTTTCACATGTTGGAATTTTCAATTTCTCTCTACAATGTAACTGTTTATGCATTACTTAAACAAAAAGTTTTAGTGCATTTCCAGTCTGGACAGCCAATAATTCTGGGACCCACTGTATTACAGCCCTCTAGTGGAACTTTTATGTGCAACCAGCAGTGCTGCTGATTTTTGGCTCCTTATCCAGCCAATAGGTTTTCCCCTTTATACAGTTTATCTGAATTAAAAACGCAATTTCACATTTCAGGCTTCGCAAGGACTTCTGTTCAAAAACCAGAACAAACTTGTAAAGAGAAATGTGCGCATGTTTGTATTTGTTGATAAGCCAGCATGTCTATACTTTGCACCCTCACTGGTCTCAAAGAAGGGCCTTGTTACAGCAGGCTGTTGACCTCTCTGTTCATAAAATACCCTTTTCATGGGAAGCATAGAGGCTCACTGTGACCCCTCCGACCATTTGCTTATCCGTACCCCTCCCATTAAATCCACACCAACAACTCCCTACTTGGGCGGCAAACAGGCTTGGTGCCAGGGGAGGGCTGGCTCGGGTCTGGCACCAAGCTAAGCAAGAGCCCACAGTGGGTCTCTGGGAGAAAAGAGGCCATGGTCTGACGTCAGCCCTTGCGCTGCTGCTGGAATGCTGCCCACAGTCCTGCGTGCTGAACAAGGCCTGTCTGTAACTTCCACTGCCTTTACGCAGACTTACACTGCAATACATTGTAGATGATGGAAACCAAGGAAATTTGAGATAACTCACATTCATCGGCAGATAATGCTGTTTTTACTCTCCTCCCAGAACGTCTCTGGGGGGCTCTGGGCAAAGATGTATAATTCCAACAACGTTCAATTATCTTCCATCGCTGCAACTTATGCATTATGCGTTTTAATTCCAATGATGACCAACCAATCATCACTGGGGCTTGCCTCTGACACTAGCGGAGCTCCGACTTTTACAAAGAAATTTAAGGGGGGTACTTGTTGTTTGTTATACATCAACGTTCGTTTTCTGCGATTTCGATATGTTGACTGTATCCACACTAACAACGGCAGAATTGACAGTGAGCACATAGACTGTATAAAAAGATGGACGAAGCAACCATGACGTCACCCATTGGTTTCAGCATACCATTTAGGAAGCCTCAATTTTGGAAATTTGAGCAGTGCCATTTTGTCATTTTGAAACCAGATGTGATTTCTATTGGTCGAGAACATGAATTGAAGATCCAGGGAGGAGCGAGGGGTGGATCTACGTGTGGATCTGACCATATCTGACGAGCACCAGAGGATAGCCACGCCCCATAAAGCATAGCTGGCTTTATCCTTTATTCTAGTCTATTTGGGACCATGATTTTCAAAACTGAACATCATGATATCGATAGAGACTTGAAACTTGAGATAGATACCATAAAATAATGTGGAAAATCACCAGTGAAATAATAAACCAGGTGGGAAAGTAGGGTCATTTTCTCACAGACTTCTATAGCATTGAACTTCTTTCTGCAACTACCGACGTCGTCATCTGCTGGTGATTAAATAGAATGCAATTTTCAGAGATTTCCGTATGGGCTTCACTTTTCAGACCGGGGTGCTGCGTCCATCTTTCTATACAGTCTATGAGTGCGCAGCGACAATGTACTGTGAATACAAAATAAAGGTTCGACGAGGGATACTTTCTTCATTCTTCCTCCAGAAATTTAAACAGTAAATAACTGTAAAAAAAAATTAAATTAAAAAAATCACACGTGGGAAGCACAGATGAATGCATTTTTATGCAATACAATAGCGTTATTTACTTTGAGACAAACTTTTTTTTATCTCAATTTAGCTAAAAAAGGTTGGAAGCCAAATCTATCACTCAATAAAATTAGCCGTTCGTTTTCGTAATGTACAATTGACAATAAATACGATTAAGAATGACGATTTTAAGACTAGGGTCATTTAGCCATATCTGAGCCGATAAGTTTTATTTCTATGGCGACCGTAAGATTGAGAGCAGTTTTCATTGCTAACAATACACAACTTGCACCACTTGCACTTCGATAGCCAGCAGCTAGATGTCTCTGTTGTCCCCTCTTTTCCAGAGCCGTATCCACCTTATTCCTGAGGGCGCTACTGTAGATATGACCATGGGTGCAACTTCTGGCGGAAGTAGTTTTTAGCGAGTGGCTAGTCAAGAACAGCGGTGTTTCTTTCAGTTAACTTAGCGATTACAGCTCGTTTTTTTTTAACAAATTAACTTGCTTTTCTTAAAATATCCCTTCAGAGCTCCGGCACCTATTGTGCTGTTCGAGGCTGAACTAACAACCAGAGGAAGCTAAATTTATGGTTTGATCAACAGTGTTTTGAACATGCACCTAGAACATAGGGGATTGTCCTTGTGTTCAGCGAAACGGTTTCCATCGCCTACCTACAGAAGAGGAAGCCAGAATTTGGCTGAAAAACCTGAATTTGAAAAGACCCCCGAAAACATTAGGCGCTCATTTCATTATATCGACAAACAACGATTCCTACTTTATGGCTAGGCTCAGACAGACCGCCGCAGAGGAGATGCCGGGTCCTCAGAAGCATTTTGACAGCAGTGCCAGGAGAGCACAAGGCATGATTTCACGTGTAGGGAGTACAGAAAATTGTTGTATTCGTCCGGTAATGCCAGTCAGTGTAACTAACGTTTCATCCTGTACACTTTAAGATGAGGCTGTAGAAGTAGCAATAGTCTATTACAATTTGAAAATAGCCTACTCTGTTCCAAACAATAGTCTTGCACTCCAAACCTCATTTCACTAAAATTAAAAGTATGGGAAAAATGGATTCACTGTGTTTTACATGTTATAATATTGGATTAGCTAGCAACTTAATACCGTATAATGTAGTTGGCTGGAGTAGAGCTAATTTGACTCGTACTGTCGGATGGCTTAATTTACTCTGTATAACAATCCATTACGTTTCATATGTAGAGCAATATTTACCGCTGAAATATAGTGTTTCCTTCATAAATATTCTCAGAAAGTACTTGTATATCTGTTTTAAGGTACATAAGGTCGTATACTACCTCCTTTAACAAAACGCGACTGACTTTGTTGCTGTGAAAGTATTGCATACGCTTCGGAGCTTTGTAGATTGTTCATAGCTTCGCAGTCTGTGGCAACGGAGTCGCTTATGTAGCCAAATGCACTAGTGTGGCCACTGCTTCAGGTCGTTCTCCCATTCTTCTATAGTAGAAGGCAGCGGTACCGTAACTTTATCCCGTCTGAGGGCTAAAAGGTGATGTTCCCTCATATATAATTTTCCAATCGCTTAAAAAAAGAGGATTCGCGTGAGCTGCTACCATGGTAAACAGTTCAGAGACAGGATGCAGCGGAAGTTACGCCCAGAATTCGCACAAGGGATCATGGGACGTGGGAAAAAGTTATGAGAGAGTCTGGCCAATTCGGGGTTCGAACGTCTGAGTTATCCCGCTATGCTGATTGGTTCTGAGCTGGTCACGTGTTTTATGGACGCCATGTTTGCTACCATTCAGCAAAATTCATCCAGCGATCCCCATAGCGAAGTGTGGAATATGAGGTAATTAAATTCAGTAAGTTATTCAGTTATACAATTATTTGTACATATATTTAATTATTTATTTATCCTGGTTTCTAAAATAAGGATATGATGTTTACATGCACAAACGCAAAAACAGGATTCTCCAAAAACCCGATCATACCCGGGATACTGAAGTCCATGTAACTAAACGCACTCAACACAGAATAAATTGCCAATGCTCATTTACTGTAACGCCAGCGGCATTGAGATCTTCCTAGAGTGGACGTGTCATATGAAAGTTAAAGCTCGCAACAAACGTAAACTTTACTCAACTCGTTTCATAAATTTCTTGTACACCAAGCGTGTAAGGTTCTGTTTATCACATAACAGAGAAGCATAATTTAATAGAAGACAAATGTAATTTCCGTCAGCGTCTTGATGGAAACGTTGGTTAATTCGCAGGCATTGTAGCATTGCGCTAACTCCATTACACTTGGTATTCAGTTTCGCTACATATTAATAGCGTGACGAAACGCAGAGCGGTTTTTTTTTAATCAAGAACAACATCGGCTAAGGTGACGACTGTATTATCGAAATTGCCAGACTATCAGCCACCATAAAGCCGCTTTCACACTGGACGCGAAACGAATTTTTCGCACGACACATTCAAAGTCAATGCGTAGACGCGAATACACGCGACCTTTCGTCAACTGGCTTTCGAATGGGAGCGCTCGGGCACCGCTATGATCACATCAAAATCGCTATTTTTAAACCACCAAGACTCGACACAACATGAAGCTTTGCTCGTAGTATCACCAGGCTCTCTACACATGAACTCGAGCATTGTGAACATTGTTTGTGTACGAGGAGTTTATTTAAATATTGCTTTTAACACTGGACTCACCTAAGGCAACAACCTGGAAGACAACGCGAGGTAGGTCCCGTGCTAACAAAAACGTCTTTTAAGCAAACTCCTTGTGTACGAACAGTGTTCTCAATGTTCGAGTTCGTGTGTAGGGACCCTGATAATACTACAAGCAAAGTATCATGTTACGTCGAGTCTTCTTAGTATTTTAAAACTAGCGATTTTGATGCGACCATAGTATCCGGCCCATAGGATTAAGCCGTAGAATCAAGTGTCGTTGGTAGCGAACATGGCGCCCATGATTCGAGTTGGCCAGTCTCTCTCTCTATACGGCTCTGCTCTTTACAGGGACTCCGGTTGAGAAAACACAACAGACGCATTTCCCGCAGTATGTTGTGATTGGTTCGTTTTTCAATAAACCCTACCCACTGGGTCAGTTTAGAGTTTCTATTGGCTTAATCCACATTCGGTAATTTGACGGTCGAAATGATTGTTGCAGTCAGCTAGGTAGGTTGCATATGCAAGCTGTCAAGGGAAAAGGAAGGAAGGGATCAGCTTGAAACGAAGTCGTCCAAATAGTAAGCGAAGTCTGATTTGAACGGTTTGCCATAATCATGTTTTTATTTCGATTCGTAGGCTGGTTATCTAATGCTCTGGTTAAAACGTTGCTTTGGGCGATGCTGTTTGAAAAGAGCGCCACTGTCATGAATGCAATGTCTTGTTTACACTCCAGAGCACCGTATCTACTTGCTAGCTAGACAAGTTTGCTATCACCAGCTAGCTGTTGCATTAGCATTCGACCTGTAGCTTGCTATATGTCTGCCAGCAAGCAGTGTAGCTAATTATTTCGCTGTGATAACAGAGTCAGCAGACTTGCTAGTTGGCTCGGTTGGCTCAATTTTATAATGCTGCACGAAGGAAACTACTGCCAAGTCCTTGCTAACGTTGTCGGTCTTGCATGCTTGTGTTATCCAGCTGGTTAGCTAGCTAGTTTGAAGTTCCATAGCTAGCGAGCTAGTAGCTACATTTTTCAGACTTGACAGTGATGATGGATCAACAAGTGACCATCTCTACAAATTGATTTGGCTAAAACCTGTATTATTTATGCACACGGATTATATTTAAGAGTCCGGCTGTATGGTGATGGTGGTCATTGGCGAAGTAGATAGCTTAGCTATCGAGGCATTATTCAGATCAACGTGAATTAGCTCACCTTAGTTCTAGTCATCTATCAAGGGAGCTAAGCAAGGTGGTGTCAGTCATTAACAGCGTTGAAACACTAGATCCCGTTGCCTCGGTGAATTAGAGAGGATTCTCCAAATTTCATTCAGAAAAGCGCCGTATTTTCATCTTTTGGAAGTGTTATTGATTTGCAAATGTGGTAAACGAAATCATGGGATTTTTAATGTAAAATTAAGTCCGATGTTTATCAATTTTACTTTTGGATGGTATATGCAGTTGATAACTTGAGGTGTAACTTCTTATATGATTTTGTTGACAGTTAGCCTAAATGAGAATACACACGCTACAGTCGGCTTGTCATTACCAACATTATTTTTGGCTACTGACTGCTGATTTGACAGCTGTCCTGAGGAATTAAGATCCTGACGCTTAATGCCTGGTATAATCTTGTTAAGAATGGAAAGCATCTTGGGGTTAGTACATATACACCATAATCTGGTCTCTGTAACATGCATGCTTTGATTTTGTAAAATTTTAAACTGCATTTGATTTCTGTGATTGCTAATCTTTTGGTCATGTGTAAGCCAACCAAAATGGTCCGTGAGCAATTATGAACCAACAAAGAAATCTTGCAACTGGACTGACAACTGTCATAGATCAGATTTCCAATAATGTTTTCACTTGAGCCTGTTAATGTTCATTCAAATGATTGGCAGGTACTACTTGACACATCAGCCCAAAGAAGATTACCTTGTGCAAGGAACAAGATTTTATAGATTTTAAAGCTGTTAAAGTTGGTCTAATATGAGGTTTTTTTGTTATTTTTTTTCCTGAAGGGATGGTCTTTACCAGTCACCTTTCACCTCCCAGTACTTTGGAGTTGGTTTATCTTTTGTACTGGAGCAATGACAGGGTTATTTGTGTTTGTATTGTACTTTAAATTATGCCTCTCAGACCTCCACTGTTTTTTTTTTTTTTTTTTTTTCAATCTTGTACAGTACTTTAATCTGTTGAGCAAAGATAAGTAGAAACTATGATAACAAGGTAATTATTACTGATCATGCTTGCTTTAAATGCAGTGCATTTTGTGTTTGTCTTCAGAGATTATAGTGCTTATCTCAGAGAATGTGAAAGCTGTGATTACATGTCAGTTATTGTATAATGTGTAATGTTACCAAATATAGCCAACCCAATTTTATGTACTTTTGGTGTTCTGCACACACTGGCTGTTGAGGAAAACCTTGGGAGAAAAAAAAAATCCAGCCCCAGAGTTTGACAGGCTTTTTGGAAAGTGTGTTATTTTTGCAGTCATTTGTCCTCATAATTTTTGCATTTTCTGTGTTAATTTTCTGTGTTTCCTGATACTGGCATGGCAGGAAAGCACTTCTGGTCGAAACATTACATGTGTAAGAAAGAGTAAACATGCTGCAGTGATGTCTCCTCTCTCCCCCTCTCTCTCCCCCTCTCTCTCGCGCTCTTCCCTCTAACCACCATTGTGCATGCATGCGTATAATTCATGAGTGGAGTGGGCGCATATAGCTTGAGGAGCAGACAGCCCTAGATTTATTAGCCTAGATAGAATTAGTGGTTCTTACGTTGATTAACTTTTATCCATGATTTGTACTCCGTTGCAAAATAATAATCGTTTCAGGTCGTTAGGATTTGTCAGTTATCAGTTCAAAGTCAGAATTTAAATAGTACTGTTGCAGAGCCAAAATGGAGGATCCGCATCACCCCGAATATGGTTAAATAGGCCTAAATCTAGTTGAGAGAGCCGCTGTCTTTTACATATTGCTTGCTGATCTGCTCTCTACTCCAGCTTGCCTGTCTGAATTGCATCAGCTGTCATCAGTCACATAGTGCTTTGTTTGTGGTGGCTTTGGTGGCTGAGTGACTTAACCTCAGTCTTCCACTGTGCTTCGTACTCATCATCTGGGGGTGGTTATATTAAGGAAATGCCAAACTCGGGACCCTGTCTCAGAGGGCAGGAAGGCAGTGACGGGGACCCTTTGTGGTTAGTGGATATTTTCAGAGATGCACGCTTCTGCATGGAAAGCTTTTTTGCATCACATCTGCATTGAGACTGTAGTATTCTGATGGGAGTTGTTTTTGAAGAGTTTAGTTTCATTGTCAGGTCACTGCTTTGTTTATGTGTTTCTCACAGATTGCCTTGCACTGTCTGAAGGAGGCATGAGCGTATTTTCTTTAAAGTTTAAACTTTATCGATCAGAGAAGCACAGTATCTTAACTGAAAGGTAATTGATGCTATCACATCTGAAGAACTGAGGATCATTCTCTTTTTGTGAAGTCCTTGGTCTACTTAGGCTTATCATCACACAGCAGAGAGGAAACATGTTTAGTGGAGTAAGAGCTTGGTCACTCTGATAAGCTTTCTTCAACTTGACTGTTTACACCTTGTCTTAAGAATCACACTTTTCCAGCATACTGGTGCTTAATTTTTCATTTTTTAAAATTTTATCCTGACCACTTAGACTGCTGTTATCAAGTGGCAGCTCAGAAGCTTTCATTGTATAGGCTGTGGGGCTAAAGCTTGTACTGATGTTCAGTGCTAATTCAGGCATTTAGGTGTCTCTGTAGATTCCGGTTATATTGGCAAGTCTCTTGTCTCTTGTCAGAATCCATGTCCTCTGTTCAGTGTTTACAAAATACTCAGAGGTGAAGAGTACCTACTTACCATAATATTTCTAGTTGCTGAGTCCATGATTTTGTTAAAATGACATGGAGAGGCGGGAGAGAAATTAGATGCAAGTTTTCTCACGGGAATGTGCTCTGACTGGATATCCTCACGTTTGCTGTGTCATTATCCTTTTACAAAAAGTGTCACTAATTCTTTCAGAAAAAATAGAGTTGGCACACACTGTAATTGCCTTCAGCAGTTGGGAAGCTTCTGTTTGTCTGTTCAACTTGCTGACGGTGGCCACTCCTGACTGATGTTTTCTGTGGCTGAGAAATTTTAGAACGCTGACAGTGCAGGCGGGTTTCACCGGAGCCAGTGCAGTGCTGGAATTGGCAGAACCTCCTAAGCCTGTCTCTTCCCACAGCGCCGAACAGAATCACGAGACGACTGTTTAAGTTAAAATGGTGTCACAGTTTTTAAAGGCTTGGTCATCCCACTTGGGTAGAGGACATTTTTTTTTTTCCATTTCAACTTTAATTTGTGCAATATATTGAAGTTATGTTGACTTCAACTTCACTCTGCCATTGAACATGCTTGGAAATGCTTTAATTTTGGATGTCAGTCATAATGACTCCATTTTGTGTTTTTCACTTAGCAGAGCTGTTTCTCCTCTCATGGTTTGTGAATGTGTTTTGTGTTTTTTCTCGCAGGGTATGACCCTCATACTAACAAGGCAATATGAGGGCCCTTGTCATTCAATTGACATCCATCGCCACCTAGGACCCCTGGATATATGACGCAGTATTAATGAGCGTGGCTGGAAACTTCACCATGGTCACCTCGGAATCTTCCTGTCTCACCCTATAGCCTCTGTATCTTCTGTTCGTCTTCCCTCCCAAACTTCACTCCCGTCTCCCTGCCCTCCCTGCCTTTGCCACCCGGCACACCTGCTTCTCAAAATAAAGCGCCTGAGCCGCAGCGATCGCCTGTGGCCCACCCGGTGCGGCCCTCCCCCCGTCGGCGGCCCCGCTGTGTGTTGGCGTGCGATGGCGCGGCGGGATGCTGAGGGTCGCCGCGGCGGGCTGTGATGACAGAGCCCGGCAGCCCCGGAGAGAGCCAGCGTGGCGCTCCCAGATTCTTCGTGGGCTGCGAGGACGATGAGAGCGAGAGCCTGGACGGCGGCAGCATGAGGACCGACATGGAGCTTTATGAGGATGACGAGGAGGCCGAGTTGGTGAGGGCGGGGTCAGACACTGGCCTGGGGGCGGGGCAGACTGCGTCATATGCATAAATTAGTGTGTTGCATAACCTCTAATGTGCGGTTGTTCACTATTCCCTCAGGCATGCTAATAGGAACTAAAAAAAAACAAAAAACAGAGGTTTACCTAAGTGCCCCATGGCGCCCTTTTTTAACATTACTCTATTTAAGTTTAGTTTATCACTAGGTTCCAGAAATGCCACAGTCTACTTGTCCTATCCCAGTTTAAAAAAACATTAGCTGGGTTTATACTGGAGGGAGGGAAGGACTTTGTCAGGCTGGGAGCAGTGATGGAGCTAAGCACAAGATCTACAACCTTCTGCAAACTTTGCACAAACATGTTTTTTCCTCGTTTATTTTGCGTGTTGGCACTAAATGATGAGTGCTGCTGTACACGCCATTATAGGAGAACTTGATGAGGAAGGTTTTTCATTGCTCTGTTCCTGTTATGTTATTACACATGGGGAAGGATGAGCTGAAATGATTATACCTGCGCTCATTAGATGGGCAGAAATAACAGGTTTGGGTGTCAGAGCTGACTGCTGGAGATGAGGCGGACGGTAGTCTTGTCAGAATATGACTTTCGTGTTGAGGGAGTTTAGACCAGCGTGGAATGGTTGTGATGGAGGGAGGATTTGACTGTGACGCCTCTTCGCTCCTCGGCCCACAGCCCCCAGAGCGGCAGATTGTGGTGGGGATCTGCTCCATGATGAAGAAGTCCAAGTCCAAGCCTATGACCCAGATCCTGGAGCGGCTCTGCAAGTTTGAGTACATCACTGTGGTCATCTTCCCCGAGGACGTCATACTCAACGAGCCTGTGGAGAACTGGCCCCTGTGCGATTGCCTCATCTCCTTCCACTCCAAAGGTGATTCGCTCCTGCTGGTCACGTGACTGGTGAGGTGGCTGGAACTTCCGTCGAATGACCTTACAGCTTCTTTTCGAAGACTTTGTTGTCCTGGATCCTGGCTTGATGCTCTGTTGTTCTATTTCTATCTTCTTTTTCTTCAGGACAGTTCAACAAATTATTTGTGTTTGAAATTTACTGAATGCTGATATTTCCTTATTGAGCAGTGCGTCTTCTTGCATTTTAACATGACATTATCGATAAATTGTGTTGCATTGTGTGATACCAGTATTGTGTTTGTGTGTATACAGGATTTCCTCTAGACAAGGCAGTGAGTTATGCTAAACTCAGAAACCCTCTTCTTATCAATGACCTGAACATGCAGTACTTCATACAGGACAGGTATGACCCCGTGATTACACAATCTGTTACCTGTTGTTCATACAACAGAACCAAGGCCTAGCGGTGCATAGAAGTACATGGTAATCTTGTCTGTGAGGGTGGTAGAGATTGTGTTCATAAATGAGTATGTAAATCAAGGTGAGTTAAGAGGTGGCACTCTTAAATGCAGTTAGCTTTATATTTATTTATAAGAGAACTTTTTGCTACATTAAGACTGTAGCATGTCATTTTTCTGCGGGCTGAGACCGCAATAATGAAAATTTAATGAAAATAAAAATTGTTTCACCGTGTGCCGCCCCCTTCATTTTGTAAGCTTTGTGCGTAAACTCAAGTTTAATTGCTTTCTAGGAGGGAGGTGTATCGCATCCTGCAGGAAGAAGGGATTGATTTGCCACGGTATGCTGTATTAAACCGGGACCCAGACAATCCAGATGGTGAGTGTCGGCCTTTCTGTCTCTGCGATTTTTACTGAGCATTCTGAAACTTAGAAAATCAACCACCTCTCTGTTTCTTTTTGGAGGTAAACAAATTTTTATTTTACCTACTTTCTTCTGTCTACCTTGCTGGGTACAATCAGTGTAGTGCTTCATGTCATTGTTCCATATTTGGTTCTGATCCTTCTGTGTCATATTTTGTAAAGCTATTATGGGATCAGAATATTTTGTATATAAGATAAATCCTCAGTATTCTACTTTGTCATAGATCTATCTGTCTTCCAGTCTGTCTGTCTTTCTATCCATTGAAGCATCTGTCTAATCTTCAATGGGCAGAATGTGAGGGGTCATGCACTAGCAATGTGCAAGTTGATATTTACTAACTGGTTCTGTTCTTCCATTTTGCCATATGGGGGTTGGCTCTGTCTCTGATTGGTCGGCGCCATTCTTATCTTTCAGAATGTAATTTGGTTGAAGGCGAGGACCATGTTGAAGTGAATGGGGAGGTCTTCCAGAAGCCGTTTGTGGAAAAGCCGGTCTGCGCTGAGGACCACAACGTGTATATATACTACCCTACCTCAGCTGGTGGGGGCAGCCAACGCCTCTTCCGAAAGGTCCTTCCTCACATTTCAATTCCCCGGCTATTCGGAAGCTGGCCAGCCTGATTTAGCGGGCCTGTCATTCGAGTGACGCACGCCGAAAAACACGTCGGGCGTAGAAAATAGAACCAGCTGTGTGCGAATCTGAAATGGCACTCCATGTCATTAAGCAATAAAGCATGGTGCGGAATTCAATTTCACGACCCGTTGAGTTGCAGAACAAATCACCTCATCTTTGGCTGTCACTTCCTGTTTTCCTGGCGAGTGGGTTTCACTCTCTGCAATTGTTGGTCTGAATGTTTTGAGAGTTGGTTGGCACTCTTGAGTGGGGGATGGAGGTGATAATGAATCATGACGCAATGACTTTTTCAATGCACGACCGGTTGTCGTTTAGAAATGCATTAATCACTATATTTCGACCATCGGTGGCACCTTTAGCTACGTCTTGGGTTGTTGAATTGCATGATACTATGACTCAGAGTCCAGAGCTTGAACGCAATCTCATTATGACTGGTACAATGTGAAAATACGAAAGGTGTAAAATTTGAAATTTAAGAGACATGGAGAAGATCCTCCTCAGTCCTGAGTCATGTGCTCACCAGTTAACTACGGCCAGAGTTTGGTGTGTTCGTATGCCGAGAATATTGAGAGTTGACTGAGCCATCTGTTTATTTCTGGATAATTGTGTTACTTTGTCATTTTAAGATCTAAATGTGAATTTTGCTCTTCTTTGTAGTTTATGAAAGCAGTACATAGTGCTCTTTGTGGTAGAACAGTCTTTTTATTTTTTATTGGGTTGTCTATCTAAACTAGTTAAAATGTTTAATAATCAGTGAGGATTTTTTTTTTTTTTTTTTTTGCAGATGACACTAAGCCATTGGCCTCAACAAGGATAGTCTTTCTCAATCTTGTTGATATTCTGTGATCTGTATTTCTCTTTTTTTTTTTTTTTTTTTCCCTGCAGATTGGGAGCCGCAGTAGTGTGTACTCTCCTGAGAGTAGTGTGCGGAAAACAGGCTCCTACATCTATGAGGAGTTCATGCCCACAGATGGCACGGATGTGAAGGTAGTACAGCGCCACCCCTGCCCCATGTACCCTTTGATAAGACAGGGCTGCCGTGTTTATAACTGCTCCTCTCTGTGTACATATGTGTTAATGCAGGTTTACACAGTGGGGCCTGACTATGCCCATGCGGAGGCCCGGAAATCTCCTGCCCTGGACGGTAAGGTTGAGCGCGACAGCGAAGGCAAAGAGATCCGCTACCCTGTGATGCTCACTGCCATGGAGAAGCTGGTGGCTCGCAAGGTCTGCCTGGCATTCAAGGTGGGTCTTCGTGCTGTTGCTCCGTGACCTTACTGAAGTGGAAGTGCGGTCATGCCTTCAGCTTTGAATGACGGCTTTCATAACTGTGTCTCCCTTTACAGCAAACTGTGTGTGGCTTTGACCTCCTTCGCGCAAACGGACACTCCTATGTCTGTGATGTCAATGGGTTCAGCTTTGTGAAGAACTCCATGAAGTACTACGATGACTGTGCCAAAATACTGGGGTTGGTGATTTATATTGTTCAGCTGTTCAGCTTATGCTGATCAGTCAGTTGCACCTCATTCGCTTTATTAGTATGTATACAGTACTGACATGACTATGTCACGATGGTGTCGGACGTAAAAATTTTAATTCATTTTACCTATAGACTTTTTAAAAAAAAAATTTACTTTTGAAATTCTTTCAGTTATTAAGGTTCCATTTCAAGATTTTGCGTCCTATTTTCACGTAACTACCCTTGTATTTCTAGACCATAGTGAACTTTAATTTTGACTGTTTAAATTTTTTTCAGCATGCTAACCCCCCTAATAGTCTAAAAACTACCTATCCCATGATTCACTTGGTTCCCGAAGCAAAAAGCTGCCAGCACCTTGCCGTATTTGACAGCCTAGCTGTTAGCTGATTAGTTAGCTACTGTGTGTTCTGTTTAGTTAAGCTGACCTGACTTGCTTCCCAGCAATGTAGCTAGTTGGTGCCAATTTATGCATCTAGCCAACGTTGGTAATTGTAAAAACCTGGTATTCAGTTGCTCGCTGGCTAACATAATCTCGTTAATGCATCACTGGCTTGGCTAGTTACCACGCTAGACTAACTAGCTAGCCAATTAATCAATTTTGCTGACACGTCACTGACCTAGCTATCTGTGTAAATAATCACAACTCGCTGTCTCGGTGACTTAATACGTCCAAAGCAGCAAAATTATCGCCGTTTACTGTTCTCTTGATTTTTGTGCACCATGTTTGCTGGTTAATGGCAGCCTGCCGTGAAATAAGCAGGTTCCACGGGTTTTCAGGGGTAGCCAACGACTAACTAATGAAGCATCAACTTTGTTTTCTCCACTTTATGTTTCTAATTAGCCTCTGTCCACTCGCGATTGTAAACATTCGCTGAAACTGAGGTACCGGCTTGGCTGGGAACGTACAGGGGAAATTTGCACGTTTGTCTAGTGGATACATAGTTTGCGAAATTGGACTGCTTACTGGATTACGTGTCATAGTATTACATTTTGACAACAATGAATTTGATGTGCCCACTTGCATCTGTATACCCTATAGGCTAGTCTTGAAGTGACTCAGCTTGTACCGTTTCTTCTAATTTGAGTTATGCTGGAAAGTGTCCGAAACCCATTGTAAATTTCTTCAGAGATTTTGCTTCTGACACCAAAAGCTAAGAAGCAGTGACGTAGTCACCTCAGTACTCTATATGGAACATGTGGTTGTTTTATCTCAGGAACATAGTGATGCGGGAGCTGGCTCCACAGTTCCAGATCCCATGGTCCATCCCCACTGAAGCTGAAGATATACCCATTGTCCCAACCACGTCCGGAACTATGTAAGTGTTGCTTACCCGTCTAGTTATTCAGGAATTTAATGTTGGCAAGTTGGCACATTTGTTTGTAAAGACTCGTGCTACCGGTTGATACCCAGTGGTTAAATATTCTGCTACTTACATGCCTGTCTTCTTGCCATTATCATTACTGGCTTTAAAGTTCTTTCTTGTTGATACATGATCAAGGTAGTGTATTGCATGTTGTGCTCAAGTTTATTGTGCGCTGTTGATTATCGACTCGAGTGACTCAATATATCAGGCCCCTCCTACAGTTGACTGGGCCTGCATCTGGCTGTGCAGGATGGGCCCTCTCATTGTCTCAAAGGTGATGTTACCTTAAAGGTATTTAGGGAGTACATATCGGTGAATTTTACCATCTCCTTCCTCACTGCAGGATGGAGCTGCGCTGCGTCATTGCCATAATCCGGCACGGGGATCGAACCCCAAAACAGAAAATGAAGATGGAAGTGAGGAACCCGATGTGAGTGAATGCACAAGCAATCAGTCTGCATATCTGAAAAGGTTGCTGGTTCCTCACCTGAACAAATGGCTACGATTTCCTTTTTTTTTTTTTTTTTTTTTACTAGGTTCTTTGAGCTGTTTGAAAAATATGACGGTTACAAAACAGGGAAACTGAAGCTGAAAAAGCCAAAGCAGTTACAGGTAAATCAGGTGCTTCCTCGTTAAGGGTTACCATTCTTCTCAACCTGGTGTAGTTTAACCCATTGTCCTCAGAGGCAACATTTAATTTTCTACACTTGTATTGACACATTCAGGAAAACAAGTTAAAAAAAAAATCAAATCAATCTCCAAATTTTTGTTTCAACAGTTTTTTTGTTTGTAGCTTTTATAGTGCTGTAAGTATGGAAAATATTTAAAATTCACAGCTTTTATTAGGATCACTAGTGTAGGATAAAGATGTGAAAAAGGACAATTATTCTATGGGATTGTTATTGATTATAATTACATATGCTGTAGATTATTTGTTTTTGTGAATTTGCGGTAAAAAGTGCAGTGTGCATGGTGTGCGTCGGGGAAAGGCGCTGCTTGTTCATGCTTTACCGTCGTGTCTCAGGAGGTGCTGGACATTGCTCGGCAGCTGCTGGTAGATCTGGGACAGCCCAATGACTGTGAGATTGAAGAGAAGAAATCCAAACTGGAGCAGCTGAAAACTGTTCTAGAGATGTGAGTGTGCCCCGTCAAACTGGGCCAATGACAGGATTTACCTCAGGGCAGGACGGTAACTGGGGCAGTGCACGTCACAATAACTGCATGGGGAATAATTGGAAAGTTTATTCTCTCGACATCTAAGGGTTTTTTATAATGAAGCCGCTTTCACACCGGACGTGAAACGAATTTTTTGCACGACAGATTACATTCAAAGTCAATGCAAAGACGCGAATACACACATTACGCGTGTATTCGCGTCTTTGCATTGACTTTGAATGTAATCTGTCGTGCAAAAAATTCGTTTTGCGTCCGGTGTGAAAGCAGCTTAATACTGTTTTTGAGTATTATATTGTCCGTGATAGTATTTACCTGGAAGGTCAAAGAAAAATACGGGAAAAGGGCCCGACAGTCTGTAAAAGTCCCAAATCTTAAAATTGCGGATGAATTCTTTTTCTTGGAAAATATTGGCATTTCTTCAAAAGCCATATCTGAAAGCATAATAAAATGTGTTCTCCAGTGTAGTATTGTAGGTGTATTAGTGTTGCCAGCTACTTATTAACTGACTGGGATAGAATATGTAACGTACAGTATAATCGATTTTTAAATAGATGCTACCGTCCTTTACGTACCGTAAGCTTTGAAAACATTAGCTCGAACATTTTGTGCTGTTTCATGAGTGTTTGAAGTTAAGAATCTTAGACAAGCACATGTTATGCAATAATGCTGGGAGCTGCTGGGATGGCACACTCAGTGCATGGTTCTCTGATTGGACATTCGTAAAACCATTTTCGGCAGAATCATTGACCACTCATTGCCAGCTTGCCCTGGATAAGGTGTACTCGCTGTGTAGAATCCACGGTGGCTGGAAATGGGAAGGGTCTTTTTTAGCATGTGTTTGAGATGGGACTTGAAGGTTTTAGCTCAGCCACAGCACTGCAGCTTTTTTTGTCTGCTTGTGGAAATATACTATTTACTGTATACTTTTAAATATACTGGCACCCCCTTTCTCAAATTTAAATGTGGCACAGTTGGAATATTTCTAAATTGGCCAGGAACTAAAATAAGCAGTCAATTCTCCAAGCAGATTTATTAGGTTTCAGCAGGAAGACTGTGGGAATGCCACAGTAATGAGCTTGTCACACCGTCAGAGTGAAGTACTGCTGTCAGATCAGTGATCTAAGGAGACGATGATTCATTGTGGGGTAAGATGGTGTCACCTTTCGCAACTGCCTTCAGAGTCCATCGCATATTCCAGAACATCGCTTTTAAAGGTCATAGTGGCACGCTGTCAGAGTCAGGCAAGTGACCCGATGCCAGCTGGTTGTTGAAAGATTCTTGGCTGTATCCTGTAGTGGAGAACTTCAGTTGAAGTTTTTGCTCTACCTTGCTTATTCTGCAGGTATGGCCATTTCTCTGGAATAAACAGGAAAGTGCAGCTCACATACTTGCCTCATGGCCAACCAAAAACATCCAGTGAGGAGGAAGGTAGGCAAATACTATGAGGCAGGACATTTTTAGTTATGAAAACAGCTGGATATTCTTTTCAGTTATTCTAAATCTCTGAATGAAACCTCATTGATGAAAAGGTGACATGGACTTTGGGCATAATTTTCCATTTTATTTTTACGGGCAAAAATTTAAATTTGACCCTTGGTTTTAATTTGCAAAGTATTTCCTGCGAATAAAACAGAAGAGTGGAAATGACTATTGTCAACAAATTTTCTCCTATCAGTTTAAAATTTGGTGCTGACCTTGCTTGTAATGAGTCCAAAACCTTGCAATTTTGGGGAAAAAAAATCCATGATTATTAAGAATATTCATTCGTACCATATTAACAGATGAAGCCCTATGTTCTTAATCACCCTGCACAGAAGTTGAGTAGTTTTTTTTTAAACTTGGTTTGAACGTAGTCATTATATGTCATTATATTATATGCTTTACAGTAAACCCTGCCATAAACCCCCTTGAAAGCCTGTAGCAACAGTGGCAAGATTGGGCAGCTCTGCTGAGCTTGCAGGGTGTGAGGGAACAATTTGTCTTGGTGTGCACTGTGTGTAAGCGTGTGCATTTAAACTGTCAGTCCTCCCTGCTCCACTGTACCCCCCCAGACACCCGAAAGGATGGCCCGTCTCTACTGCTGGTGCTCAAGTGGGGCGGGGAGCTGACCCCGGCTGGGAGGGTCCAGGCTGAGGAGTTGGGCAGGGCCTTCCGCTGCATGTACCCCGGGGGACAAGGTACAATACGCCTCCCGACACCAGACCCTAAAACCAGGTTGACAAGTTCTCTGTGGCTCCCCTGTCCACACCTGTCCTTCCCTTGGTCCTTGTTTAAAACCATTAAACTCTACTGAGAGGGGGCTATTCATAGAACATTAAAGAACCCTACAGTCCACGGCTCATGAAGTCTTTCTTGTCCTGTGAGCTCTTTTAATCCTTTTTATTATCCCACCGGTATGAATACCGTGGGATATAGTCATCACCCGGTCCGGCTGTCCGTCCGTCCGTCCGTCCGGCTGTCCGTAATCATTTTCGTTTCTGGAGCAGAACTCAAAAACTATACCACTTACAAACTTCATATTTGGTATGCAACTTCCCCTTAGGGTGCCATTGTGCCTTTTGCGGGTTTAAATTCCATTGGCCCCAAAATTTTGGAAATTTTCACCAAAAACGACCCAAATTTCCTTTTTGTTTCGTTTCCGGAGCAGAACTCAAAAACTATACCACTTACAAACTTCATATACTGGAATATTTTTCATATTCCAGTACTGTTATCACTCATTTTTAATATTCTCCGTAAAACAAATTCACCAAAATATTTCATGTTCCCCCCCGAACACCTTACTACTTTAAATGCAAAAATACGGTGGGCCACAGAAATATTGGGTCCCTTGTAAACAAACTACAAATGCTGAGGGGATAAAAACATTATGGAGAAGCCTAGATGTTTCAATTTAACCAACCAAAATTGTTTATAAGTTTCACAGCTAATGACACAAAAACGATTATATAAAATTTTTTTTACTAATTTTAGACCAGGAATAAATTAAAATGTAACTCACTTAAGTTCATCTAAGTCATAAAGAACTATGTTGTGTACTCGCATTACTTCCTGCTTCATTGAGTGTACAGTCCCTCCGTCACCCAGCAATGTGAAGGAAACGAAAAAAAAAAAAAAAACTGGAAGTTCAAAAGGGACAGGTCACTGTAGACCTGCATAAATCTGGTAATGGGTTCAAAAAATGTGCACGATGATTTTGGTTGGTTCCATTGGAATATTAATAAACTACAACCTCAATTCCTTAAGAATTGGGACCGTGTGTAAAATGCAGATTAAACATGATGAAATGATTTGTAAATTCTCTTGTACCTATGTTTTGCTGAAAATGGCACAAAGAAAAAATATTTAACATTTTATCAACGGCATAGATTTTTGTAAATATTGCCGTTTTCACTGTCTGATGCCTGTGACATGTTCCAAAGCAATTTGGACCGGAGAATGGCAAGACTGAAAAACTTGAGGTATTTTCAGAAAGAACTTTCCACCGGTAAAACTGTGAATAAGTTACAGGTCACTCACTTGTAAGTGGGCGTGAAATAAGCATTCACGAAAGGCATGGTCATTTACCAGCAAGACGTTTCGAGGTCCGCCACTTTGCCAGAAGCTGCGCAAGCAAATGCTCAAAAATTTTTTAAACTTAAAAGATCAACGTTTCTCAATGGAATTTGAGGACCTCACCATCAACAGTCCATAATGTAGTGAAAGGAATCCAAGACTCAGGACAAATAGAAGCATTTCATCTGTGTAAAAGATGAGGTCACATACTTATATTGGATTGGCAAAACCTTCAAGCCCTCGGATGGCACTGCATTAAGAACCTAAATGCCTCTGGAATGAGCATAACCACATGGGCTCGTAAATGCTTGAGAAGACCTGTGTCAGTGAACACAGTTCATTAATGTCTCGTCAAATGCTAGTTAAGACTCTTATATGGGAAGAGTAAGCCAAATATCAACACCAGTCATAAGCACCACCAACTTTTCTGGGATTGAGCTCATCTGAAGCAGACTGAAGTGGATGTGGAAAGGAGAGCTGTGGTCTGATGAGACCATCTTTCAAATTGTTTTTGGAAATGATACACCACCAAACTCTTTCAACCCCAGATATTCTAGCTCACTATGAAGCCCCACAGACCTCTGTAGGGGGCTGGATGTCTGGACATTGTTTCTTACTGTTATCTCTGGTCTGAATGTAACCTGATATGTTCAATCAATTTCAAATTGTTTTTTTCCCTACAGGAATTTGGGGTTGAAGGGAATATGTTGGTCAGCCCTCTGTAGAGGGCTGTGGGGTTGAAGGAGTTAAAGAGGAGAAGGTCCATCCCAATTGTTATCAGCAACCTGTTGAAAAGCCAGTATCTGTCATGGTCAGGGGCTGTATTACTGGACTTGGCATCGGCAACTTGCATATCTGCGTAAGCTGAATTGGCACAGAAGGTTAGACTCGCATTTCGGAATAACATGAGTGCTTTCCAAGTGTCGTCTTTTTCAGGGATATCCCTGCTTGTTCCAGCTGAGTAACGCCGGGACACACTCTGCTCGTATTACTACAGCATGGCTTTGTAGTCATGGAGCGCGGTTACTGCCTGCAGCCCGAAGCTGCGTCTCATTGAAACTGTATCGGCCGGGTTATGAAGCACAACATGCAACTGAGACCCCTGACTTTTGACCAACTGAAGTCCTTTATTGAGCAAGAATGGGAACTAATTTGATTTTTTAAACTCAAACAATCAGTGTCCTCAGTTCTGAGATGACCACTGAGTGCCAGTGAAAGGGGAGGTGATATTACACAATAGTGAACATGCACCTGTGCCAAGTTCATTGGACAAGTTGCATCATATTTCAAAATGGGTATTATTTTCAAAAAACAATAAAGTTGATGATTTAAAACGCTATTAATTTTGTCTTTGTACCTTTCATACAGTTTAATACAGGTTGTAAGGGAATGGCAAATTACTGCTTGCTATTTGTTACGTTTCACAAATTGTCCCAGTTCTTCTGGGATGGAGGTTGTTCAAATTTTTTTGCGTTTGAGTTTGTCCTTTTTAATTTTATTAATCTCCTTATTGTGCATTTCCACTCAGGGATGGCAATAATTCAGGCACTGACTGTATCAAGATATCTACCTTACATGATTTTTATGCATAAATGTTGCCACGCTTTGTCTAATTATACTTTTCCCAAGTGCTTGACATTAACTTTAACACTGATTTTTGTTGAAAAAAAAAAAAAAACTGGCCAAATCATGCATTCAGTAATGCTTTTCAAACCTTTCCAAGCCCTGTTCTTAATATGGCCTCTGTGAATTCCGTAATGTCTGCACCATCACTCCAGTATACTGTAATTTAAAAGGGACTGTAGAACCTTCTTCCAAAATCACTTTGCCTTATTAAATAAGGTTGACTTGGAGGATAAACTGAAGTTTTCCTGTTTATTTTCCTCTCTCTCCCTGCCTTTTATGACTCAATAAGATGGTAGCCGCAGGGCCCTGCGCTGCGAGTCCCCTATTGGCTGTGGTAAGAAGGGCTTTGGACAACCTATTCTTGTCTGTATTAACATTGGCCTGATGCCTTGCTGCCCAAATCTCCTCACTAAAGCCATGCTGCACCTAACACACCTATCTCGATACAGCCCTGTGTGAACTAAGCCAGATAATCTCAGTAGTGTACAAGAGAAGCTTGACCTGTGTTCTGGGTGTGAAGGACAACCAGAACCACTAAATCGACTACAAAGACGAGCCAAACCAGGGATGCCTATGTCTGTTTACAGACTTGAGATTCTTGGTTGATGCCAGTCTGTTGTAGTTACTTTGTGCTGTTGGCTGGTTGGAATTATGATTGACTTAATTTAGGACCTGCAAAAGGGGGTCCAGATTCCTTTTTATTAGGTTATGAATAAAGAAGTTGGAGTAACGGTATGTTACGTACAGCAATGGCAGGGGCAGGGACCACATCTCAAATTTATGCACTTGAGGCAGGATTTCTTCTGTCTAAAGTTTTTAATAAACTATAGGGTGCTGTTTGTAGAGACATTCTATACAGAGTTGGATGTTCCTCTCCTCTTTCTCTGACAGCAGTATTCTAGAAGGGAAGAGTAATATGCCACAATGCAACCGATTCAGGATAACAATCGACAGAAAGGGACGAGCATTCAGTTTGAACCTTTTTCTTTTGAACATTTTTATATGCTGACGCTGTAGTTAGCCTGTGCTCAAGGTATATTGGGGAGTGTTTGTTTTCTCTGATTTATTTTAATGTGGATCATTTGTGCTAAATATACTGTTCACTCAATTTAAGAAGTATTTTTATTCGTCTTAACAAAGTTTCGTACATCTAAAAGTATTCTCAGCGGTGTGGCCCAGAGGACTGTTCTTTTGAACTGTATGCACAAATGCATTCAATATTTGTCTTCTTGATTTAAAAACACTGATCTCATCTGAGCTGCGCCCCTTTTCAAGGATAAATAATGTTGGCTGAACTTGTATTCCTGCTTTTCCAAGTTGTTTTTGGTAAAGTCTGAGGGAAAACCTCCATGAGCTTTAGCTACTGACAGGTGTACAGTGCTATCACAGCAGTTTCTATTTTCGACATAGTGAGATGGAATGGAGTTTGTAATGTGAACCCGATCAGTTCTGTTACTAGTATATTGGTAATTCTCTTCGCTTCAGATTGATCTTCTTATTTGTAATATTGTAATGACGACCTTAATCTGTCTGTCACGTGGATCCATTTTCAAATCCAGCTGGGGAAACCAATCAAATCATTTGATTATTCGTTTTCCTGGGACCTTTTATGAGCGTTGTAGAACAGGACATTTTTCACTATTTGATTTTTTTTCTCAAGCCATTGTACAGCAGTAACGTATTACATTTTAATAACTGTTATGTTTAATTTATGGGTGACTGAGTCGATTGTGATTCAAATTCACTTGAAATCTCTTTTTCAAATCTTAGCTAACATGCAATTTCTCCCCTGGATTTTACAGATCTTATGAGTTGTGTCCGTTTTCTGTGGGGGAATCCCGGCTAGCTGGTGCCTGTTGCTAACACTCGTGCTGCTTAATTCACAGGTGACTATGCTGGCTTCCCTGGCTGTGGCCTGCTCCGCCTGCACAGCACCTACAGACACGACCTCAAGATCTATGCCTCCGACGAAGGTCGAGTGCAGATGACCGCGGCAGCATTTGCCAAGGTACCCTGCTCAAGCCAGTCTCATTTATGAACAGTTTTTGCTTTGAAGTTTAATGAAACGTTGATTAACAGATGCCTCTGTTTAGCAGACTCGCTCAACATGAGTAAATTGAAAAAGAAATCGCTCATGTTTTCCAGTGGGCTATTATTAGCCCATGTGCCACAAATTTGTTTTGAAATTGGTCAGAAGAACGTTATTTGTATCTTATTTTTTGATGCGAATGCCTTAGTTTCAGTGCAATTTTTTGCAAGTGTCTTAAAATGATCAGCTACACACATGAATTTTGTCATTAATGTGTGCTGGCCTATGAGACAAAATTGTATTTTTTTCATTGTTATAAACAAAGGCAAAATGGTTACTTTTATCAGAATGCAAGTGATTACTTGTGAAACTCGTATTTTGTAATGACCCGTTTCAGAACTGTGGCTTTCTATGGGCTTATCCAACCACTGGTTAAAAACGAATAATTCTCTATTGGGATGTGGTCATTGTGAAATAAATCAGATTTTTCTTGTTCATGTGGAGTGATCTCTGGCTGATGTCTGATCACGTGCCTTTCATGCTCTCACTGGAGGTGCTGCCTATTCTTTATATGGAATGAAACTTGACTTGGCTTTTTTTGTGTACCCATAATGCAGTGTTAATGAATGAAAGCAGTGAGTGGGTCTGCTCTGTGTGTGGCAGGGGCTGCTGGCGCTAGAGGGCGAGCTGACACCCATCCTGGTACAGATGGTAAAGAGTGCCAACATGAACGGGCTGCTGGACAGCGATAGCGACTCTCTCAGCAGCTGCCAGCACAGAGTCAAGGCCCGCCTGCATGAGATAATGCAGAAGGATGAGGTCTTCACCGAGCAGGACTTTGACAAGGTGCTTCTGGGAGATGGTGTCCTCTGACTCAACTCTCGAAAACGCAGCTCATAATGTTTGAAAATCCATCTGAATAGTTTATTTTTGGAAACTGGTAGAGAGTGTTTGAATATTCTGTGTTTTGCGCGAAAATTACTTAAGTATAATCGTGCGTATGTTTTTATTTTACTATCCGCATGCTGCCTTCTTTTGTGTATACGAGTGCTATTCCACTGCTCGTTTAAAGTGATTAGCTAATAAATGAAATGTGCATTTTGAGATTGTTGCTATTCTGGCCAGAAATGCTCTGGATGCATTGATATGTATAAATGGAATGAGTGGCATTATGGTGCCATTTCTTTATGTTTGCATAGCAGGTAGTCATTTTCAGTGGATGGATGTTTGCTAGCGGCTGCTATCATTTAAACAAAATGGCCCTCCATCAGTCAGCCAGATATACCGGCAATCCAGCCAAACAGTACTGGTGACACGTTATCCTCAGTTTGTTAATATGTCAGTTGCTTGAATTATTGTGGTTACCTTTTGTAAAACCCCTAAGCCAAAACTTAGTTTTGAGGTGTTAAGATGCCGCCAAATCCTGCAATTCTACCCCGAATGGTGACTAGGCCAAAGTCTGAATTTAGGTTTGGTCTGTTGAACATCAAAAGTGCAAACTAATCTCGCCTGATTGAAATGGAGCATAGCGCAGATTGAGTCAGGAAGACTGCCTCATTCACCACCACTCATGTTAAGTTACGCCCCCTACTCCTCTGCGGGATCCAATCATTTACCTGTCCGCTCTTTATAAACCCCGACCTGCTGTTCCTGAATCATGCTGTCAGTCAGATGCAGTTGGTTGTTTGAGCACTACCTTTCCCACCACCACCAACATAAAGTCTACGTTCAACATTCAGAGAATGGCAGACGCGGAGTGAAGATGGTGCCTGATTGCGGGATTCTTCCCATGATCGGCTGTCAGTCTCGAACAGAGTCTATGCCAAAGACTCAACTTATGTATAGTCGAATGAGCATCAAAATCGTAAACTAATCTCTCCTGATTGAAATGTGATTTAACTCAATATCTAGTCAAGTGTTATCAGTGCACTGAATCAAATAACTGTTGGTACAGATACACCTTAGTTCTACTACAGAGACAATGTAACATGTTACACATGGTGTATTAGAATAAGAAATGCATTTTAAAAAATATTCCCCCTGCATTTCTGCATTTTAGGCAGATTGTGTGGGTCGTCGTGACTGTTGTTGCCACGGATTAAAACTTGAAATTAATCATTAGCAATTATTGAAAGGTCACATTAAATATATAAGGGGTGGACAAAATTGCAGAAGTACCCTTGGAAATGTATTATTTTGAAGTTTCTGAACTACAGTTACAAAAACAGGTAATTCCTATTGATTTGAATGCTGATCAGCAGTGGTGGGACTTAGCCGGGTAAAAGTCCTTAACTAGGTGAGAATACTATGAGTTCCAAAGGGGCCTATTAGTTAGTGCCCACATTGCAGGTGTGTTGATCATAAAAACAGAAAAATTAAATAAAGGTGGCAAGAGAAAGTGTCAAACGTGATGACCGCATATAGCAAATGAAATTACAGTATTTGCAACAGCAAAAAAGAACTGTTGCTGCAAGTCAAAACTCACCGACACAGATTGATAGACATTTGGTAAGTTGGTTTCTCATAACCACAGAACTGTAACTCTAAAAATCACCACAGAATTCAATCAATCTATATCTGAACCAGTCGTAACAAATCAGTACCTTGTGAGCTTGATAATTCTCATATTTATGGCTGTGTGTCTGATTATTTGATGAGCTCCTGTAAGAAACAATATAGGCTGAATACATCTAAATTGAACATAGAGCTATGGAACGGTGAATGTTTAGCTTCCTGGAAGGTTGTACTTGATGGTAATTGCTCTTAACTACTGGACCTTTGATCTAGTGTCAGTTGATAATTGGATGTAATGAGTCCTCAGTGTCAACATCTCAGCCAACTCCCTGCTTTTGCTCTGTAGCTGGTGTGGATAATCTCATTTTCTACAATTGCTTTAATTGCTTTGCTTTGTGGTGTTCATGAATTACTCGCGATTTAAAAAGAAAAATGCTTGGCAATTAAGCCTGGTGTTTCTAATGATAAATATGAGTATTGACCTGTGTTTTTGATTTCTTTTTTTATATGGGTTTATGTCTGTGTGTTCAGCTGGCTCCAACAGGCAGTCCTTCCCTTGTGAACTCTATGAAGATGGTGGAGAATCCAGTGCAGACGTGTGACCAGGTTTACGCACTTATCCAGAGTCTTACCTCCCAGATCCGCAAGAGACTTGAAGACCCTAAATCTGCTGGTTAGTCATCCTACAATGTTTTATATATACAGCATCTGCCCAGTATCTGGGGGGTCTATGCACCCATGCTTTTTACTTTGTATGCCTTTTTATCAACTATGCCATTTTATTTCATGCATAAGTGGTTTAGCTAGGGGTGGTGTCATAGGCCTTTAAGATTAACTCTTTCCCCCTCACTTGCGCCTCTCGACGCCTATCCCTTATTTCCCCACAAGCGCCTCTCGACGCCCGGTCTCGATCACCGCACAAGCGACTCTCGACGTCCCATCAGGATTTCCCCATAAGCGTCTGTGGACGACTCTATTTTAAGCTAATGTGAGATTGAGACTATGATGTCAACACTTTTGGTGTTATCACATCAGCAGCTCCGTGTGGAGAAAAGGTTGCAGCAGCCAGCTCCTCACAGAGTATACACTGCTGTGTTATCTTTAGGGCTGTGAGGGGGAAAGAGTTAATAAAGTTTATCTGCAACATGCAGAACTTCCTCTGTGACGACGAAGCAGGTTTATCCGGGGTCTAGTTGCACTGTATCGACAAGCAAAACTGCCGTGGTTCTATGCGATTATTTTATGAATGCTTGTGTTTTCCATTTGGGGTCACCCTTTATGTTACAAATCTTGTCCCCATTCAAATTTCTTGGCTACAAATGGCAGTAATTGTGGTTCAAAACGTTTCTCAGCTTGCTTCACTTCGCAGTTTTTATTGGTTTCTGAAGAAGGCCAGTTTTCCTAATATTTTGATGAGTTAACTGTGGCTTTGGAATCCAATTGCTTTATTTTCAGGAACCTCTATTCTTGCCAAACACAAGTTTTTCAGGTGTGGGGGTTTTGGAAAGCTTAATTCTTGTGCTTTAATGAGGCCCGTGTATGCACATTCGTACTGATCCTGTAATGTAACGGGCAGGATCTGGTTATGTTTGTTTTGAGAGGATGGATTTGAGCAAGAAAAGCAATCTGTGGCCTCCTTCCTCCTGTACAGACCTAGAGCTCTACCACAGCGAGACCCTCGAACTGATGCTTCAGCGCTGGTCCAAGCTGGAGCGCGACTTCCGCATGAAGAGCGGCCGCTATGACATCAGCAAGATCCCAGACATATACGACTGTGTGAAGTACGATGTGCAGCACAACGCCTGCCTGGGTCTGGAGGACACACTGGAGCTCTTCAGGCTGTCCCGCGCGCTGGCCGATATTGTTATTCCACAGGTAAGGGAGTAGGAAGCAGAATGTATCAGTCAGTCTGGCAGCCATTTTACACAATTCCACTGATTATGTGTCCTCTTTTCTGTTAGCCTATACTCTTTATGTCCTTGTTACTGAAATCATTGTCAGTGAGGGCCGAGAACCACAAGTATTCTCCCTCTGAAGCCATTTCAGTATAAAAATAGGTTATTTCATATTTATGTTGCATGCTGAGTCATCAGGTTGAGGTTTATGTCTACAATCAGGACCTGCACTCTACAGATTTCCTTTGGCCTTCAGAGCTGTAAAGATTTCATTCATCTTCTATGTTCATAGTGCTTTTCTCTTAACCTGCAGGAGTATGGCATTAACAAGGTGGAGAAGCTGGATATCGCGTACGCTTACTGCCTCCCGCTGGTGAGGAAGATCCAGATGGACCTGCAGCGGACGCATGAGGATGAATCGGTCAACAAATTGCACCCTCTGTGAGTTTGGAGAGCTAGAAGTCTTACGGCCATGGTGTGCAACGGCAGTTAATAGTTTGGGGATTGCTGTTACCCGTAGGTGGATGAGTTCCATGTTCCTTTGTCCTATAGGTACTCCCGCGGAGTAATGTCACCAGGACGTCATGTGAGAACCAGGCTGTATTTCACCAGCGAAAGTCACGTGCATTCCCTGCTCAGCATCTTCCGCTACGGAGGCCTCCTTGATGTCAGTAGGAGCCATACTTGAAGCATGAAGC
Source organism: Gymnothorax javanicus (assembly GCA_029692085.1). NCBI lineage: Eukaryota > Metazoa > Chordata > Actinopteri > Anguilliformes > Muraenidae > Gymnothorax > Gymnothorax javanicus. Next base: position 16,314,501 of record CM056209.1, on the reverse strand, counting down.
AGCAATAATTGTACATCTAGAACTACTGTTTGGTTGATCCATCTAAATGTTTAAAGTCGCCTTCTTGTGTGGTGTGTGGTGTGTGGTGTGTGTATGTATGTATGTGTGTATGTATGTGCGTGTGGTTGTGTGCGTGTGTGACAGGAAGAGAAAGACCAGCAGTGGAAGCGTGCCATGGATTACCTCAGTGCCGTTGTGACTGAGCTTAACTACATGACCCAGGTCGTCATCATGCTTTATGAAGACAACAACAAGGTGAACTGAGGTCTTGGTCCTGTACACTTCAGCTTCGACTCTGCTCCCCGCTAACCTCTCCGTGCTCCTGCCCCCAGGATCCCTCCTCAGAGGAGCGCTTCCACGTGGAACTGCATTTCAGCCCGGGGGTGAAGGGCTGCGACGAGGAGGAGAACGCGCCCATGGGCTTCGGCTTTCGCCCGGCTTCTGCTGAGGTACGGCAGGCCTCTCCTTTAAGGCCAGTTTACATAGAAGATTCCTGCTGCAGCCTTTGCAATGGCAACTACTTGAAACAAAATCATTCTAAAACTAGGAATTTCATCGCAAGAGTCACAGTACAACTCCGGTTCCATAACAGCGGTGCTGTAAATATTCCACTGGCCGTTAACCTTTCTGTTTGGGTGACGATGTCAGTATCTAAGATAAAAAAAGAAATGAAACAAAATGAGTTGCAGTGAGAGTGATGGTGCCATTTTAGCATTGGCTTCCACAGTTTTGTTGAAGAGAAGGTGACAAAATTAACTTTGGAAGCTCAGATGCTGGAACCTTCTATAGTTTCTGCAACGACGGTCTATTGGTGTTGTTGACTACTTGTTGACTGAAAACGAGCAACCATTCTAATGTTGAAACACTCAGCACTTGTGTTCTGAAATGCATAATCCCTTGATACATTGTTAGCATACTGGCTGACTGAATATGGGCAAGTTAACGCCGGTGCAGCTGCTGTCTGAAATGGTCTCACCTGGTCAGAAGGCTGGCTCCTTCAGTTTTTTTTTTTTTTTTAATGTGAGGTGGTGGTTTGTGTTTTCGAGATGTCCTGTGACCCTGTTGACCTCCGCAGAACGAGCAGAAGCAGCCGGATCCTGGCAGCCTGGAGGACCTGTCCCAAGACGAGCCTGATCGGGCTCTGCCCCTCTCTGAGCCAATCAGCATCCAGAGGAAATCCCCACTCGTACGCAATCGCAAGACCGGCTCTATGGAGGTAGTGAACTGGTGGACTTTCATTTTATTCATTTTAGGAAATGCAAGTGACAACTTGTTAGATATAAAATTGTTTAACTTCAGAAAGTTTCCTCCGAATGCTCTGATTTGCCCCTACAGTGTTTGTTTGAAGTAAAGGATCTAAATTTGCTATTCACTTATAATTTTCAGCTGCAGACTTGGTTTCATATGCTGTTTTTCAAAAATTTTGGACATGAACAGATCAATTTACTTGGGCGTATTGTAGTGCTATAGTGGTGTTATATATAGTGACCAGTCACAATTCTATACATAATTATCAGTTTATATTATATTATGATGCTACATATATATTGGGTTGGAGGTTGGCTCCAGTGGAAAATATAATTAAATGCAGTTTTGAAGGAAGGATTTGGTAAAGTTCACACCTACAACCTCTGGAAATGTGCCGTTACTTCAAAATGTATTGTCTTGCTTTAGACCCAAAAATCCAAGTGCTCCATTTCCCACCATTTTAAAGCTGCCCTAAATATCGAAAATGTCATTCACTGAGCCCAAAAAGAGATGTAAGGTAGGGTTATGTTGGGGCTTGAGTAATTGCGGCTTGAATGTTGATGTTGCAGGCTGCAAACATTTTTTTCGGCCTGCTTTGCATGTTTCTCTCTCCAAATGTCCTCTGTAAATATAAACTGTATGGTGGAAGATTGATAAATGGTACAGTTAGTACAATTTGCACCTCCACAGGTGTTGTCCGAAACTTCCAAGGCCGGGGGCTACAGGCTTTTCCCCTCCTGCTCTCGTCAGTCTCCAGAGATGAAGCAGAGCGGACTAGGTTAGTGTCGTGTGTCTGCTCTTTAGCAATGTTGACATCCCTGGCATTTCCTTGCTACTGTTACACTCTGGTTTATATATACAGTGACCTGAGGTTAATCTGCTCCTTATGACTGCAGAATCAGAATGGCACAGGTCATGGCTCTGATACTTGGCAGGAGCGGCTAGACTGTACAGTGTTCATGGACGACTTTACAGTGGTGTTCATAATCTGGAGTTCAAAAGCCTCGATCACTGCTTTTTGTTTTGCTTTACGATACTTGCAGAACTGTTAAGGTGTTTTGAAGAGAATTACATGAAATCAAAACATGAGAAAGTGACTATTCATCAAATGCCATTCTATTCACGTTGTAAAAGTTACTGCATACACTGTGTAATTCCAGTTGAGTTTAACTTGGAACCATTATTGTTGTCCACCAGTAAGAATGGAACCCTTCATTTTTTGTGTATGCGGATGATTCTGAAAGTATTCAGTATCTGTTACCATTGCAGTTTTAAATGTGATGGAAGAAAGTGCTTTTATAATTTTGTTCCACCGTAGTTGAAACAAACCTATGCTGGCAAGTTCTTTAGAAGTCTTTGCTAGCAAGCTCTATAGCTCACTAATATAACTGTAGCTGTGTTTGGAGATGGGATGAATTTTTTAATTTTTTTTTATTATGCTATATTTCACTTAAATGTAACAGTACTAATGATTTGTATCGGTTAGATCGTCTCTTCTGTTAATGTAATTGTGAAACTGCATGGACCATCCAGGGTTTCGACACAGATCAGAGGTTTTACCTGGAAGTAGTTAAATGACCTTTTGTGAGTTATATGTCTTGATTTTAAGGTTTCCTTTGTGATGTTTGAGGAGTGTATTTTTTGAATAACTGCATGTGGTGCAGTGTGGACTAACCCTCTATCCAATCCCATCTTATGGTTTTCCTGTTCAGGGTCTCAGTGTGCAGGACTCTTCAGTACCACCGTCCTGGGGGGGTCCTCTAGCGCCCCCAACCTGCAGGACTACGCTCGTACACACCGCAAAAAATTCTCATCTGGCAGTCTGTCCTATAAAGACGGTATGTCCTACCAATCTCTTGCTCCTGTTGACACGACAGTGCGGAAGGTTAGGAACAGGCCCAGGTCAACTTTTCACCATACTTCCAGCAGTCGCAGAACAAATTCCCTTCCATTTTTATTTTCTGTTCTGCCTCTCATGCCAGCTACCATGCCAGCTTCAGACATTGTCACTATCATGGACTACAGAGAGCCTGCTCTTTCTAGTTGTGTGCTGGAGCGAAGTAACGCCTGCACTGTAGTTGTGTCTGGGTATCAGTTCCGTACTGTAATCAATCTGATTGTACGATTTCTTGCTTCAGTAATGCTCATTTATATGGTGCATTGTTGCTACTGGTGTCTGGTTATGATTTAGATTTATTGTCTTATTTCTGAGTTTTAATCTTCTCCTAATTTGAAGTATGCGATTCAAGTGATGTTGTTGATTGTGAAAGTTAGTGGGGGCCATGCATTTATTTTCAGAATCCCATTATCTCAAGATCACAACGTGCACTTTCTATGTAACGGTCTGACCAGAACAAAAGTTGCTTTTTTTTTTAAGATTGCAAAAGAACCTGTATCTTAATACATGGTATTTGTATATCGAACTGGGAGTAGCAGTGAGCTACGCTATTTAACTCATGATAAATAGAGAAGATCATATGGGCATTTTCATATTGCACCCTGTATCAACCCAAGACCCCTGACTCTAGTCGAGGGTTGATACACGATGTGATATGAAAATGCCCATATCATGTTCTATTTATCATATACTTTGATACGGTATTTTGCCCGCGGGCAGATGCGGGTGATGCAAGATTTTGTCCATGAGCTGATACAGCCTCGTGCCTCGCGCTTGTATCACAGCTGCAGATTCCCTGTATTTATTAGGAAGTATATGATACATCCATTTATTACATTTATAGCACACATTTTTTCCTATGAACCAAGTGAAAACATTTTTGTTCATAGTACTCGATGCTACTCAAATATCACACACACACACACACACACACACATACACACATATATATATATATATATATATATATATATATATATACTTATTTGTTTTTTTTATTTTGTCAGCGGTGTCCAGTATTGCTCTATTCAGCTATGTCAATAGCAGCTTACGCTTGGACATTTAGAACTGTCTCTATGTAAGACTTGGTGATTCATGATCTTGAGATAAAGGGACAAAAAATTTCTTTTTTTTTTTCCCTGCAAATGCGAAGTATGGTCTTTATGGTTTCTATGAACTTCCATATATAATAGTGCTTTCATTCCAACCCACATTTGTTTACTTATTTTGGAAGACAGGAATTATGAGCAGTTCCCATGCTTTATTTTAGTGCCGTATCACACTTTTAGCTTGCACTTTGACTTTTGTGATTGTGTATGTAATTTGTTGCACTACCTAAAATGAAAAGCGGTGCAAAGAATATGAACACGCTGAAGTGTGGAGGGTTGGCAGTAGATGCTTCCAGAGAGTTCTGCAGTAATAACTGTCCGTTGCATTCAGACCAAATGCATTTATTAAAACAGCCACTAGATGGCTCTTAAAACCAGGAATTAGGTTAAGTATTCACGCAGAAATTTATATCGTAACTCATACATTCTTTAGGTTTTACCTCTGTATTTTATTCTACAGCACAATTTGTAAATTTAAAGTTACTGAATAAGAAGGCATGGAGCTCCAGCTGTTAAGCACATGTAGCCTGCCTTTATTAAAATGTCACGTTTTTGGCGGGAAGCTGAGAGTGCCGGTGATTCAGTGCCTCTCTTATGAGCATAATTGCTTCGTGCTCTTAGAGGCAATGTGGAAAAAGAGTCGTCTTTGTATTATTGCTAACGATCCTATTTGTCAAAATGAGCAGCCAAAATGCACGTGCAGCATATTTCATTATTTTTCAAAGATTTTTGTACTGCTCATTTGTTGCAATATTCAGTAATCCTGTGACAAATACAAATTTGTTTTTTTTTCTTTGTTCAGAGTCTCAAAATGGCACAGATTTTATGACTAAGAAATGAAATTACTTCCAATGAAAAGCTGTAAGCTTAATCATGCGTATATTTTAGTCTCTGACAACGCGGTGCGAAGGATTACGTGAGCGAAGACAGATACAAAGAAAGACAGTGCAACCGATGTCATATATGAAACAATGAAGCCACAGCATTGTCCACTAGGTGTCACTGTAAAGTTACAGAGTTGCAATTATTTCAGCAGCCATTTTATAGCAGGTTGTCTTGTCTCACTTATGAGCATTCCTATCGGTCCCATTACATTTTTTGCATTGTGCCATTGCGTAATACCATTATTCTTCATATTTTCTAATGTACCTCTAGTTACAAGTTAAGTTATGAGTAATTCTTCCATCACCCTCCTCGTTGTTTGTGAACTGAACAGCTATTTAGTTTATGTGCTGTAGGCCTTTGAGGCATCCTTTGTCGAAGCGCAGTTCCTTTTATTGTTGATTCTTTTGCATACGCGTTTTCTTAGTGAAAATATTCACAAGTGTTCCACTAAACCGATTAGTGAGATGCAGCGTCTGAGACTCGCATGTTGAGATTGGCAGATGGTTGATCACGGACAGTAACCGTGTTCACTCCTGAAGACCTGGGGTAGATAATGGCCTGGAAGCCATTCCATAAAGAAAAGAGCCTTTGTGCTGGCAGGTTATGTGTTTATCCAATGTATTCCCTTGAATTCTGTGGGCTGATTCTCCATCAGCTTGAGGTTCAAGGTCAAATTTACTGCTATGTGTACACTGCTATTGTTGCGGTTTTTCTTTATTTTATTGGAAATTTTCCGAGGTATCATTTGTTCAAAATTTTGTAGCCGTTCATTGGAGTGGCATGAAGAATGGCCACAAGCAGAGTTTATTTTCTGGGCCTAACTGTTGGAGTGTTTTTCTTTTTAAAGCTTTTCTGAACCCAGCTTTATGCTCAACTCAGTTTCCTGCTCCATAAAGGTCATAAACTCTAACGCCAATAAAATGTGCTCACTCTGTCCTCTTAGTGCCTTGCTACTTCACCCCCTGAAAACACCCCCCCTCCCTAAAAAAAAAAAAAGGCAACAAACTGCACCGTGGAAGAGAGTAACTCTAGTGACCTTTTTTATTTCCTCAGAGTTGTTGTCTATGCCGGCAGTAAAGCGATTTTCTGTGTCGTTTGCAAAGCATCCGACTAATGGTACGTCTGCTTCTTTCAAGTATACTTCCACTTTCCACCTCCCCTTTGTCTTGCATGTCTGTGGAAAACTCATTGTTGTATTTTTCGGCATTTATTTTCCCTGGTAATGAACTACCCACCTCCCACTATCTCAGACCACTTCTGTACTCAGTGGCTTGGGCACTCACTGTCTAACGACCGTTTCACTTCCTGTCTGTTCTGTAACTTCTTGTCCAAATGTAAAACAATTTTTCACTCCCACTTAATGATTCCATGTCCCCCCCCACCCTTTCCATGGATAGATATGCGTATATGCACATGCTGAAGTCACACTGATATATGCATTATCATCTATCCTCAGAATGTTTCGAATGCAAACCATCTATTGAATAAATCCACCAATTATATATTAACCCTTACCCTGTTATTTTTTCCCAATCTTTTTTTGTGATGTCATTTGCGATGAAGCCCCATTCTTGAAGGATATTGCCTTCAGATTGGAAACTGAAAAGTGGAATGAATTGATTCGGAGTGGAATCGCACCACCCTGGCTAGCAGGATTTTAACATCAGCTGCGAGAGACCCGGCCTGTTGTGGGCCAGTCATTGTTAATGGGGAAAGGGTTAACAAGTGATTTGTCTCATCACTCACACATGTCATTATTATCATTACCCTGTTGATTCATATGAATGAATACAAATGATGTGCCTTTGTGTGTTTTTGGTACTTGTTAAACCCATGGGCCCTTGAGCTGTGCCTGGAGCCCCTCTTCACAGGGACAGCGTAAATGCCTGCATGGGGCCCCTGCGCGAAAGGCCAGTAGACTCTCCTCTAGCCGCACTCCATTTCAACTCTTTTAATGAACACTGGAAGGAGAAATACTCCCAAAATTGCTTCAGAGTTAAGTGGCACTGTTGTATATGAGTTTTTTTTTTTTTTGAAGCACTATTTTGTTTTCATTAATTTTATTTTATTGTGTTATATTTTATTTTATCTCCCACAGCGACAATAAGTCTTCAGGCGGCACGGGGAGACCCCATTTTCCGCCTGCCTCCTCAGGCGCCATTTTTCTATGCAGTGAGGTTTGGCGAAGGCGATGAACGATCTCATATGGTGTTCAGCCTCTGCTGTTCACTATGTATTAAATGAATGTAATGCTTGAATTTTTGCTGGCTGATTCATATTTAAGTTATTCGCTCAAACAAATCTGAGCAACGCGGGTGAATTGTGGTTACGGTCGAGAGTCGGTTGGAGGGAGGTCGAGGTCACCTGAGCGCGGCCCATCCTACGCATCATCTTCAGGCTCGGTATTTATGGTCATTGGATGTTTTGGATAGAGTGTTGCCCATCAGCAGTGTTCAGGATTTTGGTGTGTAAAGGTGGGCTCTAGCGCCCTCTCAGAGTATGTGGCGGTAAGGTGGAACTGCAGGGTGGGTGCAGTGGGGTTTAACATGAGCATGGAGCAGAGATATTAAATCCAGGTTCAGAAAGTGAACATTCTCCCCGGCATTTTGATTCAAGTCACTTGGATTTGTTCAGCAGCACGATGCTAACAGGTGGTAGAGCTAAACTGGTGATATCCGCTGACTGAGTCAATGGGAGGAAGGGACACATGGCAATGCTTCTACTTTCTGATCCTTGGACTTAACACCTTTGACAGGAACGTTACGGTCTCTCGCTGTGCCTGTTTGCTTCCACTGCTCTCTCAACACCCATCCAGCGCTAACTTGCTCCTCCTGTTTCCAACAGCTGCCGCAAAGCAAACTCGCATGGCGCTCATTTCTCTCTCATTTAGAGTAGTCCTTCTGCCCTCTTGTCTGAGTGTGTTGTGTTCAAGATTAAAACCGCTTCAGGTCTCGAACGTATCGTAGATTCATGTCAGAGAAGTCCCAAATCTGGTGGGGAGTAAAGCAGCGCCCACTGGGAAGCATGTTGTTCCATTTCATGTTTTGTACTTCATGGAGTCTGTGGGCTCGCATTGAATCAGTAACCCCAAGTTTTGCCAAGTTGCTGCAAAAATTTCTAATCATTACTTTAGGATTCAGTTTAGTACACTAACTACACCACAATAACTGGCTGGAGTATACTAATCTGCTGATGACCATACCTGGAATGGCTTTGTCAGATTAATGTTCACAAGTGCAAGGTGGGGCTTGTATCATTCAGGATGGATTATTTTGCCACATTTAAGATTTTTTGCTTCCTGGGCTATATATTTTTGGTTAATTTTAGAAGCACGGCTACATACTGAAACACACACTCGAGATTCATATTCAGAAGCACTCTATGTGCCTGCCTGCTGTATACTACACAAATTGGGTCATCTCTTGTACCATGCTCTTATTTTTGGATAACATAGCCTTTTGCATTAATGAGGAAAGCAGGTGTTCTGCACACTGAGAAGACTACATGTAACTCTGTCCTTTACCTCGTCTCGGTAGTATGCATCTGGAATTACCTCTAAATTACATAGTCATTTATGACATGGAATAAACTCCACTTCCTTGTGGAAACTGGTACAGTGATTTTGAGGGATAGGACATTTTAGCCTTTGTTGATGGGTTGTAGATCAGTACTGCGAAGCACCTTGGGCGTTGAAAGATTGTAGCCTGTGTGTTTTAATAATGCATATGGATCTACGAAAGGTAGCCAGTGCATTTTAAGTGAGGCAAACAAGCTCCCCAGAGAGCAGTTTCTTTTGCTGCCAGGAGCCTTTTGCCTTTCTGGAAAGATTGTACAATCTCAGTTTTATATTGCCGAGATGAATTATTGAAGAAAACTAACTTGCCTAAAATTGCTTTTTGAGAAAGAAAAACACACACACACACGCACACACGCTAACTTCTTATGGAGTTTATTAAAATGTCCTTGAAGCACCGTACAATTTTTAGTTGTTAGACTTGTAGCCTTATTTTCAAATCACATTAGAAACTTGTCAGAAACTGTCATCACAGATGCTTCTTGGCAATCCCAGCTTTGAGGGCGTGTGTAGTTTCCAATAAAAGAGTTGAGTCATTTGCACAGTGCTATAGCAGTTTGAACCTAAAATGTCGCCAGTGAGCACTGCGGTAGGCCTGGTCCATGACTCCCATTGGAGTCATTGTATTGTCAGGGACTGTGGAGCTGAAGCTTTAGTTTTTGAGATGTTTCTTGAGTGAATATTGACCCGTTTTAAGTCCTCCAGCATTGGTGGCCTAAGTGCCTAGCAGGGTAGGAGAAGCATAGCACTTCCACCCCCCTCTTCCCAACCTCCTTGCGCTGTCAAGATTCCTGCTACTTCTCCTTCCACGGTCCCTCCCTACAAGGCCCCCCCGTCTCCCTCCTTCCCTCCGTCCTCCTTTGCTCTGTCCTTCCTCTACCATCTTCTTCCCCAGAGCCCCTGGAGGAGCACCATGTGGCCCAGCTGCTGAGGCGGTCCTCCACTGACCTGGCTATGCAGTACCCGCTCTTTCTGGACACTGCGCTGGCTCACCACCTGCACCAGTGCTCCTACCACCTGCGCCTCTTCCGCAACTGGTTAATCTCCGGCCAGGACACCATAGAGTGCCTCTACGGTCAGACCTGCAGACCCCGCCCCCCTGCCCCTCCCCTCTCCCTCTCCCTCTCCCTGTCCCCCATTCGCTCCTTTCCTCACCCATGTTGGGGGAGCCCCCTCCCGCGGTTGGCTCGGCTTTGCGCAACGCTGCTACCTTACCGCATGCTCGCCTGTGACTTTGATAGAGGACGTTTGTGGGTGGAGGTTTGTCGTCCGTTGTTCCTTTTGTGTTCATCGTTGGTTTTTTTTGGCTTGTCCGAATGATAATTTGCTCTCGGAGTGCTCAACAATTAGCTTTTAGTCTGCCGTCTCCCTCAAATTCCCACATTTTGGTTCCTCAGACTTGAGAAACCATGCAGCCCTGCTACCTCAGATGGGAAGTGTGGCATATCGCCTTCAGTTCCTTCTGTAGAGGGCTGGACTGTGCAATGGCAGCTGTCAGAAAATTGTGGGACCTTCCTCCTCGGTAGAGTTGAGATCTTCACAGTCTAGTGGGCAGATAAGCACAAATCCTCCTCCTTTTTTGCCAATATCTGTATTTTCATTAAACATTACAGTTTTCCCCTGGTACTGAAAAATAGGACTGCCCTGTATATTTGGCACTATCCCCACAACACTCTTGATCTTTAGAGGTAATGCGGTTTTGTTCCTTTTCAAGAGCCTGACCAGCATTGTGTTGGTGTGAATGGCTTTAAGTGCGCAGGTGGGTTGAAAAGCATTATTGCAAGGCACAGATCCCAGCCTGGTGACCTGAATCTGTGCAGCGTGATCTCTGAAGTGGGCATGGCATTATGGGCTGTTCGGATGCCCACACTGTGACTGCATGAGCTGTGGGAAGGAAGCATGACAAGTGTGTGCTCTCTCTCTCTCTTCATTTTCTTTTATCCTCTCATCCGCTCCTCTGTCTTCTTCTATCCTTCCTCTCCATCAATACAGCTTCACAGGGAAATGGTATCCTGTGATTTGGTAACACTGATGCATTTTGCACTCTCCTGACTGTGAACTGAACTGAAAGTATTGGTCCCGAGAGAGAGAAAGAGAGAGAGAGTATTTCCATTAGGGAGCTTGTAATTGGAATTCAGCACAAGGCAAAATGCAATTCTCATCGAAGAGTGGAAGAACAGTCAGTGTTGTTTCAGCAAAACACTCTCAGAACAAGAAACCGTTCACACTGTCATTTGGTACCAACCTTGGGGAATCGATGACTCTCATCCCGCACTTATATGCAGGCCTTTTTCACACCTGAGTTAGAGAGACATTTTCTGCTTGATTTTTTTGAATACGGGAACTGATTCTCGATCAGACTCCATCCGGCAAGAAGTATCCCTATACATCTGGTAACGAGTCCATGTATTAAACTGAAGTTTATCTCTGACCCTTCGGTGCTTTTTCATTTTTGGTTCAGTCTGCCCAGGGATCTCCTGTACACCCCTGTTCCCAGAGCCAGCTGTGGCAAACTATTTGGTGCTCTGATACTGCAAAATAATTTCTTCATTTTAAATGCCCTTAGTTTCACACACCTACCAGCAAACTAGCGTTTATCAGCATGGGAAGGCTATATAGCGTGACGTTATGCTTAGCCAACTTGAAACTTTGTTGCTAGAGCAATCTGTCGGCCATCCTGTGGGGCAGCCTGAATCAGGAAGATTGCAAACTCTCCAGAAGCACAACAGCACACTTCGGTTCTGTCACTTGATGCTCTTAAGGGCCAGTTTTGTGAACACTAGCGAAGCCCAGTCCAGAATTAATTCTATTTTGAATGGAGATTCTAAATCGTAAACTTATTTCTTCCTCTGGGTAAGCTTAATATACTCGTGGCCATAAAAAAAATGTAACACCCAGAGATTTTTCCCAAATTCGTGAATATTTCATTTCCTTTCGACTCTGAAATTATATGGCAATCAATATATCCACAGCTTTGTGTTGAGCGGATTGAAATCTACTGAACAACTGTGAGCAATACAGATTTAGTGATGCATTACCAAAAAAAAGAAAACACACACACACACACACACACACACACACGAAATATCACCACTCACGGAGTGTTACATTTTTTATGTGCATGAATATATATGAAACTGGCCTCAAATGCACTAAACCTTGGAGGGAAATGCTCTATTAGGCAGAATAGGGGGTAACCCTATTAACTGATGTACCTGGGGTACTCATTCGCTAGCATGCTTAAGGTGCTTTTCTCTGCCATGCTGGACCCTAACCAGTGTGTATTGATTACTAACTAATGTATGATATGGTTTCAGTTAAGATGTTTGCATACAAAATTGCACTTTTTCTTTACATATCTGAAATATTCCCTTTAAGTTTCCTTTTAACTTACGGAGTATACAAAGCATACGCAGTAGATTTTGGTGCTTATTATAAACGGCCTCTTTCCAAGAATTGGTTTGTGGCTCGTTTCGTTAGAGGATGCCCTTGCTGACATGATGTACCCAGCCAATGGATGGAATGCTCCACAAATTAAATTCCCCGATTTGTTTTGTCGTCTGTTGAGTGGCCTCTGCGGTTTGAGCTGAAACGTGTGGCATAGCCTGATTTGCTGCTGTGGCCAATGTGTTTGAGAGGCTGGTTTCTGAGATGGAGGCTTCCGTGTGTGGCCGTGTGTTGGTGTGGCTTTTACCAAACCCAGCCTGTGGATAGACACTGGCTGTGGGCCGGAACCGCTGTACCGCCGGTGTTTTATCGCGAAAAGGCCCGGTTTGGTGTGCATCTCTGCTGCGCTTGGGGTTAGCCTCCTGTACGTGCAGTACCGGGGTGCGACAGCAGGGGGAGTGACTGGCCTTATTGACGCAGTGGTGGGCGCGTAGGCATCTGAAGCTGTTCGAGGGGAGCCCTCTTGGCACGGACTGATGGCGGGGGTCCGGTGTTTGTTGGCTTGTGTCTCCCTTTGGCTGCAGGGTTTGAAGGCTGCTCCATGGTGCCCTCAATTTATCCACTGGAGACGCTGCACAACTCGCTGTCGCTCAAACAGGTGGACGAGTTCCTGTCTACTGTGTGTGAGAGCTGTGGAGACTTGCACTCCAGAACCAGCAGAGGTACAAACTTTCCCCCCATCCGTACAGCCTTATGCCTACCGTGCACTTGAAGACTGATGCGAAAAAAAACTCAAGTTGGGCTGAGTTGGGTGACTACCTTACCTCACACGATCCAGTTAGTGCAGTGGTTCTCAAACTCGGTCCTGGCGCCCCACTGTGTGTGCTTGTTTTTGTTCCGACCACAGTTGCAATCTTAGGACTTAAACAAACTGTTGATTTGCCATAATTAGGTGCATTCATGTTTAGAGCAGTTATTTGTCCTCTTAAGCCACATTTGACAAATTTAGACATGCCATGAAGAGTTAAAATTTCATATCCACAATGAGATATGTTAGAAACCAGCATAAATAACTGCAGAGGGAAACGATTTGACCAAACCCTTAATCAACGTGAACAATCAATAGGTTCCTCATTGGTGAAACTGTCAACACATGGTTGCAAAAACCAACAATTTATTTGGCAAACAGTAAAGTCACACCTGTTTTTTTCATGTTCATTTTATTAAGTTCAGGCAAATTATTTTGAAAGAATTCAAAGCACCTGTGTTCAGCAACCCAATTTGGAGCTTACTGATTTTCTCACAGTCTAGTTTGATCTGTTTCGAAATGTTTTTTACCTGCAAATCCTCACAATATGGAAAAATAAGCGTAACATGTTTGATGGTTTTTATTCTTCATGGGACAGTGGATACGTCCATAAAAATGTGGTAAATAACTGTGCTAAACATGGAATGCAGCTAATTAAGACAAATCGACACCTTGTTAAAATTTTAAGATTGCAGTTGTGGTTGTAACAAAAACCAGCATACACAGCAGCGCGCCAGGTACGAGTTTGAGAACCACTGAGTTAGTGGGAGTGTACCACAGTGTGACCTAACTCTTATATTTTTGACCAAAAATTGGAAATTTGTCTGTGACAGTGAATCACTTCAAAAGTCGTTTGTTGTAAGACCAGTATTACATCAGCCTTCTGCCTCGGAATTACACTCGCAAAAAAAAAAAAGGCCAACTGGCAGAACTCCAGCTTAGCACATGATCTGTCTCCTACGCAAGTAATTTGCTTGGTAATGGCACCAAATAAAGCTTTCCACGTGTTAAAACTTCCATAACTTGTAGTTATCTTTTCAATGCTGCAGTAAGATTATCGTTTCTTTGCGCTGTGTGTCGGAGCAGCTGCAGTAGTTGCTCTTTTGCTCTGTTTTTAACGCTGCTTTGTCCTGCCCACAGCCCTCTCTGCCATGTTTGACTCTCAGAGCCACCCGTCCGTGGACGCTTACATCCCACAGCGAGTGCTGTCGTCCTCGGTGTCTCTGCGCCAGCGTGCGGAGCGCCCCCCCTGGTGTAAGTGTGCTCTGCCTTCCAGGAGGGCCATGACCCCCAAACGAGACTCTGAGAACATGGCCACCTGTGCTTCACAGTGCCATCCATTCATATCTTTCAATGTTGAGATGCAGGGTATTAAAATTGAACCCTTTGAAAAATAGGTTCCTAAGTCTTTTTTTTTTTTTTTTTTTTTTTTTACTCAATATTAAGTTGCTGTTCTTGACCGGCATCACTTAGTCACGATCTCACAGCTTGAAGAGAGGTGGGGCTCTTGTTAACATGCTGGTCCAGTAATTTGTTCCTTTCCTTCTGAGACTGCAGCAATCCAGTCTTTCTGTAAGCGCTGCTGGTCTTGTATGTGCAGTTATTCAGTCTTTCTACGGTTGCTACAGTAGGTGCATTTCGTATTTTATACTTGCTAAGCTTCACAAAAACAGTTGCCCTTTTCTAAGGGTTTCTATTTTTGAAAACCTCATTCAGACTTCTGTATGAAGAAGATTCTAGCTGCTTCTCTCTCCTTTCTCCCCGACAGTCAGCAGTGGTCCATCCAGCACGGTATCCAGTGCGGGGCCGTCCTCTCCTACGACCGCTGACACGTCCCCTCGCTTCAGCTTCAGTGACAAGACCCCACTCACCCCCCAGAGCAGTGAGGAAGCGCACTCCGGGCAGCAGGGTGGCAGCCCACCGGCTTCGTCCGCCAAATCGCCCAGCAGCCCGCCCCCGGAACCCAGCCCAACGGCTCCCTCACCTGTCGCCACCCCGCAGACTGATGACATCGCAGCTCCTGCCTTCCCCATGTGCGATCCTGATCGGGGGCTCGTCCGGGATAACGGAGAGGCCCTGGGCGTAGCATGCGAAAGCCCTCCATGCTCCCCGCTGGCCGAACTGGGCCTGGAGCGGCTGGACTCATGCTGTGGGCCGCTCCCCGTCCTGCTGGAGATGCGGGAGAGCGGCTCGGAGGCGGGCTCCAGCACGCAGACCCCCCTCACCCCCGATGAGCCCGACGAGTTCTTCGACACACAGGAGACAGTGGAAATATGGAAGGATGTTTCCGGAAACCTTCCTCACCCGGGAACCCCGCTCGAGGTTGGCACGGCCAGCGCGTCTGAGCCTTAGGGCGAGGCACAGATGATTGGGCAGCCTTGCGTACGTTCAGTATGCATTTTAGAACTTGAGTCCTATTTGATGTAGCCAAATGTATTCTACTCCTACTGCTACTGAAACATGCATCTGCTCAGCACGGCACACGACACAGTGTTTTGAGTGTCATGGCTTGCTTCGCTGCTGTCGTATGCAACTACGAATGATTGAGAAAGGAAAAAAAAAACCCTGAGTTCTGGCAGTATTTTTGGTGAGAGGTGCTCATTCGCACATTTCCTACAAGGAAGCAAAGGCCTCCCAGCTTAGTCTTAATCTGCAGCTCTTAGTATGAGATGAGCCCATAAAGTGAAGCATTTAGTGTTGCTTTTTTTGGGCCGATTATAATGCCAACCCCCTGAATGCCCTTGACGACTGTTGGTGCTTGTGTCAGCTATCTGCTTTACCCGCAAATGAGTTTTCTGTCACAGGCTTTGGAAGCCAGCTGTCAGCTGTCTGACAAAGCCCAGAGACTTAGCTTTCCTCCTTTGTTCGGAAATAACCGACCATTCGGGATGGCCAGTTCTCTGTCAATATTTTCTTTCATGGGAACTCTGAGTGGCCAGTGGATCTTGCTATAAACTGCTGTGGTATAGCAAACAGTTTTTTTGGTGTTTTAATTTTTCTGGTCTGTTTGGGATGTGTCTTGTTCCGTTCATTTCAGTGAAAAGTATTTACCTTCTATGTCCCTGTTTCTATGCTGTTCTTTTTTTATATTTTAAACTGCATCAGGTCTTCACCACTCTTTGCCTCTTATCTCGTAGTGCTGAAGCATTGCAAATTTCACGGGACAAATTGGTCATATTTAACAGTACTGCCGTTCTACCACAGATTTCTCAGCCGTATATCAAACACACATTTTAGAAAGGAAAACGATCCGTTGACTGCTTTCTTGCCAAAGTTTTTTTTAAACCTTCATCAGCTTCTAATATCTATAAAATGATATGTGTATATTTCTTGATTGCGAGTAGGATGTGTGTGGAGGATGGGAGGCCGAGTATTTTTTAATGGCTTCAAAAACACAAATTCATAGCCGGTTTGTATTTTTGTAGCATTTGACATCACAAAAAATAACATGCAAAATGATTATAGAACAGCTTGATTGTCATTTATTAATCTGTCTCCCTAATAATGGCTCACATTTGTTATAAAAGTTTATGAGAGTTGTCACCACTATATTACTGCTGTTTGTAATTTGATCTCTATATTTGTGTGTATTGTACAGTATTGGCAATAAGTTAAATGAGATTCTGTATTTTATTATTGGATTTAGTGTTCCTATTGTATAGATGCTGATTTATGTAGAAAAAAAATTATTTAATGTCAGTCGGAAATGACTGCTGCTCAGAAGCAAACACTGTAAAATATCTGTCGATGGATGTGGAAAAAGGAAACAATATTAAATATGTCCTTGATCGCATGCTGTTTGAGTTTGTTATGCCTTAAGCACCTATAGTTTTGAGTTCTTAATGTCTGCTAGAGTTTTGGATTGTCACTACTTGATTAAAATGTGATGAGATGACAGCACATCTGCAACAGAGCCATGCTGTCATAACGATTCCCATTGTCAATAAGAGGCACTGGCTTGGACTCATTCTTTATGGTCAAGAGGAGGATGTAATCCAGCCCCCCTCTATGTAGTTGTAAGACTGGCTTTTTGCAATCCATTGCATCCTGAGCAATTTTTTTTTTTTTTTTTTTTTTTTTTTGCATTGCACCAATTTTGGTTTGCAGAAGTTTACTTTCATTCGCACCTTACTGCCTCCTTTTAGCTTTTGTTTCCTTTGGCTATTGTGTCATTTTCTGTTTGCAGCAGGTTTTCTATCCTGTACATCTGCATTAATTCTCGCTCACCAACATGCTAGCTCAAGGAGTAAGGTCAAAAAGAGCAAAAACTCTGAGAGAATGGCACTAGTACTCTCGATTTATGGTCCAAAATTAAAGTTTATCTCTTCTTCTGGAGAACAAAATCAAGTCTGTATTTGGCCAGAGCATGAAGCCCTTGCCTAAATGCATTATACCCCACCAGTGGGGTCACTGATTCACTGTCCCCTTTCATAATATAATTTTGCTGACTGCCCAATCAGCATCCTTTCCACGCCCTGATATATCGCTGCATTACTATTCGTTTGTGCCAGCTGTGTGGGCCACTAATCCATGTGGTGGGAAATGAGAAGATCTGGTGTGGAAACTGCTCTCAGTACTACAGCCATATCTGTAAAGTATGTCAAAATGTTCTGGTTCAGATATGCAATGTGGGGAATTGTCAGTCTGAAATATTGACATTTGGTATTCAAAGTAATTAAAAAGGAGGTTATTCACGGTTTTCATTCTTACACAGTGCACGTTGCAGAAAAAGGGAAGTTAAGGAAGATGTGAATTGAGAATTAGGATGAATCACTGCTGTATGAGAATAAGGATATTACTGGTGCCTCAAGTAGACAATTTTTTTTGAGCATTTTTACCCGCAAGCACATTTTTCATTGGCCAGAAAACATTTCCAGTGCTCCAAATATTTTAGCTGATACTGAGATTGGGGACAATGAAGTACTAGACCAGTGGTCTCCAACCCTGTTCCTGGAGTGCTACCATCCTGATCATTTTTACTCAAAGCTGAGCACACATCATTTCCCATTTAACAATCTTGATGAGCTGCTAATGAGCTGAATCAGTTGTGCTGAATAAGGGTTGGAGTAAAAACCTACTAGATGGTGGCTTTCCAGGAACAGGACTGGAGGCCACTGTACTGAAAACCAAGGCACCAGGCCCTGAT
Source organism: Gymnothorax javanicus (assembly GCA_029692085.1). NCBI lineage: Eukaryota > Metazoa > Chordata > Actinopteri > Anguilliformes > Muraenidae > Gymnothorax > Gymnothorax javanicus. The sequence continues at coordinate 16,296,447 of CM056209.1, read as the reverse complement.
GGCAGATACCCATGACATGGAGTACAGAGAGATGTTATCAGATGGATTTTATCTGAGCTAGGCACTGTGGAACGTGGAGTCTCCCAGAGATTGATGCTGGGACCACTGCTCTTTTTTGTCTACATTAATGACCTTGACAGGAAGATTGAAAATTTGGCTGTTTGGCCAGGAGTTTAGAGTTTGCTAAGGTGATTCAAGATGATCTAGATTGAATCCAGGCATGGGCAGAAACTTGGAAACTAAATTAATTATAGGTTCTGCATGTGGGGAGTAAAAATATTAGACAAGATGACTTTATGAGCGGTTCAAAACTGCAGTGCGCTTTGTTTGAAAAAAGATGTGGGATTACTTGTTGGCCAGAGCCTTTCAGGATCTGGTTGCTGTGCTGCAACAGTAAAAAACGCCTACAAGATGCTAGGATATATAGCCAGAAGTATTGTATATGAATTTCAAGAGGCTATACTTCTCTTTTATAATAACCTTGTGAGGCCACACAGAAAATTTTGTGCAGTTCTGGTAACTTAAGAAAGGGTTCAAAGAAGAACCACCAGGTTAATTCCTCATATAGAAGATAAAAGCTGCATCAAAAGACAGAAGAATCTTAAATCTCCTCAAAATTGATCAAAGGAGACTTTGGGGTGATCTGGTTGAGGCCGTTAAACATTTATAAGGGTTTCACAAAATTAACTACTGAGGATTATTTTAGTTATTATTCAGGTTAGGTTCTGTTAGCAGAACGAGGAGTCATAAATGGAAGTCAGCCAAGAGTAAATTAAGCGCAGATATTGGGCAGTATTTATTTCTCACCCAGGCAGTTGTAACCGTGTCAAAAACTTTGCCTGGTCATGTTGAAGAGGCAGAAAATTTGGGAGTTTTAAAGACCAGGCTGGGTACTAATATCATCCAATCCTTAAGTATCCAAAGTTTTACATTCACTTTAGGAGTAGGAAAATAGCAATCCTCGTTGAGCTGAACGGCCTGTACTCACCACTTTGTTATATTACAAAATAAAACTTTTGACAAATTTGCTGAATTTTTTTTCTCGATAACAAGGCCTCTACTGGTCTGCAAGTGCATAGTCAAAGCTAATAAGCAGGTATTATTTCATCATTCAAACTAGGGAAACTGAAGTCAGGATCTCTGTTGCATCCTTCACCATGAATGAACTCATCATTAAGAAGGGGTGGAGAATTCTTCTGATTCAACACCACCTCCCTGTGTAAGGTTTCTGCTTTTTTTGTGCCATCATATGTAGAGCAGTGATTTGCTACCCTATTTCCTGAGACCTGCCAATATGCCATCCTTTCAATATCACTGTGGGACATCTGATTCTGAGAAGTAACAACTAACTGCACTGCTATGGAATGAGGTGTGACATGTAAGGGTCAGCATGAAATCCCATGTACAAACTATGACATGCATATGAAATATACACTCCATGGATTGCAATGAACCATAGATTAGATTGACTCATGGTAATGTTTGATCTTGTGACCTTATACTTACTGTAGATGTTACCATTGAAGGATATGTTTTTGTTTGCTGAAATGTTACTTTTATTCTGATAAGAGGACCGAAGTGCATTTGATGGCACTGGCAGGACTGAATTAAGGTTGCCTTTCTTGCATATGTTCAGTAACTATCCGTTTTGAGGGTGGAGTTTTGCGGGAAGAGAACGTGAATGGCCCTCCCCTCTGTAAGATGATGAAATGCCTTGGTCGGTAGAAACGAATTCCTCTTTTCTCTGCCATTTGTTAAATTGAAAATCGAAAATCGCTGCTCGCCACCTGCCGAGACTTTGGAGGATGAGGAAATGTGAGTGGCTCTGGCAGTCGGACCTGTTTTACTCCAGAGGAATGACTTCTTCCCCTCCACACAAGGTCAGCTGTGTCTCATCCATCATTACCAGCATCAGTCTGTTACTATGGAGATTAGCTGGAAATGTGGGGAAGACAAAGACACAGCACACTGACAAACAATACCTCACTCTGAATAATGGGCCATGCATGACGCTTGTAGGGGGAAGGATAAACCAGGATGTTCTGAAGGATGCCAGAATCGATGGCATGTCTGCTGCTGAAATAACTGTTATATTTGTGGGCATTTATTTGTCTACCAATTAATTATCTTATGATGGTGTCCTCCTACACTGCCTACCAAGCCTTTGGAGTCCGAAATCAGTCCCCTGAGCTTCTGTCCAATCACAAAAAACTAGACTAATGCCAGCTATTCTACTTATCATCACAAGGAGCTTTACGAGTTTCGCTTGGGAGCGGATGGCAGCCTCGATCCTCGAAAACTCCCGCCCCACCTGCTGCTCTCATTAATCCCAGGTGAACAGGCTTAATTATACGTTATGGCTCACTGATGAAAAACAGAGAGAAGAACGTAAATGGTATTTTCACATTTCTGTCTTTTCACTGAGGAAACAAAGAAGAGAGTGTAAATGGTATTTAAGTAGATTAATGATAGCTCCCACCTTTGTTCTTCCAAGTCTATTCTTCAGTACATTTTAAATGAATGTAGTCATGACAACCCCTAACTGAGATGCTGTGCTAAGGCCATGTTGCATAGTGGGATGTTTGATTAGTCTGTCACTGGGTCCAAATGGGCAGGATTGCAGCCAGGCTCTTTGGCCGTGCCAGCGCTGAGTTTAAATGAAAGGTGCAAAAAGTTGAGCCCCGCTGCAACCACAAAGCATCCCCACCCTGTTTATACCTGGGAATTCTTTTAAGATTAGATCTGTGATATCCCAATTTGCTGAGAAAAAAATACTATAATGGAAATGCGAATATGAAAAATGGCTTATTTTTTATGTGTACCACTGCACCTGGGAATTCACACTGTGGGCCTCTCTCTGAAAATCTATCAAGACATTTTATTTCTTCTACAGACTCTGGTGTTGTATTTTTGGTCTGGCGTCCTTCTTACTTCTGATCTCCGGGGTCCTAATTTGCAAACAGGACAGGAAGCATCCATTTTATGCATTCAGTCAATGCCACACTCCTCACTGTATGACATGAATAATGCAATTTAAAAAAAATATACCTACATTCTCTCTTTAAGGTTGGTTCTACTTCTGCAATATGTTGACAAATGATGTTTTCATGAGGGACGCCTTGTACCAATACATTCTTGTACAGTTTGAGTAGCTAAACCTGTAGGGAGTATAATGGCTATTTGTGAAATGCCTGTTCTTGACTGGCCACTGCTGTTCAGTAAGTGCTTTATGTGAGCATGATGGGACACAATGATTCATGAATGCAGTGTTTTTGTACAATAAGACTGGCCTGACTTAACACAGACTGAAGTCTCCCTCGGAACTTGTGTCCATCACTATTTTAGCCATTTCACCAGCTAATTACACTGGTGAAATTTCATTTTGACCTCTAGCTCTCCATTGCAATCTTAGTTGTATTTTCTGAATTTGCTGATGCCCAGTATTTGTGCAAAAGTTGTAGGCACCCTTTTTTGACATAGATTTGGCCTTGTATGCTTATATTTAGTTTTTTGTTACTGTTGACCAACAGAAAACAGCATATTAGAGATTTGGTAAAGGTGTTGATCAATGTAATTAATAAATGAAGGGTGATCACAGCAGATATTGATTTCATTTGGTATTTGACAGTTTGCCGCACTTAATATTCCATTTCTTCTATTAAGTAGCTTTTATTTATATTTTTTGTGTTACAGTTGTTCATATTTTTTTACAGTGCAGTTCATATTTTCCTTCTGTCTCAGTCAAGGTGGGAGAAAGGGTCATTTTCAGAGCTTTGAACAAAAACAGAAAAGAAAATGGAACGCAATGACTATACCAACACATTCTCATCCCAGCTCTTCGTATGATGCCGCTACCCGACCAAGCGACAATATACGACGAAAAAGGAGACTTTTGCCATCCTTATATGTTTAGGGCTAGGGTTCGGGTTAGGAATTAGGTGGTACGGTTCATTTTAAACTGGTATCAAATAAGGACGCCAATAGCCTCCTTTTGCGTCATATATCGACGCTTGGTCAAGTAGCGTCACTATGGGACACACTGGGATGAGGCTGGGCTCTCTATGCTGAACTAGTCCACATCAGGGTACGTGTGAGCCTTAACTCCATGCAGACTTGCCGAAAATGCTTGTAAACGCCTTAAATTTGTTCCTAAACTGCTTAAATTTGGAAAATGGAAAAATCAGCTTTCAGTCCCTGCCCATGCCACATACTGCATTTTACCCTGTGCTCACCATAGACTGTTTACAAACAGATACAAGAACCCTATTCTTTCATAGGCGCCTTTGTGAAATGAATGCATTTCAAACTGAAAGGAAGAGGAAAACAAGCAGAAACTCCAGAAACATCTGTCACCTCCTGGTAAAGTGTGCCCATGTGACCCAAACTATGATGTCATGGCTCTTGGAACTGGATTTATGCCAGCCCGCCATTTTACACGCTGGCTTCTCACTGGCCTGCCCCTAAAGGCCAGAATTGAGCTCACCTCAATGGTCCACTTGTTTTGCAAATACTGGGGCCAGTAAATTTGACTAAAAACAAAATTGAGAAAAAGAAAGAAAAAAAAACCCCTGGTGCATCATGTGACTATCACCCTGATGTATCAGAGAAAAGTCGATCTGAAAAACAAACCAGCTTGGGCTGGTATGTGCCACCCCTCCTCCCCAGGCCAGTTTTGTCAGTGCTGGTTCTTTGTCAGTGTCTATACCATTATGTAAATGGTGCTCTCACTTTTTTGCTTGGGTATGCCACTGAAAAAGGCCCTTTGTCTTGCACTTGGCGATGCTAAATCTTTTGTCGCATATTACTTCTCTAATTAGTCTTGCCTCGCATTGAATCCGATGCAGAGACATGCAAAGCAGGAATACGAAGATTATTATATTTTTTACATCGCACCCCAGTCTTCTCTTGATGAAACATATGCATTCAGACTTGGGTATTCGTTGTAGTGCTTCAAACTGAAAAATACTCCCAGACAGTGTAGACATGAGGAATCTTTGAAATAATCTCTGCCAGGAAACAGGTATATGTACATTTTTTTAGTGGGCTTCTCTCCCTTTGCTGCCTCTTTGGAACCTGCCACGGCTTCTTGTTTGCATTACACTCCTCTGCATTGCAAATGAGTGGGTAGCGCGTGGACGGGCGACGTTCGATGTTGAAAAAACAGATTTGCCATTTCAGGTTTATTCACTCTGCGTATAAATCACGCCTCTTTGCAGACCTATGCTGATAAAACTGTATGAGGGAGAAGTGTGTTATCAAATAAGAGGGGAACAGAGAACTGAAATTCTCATACAGGAGAGTGCTAACACTGAACAAACACTTCCTCTCACCCAGTCTCCCTTATCTCAAAGGCTGCTTGTTTGGGCAACTTGAATTCCGCCTTTCTCTCTGTGTACAAATGGTGCTTTCTCTTCTTTCCCTCTATATTTCTATCAATCACTCTTTGTATCCTTCCCGCTGCATGTGTGAAAGATTTCAGCACTGCTATCCCCTTCATGCCCAGCATGCTTGAGCGTGTGCAAGACTCAGTTTTGCTATCAAAAAAAAAAAAAAAAAAAGCTCAAAGGGAAATTTCAATGACAGTAGGAGAAGCACCTCCTTCCTCCCAAGAAAAGTTAGGTCATTGTGTAGCTTTGCCCTCTTTGCGGCAAGGGCCTACAGGCTGCCAGTGCAGTCTGCTTATTGTTCTATATCCCAGAGCTCCTTTTCAGATGCAGAAAGAGATTAATCAGGGTATAGTTAGTCTTGGATGTTTTAGGAATTACATCAGCCCCCGGGGTTTAAGCTCCCCCTCTGGGCTCTGAATGGAATGTGGAACCCCAAACTCCCGTGTAAGCCCTTGCACAGAAGCAGTGATGTATGTCTGCAGAATATACAAAGGCTGGATCCACATTAAATCATAATTAAAGGCCTCACTTGGTACGCTTGAGAACCAAGACTGGTAAGAGCAATGAGAATTATACGGACATCACATATATGTGTAGGGCTATCACACAGAACACGTCAATGGAGAAAGAAGGGACGCCTGCACACTTACTCCAAGCTACCAAGAACATTTTTTATTTATTAAATAGGGACGTTTCGATGTAACTTGGATCTTCGTCTTTCACCAGACGAAGGTCGGAGTTGGATCAAAACGTTGTCCCTATTTAATAAATAAAAAATTTTCCAGGACCAAGACTGCCACAAGGAAAAATATGATGTAAAATTACACAACAACACACAAGGCTTCGCTGATTTTCAATAAATGTACTTTATTGGTCATCACCAGGCTGTTTTCCCTTTTACAATAAATTTGCAGCTCTACCTTTTATTTTAGATTTAACGAGAGAGAAATACAGAATATTGCACACAAAGTAACTGATGTACTAAGATTAATACAGCAGAAAGATAAAAACTATCACAATGCCTTCTTTACAGCACCCCACGGCGAAAAGAGAAGCAAGGCCATTAACATGTGCCATTTCAGTACCATTTAGACAATTTGTTTTTTTAATATTATTTAAATAGTATTTTAATTTTTTTATTTAAACTATTACATACAGGATTATAACTTAGAAGATCACATGCAGAAACAAGCAGGGCTCATTTGAATGTTCCATATGTTTAGATGATTTAATCATTTTAAAGGTAAGGTTGAGGAGAATTCAACAGTACATCAGTGTTGCCGTTTTTTTACATTTTATATTTTCTTGAAAAATGAAGAACATAGGCGATTAAAAAAATCTTTAAAGAACAAAACGTCTCACTTGAATGGTTAGATCACAAAATCTGGCAGTCAGGTTTGTTTGATATGCATATTCATAGTTTTATGTATACATGAGTCTGAAATCAGTTTGCATTTGAAGACCACTTTAAGTAGTTAAACCTCACAGCCCTAGCTAACACCAAGTACATTTGTATGGTAACAGATGATGACTACCACTTTTAGATACTGGTGTTTTTTATTTTCCATAATACTACGAATTAAACATAAGATCGGTATAAATAGCATTATCTCACAAATAGTGAGCGATTATATCACTCTTCAGATTTTTCACTGTCAGATTCGCACCTTTCAGTCAGTGCAGCTTGAACCAGATAAATGGATTCAACGGTAACATTCTTATCTTCACTTCATCTTTATTTTTAACATTTCGTTTCACGTGCTCTTTCGGACTGAATTCTGACATCTCTGCTCTCAAATTGTTTTGTGTAATCACATCTGCTTCAGAACTCTCGCTACTTATTTTTGCATGATTTACATACTTTAAAGAAAACGTATTTGTCGGTTTGTTTCCAGTTAGGCACCCGTCGCTTGCTAAAAGTACCCATAACTAAAGGCAGGTTTTTGGGGATCAAGCCATCTAGCTCCACCACAATAGGACAGACAGTAGAAGACAATTGACAAATATATTTCAATAACCAAAACAGACACGTATAAACGTATACGTCCATCAGGAGTCATCCTAGAGCAGACAACACTGCACGATGACAAGGCTCCAGCAGCTGCATGAATGAAGGGGAAAAAAAAATGTTCCAGAGATAAGACCACCTAACCTCCACTGATCAGTTATTCAAGGATATAAACCCACTCAAAAGTACAATGATCTCCCTTCATCCTCAAAAATACACAGACAACTGAGTAAAACTAAAGGCTTTAGATGCTTCTCTTAATTGAGGTGTGCCATGATATGTCCTATGGACACCTATGGCTGAATAATACACTCAAATATCGAAGGATGATGCCTCAGTTATCGCCTCTAGACCTGTCTAGGGAATCGTCCCCCCTCATAAAATGCATGCAAAAGCAAGCAAGGTAACCTAAACAGAGAACAGTGTACAGATGAGATTAATTTTGCCCCCAGTGAAAGCCGTTTCCAACAGATACTATATGACAATAAGAAACTGCATGCAGGAATCTGCTCTTGCGGCTCATTTAATTCATTCCCCAGTGCACTGTACCGATGGAACGGTTTCATTTAAGATGGTTGGTCCTACAAAGTTTTTACAGTGGGATCACCAAACTGGCATGATTTTGATAAAATCAGGGTAGGCCTGACTAGCAGGATGGTTAATGACTCTGTTGACCAGAAGCGTAGAGGCTCCTTGCATACTACAAGGCGTCTTAGCAGATCTGGAACCAGGCTAGCACAAGCTGTAACCACAGCTGGCTTGCTTGACACAGTATGACGGTACAACATACAGCCAGAATTGTAGCATGATACCACTTTGATGCTGGACTTCTGCAGATATGAAAATGACTGCACAGCCATTCTGTGTAGTGAGGCAAAGAAAACTCATCGCCAACAGAATGAGTCATTTCTATTTTGGTATTCTAGCATGTTGAAATACCATGTGGAACCTATAACAAGTCAGACTACCAGATTTTAGGACTGCAATATTGTTGCATGTCAAGAGGCATCATCCCACTGTAGTTGTGTCCCTTTCTGCTAAAAATTCTCAAACAACCGTTTCCTGGTCTTTTTATATTAGAAATCATGCCATTTGTTGAAAAATCTCAGTAGACATATAAGACTTGACTCTAAAAAGGAAGTTAAAATTTGTCAATTTTTGCGTTCTAAAATTCCATAAAATATTGAATGAAAAATATACAAGCCACTGGTTAAAGATCCCAAGCAAGATTTACAAACAAAATCAACAAAAAGAATAATACTGTCATTGATAATATAATGATATTTACAAGATATGAGAAATATAAGCTTGAACTGCAAAAAAGATACTTTAAAATATTAGAAATATTTGTATTAGTTTATGGAGTTCTCTGAGCAATACAAGCCTCTTGCCACACATGTCGACTCTTGTTGCTCCAAAATACAGCTCTCCCGGAAATCATGTTCTAGAGTTCAGGCAGTAATGAAAAAACTTAAAATAGCAATGCATTGCTCTTCTGTAAATCACTAAAATTTTCCAATTTAGGACACTGCAAAATACTGGGAAAACGCAGGCTTGTTTGCCATTCAAGCACATCCAATAATACTAATCAAGCAACTATTTTCCATTCCATATCTTTACTCCAGTGCAACCTATAATTGATATGATTCTGTAATTCCCTAAATACTATGATTAAGGCCTAACTTGAAAAAAAGCATTAAGAGCTCCATGTACCGTTTACCCCTCCATTCAACAGGCTGAAGCTCCAAGGCACATAGGTGACAGTCACAACTCTGTCATCTATCAAAATTTACCCTCAATGATTCAGTAAGGACCTAATCCAGCATTCACCAATAAACACATACTACCAAACTATACGATTCAATTTCCATAGTGATGAGCAGTACCAACCGCTACATATCCAACCAGAGCAATAGTACTGCTCTTTGCACTCCCGCAGTCATACCTTTTAGGGGACAGAGAGGAAAAGTGTTTCGGAAATACAGAGAATTATGACTCTGAAAGCAAGCAAATCCATCAATTACAGGCCTAACAAAAAAGAACAACAAAATGGGACAATTGTACTTAAAATATGTTACAATAGCAATGCTAATCAGAAATACCTTATAACAGGAATTAATGAACACATTTCAGGAAAATATGCCTAGAATAGTCTTAAGCCATAACCCTGTGAATTAAATAACCTTGTTTCTACGCAAATCTGTTTGAGGTTCTGCCTTAAAGCCTATATTCATTATTACCCAATAAAAGTATTAATTTAACATCAAATGTGTTGTATTTATAAAATGTGCAGTCATCTCATTGCAAACTAACCACAAATAATAAAGATTAGATAACTCAATCTCAAATCCAAACATATAAGAGACTAAAGAACCCCACTTTATTGCCTCACCAGAAATAATGTGAGGATAGTATAAGTGATTTCTGCACGCCATGATACAGTATTTACCTCCGCGAAGGAGATGTTCTAGCTGTGTCAGTCTGCCTGCCTGTCTTTTTGAGATATCTCAAAAAAGTTCTGAACAGATTCACATGAAACTTTGGAGAAAGGTTGGTCCTGAGCCAAGCAAGAGTTGAATTTCATTTTAATCGGCCAAAAGATACACAGCATCCTTGCTGGAGGTCTGCACTCTGTTGAGAGCATTTTTAGTCCTTGTATTCACTCACTCTTTGGGAGTGCACAGGGCTAAATCAAGCCAGCAGTTTATCCTGCCTAAAGAAATCTGTTTGGTTGGAATACAAAAGTTTCATTCAGCTGAGCTGTGTGCAGTAGTAGAGGCGTACGTCAGTGCAGCCAATCCGACAGGCCAGTTCATAGCCTGAGACTATGCAAGCCAATATTAAAGCACACTTTCATACAAATTCATATAGTTCATGTGAGAGTTTTCAAAAAAGAAAAAACCAAAAAACAAGCCGCCTAAAACAAATAACAAAGTAACTAAGCAGAAAACGTTATCATTCAGTTCAGGATGCATTCAGTCATCATTTACCACATGAAAATGAAGCGTCGTCCCGCTACATTTCAATAAAATCAAATAAAATGAGCACCGGCAAATGAATTACATCCTTAAAGTTTTCCATGCCTTTCTTAGCTGTCAGCGATATTAATGTATGTTATGTTTCTCAGACTAAAGTAAGGAACTCAAGATTTAAGCTTAGACTAAATTATCTTTCGTATCATTTTCAAGATTTTAAATTCTGACATCATAAACTATAATGTTAAAACTGTATATTCAAAATACAAGGTTTTTATTGGGTTGAGTAAAATTCTGAAAACAATGCTTCAAAGGGTCCACAGAACTGTATACTATATATTATTAATTGCTTATTTCCATATTGCCTCGGTATTGGCCTGAGGGTCGCCGTAGATGGCTAATACCGCGACCCAAAGGACAATACCAAGGCAATTGCGAAAATAAGCAATTTATAATATTTTTATTAATTGGTTAAGTATGTCGTGCTATCATGACAATATTATGACTATGACTTCTGAAGTACGCGACTTCAAGACTCATTAAAGAGCTAAATGATAGGCCCGCGACTGCTTGTGCACCTGCAGAACTCGGCCAATACAGGGTCGGCCAATACAGGTCGGCCAATACAGGATATACTGGCAGGCCGTTTTTACTGTATGCGAGCAATAACATACTTAACCAATTAATAAATAATTTTATAAATGCTGTGCCAACATCAAGAGGCACAAGGTTGGTCTGCCACTGAATTCAGTTTTAACAGGACAGATGGCACTCAGAGGTTTCTAAATGAATATCTACGGTGGTCATGAATTTAAACTCAGTCCCTTTATGAATGTAGAGGCTTAACTGTGTAGTGACACTACCTGCAAGGGGTCAATATGTGATAAGATTAATTGATACAATACTAAAAGTAAAATGTACTTAAGATATACTGCTATAATTACTCCTGGAAAACATGCGCAGGACTGTCAGCCAAATAAATAAAAAGAAAAAAGAAAAGAAAAAAACAAATAAATCATGAAAGACAAATAGCAATAGAGGTAATAGAAAGGGTTTCATCCTCAAATTCACTCAAATAAAAGGAATTAAGCATTCGCTGAATTTTCCATATTTATTAGTCAAATCCTGAATTATTTGTCTAATTGTGCTTTGATGAAATCTATTGTTAAATTTAAAGAAAACAGACTGTAGTATGTTGTCCCTCTCAGTATCCTGTGCACAACTGGTATTTGGGCATAACAGAAGTGGAGTAGAATGGAAATGACCTACGATGCAGTGATGAACCACTAACTTCGGTGGTGAAAAATCCAGCGGACAGAAAGTTTAAGTATTTGTTTTTTTTCTACCAATGAACACACCATTTGATTTCACTATTTAGTTCTGCTTCCTGGCTGAAGTCCCAAACCAATCAGCAAATTCATGTGATTGGAACAAAATACTTGGGAGGACTTTCACTTTCTCAACCTGGACCTTTTCGTGTTTCTGTTTCATAAGGACTGGGAATATTTATCACTTAGTGATAATTCAGAAATAAAAAAAAATATATAAGTAAAATATGATGGTAACTGCAATAAATTAAACCAACTTGGTATTAAAACACAGGGAATGTTTTTATAAGGCTGATATCAAGATCGCTTCATAGTCCATGGGACGTGTCGAGACACTAAAACTGAAACAGGGCATCTGAACGTGTTTGTTCAGAACTCAATCTTGCAGGCAGGGAAAGACTCATCCTGCATGACCACAGTACTGCTGCTTGCCAGCACCATGATATTTAGCTCCTGCTGCTTCTCATGGGTCTGCTGATACCACTCTCGGGTCACCTCTGAGTCATGGGTAGGTATCAGGGTCACCTTTGAGCACACAAAAATGCAAGAAAAAGCCAATAGCTACACATTTCCCAATATGAGGAACTCCGATGAACAATAATTCAATAATATTCAAGCGAAAGAAGAAACTTAAAGGTGTAGACTGAGGAACAATGAAATGAAGCATCACATTACCTGTAGATTGGAACCCCACTGAGCCTTTCCATCAAGAAGTGCATCCAAGACTCCACGGCTTGGCTCCTCACTGCCTGGGTCATTTCCACTCACCACATAATATGCAGCGCGCACACGCTTGAAAAACTCCTGATCCACATTCTTAGCACTGCAGTGATTTGGAATGTAGGCCAAGTCTACATAGATTGGTGGTCCAACAGAACTGGATTTTTGCATGTTGGAACCTAAGTATGAGGGAATACAGTTCTCTTATTACAGATGTGCATCATTCCTCGGGCTCTTTCAGTTCTCTTTTTTATCACAGTGCAAAACTATGAGAATATAAATAACATTCTATACCACTCACCAGAGCTGCTCTTCACACCATTGGCAAGTGATCTTCCTGGGTTGTGGCTCGACCTGGACAACTCATCATCTCTGGATCCTTGCCCATCTGACATTCTAGATGCCTTCTCTCCATCCTTCTTTTTAAGAGATGCTCTTCTCGGTGAGGAGTCCTTGGATGTCTGTTTAAGAGGAGTCATAGATCTCTTACCCCTGCCTTCTGCTTTACGTGCTGGGGAGGATGATTTTGGTTTTCCAAGGGACTTTCTAAGACCTTTGCTGGGCTTCATGTCCTTCTTCAGTAGTTTATCTGCATGATTCTGGTCACCGGAAAGAACATCTGGGTCAACCATGCACACATCAGGATGTGGAGGTCGAGGGAAAGGGTCCATCATTGGTGTAGGCAGGGGGTCGTGTCTCCTTTCTGATGATCTAGAGGAGGATGAATGGTGGTTGTTTCCTCCACCTGATGCAACTGATTTATCCACAGGCAAATAATCTGCATCCTCATCTGAATCTAGGTTAGCATCTGCTGTGATTGATGGGCACTCCTCTGTTTCAGGTGGAACATCAGAGTCTGACTGGGAAGGCAATGATTCACTCACGGAAGTTGGAGGCGTATCTTCTCCAGCCAGCCCAAGCCCGGCAGCCATAGCGCCTGGGAAATGGTGGGAACCACTATTTTCTCTATGCTGGCTGTGAGTGTGATGGCGTGGGTGTTTATGTGATCTACACTTGACAGAAGGCTGATGATGGTTGTCATCTGCTTCCTGTGACTGGTCACTCCTTTCATCTTCTTCCTCTTCATCACTGGAAAGGTGGTGCGGGCTTGGGTTAATGAATGATGGAGAAATTTCTCCCTTACGATGCTTGTACTCACAGGAGGAATAACCTGCAGATCCGGAGGAGGTATATGATGATGTGGCGCCCATGCACACATCAGTACGGAAGTCAGAATCATCTCCTGATTTACTTGATGACTCTGGGTAAAATGACAAGTTAAAGGTCTGATCAGCAGAAGCCAGGGAGAGAGGGCGAGCAGGGCGTTCTGGTTCCATCTCCTCTTCCTCCTCATAATCATCTTCATTTCGATAATGAGGAGGGGAAGCCCCTGGACACATACCTCTTTGCTGCTGCGAGCCCCATTCATATGTGCTGCTGATCACCTTCTTCTCATCATCTTTCTCTTTCTTATCACTTATATTCTTTTCTGCATCCTTCTGTTCTGATTTTTGTAAAAATATTCCAGTATCAGATCTTTCTGTAAATCCACATGAAGGCTGCGACTGGACTGAGCTGACCTCGGTCAGTCCATTAGCACCCGTCCCTTGACCCAGATTTTGACTCTGGGAGGCATGCAATGATAGAACATCCGGGAGAGTGCTCACTTTGCTCGATGTGGTGACAGTCTGAGCGCCAGACATGAACAGAGTAGTGCCCAATGGGTCTGACTGTTCAACAGTTGGAGATTTTGGCAATCAATTGTTGAGGGTAAAGTGCTTATCTCTTCCTCCCCTCTGCCCTTTGCATCTCCCAAGAAAAGTTTTCCCTCCATGTTACTTTGCTGCAGGGAAGATACCTCAAACAAACCCTGTGTTCCACTACCTGACTGAGCAGACTGTGACAGCTGAGAATATGGTGCAGATACCTCTGAACCAGCAGGAAGTCTTGATTCATCAGTCCATTCAGGCTTATAGAAGGCTTCAGAATGCTGTCCCCCCTTTTCTGTCACAGTGGCAGAAAATGGAGGGAATGGTTTGATCTCCTCAAAAGGACTGATTGGAGAAAATTTTGTAAGGCTGGAGGTTGATTCAGCAGTTGTTGTGGCAGTGGTCAACTTATCTGAGACCTCAAGATACTCATCCTTTACTAAGCCCCCTGAGCTTGAAAAAGGTGAGTCCATCACAAGGGAGTGTTCATCTTTGAATGATGAATATTCAAAGCCAGCACTATCAGGATCTGGTTTAAAGAGAGCATCTGAGGTGTTGGCAGGCGTCTCCAAGTCTTCTCCAAATTGACGGCTTGTTGAGAGTGAGGCAGATGCCGAGGAAGAGTAACTGTAAGATGATGAAGATGAATATGCAGTGGCAGATGTGGTGGTGTAGTTAAACCCTGAGGAAAAGGCATCCACTGCTTTTCTACTTAAAATATCAGGAGTCCTCTGCTTCTCAAAATCTTCTTCTTTTTCACTCTGGTAATATTTTTCCTCACCTGATTTACTTAGTAAGGGGGAATCACGATCATCAGGACTGGCATCTTCCTGTGCCCTCTCCTTCAACTGACGATCAAGGAAACTGCCTTTGCAATCGTCACCATAGGAATACTCAAATCCAGAAGTATATCCTTTAGACCCAGTTAGTCCCATATCTGTATAGGCTCCAGTGAAGGGAGAGGAGGAATATCCCTCCTTTTGCTCTTCTTCTTGCTTACTATCTGGGAGTTTAGAACTAGTAACACCACCACATGGACTTTTAAACTCTTTTTCAGATTTTTCCTTTGCTCCTTTTTCTAGATCTGAGTCGCTCACCCCTTCCTCCTCTTCTGTTCCCTCCTCATCATCATCTTCTTCATCATAATCCTCCTCCATTGCTAACCTGGTACCGTGTATTTCCAGAGCAGCTTCTTTTTCAAATGGGTTTGTCATAGATTTGCTGGCAAGAAAGGTAGTTCCAAAAGAATGCTTGGATGTAAGTATGTTTTCATCCAAGTGTTCACCAGAAGATCCAGAGTAGGAAGCCATACTATCCTGGCTTCTCTTCTCAGGCTGATTTTGAGATGAGATAAACTCACCTCCTCCCAGTGAACTGGGACCAGATGCCTTCAACTTCTCAGGATCAGACATGCCTTGTTGACCTTTAAATGGCTCAGAGGGTTCTTTTCCCTCATCTCTTTCTGTCTCCACACATTGCTTCTCAGGAACACCACCTAAACCTGAGGCAGGAGCATTTTGCACTTCTGGAATAGACTGACCCCATGAAGAGGAAAATTCTTTTTCCTTAGTGAGACTTGGAAGAGATGAAGTGCCTTTTTTTCCTGAATCTTTATCTGTTCTCATCCCTTTTCCCAAATTTAAAAGGGTAGTCCTGTCGAAGACCAGATGCAAATAAGTATGATTCCATTCCTGTAGGTGATTTACTGTCATAAATGTCCGTGTATGTAAAGCTCTTACTATCCACATAAGGAGTGTCTTGTCTCTTTGTCACCTCCCTCTCATGTTCCATCTGGCCTTTTTCATTTTCTCTCTCAGGGAAGGAATAAAGATCAAAATGAACACTTCTTTCAGGTTCTGAGAAAGTGACTGAGTGGTAGTCCGTTGTGTTAAATGTAATTCCTCCATCTTTGCTGTCTTCTCCTGTCTGCTTTTCTCCAACTACTGATTGGTCAATTATTTTATTGGCAGTGGTTTCAACCCCTCTTGATTCATTGTACCCTGTTGTAAATTGTACTTCCTCTTTCGATTCCCATTCAAATTCTTTTGTGATTGTTTTTGCTCCTGGATCATACTTATCTTCATCTTTGTTAGAAAAATTACCATCTTCATTGTCTGTGGAGGACTTATGGCTCTCACCTTTTTCCAAGTGGAAATATGAAGAAGGTAGGTCCTTTCCTGGTTCTTCATCAACCTTTGTTTCCAGATCTAATGTTTCGCTGGGGTAGCAATATTTGCTGTGACTTTCAGTGCTGGATACAGCCCCCGTACTGGTGGAAAAAGAGAAGGGTTCATTTTTCATTTGAGATTCCTGAGTCATCGTCTCAGCAAAAGGGACTGATGATGGTAAAGCCTCACTTTCTTTGGACAATGAGATTTGCTCATCTGGTTCAGGTGAGGCTTTGTGAAAGTCTCTTATGTGATCTTTGGCATAATGGAGAGGTGAAGTTCGTGATTCATCCTCTGGGAATTCACTCATGGGCATAGCTTGTGCATATTCATCAGTCTTCTCTTTTGTTTGATTGCTGGGTACTCTTTGAGAAGAGAAGGCAGGGGGCATATCTTGAGAAATGTGATCTAATTTGCTTGTCTCTAATGACAAAGGCCTGGATCCTGCACCACCCATACAAACGCATCATCTTCATCATTATCCTCATCTTCCTCTTCATCCGAGTACAGGGCCCGAGTTGTGGGCCCTTGACCCAAGCCTGATGCGGCCAATTTCTTCTCTGTTTGCAAGTAGTCATATCCAAAACCACTCTCTTGTTCTTTTTCTTTTCCCAGCATCTTTTCATCTTTATAAGATTTAACCTCACACATGTATTCCTCATCTAAGAACCGGCTTTCCTTCTCCTCAATATATTTAGCCTTAGTTTTGAAGTCCTTCCTGTCATAATAATCTTCGTCTTCTTCATCCGTTTCTGCCGCAAACATTACTCTTTCTTTGGAAATATTTTTCATATAATCTTTCCCCTCCTCTTTTCCTGTGAGTGACTTCTCATCAAAAGAAACTGACCCTTTCTCCTCTTTCTGAGGTAGTTTTTCTGTGGTCTCTGTCCTCTCTTCTCTGTCATTAATTTCAGAAGCCAGTTTTTGGGTTTCCTTTTCATCTTTATTATACAGTTGGGTTTGAGACTTCCGAGCTTCAGTTTTTTCATCTACAGGAGAGGCGTATGGTGTATGGCCAGCACTGGTAGGTCTAGATTGTATTGGTGACGCTAACCTGACAGTACTTTCATCAGGGCTGAGACACCTTTCTTCCCCTTCTTGACCTTTGTAAAAAGAATCGCTGAAAGACAGTGGGGGTGACATAGGTTTTTCAGAAGACCCAAACATGGTGCTGTCTTTGGAGATTGATGCCTGAATTCCATAATTTAGCGGCAGATGTTCAGTCTTATCCACAGCAGCCACTGATATAGGAGATGTAGTAGATGAAGGGATCTTTTCAAAATCTCTTTCTCCATCTTGGAATAAAGATTGTGATGCATAACCTTCCTGGAGCTTATGAAGTGGAATATCAACATTGGGGGTCTGGTCCTCATCTTCTTCCTCCTCTTCATCAACTTCCTCATGTACTCGTGTGATCTTACCTGCAGCTTCCAACTCTGCGGCAATGGGTTGATACTCCTCAGAAGGAGGGGACTTGAAGCACTTATCCTCCTCTAAGGAGGAAGTTGGTGAGATTGTGCCAGCAGAATGCAAGTACTCCTTTCCTAGGGTGGCCTCAGTTCGGACTGAAGAAGGTATGCTATTGATAGTGTCAAGAAGCAAAGAGCTTCTTCCAGTTTCTTCAGTCTGAGGTGCCGTCACTGATGCAATAGACTGGTCTTCAGCTACAGAGGTGGCAAATGATGATAGTTTGTCGCATTCTGTAATGGATGTGGCAGAAGAAATATGCTCTTCCTCTGCCAAAGGTGCTGTAATAATATTGGTGGAGTAGACAGCCAATGCAGGATCTTGTCCTGCAATCAATTCTTTCACTTTGAAATCTGGCACATCATGTATAGCAGCTGCTTTCATCTCTTGCATACCATGGATGGCATCAAAAGAGCCTGTATCGTCAGGAACAGAAATATCATAGGTACCAACTTCACAACGAAGATGTGGAATCCTGTCTTCAGTTTCCTCATGAATTTCTTCATCAGAAATAGTCTGTTCAGTTTCAGAGTAAGCAGGAATTGTCTCATCTTGGATAAATGAGATCTGCTCTGCTGCAGCAGCCCCTTGTGCAGCTGATGTAACATTAACAGTGGAAGCTCCCATATTTGAAAGATATGCATCTTCATTCTTGTCCCCTTTACCTGCCCAATAATTTTCTGCTTGTTTACCAATTTGTTCCCCATCGAGTTTTGCTTTGCTGCTCTCTTCTCTTTTGAACACATCAGCTATTGTATTTAGATCTTCAGATTCCTCCAGTTCTGCCTTTTCAATGACATAGCCGTCTTCCTCCTCATCTTCAGCAGATTCACTCTTTCTTAATTCCTTTTTCATTTGACCCACTGCTGCATATTTTTCGCATTTTTCCATTTTTTCATCTTCATGTTTTCTATCTAATCTCCCATTGTTTTTGCTGTGCATCCAGTTTTTGTCATCTTCCTCTTCCCCCACACCCATATGAGCTTCTTCATCGAATGCCCTCTTTGTCACAGTTCCTATCCTCTCTTGTTCATCTTCACCATATTCACCCTCCATGTCTGCTCTTTCATCCACAAATTTTTGTCCAAGTTTAGAGGGTAACTCACTCTTTCTTTCTGAAATCTGCTTTTCGTCATGCGGGGAGTCAGTCTCCACATCTGTTGTCATTATACCTTCATCAGGAGAGTCCATGGTGGGAAATGTCATGTCTGCCTTGGAAAGAATAGTTTTCTCAGCTTCTTTTTTCTGGTAAGGACTTGTGATCACAGTGTTATCAGTGGTATGGACCCGTTTTGCTTCCTCCTTGGAAATTTCATCCTTTCTCAGTTCCTCAAATTCCTTTGTGAGATCTTCAGGGGAAGACACGATGGACCTGTCTTCTAAGGCTGTCTTTTTCTCAGATTGACTCTTTTCAACAGCTATTGCTGTAGTGGGAATCTGTTCAGCTGACTGTTCCTTGGCAGATTTAGTTTTGTTTTTGTCTGTTTTAGGCTTCCCATAAGCTTTTGCTTTGTTTAGGGTCTTTCTGACCTCTGGTGTGAAGGGTTTCAGGTCAGGTTGTGTGATCTTTCTTAGCTCTGGTTTGGAGGTGTCTTTCTTTTTATCTTCTTTCATTTTGGCTTCTTTCTTCTCCTCTTTTTTAACTGAATCATCTTTCTTCACTTCAAGTCTTTCCTTTTTGATCTCCTTCTTTTCTTTGTCTTTCTTCTCATCCATTTTAGAGGCTTTTTCCTTAGTGGATTTTTTCAGGGACCTCTCTTTTAACAGTTTCTTCTTTTCTAGTTTTGCGGTTTCTGAGACTTCAGATTTCGCTTTCAGCAATTTATTGGTTTTATCATTTTCTTTCATTTTCTTTTCTTTCTTTTCCACCTTGTTCTCTTTTGCAGAATCATTTTTTGCTTCAGCGGGTGATATATCATCATGGCCATTTACCTCTTTTTTGGCAACTTTAGATGTTAACTGTGTCTTAGGAGAGGACTTAAGACTTTCTTTGCTGTCAGTTCTTTGCTTATTTTTTGTCTGTTTTATCACAGTCGTGGGAGTACCAGCGGATATATCTTTCTGAGTTGCCACGGGGTAACGTAAAAAGTCAAGGTGTTTTAGCTTTTCAAGTCCTTCGAAGATTTTGTTCTGGGGTGCATTTCCTGGAAAAAGCACTCGGACAATCTTTTCAGTTGGGCTTGCTGGGAGCCACACCACTAAGGCTGTGACAGATGTCAGGTAAGGAACAGATATTTCCCCTTCTTTTCCATTGGACAACGTAATTCCAGTTTTAGCCTTACTGTTACCAGCCCACTTCTGCATCAGGAACTGCATTTCTTTGCTATCCTTCAATGGGTTGAGAACATACATGTCTAACCTCCCCACGCCCATCTTGTGGAAGAGCGTAATGGGTTCAATGGTGTTGCTGACCAATCTAAAGAGTGGTTCAGGTTTGATTCCGAGTTTGTTGAGGTACTGTAGTGTGAGGGAAGCCTCTTCAATGCTCCGTTTCACTTTCAAGGTGGATTCAGGCATCCGTAACTTTTCAGGAACATTGAAGAACACGACACCAAGTTCTGGAGATATTAGATTTTTCATCCAGTCACTATAGGTGGTGGAGCCTTGTGATTGCTCCTCATCTTGTTCAGCTATCTTCCTTTGTAGAAGTCCATTAATGCCGGGGAGATTATCTGCTCCAATGTGAGTGAGCAGAATGGAGTCAATCCGATCGAGATGTCTGACAAGCTTCCAGAAACATGCCCTACGATCTGAGCCCCCGTCAACAAGGATGTTGAAACCATTGACTGCGAACAGTGCAGAATCTCCTCTCCCTCCTGGGAAAATGTAGCAGCAAGGCTTGGACAGCTTGAGAAAACCTCCAGAGGTAGGTGGCTCCAAGAGGTCAAAAGGAGAAGGGACATCCACTGTCTCAGAGATGTACTCTGTAAATTCTGAGACACCCTCCATTTTAGGTAGCACAGGTTCGGGGTTCAGTCTGTAATCCAGGAACTCCCAAAAGTGCAGCTGTTGCCTCAGCCCCAGGGAGCTCCGACCACCCTCCCCTCGGGAGGATACTGTGAGTGTGGCCCGGAGGTCTGGGGTAACTTTGCTCAACTGATCACAAACCTTAAGTGAAAAAGAAGGAAAATGGCCCAAAGTCAACCATGTCTGGCAACACAGATTACAATGAAGTAGGCATAAAACTGTAAACAAAACTGCATTCATTTCTTTGTTATATACAACCAGGTCAAAATTTTTTGGCATCCTAAAAAAAATAGGCCAAATTAAATAAACAACACAGTAAAAAATTTATTTGTTTCTCAGTCTTAAGGGAAAACTATACCCCATTGCTAAAATACATCTATCATCAATTTTATTATTACCCTTACATTGCTATGTGGTATTTCAATCTCTGTCTATGTATTCTGGACACAACTGTATATCAATATTTATATTGCAGATAGCCTCCATAACAGTAATTTTGCATGTACTCTATGCAAAATGCAACACTGACGACACCACTGTTTGTGAATCATATTCATCAAGAAAGCCACTTTAATTGGTGTCCTCAAGACCAAATACCATAGCTTATCTGCTTATTTACATGATTAATTCATGAGACCACGGCATGAATATGATGGAAAATTTTTTTCTTACCCCAGGATCAAAAAGGATGTCTGAGAAGTTTCTGGAAGTGAAAACCCCACTTTGCAGAATAAGATCAGTTCCCTGGTCAGAGCTTTGGCCGCTTAGAACCAGTAGCTTGTGTGCTGCACAGTCAGTAATAGCTGTCTTAATCTAGGAGGACAGAAGTTAACTATAAGCATTGCGAATCTGAAAAGTTTTAGTTTTCCAAAAAAAGTTAAAATTATGAACGAATTGTGTGCCCATATTTCTGCATGCTGTTTAACATCTACAGGAAGCCATGAATGTGAACTTGACAATTAGCAGATGTATGTAACTCATTAGGGGTCACGCAGATAAAAATCACCAATTTTTGGAATATATCACTAATAATAGCAAAATATTTCATCAGTTTTTCACTTCTTCAAGACTCCTTGGCAGCAATGAAGGAAGACATCATACCTCTGAGGCAACTGTATCTTCGCATGGATTTACTAAAACCACAGTGTCAAGGACTTCACTTTCATACTTCAAAATTCTTTGTCCTGCAAAACACAAAGACAATAAAGCATAAGCAAGACCATTTGTATAATTATTTTTTGATTTTGCCATAAGTTTAATAGTTAAAATTTGTAAATGGTCAGTAAACCTGTATTAACTAGTCGTGATCTCCTTCAGGCTCTGAGGGACTCAGAAAATTTATTTTCACACACAGTCAGCAACCAAGAAACAGCTGTGCACGACACAATGACTCATTTTGGGATTCATTCTGTAGGACATATGGAGAGTAATAATTTGTATTACAAAAGGGCCAGGGTTATGGCAGAACAAGAATAAAAACTGAAAAATAAAAAATTCAAACCAGGCTCAAGTTTGAATGTTAGAATGGATGTGAAGCTAATAATTGTATTCCACCAGAATTCTGCTCAAGAATCTCAAATATTCAACACAGTCATGTTCTGCTTCAGGTCCAATCCTAGTATTGGCATCTGTGAATACAACACTGCGATTGGTCGAGCTCAGTTATGCAAACTGACATTATAAACAGTATGATTAGCAACGATATGACTGGCATAGTTAAATCCGCAACATAAGCCATTATAATGTGAAGATTTCCCTGGAATTTCAGACCAAAAAAAAAAAAAAAAAAAACACCTAATAATTTTAATTCATTATTGTTTGATATTTATTTTATTAGCTTGGAACTGAGGAGATAACTGCTGGCAATGTGAGGTCTGCTTAAAAACTGAAAATGAGCAAAAATGCATAAGGTAAGCACTCTGTATGGCAGAATTGTCTGGACTGCACCCTTCACAAATTAGGTCATTCAACCCATATTCTGTCATTGACAAGATTTTCTGACAATTATGACAGAATATTTCGCCCTCCATTGACGAGACAATACAGCAATCAATGTCATATGGGGGAGGGCACTGTTACAGATCTCGAACAAAAAATAGGTATTCAAAAATCGATAATTGCTGGCAGTGGTCACTGGTCAGCACTGGTCACTTAAAAAATACAGTGGCTACATAATTATTAAGAAAATATTTGAAGAAAATGAAAGTTCTTTGGCTCTTTAGTGCTGGTTGACTGAGTGAATCTTAATTCTGTGAAGAAAAATATTTTCCAAATCCCTTAAAGAAATGATGCTGAGCATCACTGCTGTTTACCTTTGCATATGATAAACTGAAGTCGGCAGAACATTTTAATTCCTGTATTTGATGTACTTCTGAATGAAAAAACAAGGTTTTTGCACGGCATACATAAAGTTGAGGTGTTTGCCCAGAATTGGGGGATGGAGTAGCTAGCCTGAAGGAAGTGGGAGGGAGGGAAGGGCAGAGTCTCAGAAGGTTCCCGCCCAGTGACATCATACCCTGAGAAAAGTTTGCTCTGCTGTCAAATTTTGTGGGTGGAACTTTTACTAGCAGGTAAGTCACAGCCCTCTTTGATGAGACACTGAGAACAGAGCAGAATTTTCACGATTCAATGATATCCATGGCTGAAACATGACAGTTATGACTGTGCATGGAAGCACCCTCTAAAAGATGAAAAAAGTCCTGACTTGATTGCATCTTGTCTTTAGGTGATGCATATATAGCAAGCAAACAGAGAGCTTTTGCCAATCTCCAGCTGTTTCTTGAGGCAGATCTTAAGCAACATTAGACAGTGTATGGCCAACTGGTCGGTGCCTAGCCATCAAAGTTATAAAAGGCTTGCTGTACCTTACCCTTTTAACACATGACGACTCAACTCCAAACCTGCTCCAGAATACTTTTCCTGATTAGCAACCAAACATTCATTTGTACAGTTGCTAAGAGTAATAGGTAGAATGACAGGCCAATTTATTTTTAGATAGAGTTATTGTTTATGGCATCAAAAAGCTATGAGGCATTTTCTTACCCGCAGTAAGCATGACATTAAATGCCCACATGCCTTTTGAAGAGTCTGAACTAATGTAGCTCATGGACTTGCACAGATTTCTACAAATTTGTCAGCTAATCCTGGTACAGGATTTTTTGTGTCAACGTTCATTACGGTTCGTTCAATGCAATAACAAAGATGTTTTCCACTTTAAATGTAACCAGTGGAAACATTTTGAACAAATCAAGTGCCATCTTAAAATAAATTCAAATTCTGAAAAAAAAAAAAAGGAAAGAAAGTTTTGGAGCTTTTTTAAAAAAAATTAATTAGGATATTCAGATTTTTCCACCCTGACAATATCCCATGGATAATATATACTTATTAAACAGATTTGTTGAATGATTCTGATCACTCAATTATAGCATTCTATGGTCCGTTACTTCTGTACTGCAGACTGCTGCTATGAAAAAGAGACTGTTGCTATGGTGTGTCAATTGCAAAGCACTGGAAAGAAGGAAACCTTGAGCTGAATGAGGACAGAAAAATCAACATCAATATTCCAAAAGAAGGCCTATTCACTTTGTCTCACTTCATTGACAATGGAGATATTCAGTTTAATGTGAATTATAACGCTAAGACTAATCTTAAGAAGGCTACAGAATTCACGTTTATTGCAGTTCCAACCACAGAAAGAATCGACTACTTTTAAGCGGAAGCAATAAATCATTTTTCAAACAGAATTTTGGGTCAGATTATTGATTTCCTAGTAAGTAGCTGCGTCACAGGGGGAAAAAACGTACATGGCCCCGCATCAGGGTTCCGCATCCCCCTGTCATAGTTTACTTTGCTATACTGACCCACTCACAGTACATTTCCCCTTACATGTAGCCTATAGGACATCTCTTTGTCATGATAATTTCTTAATCTATAGGCGCAATATTGGTCTAGATTATTCTGCAAAAAAATAGTTTGACTGTCAATCAGGCAATGCACACTGGAACAGATTGGCGGTCATCGTGCAATGAAAGGTGCAGTTACTGCAGAGCTTCTAAACCTCTGACAGAAAGCCAAGGTGATTACCAAATAAGAAATTTCAAATAAGATTTGGTCTACCCCCGTTTCGCTCAGTGCTTTTTAAAATCTTTTGGCAGTCAGAGCAAAACCTCCATAATGAATCACACCGGTGCAGTCACCTCAGTGTGGTGCTATCACAACAATATTCATTACACAAGCCAGATAACGCGGCTCCCCTATTGGCTGTTGCCATGGGGACACTTGGCTGGCGGTTACTGCCAGCGCTGTTACATTGACCCAGTCTTGGTGCTGTAAGACGCATTGCAGCATTTCTGTGCCGTAGGAAAAAAAAATCCTTCCCGCTCTCACGGAAAAAAAGCACGGTGCAGCACAGAAACAGAAGCACAAGGCAGCCGCTCTCACAAGCTTAATCAGATACGCTAAATTTAGCACCGCAGATCTGCTACATTTTACAACAAAAATGATGGCAGCAATTGAGCCGTTTTCTCTGCTGTCTTTTGGGTATTAGGATTATGAAAAATGTGTGGCTGAAGACTGCAAACCAAATGACACAGGATTCACAGTGTATGCTAGCAGGCAGTTCAAACTCGTGACGGGAAACAACAGAGCAGGGAATGGGATCTTCTCGCCTGGTTACACATCAAAAAGGATTATTTTATAAATTATTGGGCTGCATTATGTCAGATCATTATTGTGATAAATTCTAAAATCATTTAATGGCCAGGAAACAGGTTATGTTCAAAGCATTACATACAAAATATGTATATAAAAAAATGTAAGTTGGGTGTCTTGTTTTACTAATAAGCCACTTTCATTACGTTCACAAAGCAAGTGCCCACAGTGGTTAGAAGGAACGATGTCTTTTTTTTTTTTTTTTTGTCAATAGAGATGTCTCATTAGACACCGTCAAATCTGGTCGAAAAAAGAGCCCGCAACATTTGAACATGAAGTGCACTTCTCTATAGGAATGAATAGCATACCAAATAGTGAGAACAAAAACGAGATAAAAATTGGTTCAATATTGCAATTGTGCAGTGGCAGGGAATAAAAACACAGTACACACAATAGATCAGTCGCCAGATATTTTCCTTCAAATAATGGACATATAGGCCAACAGACATATTTGCAGGCACCACAGAGCAATTAAGTAGACTGGAAGTAATCATTTTATCCGGTTTAACGTGAACAATGCTCAGTGCAAAATGGGTTACTGTTTACTCATAAAGTGTTTCATAACCCATGTGAATTCATATCAATTGCTAATTTTCAAAATTACCATCCTTTCACATGTAGGTGTAATTCTCCGTGCAAAATTTCAATGAGATGTGAAGACTTCAGCATTCATGATTTTATCAGGCTGGCCATTTTTATCCATTACGTTAATTCTGAAGCCTGTTTCTGGAGCAAATTTCTCATGGAATGGAATTCTACAGACTATATGTGTGACTCTCGCATACAAAAAAGGATTACTTGTAAACTAAAAATGAACGTAAACATTTGTCGAGGAATTATCACACGCAACCATCAGCGAAGGCATTAAACCCCCCATCTTTCTGTTTTGTGTTTTAAAGAACTACTGTGTGAATTGTGAAGGAATTTACTGATTTATTTTTGCACCTGATGGGATAATACATATTGGCCTATATGGAAACATTGGAATATGGCAGCAATTTTGAAAAGTGATTCTAAGTAATTTCAGAAAGGTGTTGAAAAATAATTTCCTTTTCTGTTTATTGAAATAAACTGGTTTTGTCTCTGGAGTTCAATTTGATTGACAGTGATAGAAACACCCTGCCATGGTGACCTCCAGCAGTGTTGTTCAAAGGACAGGAAACTGCTGGGGTGGCTCACCTCTGCAGTAAACCCTCTGGTGACATTCAGCATCATTTCCTCAGGGACTTTGCACATAGTATCCTTTAAAATACAGCTGAAAACATCACACTCAGCCCTATAGCGCTTTAACTCCTCCCACTGTGACCAGGAAGGAAATGCATGAATTGGCCGCAGGTCTGCACTGGGTCTGATTCTGATACAGGCTACGCTCAACATACAGTTAGGTCCAAAAGTATTTGGACAGTGACACAATTTTCATTAAATTGCCGCTGTACGCAACCCCAATAGATTTGAAACTAATTCATCAAAATTTGCTTTAAGTGCACACTTTCGGCATGAATTTAATGGGTTTCACAAAAATATTGCGTCCACCTTCTCAGAATTACAGCCATTTTATATATAGACCTCCATTTTCAGAGGCCCAAAAGTAATTGGAAAAACTAACGTAATTGTAAATATAAGGACTATTTTTAATACTTGGATGAAAATCCTTTGCAGTCAATGGTTGTCTGAAGTTTGGAACTCATGGACCACATCAAATGAGTTTCCTCCCTTGAATTGCTTTGCCAAGCCTTTTCTGCAGCCGCATTCAATACCTGCTTGCATGTGGGTCTTTCTGCCTTCATTTTAGTCCCTAGTAAGTGAAAAGCAGCTCAGTTGGGTTGAGGTCAAGTGACTGACTCAGCCACTCAAGAAAATGCAATTTCTTTGCCTTGTGTTGCTTTCCCAGTATGTTTCAGGTCATTATCCACCTGTACTATGAGGCACTGACCTAACAGTTTGGCAGCACTTGGCTGAATAAGGGCAGGTAGTATAGCCTGAAACATTTATGAATTCATCTTGCTATCTCTATCACCAGTCACACTATCAATAAACAGCAGTGACCCAGTTCCATTGGCAGCCATACATGCCCATGCCAAAACACTGCCTCCACCATGTCCATTAGATGTTGTGGTAGGCTTTGGATCATGAGCTGTGACTTTCCTTCTCCATACTCATACCATCTTTCAGGTACAAGTTTATCTTGGTTTCTTCTGTCCAAAGAATCTTGTTCCACACCTGGTCAGGCTTTTCAGATGTGTCCTGACAAAGTCTAATTTTGCCTTTCTGTTCTTCAGCGTTACCAGTGGTTTGCACCAAATGGTAAAACCCTCTGTATTTACATTCATGAAGGCATCTCTTGTAGACTTTGACAATGATACTCCTGAGTGCGCTCTTGACCTGGCTAGAAGTTGTGAAGGGCTTTTTCTTCAGCATGGAAAGAATTCCGAGATCATCCACTTTAGTTGTCCTCTGCAGTCTTCCAGGCCTTCTGGTGTTGCTGAGCTTGCCAGTGCATTCATTCTGATGCATTAGATTGTTGATTTGACCTCTCCTAAGGTTTCTCTTATCGGTCTGATTGGTTTAGTTTGGGTTTTTTTGAGCATCACAATGTCCTCCTGCTGCACTGACGCCTCTTTAGACCGCATATTGAGATATCCCATGAACAGCAGCTAAATGCAATTTCAACGATTGGGATAAACTCCATGACTTTTATTTGCTTAATTTGACATGAAATAACTGGAGAACAGACCACACCTGTAGATGAAACTGATTGTCAGTCCACTTACTTTTGCAGCCACAGAAAATGGAAAACAACATCTAAAAATGGTTGCAATTCCAAACGATTGATGCAAGATTGTCATGAAACTCCTTGAATTAAAGCTGAAAGTCTACATTTCAATCACATCTTGATTGGCTCATTTAAGATCCACTGTGGTGGTGCACACAGGCAAAATGATGAAAATTGTGTCACTGTCCAAATACTTCTGGACCCAACTGTTCATATTAACTAGAAGGAGGCACAGAGGAAGCAACAGCAACAAATGCAGAAGCAATGCAAAAAAAAAAAAAAAAAAAAAAACTGGTATTTTGAAGCTTTTTTTTCTTGACTTTTTTTTTTTTCACCATTTCACATTCTTACAGGAAACTGCATTAGTGGTGAACGAGCCTGTATCTAATCAGAAACTTCCCAGAAATTTCAAAGCCCAGAGTCAGCCTCATTCACAGCAACATTCAACATGAAATACAATTAGAGCATGCAATAATAAAGCCAGCCAAAGTGAATTGCTGTCAAGAATTATAATTATTTGTGATCAGCAGTCAAGTGTTACTCGCAGCAACATTCAACATAAAGTAATGCTTGTAATTATAATGCCGCAGACAGCGAATGACCATCAAAGATTTTAATTATTTGTGATTTAAATTGAAGCACATCACTTATAGTCTTCTACAGCAGCATGGGTTCAGGGTCAGTATCAAGGCCCTAGTCCTGTTGACCCAGCAATCAGCATCTTCTGTGAGTATGGATGTCCACCCAGGCTACTGTTTCAGATAGACCACTATTGAGACAGTCCATCTGCACACTGGATTTAACACTTAAATGCTTAGCCGTCCTGACTGCAGGCCCAATTTTCATGACCGGAACAACAATACTAACATTTACTAACAAATCACAGTTATGAAAATAAAGGTGTTTTAAATCCAGTCTAGTGACATACATATAAATGAACTACTTATGTATGAAATGAGATAGACCAACCAACCACCCACAATTCTTATTGTGCTTCCATTGGTATTAAGTAACATCATTTTGGTAGCTTTCAGCTCTAAAAGTGTAAAATAGCAAAATAATACCCCAATGTCATGCTTGAAAAGGTTTTTATTACTAAATCAAAGAATTTCACAAGTAGTAGTGTTTTGTTAAACTCATAGTTAGAAGCATTGGCACATAAACTAACCAGTATAATCCACAAACTGAACACTATTTGGTATTGATACTTAACTTGCTAATGTAGCCTTTATTGTGAGCTGTTCAGCAGTTTGCTGAATAACAGCGACCAAATATACAAACTGCAAGGTTTTGAATAGAGCTGATGTATACCTCATAAAATAACTTGAATTACCCACTAATTGGATCTAAGTTACATGAAAACCAAGACAGGAAACCTCATGCTGAAAGATTAATCCAATATTTTTCCCCCAAATTGAAACGCAGCTTGCACAGCAACAATATGAAAATATATTGTGCTTACTTTGCGTGCCAATTACTTTTATCAAATACTTCAGCTGTTGAAGACAATGGACAGATGCTTGGCTAATGATGGCAATGTTGGAACCTGGTCTAACAAGGAGAGTGTAAATCAAATTTCATAATACTAAGCAAAATAATTTAATCAATGCACAATAGGCTATATTGAATGCTAAGGGAAGTAGCAGAATCATTGACTGCTCCAAAAAGAGCATCGAGGAGATAGTTTCTACTGAACAAAAACCCAGAAAATCTCCATTCTTCCCCCTCACAGCTATAGGATGAAACTGAACAACAGAGAAAAGAATGACAGCGTTGTGTGGCGCTTGTTTTTATCAACGGACCCGAAAATAGGAACATTTTCAGCTGTATCTGCGTCCAAAAAACAGCAAGGCAGTGGATGACTAAAGGGCTTGTTGCAAAAGCTTCAAACCCATTAAATATAGCAATGAAAGGGCACACTAGATGATAAAACATATTTCATGTACACAGCCCCCTTATGCAGCTGCAATATATTTCTTTCAGTTTTCTGAACTGCACATTGCCAAGAGGCTAGAGCTCAGAAACTCTGGTTAATACTTGGATGGGAGGCCTTTTGAGGAAACTAAATGCCCATTAAATGCATTACAAGTTGGCCAGAGGGGGGTGGTTTTTCCTCAGGTCACTGATGTCCTGGCAAAATTCTCCCCAATAACACTGACCCAATCACCTTAATTGACTTAACTGGCCCAATTGCTCAACCTCTTTCACTCGTATGATGTGTGGTGAGTGTACCAGGAAACTGGCTGTCATGCATTATCCAGGTGAGTGCAACATATTGGCAGAGGCTGAGGTGATTTTCAATTATTAGAAAACTAATTCTTTTTATGCAGTAAAATTTCCTGTCAGAACGATGACACAATGGTGAGCACTAATCCTGACCCATTTTTGCGGTACCCATGGGATATGTGCACACTTTCTGAGATGTTTTCTTCAGTATGCTTGACAGTAAAAAAGCATAAAGATTTCTGCCCACTCACAGTATCTTAAATATCCTTACAGGCAATAGCACCAGGAGGATACTGAGAAACAATGCCATTCCCTAATGTCCAGCTTGCATCTGGCAACAGCATAGCAATTTATGTTGTGTTTTTGTCACAAAAACAGTGGATCTTTTCACAAAGTCAAATAATGCAACCAAACAAATAACTGGGTACAAACCAGAAATGGAAATTGGGTACTATACCAGATCCTTTCAAACATAGCTTTTCTAATCTGCTTGATAGGATTGGACTTGCACAGCATTTTGACACAGCAGCAGTCAAACGCCCTCTAAACCAGGGGTGGGAAATTCCGGCGCCAGGCAATTCCAGTGCTTGTGCAGTTTTTTTGTCCACCAACTACCATGACTAAAGGAGTTAAGTGGCCATGGGTTCGTTCATTCAAAGATTGGACTAAAATAAGAAGTTTCATTTTGGGACACAAGAAACTCATAAAATTTCAAATCTGATTTGGCTAATAGAGCTCTGCGGCTGAGCTCTTAAATGTCACTCCTGACTTTCATGAAACTTGGAACTCAGACAAACAAACAATATGTTCTATAGAGGTCCAGGGGAGATCAACATCATGAGAGTCGGTTAAAAGATTTTCTTCAGCAGTCATGGTATTCATCAAACATTGTCGTTAGAGAATGTGTAACAGTGATTGGAGATAAAGATAACAGAGGAGAAATATGCCGTCTTTAGATAATGTTTAAGCAATTTCATGGTGCACATGTGAAAACACTTAACAAGTGTTAATGAATATAAATTTTCTTCAGCTCTGAGCAAAGCTTGAGAATGCAGCCAATTAGAAAGGATACATTTTAAATGATAATCAAGCATTTTCTCAGCGCATATCCACAAAACGAGCGCAAACATACCAAAAATAACTTGAACTGAAAATGTTCCATGATTGTATGTTTTCTTCAGGACTAACTATATCCACACACAGTGGTGTTAGAGGGGAAACAATATAAATACACATTAAGGATGTCCTTTACCTACAACCCATAACATGCTACAACATACATAAAATGATAGCAACAGACTCAAAACCTTCCACGATATAGCTTTCCTTCAGCACTATTCAAAAGCTTGAGAATGTAGCTTGTCAAAAGGGAAAAATGTTTTAAACGGGCCACTCTTTTAGCTATTTCTTTGCTCATATTTGCTTTAATAGGATCCCTCATTGCTCATAGACAGTGATTGTGATAAAGCTGCTTCTAATTTCTGAGTTCAGAGTCGATAGGAGAAATGTGACGCATCTGTGACGCCATCGCTGTGGAGCGCCAAGTAATTAAAGGAAGGTAGGTGGAGTGAAAGCTAGGGAAATGAAAAGGCCCTCACTGCCCACCTCTATTCTATACAGAGTTAAAATCAGCAATTTGCCAACATGCTGAGCGTTTAATAACCAGAGAGAAAATGTCACTGTTCTCCAAATGTAATGTTCAGAAAAGCAGCATGCACAATCTGATTTTCCTTCATTCAACTCTCAGGCTCTAATATTCTGAAAAGACAGAACAAAAAGGAATGATAACATAGAGGATGCAAAAATTCCCTCATTAGACCATTTCCTAATGCAATAATCTGTCAGTGTTTTATATCTTGAAATGTTTCTAAACCTCAATAAGACATATCACACAACTACGACCCAAACTTGGAAAAAGCTAGGATAGTATGGAATATGCACATTAATTTTTAAATTTACTTTGCCTTCGACTTATGTTACATAGCAAACAGTAAGAAGCCAAGATACTTAATGTTTTATTGGGTAAATTTCATTGTATATAAATAATAATAAGCCAAAGCTGCATACCCACTATCTCCAATCAGTCTGAAGACAGGACATCAAAAACCAGAAAATATCTATAAGTTATTTCACCAATAAGCTCAGGATTACTTGGAAAATCTTTATCAAGTTATAAAATATGGTGTTAAATCCACAAATGCCAGTTGAAACTTTATAGTGCAAAAAGGAAGCCCTCTGTTATCAGTATCCAGAGGCAAACAGAATGTCATTATTTGGTCTTTTCCTTGCAGAGGAGATGGGATTTAAAAATACATTTCTGACATTGTATGGTCAGAAAGTGCATATTCCCACAAGTAATATATTTTATTGGGCCCTCTAGTGGTGAAGAATTGAGGCAGTGAATTTGCTTCCTCTTGAAGAGCTTTTCCACAATGCATTTCACAAAAAAGCTCAATTTTTCAGTGAAATTCTACTCAGGCACAAAGCTAATGTGCAAGCTTGTGTCATCAATACGTTGTTAATGGATAATTTAATCCCATTCCTTTTTTTCTATTTTCATCTTTCCTTGCACTCTTACTCTCTCAGCTTCGCTCTCAGTATCTTAGCAGAGTGCTAATGAACCAGCTTTCTGGTGAACCAAGTCATTGTATTTCAGCCAGTGCTTACAGCTTCAACACCATATTCCTGATAATGTTTACTTTCCACCAACTCAGTCTCAGTTAAATTGTCTTTCCACCAACCCACAGTCTGTAACCAGTATGAAGATATTTCTGCTCCCTGCAGTAACACTAACCCATGTCCACAGACAACCAATAACGGCCAATCATGCATTACCACCATCAAACACATCCCATCAATAGGAATTTTCAAGGTGAATGAATTTGCAAATGATATGTACCCTCAGGGACAGTACTACTCAGAATGGATACCAAAAGAAAGTTTTTAAAAGCCAAACACTGGGAATACTTACTGGTAATGCTAGAAATCACAAACTGCTACTCACACATAGAATAGTTACTTGAATGGAACAAACTTGACAGGCTAATCAGTCATGAAAAGTAGTAAAGATAGCCATTCAAATTAAGCTTACACCAGATCTGATTTCATTCAAATTAAGCTTATTTGAGCTTTTTAGTGATGTAAGTGTTAATTCACTCAGAAGCAGAAGAAATGCTTGTTAAAAAAGGCTGTGAATTCACCCTTAAAAATGACATCAATACAAACAAAACAGAAAAAAACAGATGCACTTCTCATACAGCTGCAACCTTATCATCAGCTTTCTTCACTCTCACTGTCCTAAAAACCCATTCTTTGCATAGAGAAGCAGTTATGGATATCAAGAATTTTTACATTTCTTAAGAAGTGTTTCTTATGTCACTCTGAGCAACACCAGGTATTGGGAAGGAGCACATGATGGGCAAAGAGGCAATATAATTGATAAAACAATTTTGTCTTCATTCTCATACATTCCCTGTCAGGAGGGAGCCATTTTGTGGAGCAAACCCATTCCATTACTGAACAAAATCTCTGGCCATTTTCGGTGGCACAAGAAAACCCTAATTTACTCTACTTCCCCCTCATCCCTTCCTTGATAAAAATCAAATATGTAATGCCAATCTGGGAATGTGTAGTAATTGGTAAAAATTAGGTCCTGGGGAATGGGGTAAAAGAAAACCAGAAAGAACCATAAAACACAATATAAGTAAGCCAGGCAGTGGGAAGTATAGTTCTTCTTGTGCTATAGCAGTTCTGTCTATGGCAACCTGCTGCCATCCCCGAGAGTTTCAGCAAGAACCAATTGTGAGATCAGAGCACTCAGAAAAGAGGCTGAAAACTTACACACCAGTCTCCTGTGGTCTGGTGCAACACAAATCTCACAACCGCCCATAGAGAGAGGACAGAAGAAGATCCCAGACCCAACGAACATGACAGAGCTTCTCAATACAGAAAGCTAATCTCATCTTAACCTTGTCAGAATGTACAACGCTTTGAAGTTGACGGGGACGGACACCTAAGAAAAAACAAACCTTTATGTGTATATAAGGTAACTTCGTGCTCAGCCTACAGGTAGAGTACTTGACAGCTTCAGCGTTTTAGTTATCATTTCACACAACTAGTAAATACTATTAACAATTAGGTCTATAGTTTTCATGTCCTCTCTCCATATTGCTACAAAGCAAACGGCTCCAAATGCGCAAAGCCTTCAATCTGTGTTGTACCAGAGCTTAATATCAGCTCATCTAAATAGATGGGGGGTCCTTGATTCTATGTAATTACAGAAATGCTGGTGGCACTTGATCTTGAATTTAACATTCATCAAAATATCATACTCCATCACATGAGGTCAAAGACTGAGGTCATAAAATGATTTCTCCATTTACTACCATCTTGGAATGAGAATTACATTGTGATAAATTGAACATTTCTTGCCCAAAGGCATTGACAAAGAATGTTGCCTGAAATTTTACCCAGAAAGTAAAAAAAAAAGACCTGCTCAAACTAAGCGAAGAGGGGCTTTACAGACTCTTATTATTCGATGTATTGGCTAAAAAGTAGACTGCAATAGCCAAATGCGAAATGGAATAGGCATTTTCAAACATTTTTATTTTTGCAGGTTCAAAAAAGGGCAAGAATGACAAAAGGAAGCACATCAGAAAGGAACCAAGACATTTCATCATATGTTCACACAACTATATGATTCACAAGAACTTGTAACATAAAGAGTATAATGCAGAAAATGTTTAAAATGCCATGGATCACCGAAATTTTATGCATTTCAGCTTGCTTGTACATACACATTCTCAATAACCTGAATATTTGATGCATGTTCATGGTATCACGGTAACACTAAACATTCTGAAGTTAATGTGATTTTTCTGTTACGTCTTACCTCAACAAAGTTGAACCGGAGAGGGATAGAATATAAAAATATCTATTTATAACTGGACGATTTTAGCTGCCAATCAAAGATGGGAATGCGAATAAAGATGGCAAATGGCTGGCAGTACTAAAATACCACCTACGCTGCTATTTTGAGTCACAGAAAGAAAACGCAGTTCAGTATACTCTGCTGCTAAGAAACTACTGATGTCAATGATCCAAAACATTTTTGGCCAAATCATTTGTCATCTCTTGAAATGATCCAATGAAATGCAATTGTTTTGGTTGATTGATGAACGGTACTAAACATATATGATGGTATTTTTCAAAACTTATTCCGTGTAATTCTGGTTTGATTATGGCAGTGGTTTGATCTGTAGACTAAATGCTTTAAAATGAGACCCAAGATATCAACAAATGACTGTTTCTGCGACCCGTAAAATGCTTTTCACCTATGGCCACACCTGATAGCAGCGTAATGTCTGGTGGCCTGAGGCAGAATTGAAAGAATCTCAGCTTTCTAACAAGATATAATTTCCCTATATTCAAGTTTAATGTCAACATTAAAGCTTGAGAAATGTCGTTTCTTAATTTTTTTCTGGGTCAGATGAGTTCTGTGCCTGTAGAAGCTAACAAAAGGGAAAAAAAGGACAGTCATCCAGCCGGTGGGAGGCCTGTGAAGGCCCTCAGCTGCTTACGCCAAGCTTAATAAAATATGCAGGGGCTAGTCTTCAAACATATGTTCAGCTTTCACTCAAGCACTTAAACTGTAAAGGTTAACATCCAATACCATACAGCAATCTAAAATGACGAAACAAGCAAGGACACACTATTTTACTCTAGCGTAATTGATCTAACTTAAAGAATCAAAAATCAAACGCTTTCACTTTTGGAGAGAACATAAACTCATCACACCTATGTGCCTGTATGTGATCCCTCTCTCTCTCTCTCTCTCTCTTAATGGCATACTGCCAAACTCCACTGAAACATATGTGTTGCGCATCCCTCTTGAAAACACGCATGTGCAAACCAGCATGAGTGCACACACTCTCACTTAATCACACGCAAACACACACACACACACACACACACAAGCGCTCATATAAAGCCAAACACACAAGGGAGATGTAAACTCGCCATGAGTCCTGTGTCAGATCATGAAAAGAAAGCGGAGGGCATGGTCATGTGAGGCTAACCACCTACAAAAGAATAATATAAGCTTATCCTCTGGGAGCAACAGCGGGCCAAAAAATAATGAACATAAATTTTCAAAAGATAGAGATTCCCATGACCATTTGACCTTCATTATAAAAATCTGAAGTACAAGCCCATGCCTTGAGACTGAGTCGACAGAACTGAGTTGATACAGGAGAGAATAGTACTACAATCTTGAAGGAAATTGAATGCAGCAAACAAAGAGTGTGGAGGGGAAAGAGAGAGAGAGGAGTAAGAGGGACAGAGAGAGAGAAGAAAGGATGAGAAGAGCAAAGATGAACAAAGGCTCACTTTGCAAACACTTTGGTAATCAGCAATATAATTAACATGACTGATGGTGAGAAAGCTACATCAGTTACCATTATTCAAGCCAAAATATGCGCTTCTGACTTTGCTTAGAGCTACTCAGACAAGTCTTCCTTTCTAGAATAAACAGTCTCCAGGAGGGCCATGACATCATATGTCACAATCTTGAGCGACGAGTTTGTTACACCCTTGCAGTTTGTGAGCAGTCATGAGTAACAAAACTTGTTCAGGCTACCAGGTACTGAAAATAAGTTTGTCTGAACTCAGCTGAAATTTGCCAGAGCACCTGCATGCTAAATGAAATATAATGAGATACAATTTTGAAGTACAGTTCACAATGCTGATGTTAATGCAGCTTTGGTGCTGGATTAAGTCTATTTTTTTCTGCTTAACTACAAACCTATGACTCAATCTTAACCTACCTCTGCAAAGCTCGTTAATCACACTCAAAACCTATCACAACACATCAGCCTATCGCGAACGAACACTTAGACTGATATCATCCTAAACTAGAGAAAGTGAATGATCACAAAAATTAACATTTTAAAAAAGAAAATAATTACCTTGGGAGTAATGCTATCAAATTAGCTCAGATCACAATATGTAAACACTAAATACGTCCAATGGTTTACGTACCACGGATTCTTATATTCGGCAATATTACACAAAAATGTTTCCTTATGGGGCACTATGTATTGACATAGTACTATTGTGCACTGCTTGGCTCAAAATTCATGTCAACTGCAGGCTGAGGACTTTTCAGAAAGTCGCCCATGGATGTGAAATATTTCCAAATTGCATATCTGAGTGCAGCTGCTACATCTGTGCGCACAGAAGCTTTCCCAGATCAAATTTTACCCGATAGGTTTGCCAGAGGGCATCAATGCAAAGAAAAAGGGTCTTCATGAGAAATCATTAAACACTGCAACTGCGCATTCACTGTGCCCATGTATTTCATTTCGACAGTTGAACACAGTTCAGAGAAGCCAAGCGACCGCCCCAAGGAATGCCCACATTCCCTCCATATTGCCACATTTATCAGTGTTCCTGCCAAGGCAGGCTCTGGTAGGCTTTTGATGCATCATGGGTGAAATTCAAAACACTGAATGAGTAAAACTGTGGGCACAGAATAAAATCAGTATGAAGGGCTTAAAACAGCACAATGTGTTCGCTGTATACCCACGTATAGTGCCAACAGGCAAACTGAATAACTCATCATTTAAATACACAGAAACAGCATCAACATAATTGTAGATTATGACTGGTATTTCCGGCCCATGATAATTTGGACATGGACGTGTTCAAAACCAAAAGATGCACTCCCAATTATGCAACAGGAATGAATGGCTGTTACTCCTGCAACCTGGGTGAAACTACACATATCTCCTGCCCACTTAAGCTTTAAAACATCCCGCTACTCAAAAAAGTACACGCAAGAGCAGTGAAAGAAGTTTACAGCTGAGCTTTTCATAACCTTCTCCGTCACCCATCTGCTGCTGAGGTCCAGCCCTCAGTCAAACCTTAGCGCCATCTTCATAAATGATAGTACAATGGGGTAAAACATCCAAACAGCCCCACAAAATAAGTGTTTCACTATTCCTGTTGATACACTCTTTCTACACTAGAAAATGAGAAAAGAGGTATAAATAGACAATATTTACTCAAAAAGAAATAAAGGTAAAAGTATACTATATAAAAGAAAATTGTATGGGCTACCTTCCACCAATCACAACAGTGCTTCTTCATCTCACGATCACAACAATGAAGTTTTCAATATTCATTGAACACCTCTTTTTGAAGTCCCAGTCTACTACTACCACTACCACACTACTACTATGATTAAGAATAATAATTGGCAGGAATTAAGTATTGCTTAGCTAGTAGCTGAAACTGCTGCACACAAACTTATGTGGAATATCTGGGAAAATCGTACTCAATTAAAGCTATTCAGGAAAGGTTTTTGTTTGATACAGTCCATTATCAAAAAACCCTAATGTCATAAGTAAGCTTTAATTTTTTTGAAACAAACAAACAAACACATACACAAAAAAAAATTTAAAGGACCTGACTCCCTCCAACTCTTACTATGAAACAGTCCCAAATTTACCATTTTGCCTGAATTTTATTAATTAAAATGGCCATTGTCTGATTAAGTGAGAATATAAGGTCTAAGTGAATGAAAATAACAACAGTTTGAAGAAGTCTGCCATCACAGATGTTATTATTTAACACAAACAGAATAAATACAGCAATGCTATCTTCATTAGAGATTAGTAGCATGATGCTATGATTTTACTCTGTAGCTTCATGTTTCCTATTTCGTCAGATATACCTAAAAAGTAATAAGCATCAAAAGAGTGGCTCGTATCTCCCAAAAAAAAAAGAGACCCACCCAGAGCTCCCTTCCCTTTATCCAAAAAGTGAGGCCTGTTCAGAAACACAGAAACTAGAAATCTAAAAACACTTTCAATGCTGAAAATTTTCCTCAATAATACTGACCATTGTCCTCATAATCAAACAATAGCATCACAAATAATGATTAAATACAATGTTAAAATTACATTATTATCTACAATAAAAGTCAAATGCTGGGAGATTTTTATTCGAGGGGGACTGAATTGAAATTCCTGATAAAATGTTGAGCCTTCAATAAACTCAAACAGAGCAGGCTACATCTTCCCCGCCGAACTCATTTGAGCTGTATTGTCAAAGCTGAATTAACGCTAGATCTCTGGACCTTTTATTTTGCATAGGCCATTATGGCAATGACTTTACAATGAATCATAGCGTAGATAAGAGATTAAGGATTGAAGACAGAGAGGAGCTCTCAAAGATCAGCTCAAATATGAGCACATCCATTTGCCACTGCGACAGCCTACACAATCTGAGGCTTATCCATCATAGTCAAGACCTGGATCGTGGAGAAGAAAAAAAAAAAGTGGGGGCATGCACATAGTTCACAAGGACGCGCTCCGATTTGCCCTTTTCTCCAAATTATCTGGCCAGTGTCTAATCTGGCCATGTAGGTAACATAAAATGTCCTCACACAAAAATGCAAACTTAGGTTACCTTATTAACTATTCAATCAACGGATAGGCTGTCAAACAATTTTGGATTTGCCATCATTTCTTCCGGAATAATGCTCAAAATAGAACACATTTCGGTCACAAACCTCAAGCGCATCATCAAATTTCCCTCCGCCAGATTCGTTGCTGAGAATTCCGTTTACATAAGCGTAGTCTCACTAAAATCGCGCACGCTTAAGGATTTTGACTATGTCCGATTATCAAACCTCTAAAGCCAATTGCGGTTACATGTCTTCATAAACCAACATACACATTCATCTTGTATGATATGTCTGCCAGCCAAGGGCATACATATGTTAAACTGCCAGTTTCAAATTCCAGGGCGATATAATGCAAACAGACTACTGCACATCCGCAAGTCTTAGCGTTCTAAAAAAAAAAAAAAAAAAAAAAAAGAAAATCATGCTATTTAAGAATAGAATGGGATATTATAGCCAAGTTCTATGCTTGCACGCCTTTCGTCTTGTCCAGGTAGGTCAAGCCTTACTGTCCATCTATTTTCTCAGGTCATGCTTTGACGTAGGCTATATGCTTCTGCGTATCCGCTGCAAGATACACAAACTGGACCATCAATCTTAAGCAATAGCCTACTCAGGATGGCATTTCCTCGACAACACAATATAAAATGGCGATAGTATAATTACTTAATGAAAAAGTTGCACAAATGGCTGTGTAGGGTCGAATCAAGACGAGAAAGAGGCAAGCAACCTTAGCAACAGATAAAGAGTAGACAAGCGTCGCAACCATCCTATTTCCGACAATCCAACCAATCTAACATCTGAAAATCAATTTGAATACAGCAAAGAGTCGTACGCTGTGTTAAAATAAAAGATGCTCGCGACTTGAAACACAGCCCAATTTAAAAATCCGTTACATCGACAAATATGTATTAATCCATCATGACACTGCATATTCCAAACACATTTAGCCAACGTACCGTCGCTGACAGCAGACTGCGAGCAGCATATTCTGAATCGTGCGTCTCACCACCGGCGAAAACAATCGCCGTGCAGTTCTTGAGTGTGTGCGGTTATCGGAGGGAGGGAGAGTTCGCCGGGGTTGGTTGGAGTACGCGGATGTGTAGAGCGCCGTAGGGATGCAGTTACACCGTTAGCAGTCACTCGTCGTCGCCGAACGGGCTCCGGTGGCAATCCAGGGAGGGGCCGTAGGACTCGTCTCAGAGGCAGAATTAACCCCTCCCTCGCTGAATACAGGCTAATTTCCAAATGAAGCAGTACATTTTACTGGATCGACAGACATGTACCAACACTGAATGGAAAGCGTATCAGTGCAATACATGCGGTAAATTGTCTTTGCTAGAATTAAGGTAATTCCCAGACAGAACTCCAAAAGATTCCATTCACGCAGATCTAAATGATACAGGCCGTATGCATGAACACGCCAAAGCCGTCATTAAATTAC
Source organism: Gymnothorax javanicus (assembly GCA_029692085.1). Taxonomy (NCBI): domain Eukaryota; kingdom Metazoa; phylum Chordata; class Actinopteri; order Anguilliformes; family Muraenidae; genus Gymnothorax; species Gymnothorax javanicus. The sequence continues at coordinate 16,255,099 of CM056209.1, read as the reverse complement.
CCTATTTGGCTATATTGATCAAGCCCAAATGAATTATCGAATGCGTAAACATTAACATCCATCATTTGGGTGTTCCTTCAATTCGGACAATTTCGTGCCCAAAGGCTTCATTTTTAATAAAACAGAGAGATGTCCACATTCATTAAAACTGCACTGGAATAGGAAACTTTTTTTTTATCATGCACTGAGAATTTAGGCCCATCCACACTAATAATCTTGCAACATGAAAGTCCATAAACATGTGATCTGTTATATTTCAATAATTGTGATAATTTAAAGAAAAAGTGAAATAAATATGAACCACTTCAATATATATGCATTAGGCTTCGTAAAAAATTCAAATCAATTTACGGCTGTCCCTGGCCATTTCAGCTCTGTGGCCATGCCCATCAAGCCCAACAACTTTGCCAACATTAAAGTTTTTTTTTTTTTTTTTAAAGTTTGTCAACTTGATTTCCAAAGACAGAATTGTGCCAGTGCGGAGCATGCTGACGATGAAATTTGAGACATGAACGTGAAAAAAGCAAAGAAAATGAGCGTAAATATCATTAGTGATTTGTTTTCTTTTATTGTGCATCGTTTCCAATCAATCTGTAGTCAAGGTTTACATACATTATTGTTATTATTTTTTATTATTATTATTATTATTATTATATCTGAGGCTGACAGTCAGGCTTGGGCTGGTTTAGCCCCTTTAACATCTGATGCATTAAATGCAATAAGGAATAGCCTATGAATTGAGCCCTAAGAACCATACTGGGCCAACCCATGTTTGGGAACTTTTGAGAAAATGGGACAGCCTCCTGTGTCACCTAGAGTAACTGGGAACTAAAACACTGCTTATGAAAACTCATGATATGTTCAATTACGTAATGCACTTCTTTTTGCAGGTTTTGGATGCCCTTCTGTTTTGTTTAAAGTGAAAGGTACCTCCTTCTGAAGCGGAATCATCATCTTCTGATTAATTTGGGACAAACTCTGGGTCTCCATTATATTTACACTTCACCATCATCATCAATCATAGCAAGCAGTTCCTCATCAGTGAGATACCTAGCCGCCATGTCTGCAATGAATTATGGGAAGGTTCTGGGATGGCCTATTATGGATAAGGCAGTGCAGTGCATATGTACAGGGGCAGAGAGGACGTTTGCTTGTATGAACAATCCATGTGGGTAGATTGGGTTGGCTCATTTAGGAAATGTAGATCTTAGTTTTCTGCACATGCTGACTACCTCAACTCTATTTCGCCAAAAGTGCGGGATGGCCCGGTATGGTTCTTAGGGGCTCAATTGTTAATGGGCATAGTTTGTTTTGAAAAACAGACATGAAAATGAACTCTAGTATTATGGGCCAAATGATATTTTACTGTTATCAAAACAAATAGTTGAAGAGGGGAGCTGATAAACGCAAACCCAAGAATGTGACGGATCTTGAAAGGATCGGCTTACAGGAATGGTCCAATATCCCCCCAAATGTATGCCTTAACCTTGTCAAAAATTACAGGGAAAAAACTCCATGCTGTTTTCCTTGCCAGAGGTGGCTGCACTAAGTACTAAATGAAGGGTGCCAAATTATTATGAACCTTGATTTTGTTAAAATTTATTTTGTATTCAATGATTGTTATGATTTTGGTTGTGTCCATCGAAACATTAATAAAGTGAAGTACTATTTCACACGTTGGTATATTCTGTTTCTATATAATTATATTGTTTAAATTTTTTTGTATTGTTTGTGCATTGCCAGTAAGGGGGGGCGGGGGGCAGTAATTTTGGAGCCCACTGTATGTGCATCTACTGTTGGACCTTATTAGTTGACATATTAAGCTGATGTGAGTGAGAAAAGTGTGTTTGCTGGGAAATTATTTTCTAGAAGTATTGTATAGGGCCAAAAGTGCCCTTAGTTGAAGAAAGTTCCACTTATAGCTTCTCTCTTTCTGGACTTGTAACAAGGGACAAGTTTATAAGAGTTGAGAAGATTACAATAATTGATACCGAGGTGCACTGTGAGTGGAGTGAGGCTTCAGAGCAAGTTGAAGTGTTTTGTGACACTTGAGTCACTGCACATCACATCCAGGTGGGCTGATTGCAAAAAAATATAGACCAAATCTGTGAGTTGGGGATGGGGGTTGCGAATAAACAAAAATCATGTTTCCCCATCACTGCACATGCACATATTGTCAGTGCTATTATTGTGTTAGTTGTGTTTAGTTATATTTTGTTCATATCATGTATTTATTTGAGTATTTTTCATTGTTCTGTTTATTTCCTTTAGTTTCCATTGTTTTTCCGTGTTCCCTCTCGTGCGCCCTCCCTGCTCTGTTTCTTGAGTTTCCTGTAGACCTCCTTTATTTCTATGCCCCTTCTCACCTGCCTTGTATCTCCGTGTTTAATTCCCTGTGTATTTTAGCCCACAGTTTTTGTTTTCCTCCATGAGTCTGTCTCTAGCAGTTACTTGCTGCCCCCAACACCCCCCCCCCCCCCCACAAGTTTGATTTTATTTTTGTCTTATGGTTTTTGAGTATGTATTGTCTCTTCTGTCTTTTTACCTTCTGGATTCTTTGTTTTCTTTTTTTTTTACTTTGCCCTTGCTTAGTGTTTTTGTGCTGCATTTCTCCCTCTGGTTTTGTGATAAATTCTGTTTTTGCCATTTCACTTCTGTCCGCACCTGGGTTAATTTCACTGTTCTACCACATATCAACAACTGTAATTATAATGGTTTAGAGCCACTACTGAAACAAAGCCACAATATCAGCTGAGCACAATTGCCACAGTTTCAGAGTTTGTTTGCAGTAACATGTTTACAGTTAAGTCCATTTCAACAGCATCTATTTGTTCCCACGCTGGTCCGAATAGGCTCAAATGGACAAGGTTTTTTTTTTTTTTTTCAAAGATAAACACTATACTGTGTCATTCCATCTTAGCACAGCCTGCACCATTGAGCAGAGTGTGGTACATTTACATCATGTTTGTGCTGATATTTTCATTGGATATGACCTGCAGACCTTATGTAGATGCTCTATGCCATCCTTTTAAGCCTCTGGAGGCCATAGACCGCAGACACACAAAATGCAGACATTTGCTCTGACAGATCACCAATAAATGTTAATTTCAATGCTTCAATATGCATAAATACATATACCACAGTATGTGTTGCATTTTTTAAGATTATTTCCATATCATTTCAAGTCTGAAATCTATTAATTTTTATGTAGATGGAATTCAAAGCTGATGCCAAATGGAACTCTCAAAGATGAGAAGACATCTGCTGATGAAATTGGCTTGTTTTAATCAATTTAAAACTTGAATGTGACTGCTGAGAAATTGTTTTCACATCCAGTGTCAGTTTAACACAAAACTGTGACAGGCCTGAAAATGATTATTTTATATTAGCAAACAAAAAAAAAAAAAAAAAAAAAATTAAAATCAGACAAAGTGATCATAACCAGCCAGGCAGCTGTTAAGGTGTAAAATGTTTCCTGCTGTTCCGGTGTCAGTTTTTAAATCAATGCTACATGTTTTTTTTTTTTTTATACTATCAGTACTGCCTCTCAGCCACTAAAATTCTCCCTGAACAGGACTGCTGTCATTCATTATATGGGTGGCACTGCCCATGACATCAGAACTGTACACCAGTCTGGAGAATTTAAAAAAAAAGTTTTACTCTAATAATAGTCCAGAAAAAATCCATCAAAATATTTATCAGTTCTATTTTTACCCTGATGGAAAATACACTGGAAAGGCCAGTCACGAAGGTTCCCAATCAGGGGAATTAGGGACCTGCTGCTGGGAAGGGGTCGGGTTATTAGGTGTGGCCAGATTGTGGGGCACTTTTAGCGACACTTGTCTTTGTCCCAACAGCTGAGGGGTGGAACTTATCGCACTGAAATAGCAATAAGACATCATCAATGAAGTTGGTTTGATGGGAAGAGAGGAAGGGAGAATGATGGGGGTGTTGGCGTAAGATATCGGCCCTGTATTTAACACTTTAATTGCTGGCAAAATGAGTGTTCTAAATTTGAACTCCCATCACAAAGCCAAATCAGACATAGGATTATCAGAGTAATGCAGTCTGTGTTTTCATATGATTGGATGCATTATTTATAGACCAAGCCTGCAGATTTGTAAAAAAGAAAAAGAAAAAAGGGGGGCACTGTAATATTTGGGTCTGCATTTGGTCAGCACTTTAACATTTTAGTGTTTCACAATATCAATGACTTTAGAGATTGCATTCATGTGGATCAAAATACAATGTAAGATGCCAGTTTGAATATTGTTAAGAATGAATGATAGTCAGGCCTTATGATTTGTGACGTACCAAATGGCCTCCACATTAGTTGCTCCTGGATTGGTATGATTATAATGTTTTGATGTTCCATATTTTGTAAGATGACCCCCCCCATAACCTCTAAAGCAAAGATTCTATGTTTGTGTTCAAAAACACAAAATCGTAGAACATACATAGACTACTTGAATTGTAGTGAATGTTTCAGTGCATAATCTTTAAAAAGATGAGCTCTTTTGGGGTTTGAAGATCTTTCAAGGGAAATAAATTCCTTTGAAGTAGAAACACTGACTCAGTAAACCATATATCAAGCCCTAGGCATTGGAAAATTATTAAGATTTAAAACAGTACTCACTAAATCAATATCATTATCCCCTCCTCATTTAAAGAGTGGCGTGTCTGTAGACCTTTGGGAGGTGTTGTTTTAACCCTTTGTGTAAAACATGGTCCGAATCTCAGACAGCTGTTCGGTGAGCAGTCTCAATTGCTGCAGCCACCCCGCCTCTGCAGTATCTCTCCATGCAGAATCATCAAAGCTATTTCATCTCCTTCTTAAACCTCTGACTCGCGTGCCATTTCTGAATAGCAGTTGGCTGTTGTCACATGACTGCGCCGCAGGGACTGATCATGTTTCACTCAGATTTTACGACTCGGCCCTAGGTCCTTCTTTCGCTCCCTCCTAATCGCTTGGTGCTCTTCACGGGAAGGACAATATGTAATTGGTGCTATCATCGCAGTCCTTTTACTGGCAGCACACGCCCTCCCTGACCTTGGTGACCCGACGACACTGTCATGTCCCATGGCTGCATACCATTACCCCGCCCCATTGCTCCACAGTAATGGGAAATTGGGCATTGGAGTCTTGATTCAGCAATTGAGCACCACTTGGGGGAAAAAAAAAAACATATACTGAACTGAACCACAGGCTCTCTCCATGGCTGCTCTTCAACAATCCTGCTAACCACTGGGAATCATTAAGACATTCTTTTAATGCAATGTAATGCAGACTGAGCTCTTCTGGTGCTATAATTATCAGCACTGCATTACTTTCAGGTGAATACTGGGAGGGATGGAGGCAGGACTAAGTAAGTCATCAGCTGAGACACAATGATAACTCATCTGAAATACGAACATAGGGCAAGTGGGCTCTACCCACGTACAGGAAGTGTTTTCTGTTTCATTGTCCTATAATGTGTCATTTTACATGGGAAATCAATTACAAAATGCTTTGTCTGCTCTCCTGGCCAATTAGTCCTTCAGAAGTGTATGTATATCAGGCCATACTGACGGCATAAAGATTAAGGGAATACAAATTATTGAGAACGAATAAGGGGATTTATGAGGTGTCCAGATTTTTATGGAGTTGTGCAGATCGTAGGTTGGAAGCCCCATAGCTAAATCAGGAGATGAGGGCTTGTGCACGTGCACAGCTGCTCATGTGCAGTGGAGTGTGAGGAGAGGACATTCATGGAGGACCCAGCCCAGAGATCAATGGCAGGATAAGGCTGGCTGCAGACGCCTCCTGCTGATGTACAGGCCTTGCATGCGGCCTTCAGAGTAATCAGGGACCAGGATCAATAACCTGCACTCAATTATTAATGGGTGTCAATAATGCATGAAACACCCCCATCGTTCAGAGAAACGCCTTTCTCCTGACTGACGACATTCTCTACCTCCTCTAGGACACTCTGGGAAGTTGAAATGATGTCCTATGAATCATTTTTTAAATGTAATTAACACCTCTTATGATTTCTTAAAGTCCTTCTTATAGGAATTAGGTCAGCATTATCCAATCATCCATACTTGAATTGAATGTGCTTGTATATGCATTCAGTTGTGTAATAATCTCATACAGTACTTTCCTTCTTCCATTAAACTGTAATCAACATTTGGTAGAATATTTAATGTGTACGTCTCATCCAATAACTTGCTTCATTTTACATTTAAACTATAATTGTTTTTGTTCCATCTGAAGAATTGTGAATACTTTTACTGCAACTGAACCAGTGTTATGCTCTTGCAAAATATTTTTAATTGAGCGGCACCATAAACAACAAAACATAGGCAGATCGATAGCTTATACCTCGGAGGAATCTTTTTTTAGCTATGCGATGCAACTTCATTTAAACCAAAGCCAAACAGTCCCCTCATTTGAACAATGATATATGAAGTGAATTGATCGCTGCAAAGGATGATTAATGTTTGCCCCAAAAGGCCTAGGTGAATCATTTTGACTGCTTGTTGGTGCTGAACTGGAGCAGGGAAAAATCCATACAGAAAATATACAGCGAGAGAAGATATGCAATAGCTGAGACAGTAAACATGATGGTGATCTGTCATGTGGTTTCACTGTATTTACGTCCTGAAATGAGTTGAGCAATAGCTAGTGGAACCACAACGGAAAACCCATTTTGCAGACAGAAAATACAAAAAAAAAACATCCCTTGAGACAATGGACAACAGAAACAGTGCATGTTGACATGTTTGGTTCAATCCCTGTCTTTCAAATCATTTTTTGCAGATGTCAGGTCGCATGTGTGCTTGCATGATTCATGAGTAAATATGACCTTGCGCACAGAGAGGTCCACTGGGACACTGGGAAAAATGAGATCTATGCGCTTTGGATATTCTAAGTCTTACTGGGTATCAGTCATTTCTCCGCCTCGTCAGCCTCCTTTTGTTTGTGTTATAAGCTGAGCGGCACAGACCTGCCTGTCAGCAAAGGAGAGGGTGGAGCTGAGTGACTCATGCCTGATCTGTCCAATCACAGCATCCGCTGCAGTATCAGGCCTCAGCTGGACTTATTTAATGCAAACTCCTCGAGTGGTGTGACTGCAATGACCAGCTTGTCCCCTTGTTATTTTCTGTTCTTAATTCTCAGGTCTGCGGTGCTTCACGTACTTAATTAACTGAGAAATGCTACAACAGCTGAGGGTCTGGTTGCTAAAACAACCCATATCCTATAATCAGTGCCTCTTGCAACACTCCTTTCTTCCTTTTCTCTCTTTAACGCTCTCTATTTTATCCCTCTTTATTTGTTGCCTGATTGTCCTGAAACCCCTGGCTACCTAGAGTATATTATCTCATGACCTGGGAGTTAAACAGAGAGACCCAATCATTTTGGACATGGTGCAGATGGGATACGGATCGTGATACTTATGTCTGCCTTGTTTCTCATCTTGATATTGCTCAATCTTATGCCAGTCAGCTACTTATTATTTTATTTATTTACTATTATTATTTATTGTTTTTTTTTTTACTATATTCTCACATGTACTTTTGTCATTGAAACAGCTGCAGTTTTCCACTTTATACAATGAAAGTCCCCCATAGTTGACAGAGAATATGAAAGATTTATTTGAAAAGCAAGTAATTTCAACTACTATTTTCACCTGTAACTGCTTTACAAAATAATTTTAATTTAGTTAGTAAATGTCTTCCACTGATTTTATAATAGGGAAGCAGAAATACAGTATTGATGGTTCAAGATGCAAAAGCGCTAAGTATTTCTGAGAGAAATTATTTTGGGAAAAAATTCTAAAATATTTAATTTTGAAAATACTCTTGGAAGAAAACAGACAACAATGTAGTGTTTCATAAACTGGTTGAAAGGGGAAATGAAGACCTTGTAGTTAACAAATCTGTCATGGCTTAAAATCCTCTAGTCTTGTAGCACGTTCGAAGAAGCCCTTTGTCCACACAGGGCCTCAGCTCTGACCTCTGCTGTCACAATGCAAAAGCAGAACACTGCTCTTCCCCAGCTCTCAAACTGACCATCCCTTTCACCCACAGTTACGCTTTCCAGCCATTTGAAAGATTAAACAGGGAATCATTTTATAGAGTGTCAAGAGTTGCTTCAAGGCGCTGAAGTAATGTATAAATAGAGTCTCAGGTCACAACAAATGGGTGAATTCTATCTTTCAGTGCATACTATGTCGTCAATCCGGTGAACTCTACAAATACTCTCCTGTTTGACTGAACTAACCTGGTCTGATATGACCATCAAAATCCATGGTCTTTGAAGGGAGAAATGACATTGCAAAGTTAATGTAGCTTTGAGTGATAATCAAACTGCTGATTAAAGCCTCCAAAATATATCAGTCTTCTGTCTACTGCTGGTTAGCTAAAAGAAAATCTCAATTTTAAGATATTGAACGTTTATTCTATACACGTAGGATAAATCCTGATCACTCAATTGCCTGATTCCTGAATGTTGCCATGGACAACGCATGCAGTGAAGGCACAGTATTTTAATGTGGCTGAAACAGGTCTGAGCCCGGCAGTGAGTGATAGCCTATGCCACAGTGAGGTCCTCTCCGAGACAGCAGTGGCAAAAACTGTGCTGTGGCATGTGCAGCCCAAACCCAGACACTGTGTCTGCTGGACTGGCTATTACACAAGAAACTAAAACTATTTCAGCTGGTGTCTGTAAGGCTTTCCAAAACATCAGGCACTGTCTGGCATGACTGTAAGCTGACATCAAGGATAAAATCTGCAGCTCTGTGTTGCCTTTCAGTGCATTAAAAAAAAAACTAGAGATTGTTTTTAAGGCAAAAAAATAAATGTCTCCCCCCACCTCAACACAGCCCCCCCCATATTGATGTTCACAGGCAGTAATAGAAACATCTACAAACAATGTTGAAAGAATGTGCAAGGTTTGATGTAAATATCTTAAACGGTTTCCAAGTTCCAGCCCGGAAACAGTGGGAACGCGGACGTGAATGCGAACGCGGACGCGCCAGAAAACCGTACAAAAACAATATGTCTCCCCTCCCTCCTCGGGGTAGACATAATTCGTGCTCAGCAGGCTCGTTTTGCAGACACAGATTAAGCCTAGTCTTCGACTAAATTATACTTAATTCAACTTTGAATGGTGCTTTTCCATACAAAACTCCATTTAAACTAGGACTAAGCTTAATCTGCTTCAGTGAAACCAGCCCAATATGTATAATTCTAGGTAATAACTTCCACAAAGAAACTACATTCAATCAGGGTTTACCTAAATAATCAAGGCGACAGATCTGTCCACTCAAATGTCTCACAGTTGTTACATAAAGTATACATGAAGCATAAAGATCCTACAGCAAGACGTTACCAGTCAGAAAAGCTCAGAGGCTTTCCTGATACTGTCGGCCATGATGATGGTGCATTCTTGCGCTTCTGTATTGGTATTCCAGACAGGAGGGCTGTGCAGCACTGCCCATGCTCAGAACCTCCAAGAGCACCGAGTGACACTGGATCATCTTTGCGAGGTATATTTCTGAAAAGAGGAGTCATGTCTCCAGTCCAAAGCCGAGAACTGCAGTCAGGGAGCATCACAGCGTGTTTTGAATGATAATGAGAGCCGGCAGACGCTTATCTTTCATGAGAGAGCTCACAGTATATCTCTATTTATCTCACTACCGCCATTTACTTTTTGCTGCCTGGTAGATGATTGCCAAAAAATAGCCCGCCAAATCTGTTTAAAATGTGCAGTCTATTGTAATTTTAATGTACTTAGGTGAGTTAGCCATATCTCCTGATGTTTTCTATGTCTATAATGGTTGTAACTGTTTAGTGGCACTGAATTTATGCTTGTTTTTTCCAAGCTGTTGGTCTTATGTTTGTGAAAATTAATCAGTCGGGCTTACATTAATGCAGGTCTTTAATTTTCATTTAAATACCATGCGCAAAAAATTCATCACTTTTATTGTTTATCTGCTCTTTATATGTGATTGTTAAAAACAGTTTTTTTTTTTGTGTGCAGTCTCATACAGCTTTTAGCTCATAATTTTTTAGGCTCATCATATTTGAGGTGATTGGATCATAATAATTGATCAATTATTGAAAACACAGTGTCACATAGGGTAGCACTGTTGCAACAAGGTTTAAACCTGCTAGGGGCCATATGGAGTAGAGTTTAGATGTTCTCCCAGGGTTTGTAAGGGTTGCTGTGGGTAGTCTGGTTTCTTACCACAGTCCAAAGGCATACATGGTTGGCAGATTGTACACTGTGAATTTTCCATAGTTATGAGTATGTGTTTGACCCCTGTGACAGATTGAACAGCTGTCCTGGGTATATACCAGCCTCTTGCCCTTTGGAACCTGAGCCCAAAACTTCCCTGTGATTCTTAACAGGAATGAATGGATTACCGCACAGTGAATTGACTGCTTGACCCTTCCATTGGCTTTCCAATCTCATACCACAACTAGATCAACCTCTTTTCGTCGAACAGCTGCGCTCGATCAGTGGCACCACCCTTTAGAAGGCTAATAAATTTAGTGCATGACTGCTCAGTGCTTATCTGCGTGCTTAGTGCTTATTGGGTGGTGAGGGTGTATTTTGGTAAATTCAGATGTTGATCGAGAAAGTGAACCAACCAATGAAAAGGAATGGATTAAATAATGGATGAATATGACTACAGTATAAAAAATAATTATGATTAATTTTCCAGGTGGTTTTTGTCAAGAAATTCCAATTTAACTCAAGAAGCTAAGTGTTCATAAAAAAATAAAATAAAATATAAAAAAATAAACAATTTAAAATCAGTGATACTTCCAACAAAATCACAAAGTAAATACGTAAAAAGTAATGAGCAATCACAGTGCAGCTATAATAATGGCAATGTTGTTATGTTATCATTATGTTATCGTTTCCAATAAAACCAATATTACAAGAGAATATAGTATATGAGAAGACAAAGTTGAAGACAATAGTCATGTTGTAATTTGCCCTGGAACCCGATATCACCAGGAAAATATACCTTGTGTGGGGACTAAATGCAAGCATGTGTGAAGCCAATCGCAAGGAGTGCTACATGAACTCCCCAAAACAAAACTATGCCAACGTGGCCGAATACCAGAGGCTATTGTGTATATGGCTTTTTGTGATGTGCTCCGGTAATTTTGGCGATAGCTCAAACCATGCCAGAGGCTCCACAGCTTTGGCATAGGCAGCAAACAATAGTGAAGCTGTCCCAGATGAAGGAGATGGTTTTTAGAGAGTCGTTAGGCGAGTCATCATAATGTACATTCTGAGAAATAAACACAGGTTACTATCTAAAGACAAACCATAGCGCTAGCTTAAGCATGCAGGATTGAGCCATTGCTTCGGAGCTTGAGATGGATACCAACAGAATATCTGAGATGGTTTCTTGCTGGGCACATGCTGCTGAGATTGGGGGATTATCTTAGCGCTTGAGAGATGAGTCACAGCTTGTGGACATGAAGGAGATACTTGCAAAGTATTAGCAGTGCTGTCTGCTAGCAACATCCCCACGTAATCAGAGCACTAGCTGAGTGCATAAGAGACCTGCAAGAGCTTTTCGACTTGAGCTAGATACTAGCAAAGCACATCTGATCGCTTGCCTGCTTGGCAAAGTGCTTTACAATCATAGCACTACCCTATACATACATGACCATGCATGTTAAAATGTGAAAAAGCATTATCGGCTAAGACGGCGTGGAAAATATGCTGATTTGTTACAGCAATGTTGATGAACAAACTCAGAGTAGATGAAGAGGAAAGCGGTTCCAATCCTGGAGACTGTCAGAAAGGCTTGGGAGCTTGATCCTATAATGGAACGAGGAAGAGTACTTCCGTATATTGCCATCATTAAAGGTTACATTTCACTTTCACAAGACAAAGAGTTTTACAAGTAAATACTGACTGGTACTAAGGTGCATATAACAAGTGACAATCCAGCAACTTGCAACCTCAAAGGAGTGGGTATAAATACATCACACACACACGAGGAGGGGTAACGATGAGATGAGACGCAGCCGGTATCGGGGCGGCACGCAAGACACAAGCCAATCGAAGGGTACAACACTTTTAATAGACACGCAAGTCGCTGAATGGGAGGAGACACAGAAGGCATTCACATGAGGGTTGTGACAGGATTGTAAATGTACTTTGTGTGCAGGGCAGCAAAATGACATCTGCAAGCTGGGTGCTCTGGGGTACAAAGGAGGTACAGCATTGCGTTAGAAAATTTGTTCATGGTTCTGCTGGCAAGCACACAGAAAAACCGTTAGAACAAATAACCACGGACAGAACTGTTAGTCTGAAAGCTCACTCTGGCATGAAAACTATGGGATAATTATAGAGCAATTATATGTGTATAACACGACTTACTGTCCATAGTATTGCTGCAGTATATGCTCTGAGGGCCATCTGCTGTTTTTCTTCCAAAACAATATATTTCTCAAGTCACTTTAATTAGTTTGGCTGCTGCTGCGAAATGCACATCTAAATTATTACTGCCGGACTGCTGCTCCTAGTAAGGCCCTGTCCAAACATATACAGGTATTTTTGAAAACGTGGCATCTTCTATGCATTTCCGCCTTTCGTCCACAAGCAAAGTGTGTTTTTGGTCACCATAAATGGACCTTTTGGAAATCGCCTTCCTTAGCGAAGATTTCGGCGAACTCAATTTTTACTATTAATGTTCGGACAGAAAAAAATTGAGTCTTAGGCTCATCACATCAAAGTGTGTATGCCTTGTAGCTAGTTTTTAAGACTGGAGATTGGCTTGAATGTTCTTACATTAAATTATATCATCGCCGCTTGTTGGCGTAGCATGATCTTGACAGTGCATTTATTGCATTTTTGCATCTTCGTGTAGCTGGAAATTTTTGAAGGAAAAACCCTGTTTTTAAAAATACACATGTACAAGTGGATTTGGCCAAATCTATTTTGATGCCAGATAAATACTAGTTATCTTTCAAAAACTCTTGATATGACAGAAATTAGGGGACTTATGTAAGTTATTGAGTCCTATATTATCTTGAAGTATATTGTCAACAGCATAAGTGAGCAAATTGCAAGTGGCCATACCATAATTAGACACTCATAATTTGTTGCCACGTGGCCTTTCAGGTCACAATTTCAATTTTACTGATCCCGGAACAGTTTACGGCAAGAGGGAGGGAAAAAAATCCTTACAACCTCCGCTAATGTGTAACGGCCACCTGAGTCGAGTGCAGCAGCGATATTCCATATTACTTTAAAGGCAAGGTCTATTACAGCACAGCACCCCAATCATTGCACCCGGTAATTGAGATCTTATACTGTATTTTTATTTGAGCTGGGAGGAAGACTGACCCCTATTGGCCCACCAACTGCAGTTACAATAACAGCTTCACTTTCCCAAAATGGCTCTCAAACAAACCCACACCCGCGTATTAGCTATCATTTGGCAGGAGCAGCGCACGTCTAATCTGGCTGCAGACACAAATTGGCACCAAGTTTTCAGCAATTTGGCACCGAGAGGCCCACCATAAAAGCACAGCTCCCTATTCCCAGAAAATATTGATCAATCTTCCTAAAACCATTGAATGTGAACCTAAATACAGTTCTCACTTTTCAAGAAACCACTTGTCCAGGCTGATCGCTGGTAATTCTGGCTTTAATGCAAACAGACATCAAGAAAATAAGTGCCTGGATATCAGCTGTTTCATTAAATAATCTATCACACATTGATTTGAAACAAACAACCACTTTCAGCTAAAACAGCTTGGATTTTCTATGCTTTTTCATCTCTAAAAAGCTCTGCTTTACAAGCAAGTGCTAAACAACTAATACTATGGGCTCACTCCCTGAAGTAAAACAACAGTGCATCACCACAATATGTCTGAACATCTGCTCTCACATTGATCTCTGGGATCATACTTGAGTCACTGTCTCTATTAAAATTTTGCCTATATGTCGCAGTCTGTCTCACAAAAGGGTCCATTCTGTAGTCCTGTTAGCCTATAGAAAAATAAGCGTTTTAATAATGCTGTAAATCAGCGAACTGTATGTTTCCAAATTCCTTGCCAATGAACACTTCAGCCTGCTAGAGGCCTTTGTTGAGGGATCTGTGGGATAATCGTGGGCTGTTGTTCTCTGGCTCACTCTTTACGTAAAATAATCTCTCAGCCCACTTGCCTCTGTGAAGGAGAGCATCAAAGAACCCAAGTCTCTTGTGAATCATGAGAATTCTTATTATAATTTGATTTTTCTGGCCACTGATCCTATCCCTCGATAGGCAGGTCCTATGTATACATTGGAATACATTTTTGGTGCGAGTGTGTGTGTGTGTGTGTGTGTGTGTGTGTGCGTGCGCACGCGCACGCGCACATGTGAGCAAGTATGTGCACGCACGCGCCCATGTGTGTGTGTGTGTGTGTGTTCAACATAACACAGAATGATGGGCTATTCAATCATTTCCATTAAAAAAACAACAACAGTTATACTGTTTAATTTTCTGTTTTAAGATTATTGTGATAACTCTGGGACAGTTGAATGAAGAGTGCAAACACAATTGCATGAAAGTAACCCCATTTTCCTTTTAATTCGCTATTTCCTGAGAACACTCAAGAACATAAATCACTGAAAAGCAGCCAAAATAATGTTTCTTTAGTCATCTTTTGCTGTGCTAAAAAAACAGTGATCAAAATGGACAAAGCACATTTACTTGGGTATTGTTGTTTTCCTATTCAAATCCAAGCAAAATGATATCAGGGCAGAGAAAATTTTTATTTTATTTTATTTATTTTTTGATCTCCAGGTTTAAGAAAATTTCACTATTGCTGGCACAAACACAAAATGATAAAACCTCTGACACCAAACACAAAAGTCTCCTTCTCCCTGTCTGAGTTAAGTCTTTATTTGGCAAGGAGGGTGTAGCTGGGTGTGTTCAGTCTCCAGAATCCAATGGCAGAGTCCACATAGGTTTCAGTGTTTCAGAATCCTGTGGTGTAGATCATCTTGTGTGGTATGTAGCTGCATTGTCAGATAGTGAAACTAAAAATTCAATTCAAAAATTCAAACAGTTAAAATCCTGCCTCAGAATGTTGTTCCAGTAACCCAGGTTTGCCATTCAGCACACCTCCTCCACCACTTCCTCCACGGCAGGATTTTTACTCCCTGACCCAGGATTTTCCCGAGAGGAAGGCCTCCGGAGTGGAGTGAAGCCTACGCAAAAACTCTGTGTGAAGTCTCCCTCATATGTGTCTCTCCAGCTCACCAAAGCCACCCCAGTGGCCCTTTAACATGCATTATACAGTTACTGTGCACTGCCTGCCCTGCAGGACGCAAGCACTCCTGTCTCTAACACTCTGCAGCACCTTATACTGCTCCTGAGCTGCACCTGAGCTGTACTGAGCTCACAATGATGAAGGGCGAGATGGGAGCAGGAAGGAGGCTCATCATGCATTGGGGTCAGATATTTCTGGAAAATCGATACATTGTTCATTAGACAGTAAGATGGAGTAAAACACAAGGCAAGAATGCTGGGGGGTATGAGGACCGGAAATGTATTTAGTAAAAATAAAACAATGAGAAGAACTATAATTTATAGAGCAAAAATGGAAAGACGTGGAGGGATTTGACAAGAGATGGTACTCTAGTGAGAACGATTATGAGAGTTGGCAACAGGGGGCAGTGTGGAGCACTGAATTTTGCCAATGCAGCAGAATGATGTATAGACAGATTTACTGAGCAATCCCTTACAGCTTAATAAATATTAATGCGGCTGAGTAATGCTGGGACCTTCTGCAAGAGCTAATGCTCCTACTCAATCTGTGTGGCCTGCATGAACTCAGGACCACTGTCTCTGAAGACTGTTCACCTGTTCCATCAAACATCACAGAAGTATAAAAATCGCTGTAAACACTGTCATGTAAATGTATTTTATATGTGCATAAGTATACACACACAAACACACACACACACACACACACACACACACACATACATATATATATTCATACAACCCCAATTCCGAAATAGTTGGGACGAAGTGTAAATTGTGAATAAAATCAAAATGGGATGACTTTCAGATCACATGAGCCAATATGTTATGTACAATAGAACATAGATAACATTTCAAATGTTGAAACCAAGACATTTTACATTTTTATCCACAAAATGAGCTTATTTCAAATTTTCTGGCTGCAACAGGTCTCAAAAAAGTTGGGACACAGGCAAAAAAGGCTGAAAAAGCAATTAATTTATAAGAGAATCAGCTGAAAGAACATTTCACAAGTAATTAAGTTAACTGGCATCAGGTGTGTAAAATGATTGGCTATAAAAGGGATGTCTTAGAGAGGCTGAGTCTCTCAGAAGTAAAGATGGCCAGAGGATCTCCAACCTGTGAAGGCTTGCATAAAAAAATTGCAGAATACTTTAAAAACAATGTTCCTCAACGTCAAATTGCAAAGGCTTTGAAGGTCTCATCATCGACAGGCAATAACATCATCAAAAGATTCAGAGAAACTGGTAAAATCTCTGCACGTAAGGGACAAGGCCGAAGACCTTTACTGGACGCCCGTGATCTTCGGGCCCTCAGACGCCACTGCCTCACTCACCGGCATGATTCTGTCATTAACGTTACTAAATGGGCCCAGGAATACTTCAAGAAACCTCTGTCAGTAAACACAGTCCGCCGTGCCATCCACAGATGCCACCTAAAACTCTTTCATGCAAAAAGGAAGCCATTGTTGAGCATGATCCAGAAGCGCCGCCATGTTCTGTGGGCCAAGGCTCATTTAAAATTGACTGTAGCAAAGTGGCAAAGTGTCCTGTGGTCAGACAAGTCAAAGTTTGACATTCTTGTTGAATATCATGGGCGTCGTGTCCTCCGGGCTAAAGAGGAGAAAGACCACCCCTCCTGTTATCAGCGTTCTTTTCAAAAGTCAGCATCTCTGATGGTATGGGGATGCATTAGTGCATATGGTGTGGGACACTTGCATGTTTTAAAAAGCACCATGAATGCTGAAGGGTATATAAAGGTTTTAGAGCAACATATGCTCCCCTCCAGACGACATCTATTCCAGGGAAGGCCTTGTGTATTTCAGCAGGACAATGCAAAACCACATACTGCAGCTAATACAACAGCATGGCTTCGCAGTAGAAGAGTCTGTGTGCTGAAATGGCCTGCCTGCAGTCCTGATCTTTCACCGATTGAGAACATTTGGCACATAATTAAACAAAAAGTCTGTCAAAGGAGACTCAAAACTCTCCAGCAGCTGGAAACCTGTATTGAACAAGAGTGGGATCAAATTCCAATGGCTAAACTCAAGAAACTTGTCTCCTCAATGCCCAGACACCTCCACTCTGTGTTAATAAGAAGAGGGGATGCCACACCATGGTAAACAGGCCCCTGTCCCAACTTTTTTGAGACCTGTAGCAGCCATCAAATTTGAAATGAGCTCATTTTGTGGATAAAATTGTAAAATTTCTCAGTTTCAACATTTGCTATGTTATCTCTGTTCTATTGTGAATAAAATACTGGCTGGTGTAATTTGAAAGTTATTACGTTTTGATTTTATTCACAATTTACACTTCGTCCCAACTATTTCAGAATTGGGGTTGTATAAGCATTGAATAACGTGTACATACAACAAAAAAACTATTCAAATACTACATACTGCAATAACATCACTGATCCTTTTCCATTTCTGAAACGAGACTAATTATTATAAACCCAGCCGGTAAACAAGGGTGTATTACACTGAATAAACTGGTACATTTATTTATTTATTTATTTTTCAAAAGACACATATAGAATTAAGTAATTTTGACAAAGGAAGTTTTAATGGGTGTGGATCACTAAGTTGGACAGTAGAACATACAATATTGCCCAGCTCTAAGTTCAATCTAGAGGAAGGGTGTCAGTGCAGGATGCAGCTCAGTTGCCGAGGAAGGTTTCACACCACCACAGGAACGTTCCTTTACTTCACAACTAAAATTGAATTCATTTAACAAATTTTTTCTTGACTGCGCTGAGAACTGTTTTTCAAATTTCCACAGCAACAGTGTATCTGTGTGCTCTGCTTTAATCCTAATGCAAAAGTCTGTGAGGAAAGACAAATACTCCCTTACTCACACTATATTTGGTGGAGAAATCATTCAGTCATCCAGACTATTTAATCCAGGCCCACATATCGCAATGCTTCCCCCCATACCCTGCGAAATCCTAAGTTTATGTATTGAAAGCTGGTGTTACTGAGAAATGCTGACAACGTCGAGGGATGGTAGCTATACATTATTCACTTCAGTCATAACATAGCTCCCCTCAGAATAGGATCTGACACTTATAACCACAGAGGAAATATGATATACAAATATCATCCACTGTTGTACAATCTGTAGATTAGTGGAGGTGTGGCTGTTTAAGTGTGTTGTGCAGACTAAAATGATCACATTAGGTCTGACCACTGTGGTAATAAATCACTAACACTTCTAATATTGATGATACACAGAGGAAAGTTTAGAACTCAGCCCAGGTTCGAACAGCAACTCCCACTTTTCAACCAGCAGTTCAACCTTGCATGCATAAGCAACATGATAAAGTCGCCATTCCTGACATTTGCATTTTTATAGCAATCCGATCCCCAGTAGTGCAGGTGTGTCACAGTGCACAGCTCTCCCATCAGCTCCTCTTCCCTATTAGAATATTCTTCACTTCTGCATTAAGGCCATTGATCTGCACTCTACAGTAATATAACCTGAGCATAAACGGCAAAGATCGATTTGCCCGCCCCATCAGCAGCATATTTCCATCCCCATTCCATCTTCCAGACTCAGCTCCTCCTGGAGATCAAACACTATTTGAGATTGTGGAGAAGAGGAGACGTCTTCCCGCGGCTCCAGAGCAGCGAGTCAATACAATCTGATCTCTTTCCTCCATGCATGGCCCCTGTGGCCCTTTGCTGGGAGCAGGTAAAAACTCATTCTGTTTCACTGTCAGGAACCCTGCAGACTGTCTGATGCAGCACATTATCGCAGTGTGCCCCTGAGATGCTCCTGCTGTGCTTAAGGTGCCGACAGGTTATTTACACACAGCATCAAAGGCGGGTGTCTCACTGCTCGTCTGCACACACAAGACATCTTTTTCTGTCTTCTCAAGTTTCCTGCAGTTCTCATAAATCAATAGATATGCCACCTCAGACTGAAAAATATGTCTCTCCAAAAATGGTTACATTTGTAATTTTAATCCTACACATAGAAGAGTCAAATTGCGGATGTTTGTGTTTTGCAGCGTTTACTGCAGTTCCTGCTCTGTGAAATTGCGTTCCTATAAGGTCACACAACGCAAGGTCTGACAACAGCAGACGCCATTAACACCACTGCACCCATACGCGTGCACACACACACACACACACACACACACACACACACACATGCACAAACGTGCACACGTGTGCTCACACACACATGCATGCACACTTACAGACACACGCACACGCACACACACACACACACACACACATTTCCTATCAATGTCCCACTGGTGTTTGCTAGTTCTTTGTGTTTCTTATGTCCATCTACTTAATGGGAACACGTGGATAAGAGACATGCATTCACTGAGGGGTTGTAACATGTAACTATAGACATAATTAGGGACAACAGAAGCAACATGCTGTAAATGCAATCTGCTCAGCTGTGAGCATAAAATTCTCTTTGGGCTAAATTACTAATGTTGACAATCTAAACACCTGCTTGATCCGAGAATTAACACACTTTCAGGGTAGCATAAACTCGGCCACAATGTTTGGCCAAATCCTCTGACCTTCTCTCCAGACTGAAGTCCAAAATGGAGTCCAATCAAGGAAGAGTAGCTGTAGGCATTGTGCCATAACGGCAATTGTGTAATGGCCATGTAATCACCACTATGAAATGAAATGAAATGAAATACTGGAGCGCTGTAATGTGCCTATAATAGAAGTCGCGAATCCCTAAAATTGGGCTGAATTAGAAAAAGAATGAAAATTGAGGAAGAATGTTCCTGTAGAGCCAAGTAAAGCCATAACTCCAATTCCTCTGTGGGCTGTGTTCTATTGCACTGACTCAGAGTATAACAGTACTTCTGCACCTTGGAGGCACACTTTCCTGCTTTTACAGAAAACTATTTGAGCATTTGTCATTTTAAAGTGATTACGCCTCGCAACGTAATCTTATCTAACTGTGATTCCACTCCACATACCATACATGGCGATTCTGAAAGCCTTGAATGTTTTTTTTTTCTTCAATCGTGTTCAGGGAAAGCAGAACTTTAAAAGTCAGCTATAAAGTGAAATACAATTTTTAAAAACGTATGGAGAGTAGGATCTTCCACAAGATTAAACAAAAAAAAAATCTATTTCAGAACCGGCGCTGGCCCCGTGAACTTTATGGTTTTCATCTTGTTAATGTCACAGCAGTTCATTTTTCAAAGACCCCGCGTGTCTCTTTGAGGGCTCGCCCCCCGGTATTACTGACCTCGGACTCCTGAGGAGAACTGGGCAGAGTGGCGCTCCACGAAGAGCTGGAGCTGCTGATTGAGGTCGCAGGAGTTCAGGTCGACGTTCCACGAGCGAATCCCTGTCGAAGCCACAAGCATACAGATAGTGAGGAGTGTGATGGATCAATGTGGAGGAGTGATTCTACTAGCCTCACATTTAAGATGATCGGGAAACCAAGCTTGCTTCTACCTTCTCATTTTCATGCGTGAATAGCGGAGGTCCGACGTGTCTGTTTTTACTAACCATGTTGGGGACCACTTCCGCTCAGGGCCACACTTCAGCCAATGAAATTGTACCTAACTGGAATTTTAAACCAATCAAATTGTACATAACTAGAATTCTCTCTAACTTGGTTATGGAAAAAAAATCCGGTTTCCTGCTCGTGCTGAGTTTTAGTGAGTTTAGCGACACCCAGTGGTCATGTGTGGTCACGAAGGTTTGTTTTTGCACTAAATACTTCAGTCGGCTACTATGCGAAAAGAAGCTATTTATTCAGAGCATCATATCATGACACAACTGTGGCGGCTGGTGAACTGGCGATAGGGGAAGCAAACCCTTTCCTTAAAAATAATGATTGGTCATGACCTGTTTTCAATCATTCATTTAAATTACCATTACAGAAACTCCGAAAAATCTCAACATTATCAAGTGTAGTCAGTTTTCATTAATAACGCATACCTGTCAACTCACACGTATTCGGCGTGAGTTTTAGTGGCATATTTACGTTTCCCTGCTTTAGTCAGTAATAATCAATCAACGCATATGTAAGAGATTCTAGTGCGGAATTGAAGTCCTTGTGCATGGAGGTTTATCAATTTCACCGCGTTATGACTCCGGACTTCTAACGCTTTTTTTTTTTTTTTTTTTTACTCAGGGGTTGGAAGCAATGCATGTGTTTCATTATCGTTTAAATTTTTAAATGAAATTAGATCATTTGAAACGTCCTCATGCAATTCCATTGCTTCCAATGATCTAATTTCATTTGTTCATTTCATTACTGTTTAACATCTGTTTAATATCGGGAGTTCAGCTAACTCCTGTATTTGACCAGGAAAGGGGAGTTAGAGAAGTATGGGTTTCTGCTGGGTTTCTGAAAATAATGCATGACGTCAGTCAGCAGGTTGCTCAGCATGCTGGAGGTGATGTGCTGCTGTTTTCAGGACTCATTTGACTGGAGGAGGCTTCATTGATGCAGTGCCTCTGTGAATTTCCATTCCCCTGAGTGGCGCATTTTAGTTTCCACACAGTCCTCCTCCTCCTTCCCATTCCACCGCCCCCTGCTGTGACCTCTCCCCAATGTAAGGAGATAATCGCATCTATTTTTACACCCACTTTCCCTTTTTTCTTGTGATAGAGAGAGAACTGACCTTAGATTTCAAAAGTGCTGCGTCAATGAAATTAATGTGTTGATATATTTCACCACATTGTATAATGCATGTTAGATGAGAATATTCATCATGGCTATTTTTAGTGTTAGATTAATGCGTACATTTCCAAATCACGCACTTATTTTAATATCATCTTACACACACATACACACACGTCACACACACATGCAGACAGGCACGCACGCGTGCGTGCTGTGCGCACTCAGACATGCAAAATACACAAGCAAAATCAGACACACACGTATGATCACAGAACTACTTGCAAGTTCAGTGCAATTCATAAATATTTGATAATTGAGCGACTCATTTCACAATTTTTGGTTCTTGGATTTTAAAACAGTGATTTAAATTGGTAGCTGTCAGCATTTCGGCACTTACATCCATATCACGTGGATCCTGAAGAACTTACAGCCCTTTAATCCACTGTTCCTGTTTAACTACATATGCACTACACTGTAAATACTCATCCTCGCATTAAAAGTACAGAATCAAGCAATAATGTTTCCGCACAACATGCAAATACACAAATGCAATCAGACCCATGTGTAGACACGTGAGAACGCGCGTACACATGCCGCACTATACACAAACACACACACACACACACACACACCTACACATACACACACACAGTAAGAGGGAAGGTGCAGTGACAGCAGTGCACGGCTTGCAGAAACAGTCAGATTTAAGAGCCGTCATGGGGCCAGTGACTGGGGAAGTATGGAGTGCCCTTGAGATCGGCGCAGTGGGCAGAATCCTCTCTGACCACAGTGACCCAAGCTTTCAGGCTCATGTACCACAGTAGCACAGTGCATCAGGAACCGTGTCCCGTTTCCTATCAAGGGCAGGCCAGAAAACAACATGTGCTCAGGTGCTCAGACTGACCGGAAGGCATTTGACCCAGGTGCAATTTGATATACTGAATCCTCAGAGTGGTGATATGCCAATCCTAATTCAATGCTGGTAAAACTTAATCTGGCAGACTGTTGGTGCCATAGATTCAACATACACTTCTGATCTTCACTTGAACAAGCAACTTTTCTTCAAATCTAATTGTTGAACTGCATTTATTTACAGAAATCTCTCCTTTACCAGGAAGCGATTTACCCCTGTGTAAATCACCCCAAAATGAAAAGCTGGGGTTCATTTCTTATTCAGAAGCTCAACTAGACAGGGTCATATAGCACACTCAAAAAAAAAAAAAATGTTAGATTTACTTAATAATGTTATGTCAACTGGTTCCACAAAACTGAGTTAAGTACATTCCACTCAATGCATTTAATTAAACTGGCCAAAAATGTTACAAGTCAAATAAAGGTTACGCAAAGGAATTGCATGGAACCAGTTGACATAACATTATTAAGTAAATCTAACTAAATCTAACATATAATTTTTTGAGTACCTAAGAATCAGCATGAAAAGCTAACAACTGCATTAAATTACGAGTCAAAGGGCAAATATTGAACTGATTGAATCCCAGTCATTCACTACTTTGTTTTCCTTTGGGCTTGCTAAGACGGGCAGCTCATTGTCATTTCACACTGGCTTTGTAGTATTATATTCACACAATATCGCAAACTATCCAGGTTTTACTTATCTCCTCATAGTTTATTCCCTGTTTGATCCAATATATAATGCCAATCTCGGGAAGACATCTGATTAAACCAGCCATGCCCTGCCTAGCATTATCTTATTTGAAAGTCCTCTGCAGCCACTGTGAGCACTCTCTGTGTGCCCTCTGCCAGTGCTCAGTGATGCTGTCCATGCTCTGATGCAACCAGGAGAAGGGATTCATTGTCTCCATCACAGCACTAAGGGCACTTTTTTAATAGCTTCCTTTGTGTGGTCTCCCTGCCTGTCTCGGCCTCAAAGGAGCCAATACTATCACAATTCTCCGAAAGCGAATTTATGCCAGATGTGATTTGTCCGTAAATCCACTACCTGTATGTATTTCTGGAATTTATTCATAACCAGTCCTTTCTGTGGCAATAATATATTCCACAGGGGAGTGGAGGGATGCACCTGGGCCGACTTTCAAACATGTAGAACATTCCAAAGGCAGAGAACAATGGATCTGCTCCAGTAACAATATATGAGGAAAAGTGAAGTATTGCACAGTACTTCAATGTATCGTAATGCAATTTAAGAGTTTGTAATGCAAATCCACATAATGTTTGGACATTATAAATATTTGCGCACCCATTACCATATTTGACAGTTAAACAATATTTTTGTCATAAACTTTCTGATTTATTTATACGTACAGTATTTCTCTAAATGCATTATTTTGGTCTGCACATTTTAAATATGTCCTTCCTACACTAATGAATACTGTGTAGTAGCTAATATTCCGTCATGATTTTTGTTTTTTCTTTTAATTTACAGGAAAGTTTTGATAGATTTGGACGCTTGTCAGGAGGCCACAGTGATGCTGTGCTGGAGGCAGAGTGGCACAGTTTAGTGCAGTTTTTGCCTTGATTCTGTTTCCTGACCTCATGAGGATAAATTGAAACATACAAAAGTAGCTGTGATAACTGTTGCTCAGTAAGAAAATACATTTAATTTTAATACTGGAAGCGGTTTGCTTCCAGTTGCATAATAAGACTATTTTTGCACGTTTACTGAAGATAAGGGTTATACTTAATTTGTGAATCTGCAGCATCAAGTAATCTGTGCAGCTTGTGTATACAGTATGTATTTCTCCAGACATATAATAAAACCATTATAGCCATATAATAACCATAGCTACCGTAAACAGTGTCACTTCATAGTACCTCCAAATAGGATTAAAATACTGCTGTTCACCATCTCACAATCTTTATGCAAATGCGGCAAATAAATTTACATAATTGTTAAATCAACCCTATGAGAAAACAGGAACAATATGATTTGTTGCTCTTACTTTGCTATTTGTTAATGGATTACCTCCCAGTAATGTGGCAATGAGAAGCTAGCAAAAGCATCGGGGAGTTCAATGAAATTCTTGGAGAGGATGAATTCTGTATGATGCCAGTAACGGCGGGTTGCCTGCTGTGTGTCGGCATGAATCCAATGAGCTGATCTCTCAGGGTCAGCCACAGGGGGAAGAACTACTACAGCAAAACTGCTGACTGCTGAATTACAGGATGAGTGGAGCAGAATACCAATATGCTCATCCAACATTGTACAAACTCACACACACACACACACACACACACACACACATGCACACACACACACACACACACACACACACACACACACACACACACACACACACAAACACGCACACACGCACACACACACACACAAAAAGCATATGCACGTACACATACACACAGTTATGGACACTTACATATGCATATACAAGAATACACACATATATTTGCAGACATACACACAGAGGTGATTTTGGAGCTAATAGTAAATAGCCGAGGAAATGGTCATATCACAGAAACTATAAAATGTTCAGGAGCCAACACAGAGAGTATCAATGACGAGGTTTCTATTCTGCCAATCATTCATTCACAGAATTTTTTTTAATATGTAGAAATAAAAATTAGATGGTATTATAACCATTGCTTTACAGGAACTGCAAACATTGGCAATTTTTAGAGGAAAATTGCTAACGAAAGCAAAGGCTATTTCTCTTTATCAGTGACAATACTGATAAAGGAATGTAAATTTACCAGTCCATGATTTCGACATTGCACTTTACTGAGAACATCCATATATTGATCTATTCGAAGGTCAAAATTACTGGGCTTGCCAGCCTAAAAAAATATTTTCACAGTGCTGTGTTTCCTCAAAGATAAGTTCACCTAAATTAAGTACATGAAAATGATGTACAAATAAGCAAAGTAACTTGAACCATTTGCCTTTTTTTGTTACAGAATGGCCAGGCCTATTTTCATGCATTTGAACATTCAAGATCAATACACTGTTATTGCCATCTGAACAAGATGTTGCTGACATTTAATATAAAATGCATTTACATTCCTGTCACAGGGCTTCATTTTCCATCATAAACCCAATTACATACAGTCTAAAGAAGTAATGCTTGCAGCAGTCCACTGCTAATGCGAGATAGAAATGTGGAGCACTTCAAGCATCCATCTGAGTCAAGTCAGAATTAAACCATCTCCATAATTATCATAATTAGAAAGCAGTCGCCACAAGATGGCCTTGCTGATGAAAATGAATAGCAAGTTCCACTGTGAACAAAATGGGACTCGTTCTCTTATTGACACTATTGAACTGGATATGAGCTGATAATGATTTTTATCAATGCTGCAGAAACAACTTCATACTTGCTCACAATATTTTCCCTCATACTAATGGTTATACTCCAGCAGAATACAAGCACATTTAAGAAACTAGAGGGCACTCGGTAAAGCACGTATCTCTGCCACGCCATATATCTGTTCTTTTGGTCACAGAATGTCTTCCGGATCACTTTCAAAATCAAATCATTGAGTTTCCAAAGGGCCCAACTCCAATAACTGAGAGGTCTGCATATCTTATTTTTTATTATATTAAATATATTTTTTTTTTTTTTTTCCCCTTTGCTGGAAAACAGTGTTCCTTGGAGTTTGGCCCTTTGGAAACTTGAGGATTCAATTGAATGAACTCATCCTTAGACTACCACCTATCATCCTACCAAATTTCATGTGAAACTGTTCATAACTGTTTGAGTTATCCGATTAACCGACAGACAGATAGATGGACAGACAGACAACAAATGAGGGTGAAAACATAACCTATCATACTTTCCCATAACATTAGATGCACTTTTTTTGTTTATATTTTCACAAATATAGTATGTGTGTGAGTGAGATAGGAAGATAGATACAGAGGGAGGGAGAGAGCATGAATAAATTGTCATTGCATGTAATAAACAGTTGACAGTATTATAATTCTACAAGTTGACAGTCATGTCTTACTCCTGCTAGCTGTTTACCAAAAAAAGCAGTCAGCTGAAATTTTTAGTAGTTGAAGTTATTCTAGCTGCACTGCTAAAATGGTAGAATCCTTTGTTATTAAAAACATATTTTAAGCATGTTTAAAATGTCAGTAATTTATGGAATATATTATAATTTTGACCTGTTTTGACAAATTTTTACTTGACAACTGTGCTCATTACTGCGATCTGTTTGCCATTTTTGGGACTGTTGATGGGTCACAGCAAATTATTTAGCATGCAGCGCTAGCAAGCCCCGTGAGTGATAAAATGAAAATGAGATTTTAAACTAGAGTGTTTGAACCAGAACAACACAAGGCAAACGCAGATGTAGTGGTAGCTACACATGTAATTGTAGTGCCTGGTACTGAAAACACGAGTATGGATATTTACCTCAATTATACCTAAAGACATTATGCATAAAACATAGTCAATAAACGCGTTATATATTTTACAATATTAAACCATACATAACAGGAATCCGGCTGGTCGTTTAGTGTTCATGTGAAATGCTTAATTAATAAAACAGCTGTCGCTGCAGCGTGGTTTTTTTTTTTTTTTTGGAAAACCGGCGGGCGGTTGCTGCCTCCGCACCAGCGTTGTGTTGCCACGCGGCAATTGTTTTTGGCAGTTAACGCTGCTGAGTAAGACATTTCCATTTGGTGCACATGTGTTTGGAATGTAAATTGCATTTGTGATGCATGCTTATATCTCATTTGCATTACATGGCGCGCAAACAATTTAGAGATTAGAGGTATGTAACATTTCATGATAAAGTTGAATGCATTTATGAACTGAATGCAAATGAAAAAAAAATGGCATCAAGGAGCTGTTTTATTTGTTCTCGAGACTATAATTAGGAATACTCAAAATGCCTGATAGACTTACCCTTTTCAATGTGTTCTTTGACGGACTGGAGCTGGTGTTCCGATGCTACCTCCCCGATCACGATTAGCATGTAATACCTCCCCGGACAGAACGGTTGTGTCTCTTGTTGTTGCTGTCCAAAGTGCTGAACTTGCTCATGCCGCTCCGCGACTTCCAGTAGTGCGGTGCTCTTGCTTTCCACCACAGCCCTTGGCACATCTCGGACAGGGATTTCCATGGCAACCGTGCACCGGCCAGACGCTGGGCCCTCTTCCATTTCCATGACAACAGCAGCCGGTGCTTTGTTGAGCGATGAAAGTTTGGGGGTAGGTTCACCAGGATAGCGAATTGCTCGCATTTGGACGGATTGTCCTCCTATGATTAGCTGTTGACCGATGCGACTACTTCATGTCACAGTTAGCCAATGAGTACATTGAATTGAAATGTTTTGGCCGCAATATATAAACGCGGCACTCCTCGGGGCATTAATTTTAAGGGGGTGTTGAACCTGATGTGAGTTCCAGCACTGCATGATCGGGGGTTCGGTTCAGTTTACGTTTTTGGTCATTATCTGTCTGCAGAGCCACCGCTAAAATACGCCGTGTAACGATTCCATTCTCGGAACTAAAGCCTTCGAAATATCCAATACCAACAAACTTCAACGATCGGACGACTAGCAAATATTTACAGATTATTATGATGTATCCTGTACTATGTATTCGGCAGGGATGAAATGAACTGCTATTTCAACACCTTGACTACAAATCAGACTTCCAGCATTTGAATGTTGTTTCTCTATTTTTAGTAACAGTAGGTCCTAGAGTCCTGCAGTTTATAGCAGCTTCACAGAGGCCAAAGTTCAACAACTGAGCGGACATGGACATTAAACCCACATGATTATTTCTGGGAATGATCCCATCAGACAATATCAAGCCAGTATTAGACCAGGACTTAAAACATGCAATGCTCCAATGAGCTCAGATGGACTCACAATGTAAAAACTACACTGCCTGTCCATAAAAAGTCCCCATTTGGATTTAAATAAGCAGATACTCAAGAGCTGAAAATGGAATTATCACAGTGATGAATATGTTTCAGCTGGCAATAACTCCTCTAATCCTGACTTACTCAGTGCGTAACCTCATTTCTTAAACAAAGATGTAGGAAGACATATCTCGTGGTCATTGTAATGACGTAACTGTGTTTAAAGAAGGTGTTAAGAGGTCAGGGGACACCAGATGCAGGATCCAAAAGTGTTTATTAAAACACCAAACACAAGAGAAAGTTGGCAAATAGGCCAGAAACAAAAACACCGTGCACATGCACTGAACGAATGGGAGAAACTAAGGTGCACTGCCCAAGGCAGGGAGAAACAGAAGTACACACCCCAAGAGTGGCTAAACTGGAAAAACAAAAACTGGACCTAACTAAACTGACGGAAACACTGGGAGACTTAGACAAAGGGCAAACAAGACGTGGGCGCAACAAAACGCAAGGCTCGGGAATCGCACAAAGGAAATACTCGGGAAGGCACAGGAGCTGAGATTTCACAATGTAGCGCATAGCAAATGCAAAGTTCCGTCTGACTATAGCTTCACTCCTGCCCACAGCTTCACTCCTGCCCACAGAAATACCCACGGGAGGAGGCAGGGACTCGGAAGGCAATCTCGAATGGAAACAGAAACACATGGGATTAATAAACAAATTCACGAGAACCGGGTTAACAATAATGACTCAAGACAAGACGCTGAGACAATCAATCAAGCTCTACGGTTTAGACTGAGGTAATCTAAACGTGCCGAGTAAAAAAGCACCACGAGAGAAGCAAAGGAAAGCATAGCTTTAAATGCAGTTAATCAGGGAAAGCTTAGGAAGGAATTACAAAAGTTAGGAACACTCGCACTCGCTAATGAGTTAATAAAGGTTAATACTACGTGACGAAATATTTACAATCACCCTCAAATAAGTGCTGGTTAGTACGGGTTAGTAATGAACCTATCAGAGGACGCATTCACTCAGAGTTTAGCAAGACCCAGAATTAAGCACTGGTGGAAGTAATGAATGAAATACCGCAGCCGATTCCGAATGAGGAAACGTGATTGGACAACGAGACGCAGGCATGCTGAAGGCTGTCACATGACATCACAGGAGTTCGGGCAAGAGTGAACCAATCGTCAGACGGCGGAATGAAAGCTGAAAAATAAATCGATAGTGAGGCACGGGAGAAAAAGCAGAAGCACAAAAATAAAAGTAACAAGCACAAAGACAAAGACAGCACACGAGGCAGAACCATAACAGAGGGGCAAATTATTGGCCAGCATAAAGCTAAGAAACAGCTAAGGAGATTGCTGAAATCACTAGAATTGGTTCATGAACAGTCCAAAAATGAATTAGATCCTGGAAGAATAGAGGTGAACTATCTATATTGCAAAAGAAATGGGATGGAGAAAAATCATCGCTGATCCTGATTGGAGATCACTGAAATGCTTGGTGAGGTCTCATCATAAAAAAACAACAGCAGAACTCATGGCTATGTTTAATTATTAAAGGTAAGAGCATTTCCACAGGTATGATGTAACAAGAACTAGGAGGATTGGGACTAAACAGCTCTTTGGCCACAAGGAAGCCACTTGTTAGTGTGACTTATCAGGAGAAATCAACTTCTATTTGCCAGGGAGCATAAAGATTGGACTGTGGAATAATGGCAAAAGGTCATGTGATCTGATGAGTCCAGATTTGTTCTATTACAGAGCAATGATCATGCAGGAAAAGGAAGCCCAGGGAGTTATGCACTCATCATGCACAGTGCCCACTGTATAAGCCTTCGGAGGCAGTGCTATGATCTGGGGTTGAGCTAATTGTTCAGGTCTCGGCTCAAAAACATTATGCAGCAATAAAATAAAGTTGGCAGGCTACTTGAATGTACTGAATGATCAGGTTATCTCATCAATGGATTTTTCTAATCCCTGATGGCACAGGCATATTCCAGGATGACAATGCCAGATTTATTGGACTCTAATTGTGAGAGAGTGGTTCAGCAAGCATGAGGAATCATTTTCACACATGAACTGGCCACCGCAGAGTCCTGACTGTAACCAAATGAAAGTATTTGGGATGTGCTGAAAATGGCTTTATGGAGTGGTTTGAATCTTCAATCAATAATACAAGATTTCGGGCAAAAAAATAATGAAAGCACTGGTTGGAAACAAATGTTGTAACATTGCATAAGATTGTCAAAACAATGCCACTACAAATATGCGCTGTGATCAAAGCTAAAGACAGTAAAAAAAAAATGAATGTGTGCAACTTTTTTTGGCCAGACAGTGTAACATCATCAAGATATTGGAAGAAAGCCCTACTTAAATTTCCTCATTCTCTGCAAGGGCACATTGTTGAATAACATTACAGTAGCTGGTCAATCGTGATTCCTTTGTTTCAATGGGCAATGTTGCTTATCCTTAACATAAAGTTACCTTCATTCCAGAGCTGACCCCACAGCAAAAGGCATACTAATGGCATCTCTGAATTGACCATATCTTGCTTGTCTGAGATGATGGCTGTGTTGTATTTTAGGTCAGTGTAAGGACCCCCTGTGCCTATATTTGGGTGTATAAGAACTGATATTGGAGACAGGTGGCTATTGTTATCTCTCTGTATATTCAGGATAATATGAGCCATTCCACGTATGCTGACTTTCCCAGGAGCATCTCTGCACTGCAGCAATCAGTGCAATCAGGGAAATTATCCAAGAGTGAGAGAGAGGATAAGAATGAGAGAGAAGGCCAAAGGAAATAAACTGAGAAAGAAACAGAGGATGAAAGATGAATGAAGGCAGATAGGCAGACCTGAAAGCTCACATGAGGACTGAGAAAACATAACAAATAATCTTCCTCCTGGATACAAAATACATTTGGCTTTTTGCCTTGCCAAGGATCTATGATTTGCATTCTTTTTGTCCTCTGATCCTCCAATATTTCAATTCTGCCTTGCAATGTACCAGGTTTCCTTCTGTGAGATAATCTCCAGCTGAGAGTTTTAAAGTGAACTTAATTCAGTATATTTTCTCAGATACCTTCCAGGGGTGTCAAACTGCTGGTTTGCTTCATTCATCACTCTCAGCTGAATATCCTGCCATTCCAGAACTGCAATATGGGCATTATGATGTGATGTGAATTCCTAAGCATAAATACATCTTATAGGTGCAAAGTCAGCATTTCTGCCATTCCTTCACACATTTTACAAGTTGGAGCAAAAATATTGTGCCCTCAAATACAATTCCTGCACCTCTGCAAATGTATTGCTTATTTTAAAAAGCAGGATGCCCACTTTTCACTGTATGGCCGAGACATTTGTCATGGGAACATCATGCATAATATCTAATTGCATCGGCTCTCACTACTCTAGATCATCCAGCCCAGAATCAGTCCCTCTGCAATATTAACAAATTATATCAAGTCCAGACAATGCTAATAAAATGGTAGATGATGTTACTGTAAAAATGCAGCATCAGTCACTAATAACGTGAAGTGCAACACATACATGCACAGCGGCAAGTGCTTACACATATGAAAGGAATGTAAGCACACACACACACACATGTGCGCGCGCACGCACACGCATACAAATGAAGACGAATGTACAGTACTAGGAATGTGGGATACTGGGCGTGACTTTCTGCAGCAGCACACAGGTCTCTTAAAGGGCTTTATTAACAGCTTGACTGAGGCTGCGTGCTGCCATGATTTATCACTGCAGCCTCTTCCATTGAGCATGCTCTGTTGAATTTCTGCGCATCACATCGACGCTCTCAGTGAGTCAGCTTTTTTGCAGGCTTCAACCCTGCAGTGCCAGTTTGTAAACAGCACCCTCTACTGTCTCCTGCCAGAAAAGCAGTTCCACTTCCTCCTGAGTGTGTACTTCTATCACCAACTCAAAATCAATCCCAGCTTGTATGTGATTTGGGCCCGGATCCGGGTCGAATCTGGCCCAGATCAGCGGAAATTGGCTAAGATCTGGCCAGGAATCCTGCAAGTTGGCTGACCTGGAAGTTCTATGCTTAAAGGCTGAGATAAACATTGTGTCATAAACCTGTGTGAGATGTAAATTTGTGATGGATCGGTTTCTTTTGAGAAGCCAAATGCTGTGGCCAGAACGAAATGAAGAACAGCAAAACAAGAGACAAACACAAACAGAAAACAGAGAGAGATACTCGCGCTTCCAAGGACCCAGATCCAGTCCGTGTAACAATACGGAAGCTAAGCGAGTTAGAACGAAATGAAATGGAAAAAAAATCTCGGAAACCGAGATAAAAGAATAAGCACCAGACGGTGCTCAGAAAGAGGAAAAACAGAAAGATTCCCTTGCTATCTAGCACTTTCCTCTTTTGCAGCTAATGCCTCAACAACTTTCTCACTAGAGACCTTACCGGCTAAAGTGCAAACAAACACTGACACTCTAGCAAGGGCGGTGAGGCGGAACTAGGGATTAAATAGAATCCGGGCGCCGCCCCCAATTAATGCCAGCTGGCCCAAAGAATCCGATTGTGGGCAAAAAGATATCGTCCCGGACGAGAGCAACCAAGAAAGCTCTCAAAGCCACTACTAGCCTCACAAAACCATGACATAAATTAGTACATGTCAGAGCTCTTAGCTCTAACCGAGAGTAATCATTGAAGAACAGGTAATTCAAATGGATTTTATCATAATGCATGCCATGGTCTCAAGTTTGTCTTGTTTTCCAAGTGAGTTTTTTTTTTATTTTGAGAATAAAGAAAAGACAATCTGCCACATCACTGGCATTTCAGCACCCGTAAATGTTACAATTAGTATGATAACGCGATGCCTGGGAATAACTCAAATAAAAATAAATGCATTCATTATATTGCGGAATTTGATTTGGTTTAACTGAATTCATACTTCCAAAATAAACAATGTCATCCTCAAAATATTGAATACCATACTTTCAATATTTTTTTAACCAGCTGCTCCCTGATGACATTTTATAAGTCTGGTAGTTAGGGAGAGCATAAATTAGTGAGGGTGAAAAAAACAAGCTTTATTTTCCCCCAATACATGCATAGGGTTAAAAATGGATAAAAGCATTTGTCCTTTAATGTTTGACTATAAATTTTGACATTTTCAAACAGCTTTTGCTTGTCAAAACCACACATTTATTTTCAGATGCTGCCAGTAGTTTCCTACCAGGGAAAGAGAGCAGGCTTCTTCCACCAGACGCTCTTCAGATAGACATTGCTCCTCTGTATCCAAACAATAGCAATTGACAGAATTTATTTAACAGAAGGTGAGAAACTGCATGTTAAACAAACTTAAAGTAGATGGAGGTTAATGCTATTGGGAATATATTTAACAGGTTAATTTGATAGTAAATTTATTATTTCCATCTTACACTTACAGTTCAATTTTAATTAACAAATAAGACACCCCAAATATTTTGGATCCCAGGAACATATGTTCCAATCTGAATGCAAACAATGCGCAAATAATATGCATTATATACAGTAACAATTTTTAATTTTACTTAATACTTATTTCATGATTGGCTCCCATATTGACCTCAGTGTGCCATAATCAAAAATTCACATAATGTTTTCATGGTGCAGTGGTGCAGCGGGTAGCACCACTGCCTCACTATAAAAAAGTCATAGGTTCAAGTCCAGCTTGGAGTCTCTCAATGTGGAGCTTGCATGCTCTCTCTGTGTGAATTTATATTACACTATGTATGTATATATAATTCAGCAGCCTTCTTAACTGTCACCTGCATTTTCTCACACTTGGCCCGGCCCTAATTAGGGCCCAGTGACAGTTAAGGGGTTAAATGTTACACTTAGCATGATAATGTGGTGCCTTGGAAAAACTCAAATAAAAATAGTTACATTCATTATATTGTAGAAGTCG
This sequence comes from Gymnothorax javanicus, assembly GCA_029692085.1. Lineage (NCBI taxonomy): Eukaryota > Metazoa > Chordata > Actinopteri > Anguilliformes > Muraenidae > Gymnothorax > Gymnothorax javanicus. Next base: position 16,220,459 of record CM056209.1, on the reverse strand, counting down.
ATTTGGTTTAACTGAGTTAATTCTTTCAAAATGAACAATGTATATATATAGACACTGACACACGCACTGATCAGCCACAAGATTAAAAGCACCTGCCTAAGATAGTTAAGGTCCCCCCTCTGCTGCCAAAGCAGCTCCAACTATCTGATGTCACTTGAATTCCAAAACGTAGGGTTTCCCAGCAGAACATTTCCCAGAGTGTCACACTCCTTCCACAAGCTTGTCTTCCTCCCACTGTGCAGCATGATGCCATCTTCTCCCAGGTAAATGGTGCACATGTACATAGCTGAAGAACATGATGTAAAAGAAACGGGACCTACAGGGCCTGGCAACCTTCCTCAGCTGCTCCAAGGTCGAGTTCTGATGCTCAGATGCACATTGGGGCGCTTTTAGAGGTGGACTGGGATTTGATTGAACACTTTGACTGGTTTCAAGCTAAAAAGAGCCATAATATAGTCAAAACATGGTGATTTGGCCCTTGTCAAAGTTGTTCAGTTCCCATGTCTGCCACATCCAACACATTGAATATGAAAATAGACTGTTCACTTATAGTCTAAGATCTGTCTGCAGACCTGGACATGTGATATTGTAATGAGATAATCAATTATATTCACTGCATCTGTGAATGGTTTTAATGTTTTACATATCTATATATATATATATATATATATATATATATATATATATAAAAAAATCCAATAAATCTTAATCAGATGTTATATGCAACCTTAAAGAAACAAATAAAAATACCTTTTTCCACAATTACCCTTATGTGAATTATAACAATGGGTCTTAAAATGTTACTTTTTTAATTTCATACTTTTTAAATTTCATGTACATATAATTTCAAGCATATTTCCATATTTAAAAATGAATTCAAATGAAATTAGATAATTTGCTGCCAGTGAATTCTTTAGTGAATATCAGCCTGAAAGAGAGAACAGTAACAAAGTCATTAAAATGGGATTTTCCCACGCATGAAATCCCATTACCTCTGTTCTTTCATTTAATTAGAGATATTCCCTCAGTAATGTTCTGGTGACTGTATGCCACTGCATAAGGGTGCATCTGTCATGGTCATGGTAATGACTGGCTCAACAGCCATGAAAAATAATGTGAGGTGACACAACAAGTTAAAGCAAAAACGCATGAATTTATTTTTTTTTTAAACTCAAAATACCAAAGAACTCTGAGGTGTGGCAGTCAGTAAGTCAATAGAGTTAGCATTTGGGCATGAGTGTTAAATGGAGTGAAGTGTAGTGAGGCAAATGGAAACCAAAAAACAAGCATAGGGAGCATGGTGTACAGAGACCAGAGTTTCCCCTTTCTCTCCATCTCAACATGGAGCAAGTGGGGTGTGCCCTTATAGTATGAGAACACCGGGCCCAGGTGTCCCCAGTAATGAAACTGACCATACCCATGAGGGATCTGCAACACAAGGCACAAAGACCAAGATAAGCAGTCAGCCCAGCAGCCAACAGCCACAGTCACCATGGCAACACAATTGATTTTATCATTGTTATACTTAGAAGATTTCAGCGAGGTAATTAAACCTATTAAATGTAAAATAACACTTCCTAATATGCAAAACCAATTTTTGATTTGTCCAAACCATTCAGTTAGTTTTATTAAGCTTTACACACACTTTTCAAAGTGGTTATTTTCCATTTTTCTGCCTACAGTCGAGACAATTTCTTTTTAACGTAAGCCCCACTGGTTACATACGCTAAAATTTTCATTCCCATCTCGCTGTGTGGGTCGCAACCCATAGTTGTATTACAAAATGAAAGTGAATGCATGCAGCCACCTCATTCATCTCGTACTTCAACCTTTTAAACTCCCTAAAACTTTATAAAAACAAACACCACCAAATCGTGTATTTTCTATGTCGTTGTTGCCCTGCAACTTCTGACAAAAGTGTGCAAATATCCCGTATAAATGGTAGGGATGAACGTTGTGTAGGTGGTTGTGGAACCTGTATGAGAAATCTACATGAGATACGACGGAGTTTATACCCCCAGCCAAAAATGCATGACGTCCGCGCAATGGATAATGGGTATTACTGGCTAACCCCGATGTCGTCTGTTGGATTGTACAGGACCCCGCCATGCAGTGTGTTTTGAATTTTAATTCAGAATAATGCAAATTCAAAGATTCAACCAAATTTTAATCTGCTATACTATATCTGTCAACGTGCAAAGTTTGAAGGTTATGGCTAGTACCATTCTTGAGATATTAAGTATGAAAGGATCATGACTCACTAACTCACTTCCCTCAAGGCCATATTAGCTCGCTATCGCAGGGAGTATTATTCCTCTCACAGAAGTTTCCAGATGGCTGATTTCTGTTAAAGAACTCAAAGAAAGACTTCTTCTTATCACCCACCATCAAAAAATTTTTGAACATGATGAGAGAGATAATCGCATGCATGTATGTGTTGTCTTCTTGATAGTGGCTAAGTCTAATTTTTCAGCGGCTAGCACCTCGCACTCAGGTTGCCAAGCTGTGATATCCCGTGATGCTCTAAACTACCCGGATGACCCCAGTTGCAAATTGCGTCCATTGTTGACAACTATAATTTACCACAGACAAAAAAGGAAAAATACGAATGTAATGCTATGTGGATCCAAAGAGAGAAAATGGACTGGGCAGTATAAGCTGACTCTAATAGGTGAGAAGCAATAGCCTAATGCCTTTTGCCAGCTTTTTTTTTTTTTTACCACTGATTTGCAGTGTCCCTGAAAGATGCACCATTCCAATAGACCTTAGATGTACACTTGCTTCCCTCGCATGAAATGATGCTGTCCAACCATGCAGTAGCACGCGCACTCTGTGTGCTTTGCAGTTGGTGAATATGTTATGATTCTGCTCTGTCTGTTCTGATTCTGCCATGTTTGTTATGATTCTGCCATGTTATGTTTCTGCCATTCCCTGTTATGTTTATGATTATGTTCTGTTAGGTTTTGTCATGTTCTGTTTAGTTTTTGTACTTTGCCATGTTTTTGTTTTTGCCATTCCCAATCCACTTTTCTGTTATAGTCCGGTCCATGTTTTGCCATGCCCTGCATTGCACTTTGTCTCCCCTGTCTGGTCTCTTGTTAAGTTACAGCTTCTCCCCAGTCCCGCGTGTCACATGCTTAGGTGATTTCATGGTTTCTGGGTTTCAAACATTCCTTCCGATCTCGTTTGCTTCCTTCGCCTCTCTTTTCTATTTTACTAACCAATACTAACAGTTTGTTTTTGTTAAAGTTACTAACCCAGACTAACTTACTAACGAGCACTAGGGATTGTATAGCTGCACTTACTAATTGATTAACAAGCTCTCAGCACTCGCCCTGTTCTAGTCTCCGCCTCTTGCCTTCACTTAGTCTTTGCTGCAATTCAGCGGATCCTCCGCACCTGCTCCACTCTGTCCTGCTTCTCATTATCTGTGCACGTTAGAACTCCCTAACCGGAGCTGTATGTTTTGTCATAGGTTGTCTCGTGATCCCTGTCCACGTTTTGGCTTTTGCCAATTTTATGTGGTTAGGTTCTCCCTCATGTTTTGCTCCCACATAATTAGTCTGATCCTCTTCACCTGATCCTAATCATAGCATGTGACTTCCCTTGAGTGTATTTAAGCTGTCTTCTCACTGCAGTTCCCTGTCAGAACGTTTCCCTTGTTTACCTGTGCTGCTATTGTTTTTGTCTTGTACTCAGTGTTTCTCTTCTGACTGGACCGTCCGACCTTCGATTTTTGGCTCTGCTTTTTGGTACTTTTGTCTGCTTCTGTTTACGAACCCTTTTTGCCCGACTACGAGTTTTGTGTTCGCTGCCCTGTTAACGGTTTGGATTACGCCCACTGGATTTTGGCTTTTGCTTCTCTGACAAACCTGTGCCTGTGTACCGAACCTGTTTTTGCCCGACCACAAGTACTGTGATTGCTGCCCTGGTTTTTGACTCTGATTCTACCCTACTGGATTGTGATTTTTGGATTGTGGACTTTGTACCTTTGCCTTCTGCCCTGCGGGGGTTTTCCCCCTCGCTTAATAAACTCATCTACTGCATTGCTTGGTTCTCGCGTCTGGTTCCTGAGCGTATCCTCACAGAATAAAGCTTTCAGGGAAACTACGCTTATTTTTGTAGCCTGTTTGGCAGTGCCTTACCAATGACAAAGATTTTATGAGAATCAAAGCGGGCTCTACCACACTGTAATTGAGTCAAAGGGCGATGTTAACACTCATTTAAAATCTTATTTCCCTTACTCTAGTAGTTATGGCATCTTTCCACAGAGCAAGATGTGTTTCCCATGATTAATGTTTTAGCAAGGAAAAAGGGTGATGTCACTGACAACAAAAACAAAGTATCTGAGAGCACTCAGAGTGCATACTTCTACCAAGGCATTTGGAACTTTACCACCATCTAGTAGATTTTAATGTGTTTGGCATGTATTATTCCAATCTTCCATTCCTGCAATGGTGAGGAGTCCTTTAAAAAATTCCTGGATCCGGAATTTGATCCGGATCGCTCCCAAAATGAAATTACCTCCAGGATTGGCCAAAAGACACCTCAGGTTAAAATAATTCATAAAAATCTGTCCAGAATTTTTTTTTTCCATAATATTGCAAACAAACTGAAGGTAAGAAATAAAAATGAAGGAGGTAAAAATTAAGCAGGAACAGTTACAAGCCTTTACATTTACTAAAACTTCATTTTCAGCAGCCAAAACCCCAATGAAGTGACAAACAACAAAATTTAAGTTATTGTGCTAGCGTGCTATTTCAGTACCAGAGATACAAGGTATAAGATACAAGAATTTCAGCATGCCCAGTAGACATCTCTACCTGGATGGTCAGACATCATCTGAAGTTCAACCCTGAGAGGACGGAGCTCCTCTTCAACCCGCACCAAACTCCCCCTCCACAACAGCTTGCCATCACCGTTGATGGCACTGCAGAAGTTGCAACCTGCTCTACAAAGAACCTGGAGGTAGTCCTAGACAACCAACTGGACTTCAAGAAGCACGTCGCAGCTATAACACGGTCCTGCAGATTTCTTCTGTGCAACATCAGTAGGATTCGACCTTACCTGACCACTTACTCGGTCCAGCACCTTATCCAAGCCACCGTGATTTCCCGTCTAGACTCCTGCAACTCCTTGCTGGCTGGGCTACCATCCAGTGCCCTCAGACCCCTGCAGCTCATCCAGAATGCAGCTGCTTGTCTGGTCTTCAACCTCCCAAAGTTCTCCCATGTGACTCCCCTGCTGAGATCCCTGCACTGGCTGCCAGTTGCGGCCAGAGTTAGTCTCAAAGTCCTGACTCTGACTTATACTGCAGCAAACAAGACAGCCCCTTCCTATCTGCAAGAGATGATCATCCCATACACACCTGCCAGGTACTTCGCCCTCCTACCCTGGGTCGGAAAGCTGGTCATTCTACCAGATCACTCAGCTTCTCCCATCTTGCTCCCCAGTGGTGGAATGACCTCCCCACCTCCCTACAAACTGCTCCATCCCTGCCGCTCTTCCGCCGTAACCTTAAGACTCACTTGTTTAGACAGTTTCTGATCTGATCACCCCCTCCTGTTTTATTTTTTTTTTAAAAACTTCCTCTAATGTTTGGTCTTGATTTTCTGTTTTTTTTCTTCTTCTCTGCATGCTACTGCCTTCTGTATAGTCTTTGCTCTACATATTCATGACTTTAGTGGACTAATACTTGATGTGAATTGTACCTTGTCCAGTCTGATGAGCTGCAATGTCAGTGACCTTACTGCATGCACTTACTGTTGGTCGCTTTGGATAAAAGCATCTGCTAAATAAATGTAACGTAATGTAAGCACACACAGAGTCTAAGAAGCACAGAAAGTAAAGGCCCCAGATGCACAAGTCAAGAACATTATAGTCTCCAGCCTAGGAAATGCATACTACATTGTCAGAAAAAAACCTATGTCTCAAGCTGGAGCTTAAAGGAGCGTTGGTGCTCCAGTTTCCTTCCGTTCTCATACCCCCAAAGCTCCAGCGCAGTGATGGGGGCTCTGCGCTGTGGGTGATTTTATGGCTTTCAGATGAAACGTTACTCCGAAGTCCTTAACTCACTGTGATCATCAATGATCCAATGACACTCTTTGACATGAGTTCAGGGTTCGCTGGTGTCAAGGCCAAATTCCCAACTTGGGTCTTTTAATTTACCACATAATCACCCCATGATTTAATTGGGTATGTAAATTGTCTGCTCCCCCTTCACCTCAGCTGATGTGTGGTGAGAGGTCTGACAGAAAGATGATTGCCGTCCATCACCCAGGTGGATGCTACACATTGGTGGTTGTGAGGTGAGATTAAAGCATATGACTGTGAAGTGCTTTTAGTATATACAAGAAAGTGCAATAAATGCGTATTTATTCATATGGGGAAGTATTTACTGTCTATAACAGGGTGTTGCAATCACATGAAATGTCAGACTGAAAACAGCTCTTTCATCTTGGATTTATTTATTAGTTTGATAATCTTACCTGGGTGAAAAAGTGAAAATATCTGTCTCGGCGATTCCCAACTTTTGAACGGCAAGCAACAATATATTGTTAGACAATGAAAACGGGTCCGTGTATTCCTAATCCTCGTCCTTGGGTGGAAGCTGTTCTCAGCACGTGGTTGGATCGGTGTTTCATGCGTGCACGATTCCATACCACTACTGGGGCACACAACTCAGAGAGTTTCATGGTCAGGATGCAGACAAGAAGGATATGTTAGAGCATAGATTCTACAGTGAAGCTTAATTTTTCATAGTTGAAGTTCCTGTCATTTTTAAACGAGTGGAGGAGCTCATTTCAAACAAATTACAGGTATTTTGCAGGTATGAGATGCAAAATAATGTTCACGCCATGTCCACTCACTACGTCGTTAGTCAAATTTGGCGCATCATAACGAGCGCCAAGCATCATTTTTATACAAATTAAATGTAATAGAGCGTCTGTTTTCAACCCAACCCGTCGTAAATTCAAGACTTTAAACATACATTAATGTCTTACACACGTCCAAGCGCGCGAGGACACGCATAAAAATGCCATTGCTTCTTTAAGTGGCATTCTTGTATCCCACACCCAACCTTTCAGAAGCAGGGAGAGGGAGCGAGAGAAATTGGATGCATCGCTGTTAGCTAAATCCGGACGGGTTGAAAATTTTAAATATTAGATTCTCATGTATTAAACAAAACCTGCGACGGGAGAACCCCCGGTCTCCTAACCGAGCTGAACTTTTCGAAGGTAAATTGCGATTTAGCCATATTAACGTTAGTTTTCGAATGCCATTAAAATATATAAATTCTTTTGAGCATGAGTAACGTGATACTGGATTCTCGTCGATGAAATATTTATTTGGCATGCGAAAAATACGTTTGATCTCTCATTCAATGCGTTATTGTTCAATTGGCTTGCTGCGCAATTCTTTCTTTTGGGTGTCAACTGCATTCGGTGAACTCCCGGCATACGTGGTGCTAGCTATATGTGCTGCCTTCATTCTTCATACGTAGTTTCCGATAATTTCTCGTGTGTAGCTTTTGAATAAGACACGTTTTTGGGGAAGAGGAACTAATTTACTGATGGATCTGTTTGTTATAACAGAATGACGTTCAGTGGACTCAGACGAAACTGATAGCACAACCGACTTAACTGAGCCAATGTCTCGTACTGGAGTTCTGTCCTCCATTCTGTCTAATCTACCCTTTATTGTTTTATCGGTCGCGATCAGAATAGTTCTCAAAGCAATGTGAATAAGATGATGGAATCCTTTGTGCCCGGCTGAAATCCCAATGCTGTTCAAGATAGCAAGTACATAATTCTTCGGTTTAGAGGTCCTGTACGCGGAGCTTAACCGCCCAGAGTTCCTGCACTGAGGTGACATCCCATTTATCACATCATAGGTTGCACAGATGTACAGCAGATGACTTTGTGATTATTTTGCTCTGAAAAAATTCCAATGTTTGTGCGATGAACTTTTTCAGAAACAGGACAAATTAGGAAAAGGGCTTTTAAAATACCATGCTTTAGAATTATGTTCAAAAATACAAAAAAAAAAAAAAAAAACTGGGATCTCTAAATGTTTTAAAACATACACTCAACGTCCACTGTAGAAAGTAAACATGTACAAGCATACTCTAGCACTTTGATGCAAATGGCCCTACCTAATCTGCCAGTCCTCGAAGCAGTTACTCAATCCATAAAAGCATGCAGACGTGGTCAAGAGGTTTGGTTGTTGTTTGTGCCAAAAACAGAATGGGAAAGAAATGTGATCTCAGTGACTTTGACAGTGGAATGATTGTTGATGCCAGACAGGGTGGTTTGAGTATCACAGAAGCTGCTTACTTCCTGGGATATTTGCACTCAACAGCCTTGAGTTTACTGACAATGCTGCAAAAAACTAAACATGTAAGCATCTAGTTAGCGGTGGTCCTGTGGGCAAAAATGCATTGTTAATGAAAGGGGCTGGAGGGAATGGCCAGACTAGTCGAAGCTGACATGATCGCCAACAAATCTACTGCAACCATGTTATGCTATCTCTGGGATTTCGAGGACAGAGAGATCCTTAGAATGAATGTGCAACCGGCAACTTTGCTACCACTACATGATACTCTCAAGTCAACATGGACCAGAATTAGGAGCGTTTTCAGCTCATTGTTTAAGTTTAGTGGGAAGTAATTCAGAAATAGCTCTGTCATACCGAAGGAGATGCAGAGGAGCAGTGGTTAAGTGAGCTTGACTTGGGACTGAAAGGTCCTGAATTTGAGCCTTTGCCACGGCTTTCGCGGTGTGTTCTTGGCCAAAATACTTTACTCCCACAGTGCCTCAGTCCACTCAGGTGTATAATTGGGTTCTAGCATCCCATCTAGGGGGAGTAGCAGTACTCCTAGTTGCTTCATGCAACTGAAATGGTGGTTAAGCACCGGCCTGATTAGCCACTGAGGCTTGAAACAGACGTACTTCTGTCATACTGAGCCCATGTAAGAATGAATAATCTGTTTCAAATAAATAGGCTCATAATTAAATTGGCCTCTGTTGCGCCATGAATTACTTTGAAACTTGTAAAATAATATTCCTTGTTTTGCTTCTTCTCCAAAATTTTCACATTTCTTCAAAATATGATTTAAGATTGTAACTATTGCATCTGATTTGGGACTTTATGATCAGTATGAAAGTTTAAAGCAAAATTAGGAGTCTTTACTCTCAGGTATGTATGTTGATGTTCCATAAATTAGTGATGGAACATATATTTCTAAATTTGAAGAAAATTTTTTTATTATTATTTTATTTATTTATTTTTTACAACCCCAGCTACATATGTACTGCATAATAGTTGTACTGAGCAGATGTTGCCCTTTATCGATGATATTTAACTTGTGGCCGACAGGCAAATACAGCTTGCTGAAGGGCTGCTGGCTGTTAGCACCTGGAGAAAATAAATGAATCCATCCGGTATATTATGTGTCAATATGAAGTCAGCAATCTAATGACTAAATCCAAACTTATCCTTAGATTTTATTTGGAATTAAGGTTTGGTATTCATGTCACTTACATGTTTTTTTTTTAATACTCTATTTGTTTATTTGGATTTTTCTTTCCATATTTAAGAGCACTCCCATAGATGATAGCATTTGATGAGAACATTTAAACAGGTAGATGAATAAAATGTAGATTAAGTGCTACCACAACACATCATTCTTTTGAAAAATTCAAATATGCAATCCTAATTGATCATTACTGTTGCTAATGAACCAAATTTCCCCCAGAAGTTATTTAATGATTAATTTGAAATTAGTTATTTTCTTAGTTGCTATTAGTGGAACAAAATATTACTTTGATCAAGCCTGATTGCACGCAAAGTTTGCAGAGATCTCGCGAACCCTATAACAACACCAATTGACTGTGCTCCTAGGCCAAAAACTGTGATTAGTTGAATTCGCTGATTATCATTAAATCGTTTCCCCACCTATTTTGGACTTCAGAATGCCCCACCGTCATGTAATTACAATAGATCAGAGGGAGTCGTGTTGGATAGTGTGGACTTAAAGGCTGATGGAATATGGCAATTTTCCGCCACTTGTCAGCACTTACCTCACTGTCATCGGTTCAAGAACTTATGTTTTATTATTTCATGTAATAAGTTCCTGATCTAAATTGTTAATATAATTGGCTGCTTTAAAGGTAGTGTTTCTGTATTCTTTGCAGCTGGTACAAGAAAAATAATATTTTTTATGGATCAACCAGAATCCCATAGACAGCCTTGATCCATAGCATAGGGAACATCGGTTTCCTGAATTCTTACCAGTAGCCCTCAGTAGTCCATTGAAAAACTGAAGACGAGAGAATCTACTCAGATGCTTCGTTTCTAGGAGACTAACACTCGTGTTTTTCTGTTATCATTCCTGTTTCATAACGAATGCAGCGATTTTCAGTGTACTGTACATCACTGTGCTTCACTTTAACCTCATGCGAAGTATCTAAATCTTAATGCAATGACTATCTACATAGCCGACCTCCATTTTAGGAAAAAATGTACTTTAAACAAGGGAATATATTAACCGTAATCAGTTATTAAGTGAATAACAATCACTCGATAGATTATTAAAATATAAAAATAAGAGCGATTACAAAATGGGACGAACTGAACTATCAAATACAGTGGGACAGAATTATTTTACTGACTCACGACAAGCCAACATAGAGACGTTGTCAGCATTGTGCGACGTATCACTGGCCAATCCAAATAGCACGAAGTTTTTGTTGACACTATGACCCCTACTCTAGGCCAATCAGAGCTTTCCATGAGGTCAGGTTTGCCGCGAAACCACAGTATCAGTGGAAATGAGGTGACTATCGTTGTATCAGTGATAACTTTCAAGCCACTTGATCTGGGAATGGAGCGACATCAGTTTCGATGCACCAGGTAAGAGTCCGTTACATTATGTTTTATATATATTTGCACGAATAGACGTCATATTCTAGATGTTTCCTAGCGACATAATAATGAAGCCGGAGCCACATTGTTGATACGTTAAAGTAAGATGGCTGTTTTCGCTAGCTGGCTAGCTTCTTAGTTTGCCTTAATTGGTCAGATGGGCATATTTGGATTCTGTGATTAATAACGTTGTTTAATTGCTGCATCTGAAATATAGTCAGTTGTCTCTTTGTTTGCATGTGTGTGGTATTTGCTTGTATTTGGCAGCTTTCGTGTGTTGAGTTGCTGAAACGCTGTTTTGAGAACTTGTTTACTCATAGTTAACAGGGGGAGGGTTCTACCAAACCAGTCCGAGAGCAGCTCACAATGGGCAACATCTTGTCCCTCAACATCCTGGGGCTGCTTTTCGCATCGTCAGGCGACTGGATAGAGCAACGTGATACCCGATCTACGTTTCTTACCTATTCGATTTGGCCTTTGCGGGTTTGTTGTGACACGTGTATATTGACTTAGCTATTTTTTTAATCTGTACCGTGAGCACTTGTAAGGGATTGACCGCGGAAAGCTTCCGTAGGGTGAAATAACATCTGAATATACACCGATGAGCCAAAACTAAACCACTCCGATAAAACAAATAACGTTGAAATTTTCGTGACTTGGGCACATGTCCGGGTTTGATCGGTTCTCGTCGTCCACTTGTTGGATGTGGGACAAATGGGATCAGAGCGTCTTTGACTGCAGTCGAATCGTTTATCGATGACTGACTGGTAGTCTCTGCATGGAAAATTTTTAGGTGTAAAGTTCTAATAGGCTTTTATCACTACAGCTCGGATGAGTGTGGGTTTCTTTCGACTATGGGGTGGCACTTAGTGAACATGGGGTTGCAGAGGTGCCTGCAAAATACAGGGACAATGGGAGATTTAACAGAAAACCAGCTTAATTAAAAGAGAGCCGTGTATGAGGGATGAGGACCCTTCTCCAAATTTCTGGTTTGGTTCTTCATGAATTCCTGGTGTTGATGTCGTTTGTTTTTATGCAGTCTGTGCTGCCGTCAGACAAAAGCCAGTCTACATGGATCCTGGGAGTAATGAGCTGGAATCTGGTTTTTCCCAGTTGGGTAATCCCTGCTTGATAGTAGAAGACTCCCAACCTGACAGCGCTGCATTGGAAGAAGACCCGGACAGCAGCTATCGCTCGCTTTTAGCCCGTCGCCTGTCCAACCTGCAACCCACATCTCCTAGTCCTGTTCTGGTGAATTGATCTTCATTGGTAGCTAAGAGCACTTTGCCTTGTTTTTGCCTTCATGAAAGTGACCAGAATTATTATACCATGGTTGTTCTGCTTATGCCTCTTGGTAGAACTGTGGAGACGCAGAAAATTATGCCTTTTTAATGAGGACTTGTACGCTGTAAACTTTTTTTGGCGTAAGGGTTCATTTCTGCATTTATTCTTTCCCTTAGGAGCTGATATCATCTCCAGTGGGAAGCAGGAGCTCCCAGACTGAAAGCCTCGCAGACAGTGTGGTGAAGAACACACAGCCCAGCTCAGGTCAGGTCCTGTTTTTAATCTATGTGTCTGAAGTGCTCGGTTAAGATCACCAAAAAAAAAAAAACTCGCACGTACACCTTTATTCACCTTTAAATTTGACTTAATAACTGTTCTCCATCTAGCTTGCCTGGAATCGGCTCCGCATCCAGAAGCGAAAGAGCATAGTCAAGTTCTTGAAGTTTGCTCGCCATCTAATCAGAACTGGTATGCTACCCTCACTTGTTTTTGAGGAAGTGTTTTAAGGTGCGATGAAAAGTCATTATTTGTTGTGAGGGGGAAGGAACGGGTCATTGTGTCACACAGCTGTGTGTAAAATGGGTAATGTGAAGTAGCCAAGTCTCTGTTTACCCTCCTGTAATTTCTGCTGATCTGGCCCCGTACAGCAAATAAATTACTCATTTTTATAGATTTCCCTTAGTCAAGTCAGTAACTATTTGAACAGTAACATAATTCTTGCTTTCCGGCTCAGTAATTGAGCACGTTAACTTTGTAGGCAATGAATATGCAGTCAAAGCAGAGTCTACTAGTTGTTATTTTTTTACATCTATATCAACCATGAATGAATTACAGCCATTTCTATATTCAGTGCTCGCTGTACTTAACTTGGCGTATTTTATGAAGTTCAATTTCAGTAAAATATATTTGATCTGTTTCTCTTTTTGGGCAGTGTTGTAGCCCTTGCGACCAGGAAGTGTACTGGGGAAGAGATGGAGGTTGACTCTGGGGCTGATTCTACTACGCAGTGTGCCCAGTCTGAAGGTGGGCCTACATTTTCTTTTTACTGCCCTTTATTCTTATTTTACTCCGCTGTGTTCACTGTGGTTACACTCTGATGAGACGGTACAATTTATTTTACTTTTCTTTGTTTTGTATCATTGTGTCTTTTTGGAGTTTGACTTGTAACCATTAATTTATTGATTGTACTGATTGGCGGGAGAGGATTTGTACAAGTATATAAGGGTATACTTGGTACTTTAATTAGATCTCCTCCTACCCATTCTAAGCTGCTTCTCATTCTAAGGTGCACAGGAGAAGTTTTACTTTGGGAATGGTTGTGTGACAGATGCTTGTGTCAGTATTGTGGTGGGAACATTTGTTGAATGGAGTCGTGATCTCAACTATTTTGCCAGTAATGGAGCCATAATGGTTGCCCGTGGGTGTGTGTCTGCAGGTGGAGCGTCTCAGTTTGGCTTTCTGGAGCTGTCGGAGAGCCAGGGTCCGAGTCATAAGCTGGATGGGAGTGAGGAGAGGCAAGCTGAGGGGACCCAAACTCCAACCCCACAGACTGACAGCCAGAGGCAAGCTAAACAAGGTACATGTTTGGCTTTTAAGTGTTGATAACTTTTGAAATGATAGGCGGTCATTATGGGTCTTTCACTGAGATGATTTTTGTCTTTAAGGAGCTGAGCAGAAAACAGTTGGTGTGGCCTCCAGCAGCCAGGACAACACATCTAAAAGGTAGCTGGGTCTGACTGAAAAGTATATGTTAAAGTGCATTGGTTTGATGACTTGGCCCGCAGTTCAGCTATCATCAGACGCAACACAGTCGTGAATGCTGGTATGTTTCACCTGGGGATGACCTATAGGACCAAGCCTACTCGATCGGGAGAAGTTGAAATGTAGCAGAAGCCGATGGTTGCAGTCCATGTGCCTGGCTGTGAATTGTGGCTCTGCCTCTTCCGCAGGGTCGAGGTGAGCTCCAGCTGCCACTCCGAGTCGTCCTCTGGGGAGAGGAAGCAGATGAGCATCCAGGACCTGCTGCACGGCCAGGGCTCTGAGGCCGCTCACGAATCTGAGGACGAGGATGTGGTGCCGTCTTCCCAAGATGACCTGTTCGACCCTGAGAAGACGGGTGAGCCTTCATTCCACCTTCAGTGTTGCAGCTCGACTCCTCCGTGTGTTGGCATTGGTTGGCTAAATACCGGCTGGTCATTTCAAGGGGCCCGTTTCTTCCTCTTTCCTGGTTCCAGGAGGCAGGGTCGACAGCACAGTGACTGAGCTGGTGAGCCAGCGCTTGCCTTCATGCACCCCCGCCGGCAGCCTGCGTTTGCTGCATCTTTCAGGACATGGCATCCTGGTGCAAGAGAGCCTCTCCCAGTAAGAGCCTGGCATCCATAACACACAACTCCTCACTGACCCTCGCTCTTAGAAGTACTGTAACGCCCCACGTCTCGTAAAAATTTCCGCTTGTCCACCTGATTCAATTTGCATTGATTATTGTTTTAAGTAGGATGGAATTGCCCAAGTAACTTAGAAAAAATATTTATGAGAAAGTACATTTGTCGGTGATTGGAAAAGCATACATTATTTAGCTCGATTCTGGATCCTGTTTCACATATTTTCCCATAAATCTTTTTTGGAACAATGTAGATCCTCTCAGTTGAAATTCTTTTAGGACACACGAAGAAATTATTGATCCAGATAAGGTTTTTTAAAATTATATTATGTGACTTATCCAGCCAGTGGAGGATGGGCTCCCCCGCTGTAGCCAGGTGCCTCCTGAGATTTCTTGCCATTGGGGAGTTTCCCTCGCCACGGTTTGAGGATTTTTTTTTTCTCCTTATTAGGAGTATTTTTTCAGTTCATAAGCTATTTTGGGAACTTGGGCCGGGCATCTGCTTCTGCTATTTTGTGAGGCGTCTTTGTTACAGTTTCTCTGTAAAAAGTGTCCTACAAATGGACATGAACTGATTTATCCAGTCATCTCTAATACTCTGCATTCACTTTGGTCATCCTGTTTTTCCAAAGGAGCTCTGTTGATTTTGTAGCACCTACTCAGGACGGGTTAAGCCAAACCCCTCTCATAGTGCCTAACTCGCCCACAGCACAAGAAGGTGAACAAGGTAATTTATCCTCTACCGAGTAAAAATGGCTGACGAAATATTTGTCTCACGACATCCTTTACCTGATTGTCTCTGCATATAATGTTCTACCTTCTGTGATGTGATGATTATGAAGAAAATGAGGAGCCAATGGATACATCTCTCCCTCCTGATGAGCCAGACAGCTTAAAGAAAAGAGAAGAAGAGCCAATGGAGATGGACCAGGTGCCTCCTCGGTCAGGCTCGGCCCCCAAATCACAGCCTTCTGCCTCCACTCCAGTATCCCAGCATTCTCTGGGGCTTGTGCTGGAGAAGAACATACCTGTGCCACCCCTTCCTGAGCTCTCCCATGTAGGTGTCTCATTGTGGAAAAACATAACTGCGGTGAATTTCTGCATCAGGAGATGAGTGTAAGAATATTCCCTCTTTTTTTTTTTTTTTCTCACAGGATGTATTTGTCCCCACTCAGAGCCAGGAAATGGGAAGCAGTAGTCACCGGGCTGGAACTCTAATGAAGGGATCTCCTCTAAAGGACAGACGCTCATCACAGGAAGTTGGATCACCTCAGCCATCTCATTCGGAGGCTAAAGGCATCGCCAGCCATTCGCTACACAGCGAAGTGGCTGAGTCTTTCCAGTTGGAGCTCTCTACGCTCAGCGAGCACAGCAGTTTTGCTCAGCAAAAGTCGCTGGAGGCTGAGGACAGTCAGGCAACTCAGATAGAGGAGTCAGGAAGGCCAGCAGGGAAGTCTGCCAGCGACTCTGCTGCCTCCTGCTGTAGTTCTCAGAAGGAGGGAGGCAATGTTTGTCCAGAGCCCATCCCAAAAAGCAACCCCAGCAAGGAGAAGGGGTCCCAGATAAGTGAATCAAGTAAGACTGATAAGGTGCCTGATGGTTCGAGGGAAGCAAACTCGTCAGAGGAAGGCTCCTCACAAAGAGAATGTTCTGAGACATCCAAACCCTCCTCCCAGTCTAGGAATGTTACAAACCCTGCAGAGACTATTGACTTGACAAGAGCTGCCAATTCCCAAAAGCTGCAAACCTCCGGCTCCCAGCAGAAAGCTGAGACAATAGACCTATCTAAAAGTTCGCAGGGTCATGCTCCCCCATCTTCGGCCGTTAGTGGCTGCGTCCCTTACAGCTTATCGTCCGTTTCACAGTCTCAGTCCGTGCTGGATCTTGAAACTCAAGACATGGTCGTGGAGGTCCAGTCCAAGAGTCCGGTGGTCTGCAAAGACTCTGGGTCATCGGTAGTTATGTCAAGTCAGAAAGCTTCGCAAAAGCAGTTCACAGCGACGGGGAGCTTTGGAAATGACAGGGAGATGGAGGAGGACATGGAGGAGGAAGAGGAACGAGAGGAGACTGCAGGAGATGAGGGATCAGGACTGAGCTTGTCCCTGTCTCAGAGCCAGGCCCTCTCCCCAGAGCCTATGGAGGAGGAATGTGCTCCATCTCCCAGGGGGCAGAGTGGCCAGAAGGGGCAGGAGCAGAACACCCCCAGCAAGGAGCACAGCACCTCCAGCAGCATCATCCTTGTGGAGGAGAGCGAGAGAATCTCCCAACAGAAAGGCACCGTTGTGACCTCGCAGACTGGCTCCCAAGGAGCTTCTCTGATCTTACCAAAAGCAGGAACTGCAGTGGTCAACACTAATAAGAATACTACATCCCCCACTGGATCCCTGTCTAAAGGCCTCAGCCTTTCCCAGGACAGGCCTTCGCAGCCTGTGAAGATGGGGTCACGGGACTCCAGACACTTGGACACTAACATCCCTAGACGGTCGGCAAGCCAAGGTGCCGAGACTTCTGGGAGCAAAAGTCCCGGTGATAGCTCTGGAGGTTTGTGCATGAACGTTCTTTCTGAATGTCACCAGGTTTTTTTTTTTTTTTTTGTGAGGCATTTGCTCAATTGCTCTAATGTTACTTCTTTTTCCCCCTATGTTGGTATGTCCCTCCTCAGAAATCCCATTTCATTTCACTCTCCCAAAAGAAGGAGAATTCATTGGCCCTGTGCCCAGTGCCACACCTCCTCTGATCAGCCAATTGAAGAAGACGCCCAGACATAGTACTCCCATTGGTAGGCTGCTCTCCTGGCTCAATACAGATGCACTTGGTGCTGGGGGTCTATTTTAAGGTTGTGATTACAATAACTGCTGTGTGAAGACGTACATTTTGGATTACCATTTGCCAAACCTAGGGTTATCCTAATTCTTCGTTTATATTTTGATGTTTGGATTCACATGTAGAAATGAGTTCCTTTTCTGAGAGGTCTGCTGGTGATGTCACGAGGGAGGCCGAAATGGCGGCAAGTGAAATCTCTGTGGAGCAGAGCAGAGGGGCAACAAAGGATGACCTCACTTCCTCAGTTAACGCTGAGCCTGATGGGAAACTGAGTTTAAGGATGAAGATGGTGACCCCAGTGGAGGAAGGGAGCTCTGGCTCAGAACACTTCAGCCTACAGAGTAAGTAAATATCATCCTGTGTACTGTTTTATTTCTGTTCTTTTGTGTGAATCACAGTGTAATTTCTGTTGGTGTGCTACAAACTTCCTGTTTCTTCCACAAAATTAGAGTTTGATTAAAATTGTGAAGGAATGGATCACTTTTTCTGGATGTCTTGGTATTAAGCCGGAGATATGCTTTACGTGGTTTGCTGCTCAAGTGTTTTTTCCCCATTTTGTAAGTGTTTGAGCTTAAATTGTGCTTTTCCATTTAGAACCGGCATTATCAGAAGAACAAGGCTCTGTTTCCAAGGTTACTACTGTTGTCAAGGCTGTTACCAGGTAACGTGCCTCTGTTGCTATGCAAGGTTTCATATTGATATTAGCTCTGGTTTCAGCTGCTGATGCAGTTCATGCCTCATTTGCAAGTGTGCTATTATTATCATAATATATTGTTAGAATTATTTGAATATGCAAATGATGTGCTTAATTTTTTTTAAAAATTTTTTTAAAGGAGGTAGGAGAGATTTTTCATGACCCTGATGTGCTTTTATTTATATTTATTTATTTTTTTACAGCCCAAGGACCGGTCATTCAGTGTTCAGCCGCGTATGTGAGGCTCGCAGACAAGGGGAGGTGGAGGACCAATCCCTACCCAGCATGCCTTGCACACCTACCAGGTATTTTTTCACAATTAGGTGTCCATGTCTTGGTTTTGAAGAACCCAAGGTCATGGATTCTGCATCTTTTACCAAAAAAAATGTTAAGTACTTCAGCACCCTCTGCTGTTAGTCTTATGCAACACAACTTGACACATCCACACTGTAATTTGGCATTTTATACCATGTAACTATCAAAAGATTTTATTTTTTGATTTGAAGCAATCTATGTAGTGATTTGTAAGGTCTGGTAATTGTTGGTAAAATCATTGTACCGTGCCTTTGGTTAATTTTCTAGTCTATGAAGGTTATGGAGCTGTTAGTGTTTCAGTTTCTTAGTTTGGGCTTGCAACCTCTAGCATATCAAGCACTCAAAGCTTTGACGGTTGCAAAATTTTTGCAGTGTGCCCTGTGTGTGCATGTGCATGTGCGCGTATAAGTGCACATCTTTAGACAGCACAAAGTAGGTCCTGGAGTGTCTCTGTTGTAGCAGTCAGAGCTGGCTTACTGGTGCCTGGCCTATTTTTGAGTGGGGGGTTATTTGCTATTTTGGGCACACGTCCGCTGTCCCCAGAGAGTTAGAGAGGAGGACAGAGTTTGGATTGTGCTGCTGAGGAGCTCCTGTAAGGCCTTTCTCAAGGCTCCTGAACCCAAGTCTCACTCCCTTCCTAATTAGGACAGCAGGATGGTTGTTTTACTTCTACTGTTAGATAATTGAACTAAAAATCTGCCTGCTGCGTGGATTTGAAGTTTGTGTTGTTGCTTGGGAGAGTTTTCTTTTTTTAAATTGGATGTAGCTTGTGTAAATATTTAGGTAGATTTGATAGTTGTACAGTACACTTACATATATTGTTACGGTAAGCTCCCTGCTACAGTTTAGAAGAAAAAGCCATGTGCACTCTTCTGAATAGGCACCTGCTAAACTAGTATTCCTGGTTTTTGTTTATTTAAAAATGTCGCACAGCAGTTGAGGTCAATTTACGTGACCTTCTCCTTGGTCGACAAGTAAATACTGATATTTTTGTTCTAGGCAGCGTATATGTACGTCATTATTAATGTATTTGTTTTTGATTTATAAGTTGTTTATCCAATCTTTTGTGAATACATAGTTGTTTACCCAATATGTTTAGTCACTGCTGACTATTGATAAGTTGATATCGTGCTTTTTGTTTATTTATAAGGCTTTAAGTCCTCTGATGCCATTTCTTGTGGCCTTATTATTAATTGTTACCAAAAAATTGACAGTGCTGGTTCTGATGGTAAAGATGGTATTAATGGCACTTATTTCCTGTACAGGGGAGATCTGTTTAACTCACCTCCATCTCAGGAGAGGGCCTCTCAGAGGGGAGCTCCAAGTTCACGAGGTCATCGGCCCGCAAACCTCCCTGGCAGCAGCCTGTCAGAAAAGCTCTTCGCTAGCCCTCAGGAAGAAGGCCTGGCATTGCCGAGTACCGTTGGGAGCTCTATGCCAGAACGAGCACATCACCGTGGGTTCCAGGAGAATGAGCTTCGTACTGAACTACCAGGGGCTGGCCAAGCAGAGGGCGGGGCCAGTGTGACCATCCGCGAGGGGGAGGGGCCACAGGAAGGAGAAGCTAATGGGGTGTCAGGATTGGTCGCCAGCAGTGCTCCATCCAGGCAGAGGGCAGTATCTCAGCAGACCAGCTTTGATAGGGCCTCCATTCCCAGTCCTACCAGAAATGTAAGGGCCCTACACAGTGTGCCATAATGGGTGGGATAGCCTCTGATTTGGAATGTGAATCGTGTTACGGTACTATTCTTTCCTTATAAATGTGGGGATTGAGGGATTTTTCTTTAAGGGGAGGAGAAACCTTCTGGAAAGAAATTGTCATTTTTGGATAGAAATCATTCATACTTAGTGTATTGACAGTATATGACCTGAAATACACAAAATGTGAATTTGACCTAATTTGCATAATTAGGTCATGTGATTCAAGATGGCCGCCACCCCGATTTCACCATTATTTCTTTGCCTTATATCTCAGGACTGAAGCAAGATATTTGAATCAGGTTTTTTTATTAGATTTAGTTATGTTTACACCTTCTTCTGAACTAGAATAAAGCATTTACACATAATACTAGAGATTTAGTGGGGTAAAAGAGGATTTTGCCATTTTTCGCCCCCTCGTTATGAAATATAAATCACCATAACTCACAGACCCAAAGTGCTAAACCAAAACTTTTAGTTCAGTAGACTTCCTGATATGTACGCAGACTTCTGTCAAAATTTCATGAGAAAAGCTCCACAAATAAGTGAGATATAGTGCCTTAAATGATAGCAATCGGGGCAAAAATCAGGTTTTGAGAAAATCCAGGTTAAAGTCAAAGTACACCTACAAATCATTGTAACAGTCAACTTGGAACATTAAAATGCCCCTGAAGCATGAACCTCTCCCTCCTGCTCCCTCTGATTGTCCTGTTCTTGAGCAGATTGAAGTGATTTGCTCTTTCTTTTGGCTTTTTCAGAGTCTAGGTTGGCCTTCTCTGCCCCCCCCTAACGCTGACGATCCATCCACCTGCTCTTAATTATGAATGATTAAACTTTTAATTAAGACCAAAATTAAAATTGTGATAAAAATTGTGAAAAACCATTTTTTTGGATTTCTCCTCCCCTTAATTTTTCCTCGGTTGTGCTTGTGTGGCAGGATGGGAAATGGGCTGATCAATGCAGAAACTCTGAGGGGGGGAAAATGGCAACCATTTGAGAGCAGTCAGCATGTGTTGTGGCCCACCAGCTTCTGTCAGAACAGCCAAATTACAATGATGAGCAATAACTAATTTGTTTCATTAAATAAGAAAAAGATGGAGAAAACGAGGAAAACGTATTGTACGCGCAGCCCATGGTGTTCCTGCTGTAATGATGCCCGCGCCCTTTCTTAGTTGAGGAGTGTTAGCTGTGTGCTGGGTTTGGCTTCAGTGTATCTCGTGTCACGTTTTAGGTTCGCCGGAGGGAAATATCTCAGCAGACCAGCTTTGAGGTGACTGGGCCGCAGGTAAGTAGTAGGCAGGGTGAGGTTCTTCTTCATGAGGTCTGAGGCTGTATTCACACTGTCCTGAGATTAGGGCAAGAGCTTCTGTAGCTCGGGGCGAAGAGAGCTCATTCTATACAGTGTGCTCAGTGACCCTGGTGAAGAGCAGAGTGAGACATTCAGTGGTTTGAAATAAAATCTAAGTGACACTATCGTTAACTCCTGGATAAGCTGTTTGTGAATTAGGGACCGGTCATCCATGGCAAGATCATATTTATCTTTTTGTGCTAATGGCAAATTGATTGATTGATTGATTGATTAGTTAGTGACGCTCGAGTCTCATCGCAACACTCCTTCCTAAGCTTTGCTTATCCAGGAGTAAAAACTATCCTAACGTGCAATACTAAAATTACCTGTGTGACGGCTTCTCAGTGGATCAACCAAAACTTGATTTACATGACAATTTGGTGTCGGTAAGTTGTGACTGAAATTCAGAAAATGTAAAGGCCCTGGATTTTTTCTGTATCGATGGCTCTTATGGTGTTTAATTGAATAATAGTTGGTTTAGTACGTGAATGAAGTTCTCTTCTAGCAGCTCTTTAATGTTTACTATTAAATTGTCGAAGGCCACATAGCGCTCTAGTTTGTTTCTGTAAGGTCGATGTATTGCATTCCTTAATGTGTGTTAAAGAGAATAGGATTTTTAAATATTGGTAAACAGTAACATGGTATATTTAACTGGTGATTTGTGAGGGACTGATGCGCTGTGTTTTACAGGCAGAGCCAGAGATGCCCCCTATCCGGGCCCCTGCGGGGCAGTCTGTACACAGACACGTTCGCACCATCCGGGAGGTGCGCACCACTGTAACCCGCATCATCACTGACGTGTACTACGAGAACGGGCAGGAGGTGGAGCGCAAGGTTACTGAGGTGCGGTTTTTCAGCCTTGTGTTCTAGTGTGCCCCAAAGATAATGGAGACTTCCTGCAAGACGTGCTGTTTTATGTTTTTATACTTTTATGTATGTATGCACTGGTTTTGAGCATTTAGTGCCTGGCCTTAGCACTAGGCTGCTAAACCCTGATCCTAGAGATCTGCCATCCTTCAGGTTTTCATTTCCGACCTACTCTGGCACACCTGATTTTGCTGAGAAGTAGCTTAATAACATCTCCAGCTGTTGAGTGAGGTCTTGGATAGGGTTCTGATGAAAATCTACTGGATGGTGGATCTTCGAGAACATCGTCAGACAGCCCATCCCCTCAAGTTTAAAACCATACCCTTGTCTTCTGGTCTTTGACACAAGGTCTGGCTGTTAGTAAAACCTGGTCATCAGTAAAAATATTCGGAAGCTGAACTAAGTGAAGAAAATGTTGATGGTCTGTCAATACGAAATCTTTTTCTTCTCCAAATCGTTTGGTATGGAAATATCTGGGCAATGAGCCATTTTTTTTTTGTTATTTTGCCTCTGTATACCACCACAATGGATTTGAAACAAAGCCAACAAGATGTGATTAACGTGCAGCTCTGAAAATGGAGGACTAATTATAAAAATGGCTGTAATTCATAAATGGTTGATGCAAGATTTTTGTGAAAGCCCTTGAATTGTAGCCGAAGGTCTGCACTTTAATCACATCTTGATGCTTTCATTTCAGACCGATGGTGGTGGTGTGCAGAGGCAAAACTACAAAATTGTCATTGTCCAAATACTTTTGTACCCGACTGTCTTTCACATGGTTGGTTAGCACATATCATCATGCATTTGAAATTCTGCTGACTTGGATTAAAAGGGTGAGATTGGGGGCACATCGAGTCAGGATGGTCACTTGGTTTCCCTGACTAATTTTCGGGGTCTTCAGGAATCGGAGGAGCCGGTGGTGGACTGCCGTGTGGTGGAGAACGACACGTCGCCGTCGCGCACAGGCAGCTCCCTGACCTCGGGGGACCTGGCGGACATCAGCTCCTTCTCCTCCAAGGCCTCCAGCGTGCCGCACAGCTCCAGTGGCACCAGCAGCGGAGGCCCCAGCTCCGCCAGGAGGCCTCACTTCGTCGCCCCGTCACCCCGCGGGGCAAAATCCGCAAGGTTGGCCAAATTTCCCTTCCTCTCCTCCCTGCTTGCTCTGCCTTTTTTTTTTTTTTTTAATGTTACTAATCTTGTGTCCTCAATTCCTAACAACTTCTCTCCTGTCTTTCACTCGCATGTCTATTGACCTGTCTGACCCAGGTCCTGGAGATCTGCAATCCAGTAGAT
This sequence comes from Gymnothorax javanicus, assembly GCA_029692085.1. Classification (NCBI taxonomy): domain Eukaryota; kingdom Metazoa; phylum Chordata; class Actinopteri; order Anguilliformes; family Muraenidae; genus Gymnothorax; species Gymnothorax javanicus. The sequence goes on along the minus strand of CM056209.1, from coordinate 16,196,831 downwards.
TTTCAATTCAGTAAAACCTTAATAGTAACCTCTGGCTGTTGAATGAGGTGCCCTTTGTTTGGGTTGGAGTGAAAACATATGGATATTAGATCACCTGGGAGTAAGGGGGCGCGGCCCAGCTGTAGTGTAATCAGGAGCTCTTAAAGGTTACAGTGAAGACCTGCAGGACTGCGGAGGTTGCTCAGCTTTATCTGTTGAATGAGGTCTGCTTTTCTTAGGGTTGGAGTGGAAAAGTATGGACATTAGGTCACCAGGAGCAGGGCTGCGTGAGGAGCAGTTTGTTCAGGTTACAGTGAAGACCTGCAGGACTCTGCTCAGGTTGCTCAGCTCTCGCTGTTGAGTGAGGTGTGCTTTGTTGGGGTTGGTTTGTTAGGGTTGGGGTAGAAACCAACACAGCCATAGATCTCCAGGACCGGGGGTAGGCAGCCCGGCTTTAAGGTTTAGCTCCCTATGATCTCATCCATTTTTGCTCTGGTTGCTTCTGTGGCATCAACCAGGAAAGATATGTGACTTCCAGTAGGTTATTCAAAGGTCGTGGAAAAAATTGACCTACGCCTATGGGATTGTGATGTTGGGAAATGGGAACTTACCCAGAAATTCACAATTCACTTCAATAAAGACTGCAGTCTTTGCTTGAACACTTAAGTGATTAAAAAAATTAAACACCATGTACACTGATAGCACCTTGTCCTTTTAGGTGGATGATTGCAGTTAGATTAGAATGTTCTCAGCTTCACCTTCTGATGCTTATGTAAACATTGACACTGGCAGTCGAAAGTAATTGCGTTCTGGAGCACAGAGACCAAAATCATTTTGAAACACCAGCTCCACAAAGGGATTGAGCAGAGGCAGGGCCCTGCCCCCCCCCTCTGCCACTGCCCCACGAGCTGGGGTCAGCTTACCACTCTCGTCTGTGTGTGTGTCCCTCCAGCCCCCGGAAGGGGAGCGGACTACAGCTTAAAGCCCCGCGGGGGCGGGGGGGTTCGAATGGGATGGAAGACAGGGAACGAGCCCTGGGGATTCGGCCCCTGGTCCCTCTATCGCCCCGTGGAAGGGCCCGTCGGGGCAGGCCCCCCTCTCGTGGCCCCCTGGCCAGGTGAGGCTTCTCAGTGCTGGCAGCAGGAGGCATTGAAAGGGGCACACAGGGTCCCCCGAACTGATATCATATTTCCCATAACCCTCCATTGCACGTGCACCCTTCCTTTCATTTTCCACACTTTTCACTTTTCAGTTCCCACGATTCACTTTCCTTTTAACGTAAAAAAAAAAATTCTTTGTGGGCTTTACCCATTCTCATTAGCGTGGTTTTATGTTGAAATCATCCATCATATCCATAAATCGTGCATGTAAGAAATGCAGGCCCGGAAGTTTTTCTGAAGAGGTGGTCCCAAGGCTACATAAACCCTCTTTCCCTGATCAGAGGGGCCCTGTCTCGGGATGGCACTCGGGGCCCTCCCCTCTCTTCCTCGGAGGACGAGCCGTACACGCGAGTGCGTCCTCGGGAGCCCGAGAGCCCTCCCCAGCGCAGGACCCCGAGTGGCCCAGTTGCTACACTGGACTCGTCCCAAGACTCCAGCGGGGGAACCAGCAGCTTTGTGGGTCTGCGCGTGGTGGCCAAATGGTTCTCCAATGGATACCTCTACTCGGGCTGCATCACCCGAGACCTGGGGGCCGGCCGCTTCCGCCTGCTCTTCGACGACGGCTACGAGTGCGAAGTGCCGGGCAAGGACATCCTGCTTTGCGACCCCATCCCCGTGGAGACGGAGGTCACGGCGCTTTCCGAAGACGAGTGTTTCAGTACAGGTGAGGTCCGTGCAATACCAACTGACATAACAAAGGTTCTTCAACTTGCATTTGGAAAAACGAGCAAGTATTGTGTCACACGGAACAGACAATGGGTGGAAGCGCCTCCCAGCTCATTCGAGGCCGGACCCCTGAGGGTTTTTAATAACAGGTTTGATACTGTGCTGAAAACTGTCCAATTTTATTTGTCAAGTAAGTATTGGGTATCCTGTAGTGGGAAGAAAATGGCAAGGAAAGTTAGGCTGGATGACCAGTTTGCATTGTGCCATGCTGTGTTTTATTTGTCATGGTAAAGAAGTGTCACCGCATCAATCGATCTGGAAATGGGACTCAATTGCTCTGAAGTCTTTCCTCTACTTAATGTCCTGATTTGGGATAACTGTAGACTTCCTGTTTGTGGCTGTGTCTGCAGGTGTGGTGAAGGGCCATAAAACCGATGGCTCAGAGCTGTTCTACAGTGTGGAGAAGGAAGGCGAATGTAAGTGGTACGGCCGGATGTCTGTGATCCTCTCTATGGAGCAGGCCAACCGTCTGAGGGAGCAGTTCGGCCTGGGGCCCTACGAGCCTGCGACCCCCCTTACCAAGGCCTCCGACATCAGCCTGGGTAACTGCCACATACCAACCATCTTACCCTCAGACAAAATGGCCACAAAGTACGTTTGAAAGTGTGAAACTAAAGGTGTTGAAATTGATCGATGTCTGGTCGCGATTCCTTCACTACAGATAACCTGGTGGAGGGGAAACGGAAACGCCGAGGCAACGCGGGTGCTGGGGACACGCCCAGCCGTAGCTCCAGCAACAGCCCCAGAACCCCAGGGCCTTCTGGGAAGAGGAAGCTGATGAGCTCCAGCGATGAGATGAAGACTCCCGCTAAGCGAGGCCGCAAGTCGGCTGGTGCCAGAACCGGTATGGACGGCCCATTCATGGAGGAGCAGGATGACTGACATCACTCAGCCCCGACCCCTTTTGTTTTAAACCTTCTACAATTTTAGTGGACTTTTTATTATATTTTATCAAACCAACATTTTAAAAATGGCAGATTTAATGAATTTGTTTTTATTTTATCAAATCAGTGAAATGGTATTTATGCATTGGGAATTAAATGTAGTTCCTCTCAGTTTTAATACCCAAAGGAATATTCATGATAAGGTACTGCTGCTCTTTAAAATAAATGGATGTCCATTTTATTATTTTTGTTTTTATTTATTTTTTAATCAGTTTGTTGCCCAGAGAAAAGCGCGAGTGAAGTATTTCCAGTCGGTTGAGTATTGCTGTTTGTTGAAACTGCGTTGTGTTATCTTTTGAGCTTGGCTGAGCATCAGCTGTATTGTATTACACTCAAAAGTATAGTCCCAGAAGCCGGAAAGAAAATGCTTGGGGCATTATTCAGACTTCAAAGAACACCAGTTGCCTCTCCCTCTACTGGGCTGGTATGTCTGAAATTCATATTATCAGTGTTAACTTCTAACGGGGGGGATAAGGTTTTGCACCTCGTGGAAGTTGGTTTAATTTTGGTGTCTTGACTAACCACATTAAGGGCAAGTGTGTGTCCTTTTCCTGTCCACAGATTGTGAAACGTAGAGCATGTTCACTTTATCGATGGGTTGTGGTGTCACTCTAGATTTTCTACGAAAGCATTACCGGTTGTGCTTGGGCCTTCAGTGGGTGATGAGTGGGGTTTTAAGACCTTTCCTGTCTGCTTGCACATACAGGGAAGCACATGGATGTATGCAACACCTCTGGGAGTGGCACTGACCTTCCCTCTGACCCCAGTGACCTGGTGGAGAAGCACGGACCCCTTCCCCCTAGTGCCTCGCTTTTCCTGGGCTATGCCTTCCTGCTTACGGCCTCCTCGGAGAGGGACCGTGAGATTAACCTGATGGTGCATGAGGATGAGGGTGAGGGTCCTTAGCTGGTGGCTAACCACTTACTTGGCTTCTTTTCAGCTTCGGCCTCATACTATAGGCATTTGTTTATATTAATGTCCATTTGTGCATTGTTGGGTTCACTTAGGTCAAAGGTCAAGGTCACTAGACATGAAAATGTTTTTTTTTTTTTGTGTATTTGTGGACGAGATCTCCACAACCGCTTGGCACAAGGGCTTCATAGTTTAGGGATGTGTTTATACCAATGTCTAGTCCTGCATCTACCATGTTAGGTTCACCTGGGTCAAAGGCCACAGGATAAATGCCCCCACCTCAGGCTACCTCTTTTATTCCTGTGCAAAAATGACTTCCTCTAGTTTTTTTTTTTTTTTTATGAGCTTTAGATAACACAGCCATATTTTTAAAGTCTACTGTAGGCATTTCCACTTTAATTTTACATAGGCTTGTTGTTCTGCTCAACAGCCGAAGCAGTAAACCTTCTCATATTACAGTTGCATTTAAGTATTGTTTTCGGTAGCAGTTGACTCTAATCTGATGTATTTTTTTAGAGGATGTGCAGACTGCACCTTACAACAAGGGCTACACAGAGCAGCAGCTGGAAGCCGGAGGGGGGTTTGTTCTCCAGGACTTTAATGAAAAACAGGTGAGCACTGCAAAGATCTTTCATTGGGGACGGAATGAGTTTTTCTTCATGCTGAGTTAACTGTCCTAGACGCCCAGTTATGTGGTTCTTTTTTTCGATTTTTGTCTTTGTGCACTAATGCGATTATCAAAGCATATGTATAAATACCATAAAAAGAACCTATCTATGTGTCTTTTAAAGAAATGGGCATTATTTATTTAGTTTTAGTTGTTTAGTTTATTTATTTTAGTTGTTGCAAACATACAGTATACACAATATAAACTGGACACATTTTTTGTACAAGTTGAATAATGTTCCAGTTTTCTTACTGTCAGATAGCCAACATTTGGGCAAATGAGCCATGGAATAATCCTGCTTTAAGCCACTTTGTCATGTTATCACCTTAGTGCTAATTGGCCATTGTGCCTCTACAGTGCAAGGCAGCCTATCAGAGCCTGCTAATCGCTGACCAGCACTGCCGCACTCGGAAGTACCTGCAGTGCCTGGCGAGTGGCATCCCTTGTGTGTCCCATATATGGGTGCGGGACTGCTGCCATGACAACCAGCTGCTAAACTACAGGAACTATCTTCTCCCTGCTGGTGTGGAGCTGGAGGGCCGCATAGTGGAATGGTGAGGTCTGAACATGGCCCCTTACATTCAGGGACGTCAGAGATGAGCTGCACTGATGGACTGACCAGATTTATTTTCTGCCACCACTGATCCTTATACAGCACATTCAATTTCAGGGTTTCTTCCCCATAATAAAATATTGCACTTGCTCTGAAACCTACAGTACATGACTTGAACTTGGATATTCAAATAGGAATTGGCATATGACAGAACTAAGCACACACTGCCTAAGTTAAAGACCGTTAAACATTTAATTGTCACTTCTTCAAAGCATAATCAGATTTCTGGCGTATCTAAGCATTTGTTTTCATGAATTCTATATTGTAAGAAGGGTATGCGGTAGAAAAAGGCTTATTGGTGATTTGAGTAACCTGAAGGCCATGTTCTTTCAGGCACCCACAGCGCAGCCCATTTGAAGCTCTCAATGTGTTGCTGGTTTTGGAGTCAGCACACTTCTGGGCGGAGTTGCTGAAGATGGGCGGAGCCACCTCTGTGTGCGTCCATAAAGACGGCAGCAGCCCAGGTGGGTTCAACTGACTCATGTGGACATGTTTTCATCTGGTGAATAGGGCTCTAGGAATTTTTGTCCCCATGAACTTCTTGTCCCCAGACTCTTCGTCCCTGGATGGTTCATCCCCAATAATGTTTTGCCCTCTTCCTGCATTATAACACTATCCCTAACCTTAATCCTTATAATAGTCCTCGGGGACGAAAAATCTGGGGATGAAAAGTCCTGTAACCGTTCAACAGACCTAGCCTTAATTCAAAAACAAAAAACTGAAATGTCAGCTGGAAAACCAAAACTTAGACTGTCTTCTGGTAAAATATCCCATCAGAGTACGCTCAGTTGACATCATCTAGACTTCCAGTTGGGAAGCTGGTTGAAGATAACGGGACTCTATCGTTTATCTGGGCAGATGAAATCGCGGATACACTCGACCTGGTGGTGACGGACCAGTCGTGCCCACCCTCCGTGCTGAAGCGGGCGGAGTCACTGGATCTGCCCATGCTGTCGCCGGAGTGGGTGATCCAGAGCCTCATCTGCGGACAGCATCAGGGCTACAGCAGCCACGTCCAGTTCCGTCATGACTACTCGCCCTGATCCCATACGACCCCCCCGAACGCACACTCGCGCTTTTAATCACTGTTCCCGTGTTTTAGTGCATGCCGTTTCTGTATATAGTTTTAACTCCTCTGTTTTTATGGAAGAAAACAATAAATTGTGATTGTTTCATTTTATCAGTTTTATTAGGGTTCATGTTTAACAATAGATAACTTATTTACACTTTGTACATTTCTGAAAGGGCTATCGATGATATCGAGCAAGCCGGCCCTTTACTAAGACACCTAAATGTTGGCCATACACCAACCCATGTGACACATTCACAGGAACCTACCAAACATTCTTGAACATGAGGTCAAATTGAAATGGGAATAGGCCAGCCAGTCGTGTACAGTTGAGTAACCGACAGGAATGCATTACTGCACCATTACTGAAGTATTGGATGGGACATTGTCAGGCAGAGGCTCACAATCCAAAACTGCAGAAGAAGGGAAAAAAAAAACCTTGGATACTGTTTTCACAACCTGCCCAATAAGACTTTCAATTAGATTTTTGTTATCAGACATACCTGCCCAGGGTTCCCCCTGACTGGGTGTAGTACTTGTTGTAATCCAGCCGTAGGAGTAGCTGGGCCAGGTCTGAGTTGATCTGGTGATTGCGAACACTTGACAGGATCTTGAAAAGCAGAAAAGACTGCCGACTGAATCCCTGTAAGAAAACGGGAGAGATCCCAGAATCATAATGCAAGTCTCAAAACCAGGGAAAGTGAAATTTAAATGCCACCCATTTCTTATCTACGCTAATCTGCACCATACCTTGACCAGGATGTCCAGCTGAGCTGTACCCCTGTCATCCAGTGGTCCCAGGTTCTGACTGACCAGAGAGCAGAAGTTGTGGCATAGGTCCAGGATCTCATTCAAGCAGTGAAATACCTGGGACAAACGAGTGAAAGCAGTTTACGGACTCAGCTTCGCAAAGTCAACTCATTTGTGATAGAACAAAATGTGGAGTTGTTTACAGCAAAAGATACTTCATAGTCTTTCTTACTCACCGACTTCAGCAGTATAAAGGACTGTGCGAGAAGGTTGCTCAAGAAGTGATCGTGAGCCAGCCTAATGCTCTCGAAGTCCCGGATCGAGTTGATCTGATGCAGGAGCTGGGAGAACTGAGACTCCAATACGTCCACCTGAGAAGTAATGAAGACGGGTTGTGTCACTGCTAACAAAGCTGCAAACTAAGAATTGACTTCATGCTTTGTGGCTATGGACACCAAACCTGTAGGTAATACTGGAGGTTGTCCACCAGGAAAGCCATGTGGTTGCGCAGCCTCCACTTGACGGCGTCGGTTTGGTTGGATTTGAGATGTTTTCTCTGCATCTGCAGGGCCCAGCAGTGCTGCAGCTCGGACTGCACTCTCCGCACGCTCAGCAGATAGCGGAACACCACGTTATACCTGCGGAAGGGCAGGGCCATGTCTTGAGTTGAGGTCGACTTATATAAATCGAGGAGAGGCGTCCATGAGGTTCGGAATGAAGGGCATTGATGATGCTGACAAAGTTGAATTCTCTTGTTTTTTTACTTGACCTGCACAGTCCAACCCTACATCTGTGGATGTCCCTGAGTGTGTGACTGATTAAGTTAGGGTATTAGTCTGTTGGCTGAATCTACTTTCCCCAGTGGCAGTTGCCCTTTCAAACTTATTTGGTGTGAACATTGTCTATTAGGTCACCAAAGCGCATTGAGAAGAGATTCACATGGACACACATTAACAACAGTCACTACCAAGACCAATGCAGAAAATTCAATGAACATTTCAAATCCAGGAATTAGTATGATAGACAACACCACTGTCTCGCCCTGTAACAAACTGCCCCCAATTACAGACATAGACTATAAATGGACCAGCCATATACTAGGTTTTGACCTAGTCTTGTTCTCGAAATTTGGGATCACTCACTTCTCTAGGACAGCAGGAGTGAAGAGGATGTGCAAAGGCCACTGGACCTTGTAGGCCAGCCCCAGAGCGGCCCAGCCGGTGGGCGGCACCTCCCGAGGGGAGGTCTCCTGTGGAGGGGTGGCTCCCTCACGACCCCCAGCGACCTCTAAAAACACAACACTCAGTCATGCGTGCTTACATTATCTTCCGTTCCTTCAGCAGATACAACCAATGTACAAATCCTGAGAATGTGAAAATGACATCACTAAAAAGCCAGTGAAACCATAAAACTATACAAAAATAACAGCAACTAGAATTAATATACGGTAAGAGTCCAAGGCAGAGGAAGTAGGCGCTGTGAATCTTGATCATTAATGCCATGGTCTCTCCATCTCAGTTTCAACTCTCCGCTCAGATTTTAAACTCTGTGAGACGACTTATACCCCCCTGCCCTTATGTCAGCACTACCCTTGGTGTCTTTTCCTTGGTAGTCAATAGTCAGGTGCAGGAGTGGCAGAAGGTTGTCATCATCGAGCAACACTTTATGAGCAGCTTGCTGAAATGCAACATTGACATCTAGTGGAGAAAAAAGAAAAAACAATGAGAGAGAACATTGGGGGAGGAGATTTTGTAGATGTGTCTCATCCGGAATACAGGGGTCTTTCATACCGTGCTCGGTGACTGCCGTGGGAGGAGTTTTCAACATGTGCTGGGCGTGATCAATGAAGACCTGGAAGAGCTCTCCACGACCAAGCAAGTAGAAATCCTTAATGATCTACAAGAAAAAGCAGAATCATATTACCGATGGGAGAGAAAATTAAAAAGCAATCGTAATAAAAATGGAGATGGTGAAATTTTGCCCCGACCTTGAGTTGTCCCAGAAGGTCCGACTCCTCCACCATCAGTGTCCATAGATGCTAGAATAAAAAGACTTCCTGGGTTTGTGTTCTCCGAGGGAAAACCTGAGCTCATCTTGCTCAAGTTTTACTCTCAAGATAAAAACATCTGCCAGATGTCCATCCTACCTCAGCAACGGTGCTCCGAATTCCATCAATGAGGTTCTCAAAATCCACCAGACTGAAGAGCGGCTGCTGTTTCAGTCGATGAAGCTCAGCAGCAAATGTGTCCTCCTGGTGCTTCAGAATGGAGCCTAGTAGAAAAGGTAAAGGAACTATTTACCATTAGCAACCTGTTAATGCTATCAAAGACCTTTGGTAATCTCACCTTTCTAAGTTTAATTACCGAATCCTGCTGCAGTTTCCCTTGCCTGATGAGCAACAGTTGCAAAGACTAATTGGTAGAATGACTGTCAGATTTATTTTCAATAGTATTAGTTAATTGTACATCCCATAATGAAGTTATTAGGCATTTTTTCAGCACATGAAAGACGACCCAAAATGTCAACATACCTTTTGAATATTCAGAACTCAAGTAACTCATGAAATGGCACAGATGTGCGTAAATTAGTTTGCGAGGCTTATTAAGCAATTAGGTGCAAGAAACCGTGCTATATTGTGAATACAGTCACAGCTAAAGGGCATTGTTAAGCACGATGCACAGCGGAGTGACATTGTAAGGATGGCAATAATCTGAAGAAGTGCAAAAAATCCAAAACTTTTGTCTTCCATCTCTTGTTGAAGCATTTTTTTCACATTGCTGAAAAAAATGCCAAAATGTGAGATGGAAGTCAGTGAAAGATTTGAATTTTTTTGCACCTCTTCAGATTATTGTCATTCTTACAATGCCACATCAATTACATAAATGTAACCAATAGGAAGTCACTGTCATCATCATTTCTTAATCACTATAGGCTATTGGTCATGATTGTTCAATAAGAAAATTGATAGTTAAACTTCAACAGGATCAGCTTGAGCAGAATCATGTTGCATAAGGTGAGGCAACTGAAAGTCCTCCAAACATCTAACAGCACGGCACTGCTATTTACTAAAAGGGCCAAGTCAGTCAAGCAGAAAAGTAATAGAGGTTCACAAAATATAATGAAAAGCCACAGGAATATCAGAAGCAACACTTCATTGACATACTGGAAGCCAGGACGATTGCCCCAGCAGTAATGAATGTGAATAATTTAAGGGAGGAGGGAAGCAAACACACACCAGCACGAGACGGGTTCTGGTTGTGGTTCTCAAACATCTGGACCGACTCTCCGACAAATAGGATCTTCTCAGCCACCCGAATAGGGATGTAAGAGGGAAGCATTTCGATGCGGAGAGAGAACTGCTGCAGGGACGGTGCCAACATGTTCTCCTCCTCAATCAACCTCTGCATCAAGCCAAACAGCACAAAACCCCATTACAGTGAAGCTTCTGTCCACTCTAACAGAGAAGAGTACCTATTCTATGCAACAAACACCTTCAAACAAACCCTTTTGTTCATCCAGTGGTCGCAAAATGGGAATAACTCCCATCTCATCCTCTAAACGGTGATGAAGGGCTTGCATTCATTATTTTTTTCACAAACAAATTATTTTGCAGTTCAAATGGCACATTTGCTACCTGTTTAAAGGGGAATTCAGTTTTTGGGGACCTATGCCCATTTCCAAGGTTGTCAATTGTCAAAAATAGCCGCATTTATCCAAAAAAAAAAAAAAAAAAATGAAGAACTGGCTGGTATTCAGAACATAGGCACAGGTGCAACTAACTCGAAATGCAATCAATGGAAAGAACGGGGCGTGAAAATAAACATTCTATAAGCACATGAAACATCCACTTTCGAAGACAGAATCTCACCGAGCAGTCAACATTGCCGTCTTAAAATTAACACATTGATTACATTTTTTTTTGATCAACCATTTACATTTTTTGGCACGCTACACCCGCAAGCTTGTAAACTTTCACTTCACCTTCTGAACATACCTGTGAGCACAGCAGGTATTTCTGAAGATGTAGTTTCGTGCCTCTCAGCAAAATGAGGAACCGTTGAACTAAAAGTTAAACATCTGGCCTCTGGTGCGGATGAATCCATGAAAATAGATGAGGGTTAGGTGGCTTTACAGAAATGATAAATGAGACCTGACAGGAAATGTACTTTCTATTGAATTTCGTGTTCGAACATCAACATACACCAAAGGAGTGCTCGGAGAGTTTGTCGTCTTTAAAACACAAGTTTTATGTGCCTATGGAATGTCTATCTACGTGCCCCAGACTCCCTACTACGAGCAGTTATTTGCAGCTCCACCTCCGTGTTGAATACCAGACCATTGTTCAATTTCTTGATAAAGATGGCCATATTTCATTATTGATAGGTTCCAAAAATGGAAGTACCCTTCAAGCTGGCTCCCAAACTTTGGACACCTTTTAACTCTCTTTTAAATAATTTGTATTTTTCAGCCCTATGGGCTTATATGTGCAACGCTTGTCCCCAAAATCTGACTGACTAATCATGGTCTGGCCCAACTTTCAGACGCGGATGGCAGTCTGCTCTCCTACCAGATCCTGCAGTTCCCTCAGCTGCTTCCCGCTCAGGCCCCCGATGCCCAGGTCTTCCTCCTCTTCCTCTTGGGCTTGGGCTGCGCCCCCAGCACTCGGACCCTGCTTCACAAAGAACTCCTCGCTCTGATCCAGTAGGAGCCCATGTAGCATCCAGGCGGCAAGCTGCTTATACATCACTCCATGACACACGGCCAAAATCCTGCACAGTTATAATGGACGCTTCAGTTACACAACAAAGGGCATAAACCAGTGTTGATAACATGCACATTTAATTAATTTTACGCATATTAACCAAGGCTTTAATGAGAAACTACAGAACATGAAAACACAGTTGGGAAACCAATTTCTAGGGAAATGTGTAAACAGAATATCAGTCTCCACAGCGGTCATTTACGTTGTACTTAGTGCACATTTGGATACACATCAGCTAAAAAGTTTTCTATGGCTTTGGTTTTAGTCGATATTTATTGCACAAAACAAAAATATCACAGTTCAGCAAATAAATCACGTAATTACTATTAATGAATCACCTTGAGCTATTTAAGTCAAATTCTAGGTGTTGAATACTGCATTTAACATAGCTATGATAAGATCACTTTGTTTTATATATCAAAAAATTGTGCTTACTTTTCTAAGGCTAAGCGTACAGGTGGCAATCCCCCGCAGCTATGTTTGTACACCGTCTCCAAAATCTGGCAACCGTGGATCTGATTCGCATTTGAGAAACACAATTTAAACTGTCACCATACAGCCAAGGATGGAAAAACTATAGATTTGCATTTGGTTCATTACCCCATATTGTTGTCACGCGCGTTTGTCCAATCTCAGCGTTTTACCAAACGCGCTGCGCGATTGATTAATTGGGTATTAGCGTGGCAATTGGTAAATCAACAAAGCATTTCATTACGCAAAAATAATTTCACATTGTATACTACACTGAGACTGCTGAAATGAGGGAAAACTTCCTCTTGTAGCTAAAGACTGTTAAATTCGTCCCATCATCTGAAAATAACATCGTTGTGCTCTGCATGTACGTCACACATTTAATATCAAATTGGATAGATGCTCAGAGCGATTGACCATTCACGCAGATTGGACAAAAGCGCATGACAGCGTCATTGCTCAGGTATTACCTTCTGAGATTTGATTGTCTCCACAACCACCATGACAGAGGGGAACAGCAACTGAAACTAGAGGAGAGCAGAGATTCGCTGAGGAAGCTGGAATTATTTCAACAGAAGCATGAAAAAATTATGAGAATTAAACTAAACACAAATGAAAAGATTCAGAGTTAAACAGCATGTACTCATTGAATGTTACCTGGTCAAGCTTGTAATTCACATGAGAAATTGACAGGTGTGGATCACCAAGGAACTGAAATGAATAAAAAAGCATGCCATTGGTTTTAAAAGACAATACTTGCATTTGTAGCTTTGTCATCCTCTTTTTGCAGAACATATCAGCATGCAGTATTCTACCTCCTGTTCAAGGTCTAGTAAGGCCTGCCGATAAGGCTGCAGCACAGTATCTAAGCCTGTGCAGAAAGCCCGAAGGTAGATTCCATGCAGTCCACTTTGACTTGGTTGGGTAGGATGGTGTTCCTGTAAGAAGCATATATCGGATATGGCCAATTAAAAACAGAATAAAGCAGAAAAAAATGAACAGTACAAATCCACGAGGGCTGCCATGATCCAATTACTATCAAGCTTCATAATTCAAAAAGAATAGAAAATGGCACAAGATCAGTATATCGATTGGTAAAGGCATAGTGGTCATAGCTAATTATTACTGTAGCTGCCTGCAAGCCAAAGCTAGGCAATAACTGAACAGTTGAACTGTGATAGCCAATTGGGGCTCGCTTTCTAGAGTACTGTTCACATTTCATTTGAAATATTTCTTGATGCTCTCGATTTCAAATCCCAAATAACTCACTTGCTGGTGTACATGGCCTGTGTGCTGTTCGATAAATTCTGTGAATCGGATGTAGTCAGAGCCAAGTTTGCAAAGCCGGTTCAGCACACTAGTTTCGCTGGGATGGAGAAAGGGTAGGTTCTGGGACACCTGTGGAAAACGCAGACGAGCTCCGAAAACTTCAGTGTGTGTAGAATAAATCACACTATTCAAACACGAGAGATTCAAATAACTTATAAGAACTTTTTAGAACAAATATATGACGAAAATAAATTTAAAGAGAACAGAGCAAAGAAACCACACGGCTGGTTACCACTACAGCAAGCAAACTTGCAACTCAATAAATTTATTTTGCGTAATTCTAGCTAGCTACAAGCGATATCAACGAGGTTAGCAGCACGGATGCTTCACTAGTTTATAAGTCGGTTGGAAAATGCATTCATAATCACACAATCCTGATATATACCACCCAGTTTTTTGAACCATACAACGTTACAGCTCACAGTCAACTACTGTCTCCCGGCTGCAGACATTTACATTGCCAACAACTTCAGCTACTTGTATGAATTAGCTAACTAGCTAGACAGCTAACATTGTATCTACCTGTAAACCAGTCCTTTTATTCCATGCGAATATGGTTCCAGGGTAGCCACTCAAAGCCAACAACAGCTCATGAATCATTTTGTTTTTTTATGATTCGAATATCTGGAATGTGACAACAGTTCTAGAGGTAGAAAATAACGCGGCATCTATTCTATCCGCCGATTCTACCGCCGCATTCTGATGACGCACAATAATAATAGCGCGCTGCGCTGTGGGTGATTGTAGTTTTCAACCCGAATTCTTAACGTTAGAAATAAAGAACTACATTGAACTCATTTTGTTGGTAGCCTGTGAACATACTTTTAATTCCGTAGCCTCTTATTACGTGAAAGTTACACTTTTTTTCAGTTCTGGCAGATTTTAAGATATTTTTTCAAATTAAATTTGTCTCATAGGTCATATAATGCCACCATTTAAGACGTTCATTCCTTGTTTATTCCTCAAGTGCAGTTAATGGCATACAGTGCCGTGAAAAAGTATTTGCCCCCTTCCTGATTTCTTACTTTTTTGTATATTTTTCACACTTAAATGTTTCAGACCATCAAACAAATTTTAATATAAGAAAAAGATAACCCGAGAAAATACAAAATGCAGTTTTTAAATGATGATTTCATTTATTAAGGGGAAAAAGCTATCCAAACCTACCTGGCCCTATGTGGAAAAACTAATTGCCCCCCCTTGTTAAATCATGAATTAACTGTGATTAACCACATTTTTTGAGTCCAGTTTCACTAGCCACACCCAGGCCGGATTACTGCCAGACCTGTTGAATCAAGAAATCACTTCAATAGAACCTGTCTGACAAAGTGAAGTAGGCTAAAAGATCTCAAAAAGCAACGTGTAATGCCGCAAACTAAAGAAATTCAAGAACAGATGAGAAACAGAGAAATTGACATCTATCAGTCTGGAAAGGGTTGCAAAGCCATTTCTAAGGCTTTGGGATGCCGGCGAATCACGGTGAGAGCCATTATCCACAAATGGAGAAAACTTGGAACAGTGGTGAACCTTCCCAGGAGTGGCCGGCCTACCAAAATTCCTCCAAGAGCGCATCAACTACTCATCCCGGAGGTCACAAAAAAACCCAAAACAACATCTGAAGAACTGCGGGCCTCACTTCCCTCAGTTAAAATCAGTGTCCATGATTCAACAATAAGATAGAGACTGGGCAAAAAATGGCATCCATGGGAGAGTTCCAAGGCAAAAACCACTGCTAACCAAAAAGAACATGAAGGCTCATCTCACATTTACCAAAATACATCTTGATGATTCCCAAGACTTTTGGGAAAATATTCTGTGGACTGACGAGACATAAGTTGAACTTTTTGGAAGGTGTGCATCCCATTACATCAGGCGTAAAACTAACACAGCATTTCATAAAAAGAACATCATACCAAAAGTCAAATATGGTGGTGGTAGTGTGATGTTTGGGGCTGCTTTGCTGCTTCAGGACCTGGACGACTTGTCATAATTGATGGAACTATGAATTCTGCTCTCTGCTGGAAAATCCTGAAGGAGAATGTCCAACCCTCAGATTGTGATCTCGAGCTCAAGCACACTTGGGTTATGCAGCAGGACAATGATCTGAAACACACCAGCACGTCCACCTCTGAATGGCTTAAAAAAAACAAAATGAAGATTTTGGAGTAGCCTTGTGAAAGTCTGGGCTTAAATCCTATTGAGATGCAGTGGCATGACCTTAAACAGGCCGTTCATGCTCAAAACCCCTCCAATGTGGCTGAATTAAAATAATTCTGCAAAGAAGAGTGAGCTAAAATTCTTCCACAGTTATGTGAAAGACTCATTGCCAGTTATTGCAAATGTTTGATTGCAGTTGTTGTCACCGAGGGTGGCACAACCTGTTATTAGGATTCAGGGGGCAATTACTATTTCACATTGGCCAGGTAAGTTTGGATAGCTTTTTTCCCTTAATAAATGAACTCATCATTTAAAAACTGCATTTTGTGTTTACTCAGGTTGTTTTTGTCTAATATTAAAATTTGTTTGATGATCTGAAATATTTAAGCATGACCAATATGCAAAAAAGAAGAAATCAGGAAGAGGGCAAATACTTTTTCACAGACTGTATTTTCTTTTTTCATTTTCTATATTGATGATGTGATAGTCCACTGTAAAATTTTCCATCCAAATACCCCAATACCATTCTACATGCAGTTTATTTTTCTTGCCCGTGCCATGTGCTCTCTCTGCTGTGCCAACAGATCACCGTTTGGTTTCTCCCTTCATTGAGTTAAAATTGGTGTATGAAATTTTTTGGGAAATAAAAAAAGATCAGTGATAGATCTTATGCAGTGGCCTTATTTCATTTATTTTGGAAACTGTACTCAACAAAGGGAAGGTAATTATAATCCTTGACAGAGCTAAGCTTGTTTGCTGATTGGCACTGCAATTTCAATATTATTCCTCTTGTTATGGTCAGTGTAAAAAAAAAAATGATGTCATTTTCCCAATTAGTCTTGACTGTGAAGGGACTTTATTCACATATCCTCAAGGTGGGGCTTTTTAATGTAATACAGCGGGGCTGAACTCTCAAAGACTAAAACAAGTGAGGTCAATGTCTTGAGTGTGGGGGAGGAGATAAACAAATGCCCACTGGAGGTACTGACATGCTGTAGGTACTTTGTAATGGCATCGAGCAATACAGTTCTTTTGGATGTGAAAGCCAGTGAGTGGATTTATAAACTAGACAAGAGGCTCTCTGAGACTTCTTTGTTGTCTTGAGGAGTCAGCTGTCATTTTTTTCTATTCTTTTTACCCCTTTTTGTTGAATGCTGTTGGTACACTCAGGTACTTGAGCCGCAGGGTCAAACTACATGCAGTACAAGAACAGCTTTGAGGGCAACTGCATTAGGACCTTTGGTTTTGCAATTTTTGGGAAAAACTGCTGTGTACAGATGAGAAGAGAATGCAGGAAGTGGATAAAATTATGACTAATCTTGACAGGAATAATCTGAAGCAGTGTTCCTCATCATATTAACTGTCACTCTTGATTAATGTTCATTTAGGCGGCTTTTCTCTAATATGGAAAAATAATTTTTCAATTGAGTTGAAAAGTTGACAAGGCTTTTGAATCAAGCACTTCTGTTATTTTCTATCACTCTAGGGTTTCTACCCTCCCCCACTTGGGAATGAAAGTACTTTAACACATTACCTATGAATTTGCTCTTGCATTGCAGGTTGCTCTGGATGAGAAAATCTGGCACATGACAGTCAAATAAAACTTTGAAGCTGCTGGCTAAAGCAATGTTTGTAGTTCTGAAGGATGCTTCCTGGTTGTCTGATTTGCAATTTGATAAAATCCATTATAATGGAATATCAGAAGCATATTGGTGTAGATGATATTATCCAGATAGCATGTAAACAATGAGCAGATTATTAAATTAGGGATGTTTATTTACCCTCTATTATTAATTTTACCATCATGTATTTATTCAGACCAGCAGGGTGGAATTGGAGCCCAATTTTATGGGATACATTTAATTATATTCTCAACTCTCTGAACTAAAATTGACATTCAATTTCTCATTGACATGATTCTGTATTTAAATTCCTTTTTTGAAGTATCAATTATGCTCATTTTAATTATTTATGTGAGTAAATTTTCATTTTTCAAAGTATAATTAGTTTTCAAGGCACAAAACAATGTGAAAAAATGAGGGCAACAACTATTTGCACCCAGATCTTGATAGGCAACCACACCAGTGGCAGCTGGTTGTAAACATAAACTTAATCCATGAACAGCAGGGTGTATATTACATTGAGTGTTAATAGCACCTGGGAGCATGAAGACTATTTAAACCTGGGCGTATATAAGCACTTTAGGTATTTACACCAAAGAGTAAATAGTACTCTGTGGTACCTGGGTGCATCTAAAAATACTATTGTACCAGGGTGCAAACACAGGGGGTGCCTAAAGCTGAAATAATATTTCAATCAAAATACGGGTACTTTTAACTATAACAGGGCATGTAGACTCAGATTTAATCATTTTAAAGAGTTGGACTTTTTTATTATTATTATTATTATTATTAATAATAATAATAATAATAATAATATATTTTTTTTACAAACTAGTTACTAGTTCAGGATATTGCTATGTTGAGGACTGGAAGCTTGTTCCTGACAAATATCACAAAGGCAGCAGACTTGGAGGGGTTAACAAGAACGCGGTCCCAGTCCTGAACCCTAATTAGGATTGAAAGCCTGTCTTTGAAAACTGGAGCTGACAAACAGGACTGAATTAAGATACTTGAACTCAATCCCAATCCTAGACCCTGATTAGGATTGGAAACTTGTTTGAACGAACTAAATGACAATAAAGGTTTCTAAGAGTTTTGGCTGTCACTGAAGTGCTTGTTGCATTAGACAAAAATGAAGACGTTTTACGAACATACATATGCCTGGGATTTCAGTACAAATGTGACTTTACAATCCAGTAACTTGCACATGAATTAGAGGGCTTAAATAGTCATCACTTGCTGATTAGGAAAGGACCATGTGCCGTGATTCAGCGGAGTGGGGGGAGACGTACAACATAAACCATTCACGATACACATACACCTAACAGACATGCAAGCTGCTGAATTGTGAGGAGACACACTAGGAATTCACACGAGGGATGTGATACCGGTAACCACTTACGTTTGACAGTTCATGTCGCTTCTGTATTGAACTGTACTCTTATTCTCTGGGGCTCCGTCACTTGACATTGCATAATATTGTCAATGATCTAGATTATTGGATTTTAATCTGCCTACGCTCTTGATTCCTGGTCCAGTTCATAACAATTTCACTGATTTAAACACATTCTACAAGGAACAGTCACTTCAGGAAGACAGCCTACATCTTTAGTACCACCTCAATTTTAAATCCAAAAACTTACTGCATTCTTACATTTAATCAGCCAATTGAGTATCCCCTTTTTTAGTTAACATGGCCCATAAATCACTATTCTTCCATATTTTCCAGGGACTCCCTACTTTGGTTTGAGAAACCAAAAGTGGGTTTGGTCTTTGAAAGCAAATGTAAATTTCTGCTTTGGTCCCCGAAAGTCATTGAACGCTAGACTAAACAGAGTTAGTGCATTATCCTGTTAAAACTATACCGTAACATTGGTCTGAAAAAATAGTATGGTGGTCTTAATTTCTTTCGCATTTCCCCTTTGTCCCTGAGTGAACACAAGTACTGCATATTTTCCTGAAAAATAACAATCCTGCCTCTTGATATTTTTTGCTGCTATTGCAGTGGTTTTTAGACCAGTCTTGTTTGCAGATCTTCCTGAGAATTTGATGGAATCATGTTTTACTCCACTGTTCGAGATTAAATTTTTTTGGTATTCCTGACAACATATAAAGAGGCAAAGCTCTTGCACAGGGCCCACACTACATCTCTGCAATCTATGGAGAGGGTCAGGGCATCCTGTTTTTCATTTGGTGTCAAATCTCTAAGCCTCAGAGAGCAAGCAAGGCTAAGTTAGAAGCGGCCAGGACAGGGCTCCTGTGATCTGGAAAAACCTAGTGAATTTATCAGTGGCAAGTATTCTTGCAACTGAACAAAAACCTTTAGATTCTGGACTTTTCCCAACCGGAAAAAAAAAAAAAAAACTAAAAACTTGATTTTGACAGTTCAAATAACTCTAATAGCTAGCATTTTAAGATTCTCACCACTCTTAATTACTGCAAATGAGGTTCAAACTCAGTTTCTCCCAAAAATGACATATGTGTACTAGGTTTTTCCAGATCACAGGAGAGGGTCTCCCAGAAGGATGAAGCCCTCATAGAAATTGCTTGAGAATGTCAAGCATGACATCGGTTGGGAATATCCTCTGAGGCATTGCAGCTTAAAAATTTGCACAGCCACACTGATAAAAAATGAACATTTTAAAAAGAACAAGCATTTCTACGGACCATTTTATAAACCATATGTGTCTTGATGATGACCAAACTCTGGCCAAATTGAATCATCTGTCAAAGCATATAAACAGATCTCATGTGAAAGGTAATAAGCAGTGAGTGGACATTCTTTGCTTTTTGGTTGTCTATTTTACTACCCACACCTCAGAAAAATGTATGTGTGTGTGTGTGTGTGTGTGTGTGTGTGTGTGTGTGTGTGTGTGTGTGTGTGTGTGTTGTATCTTTTCATGAGAATAGTGGCCATTAGTACTGTACACTCTCATACTATAACGTGTTTCCCAACACAAGAATGCAAGCTCGATCATAGCCATGACACTTTCTCTGAGATAGCCATTTCTTCATTCATTTGTTGTCCTCTCTATGATTAAATGAAAGTGATACACACACTCACCATTTTGGTTTCAGTCTTTAATTTTAGGAGTTACAGATAAATTGCATAATGTAATTTTATCCATATTTATACTGTATGTATAAATTGTTTGCAATAGAAACCTATAAGCAATGTACACCAACAGAAATGTTTTACTTCATAGCAACCTTAGCTAATTTTAAGAGAATGTGATTTAGGAGTTTACGTGATCCCACATTAAGAGTACCTACTTCAGGAAAAATGAATAACTTGTTAAAATTTTAGGATTTCCATTGTGTGCAGGAAAAAAACAGCATACACAGGGGGCCCTCCAGGACTGAGGTTGAGACTGAAGTTTAACTGGAGTTGCATCTCGATTAATTTGAGGGGCAATATTTTCAAATCGGCAGAGCTGTTGAATCTTGATTTATTTCCACTGTAAGTGATACAATTTGTGATTCAGAAACTCACTTTTCAGCATTTATACCTACAATCAAGGCCATCTTACGGTCATGCTGGTCTTCATTTAAGAAATAAAATCAAATTACTGATTTGGACAGAGTCATTGTCGAAAATAATGTTTATTACTGTTACATCCCTCAGTTCCAAAGCCCCCCCATGTATTTATTTTTAATAGCATTTTTTTGAGCATAATAATACCGCAGTGACTTTTATTTGTCAAACAGCATCATCTTTCAGCTTCATGGGCTCCCTTCAATGAAATGTCAGCTTTTCAGCAGCTGTGATTTGCTCCTAGTGACAGCTTTTTATCACTTTCTCATTTCCCTTCATTAGTCAGCCTTGTATTTTTGTCTGCTCCTGAGTGAGTGCCTGCGTATGAGAGTGGAAAAGACAGCGAAAGTGTGTCAGAGTACACACGCACGTGTTTGCGCCTGTGAGTGTGTGTGTGTGTGTGTGTGTGTGTGCAAGTTATGTGGAGAGTGAGAGTCCAAAGGTCTCATTTGCCAAACTGCTTGACTTCTACTGTGAAGCCTATTCACTTAAGACCATCACAGTAGTTAGAATGTAATTTTCAGTTTGCTAATGCGTTTTCACTGGGATCAATATGACTTGGCTTATGTGATGAAAAGTATATGGAATTGGCCCTTTAACCTGAAGAAAGACTACAGAAACTGATTTTAGATGCATGCCCACCTCCTCCCACAAGAGAGATGGCTTAGGGCAACATTGCAATTATTAATAAACACAACTGACTAACAGAGAGTGAAAGTTGTCACACAGGGGGGACAGCTTGACTGACGGCTGAGCAGACCTGTTTGATTGTTTTTGTGGTTCATCCACGTCAGCCTTTGAAAGATAAGGTAGTGCTTATGTGCAGGGCAAGTGAATGGCCATTTAGTACTTCTTGATCCTCAGACTATTTCCTGCTTGAATTAATTCTCAATCTTCACCAGATATTCAGCTGTCAGTTTTAAGAGTGGAATCACTGATGAAGTAAAATCACAGCTGTGATGATATCCAAGATGGCCATTTAAAGAGACAAAAATGAAACATTAAAGTCATAAAGGTAGCAGAGGAACAGATGGCCAAATTGCAGCTAATTGGTAAAACCCAATAACGTGTGAAGTAATCCAACCTGATGTCCACGGAACTTTAATTGTATTTTGTTTCTGCCACTGAAATTTGTACAACAGCTGACTGAGATTTCAAGCCTTGGTCGTTTTTTCTTTATTTTATGAATGAATTTCTCACACCAAAGGAAGTGGGTACAGGTTACTTTGTGTAAAAACCACCGGCTCATTCATCCTCAAAATGAACTGCTATGGAGTTCGCCATATCCCCAGAACTTGCTCTGCCTGTAACATTTGTATTGTGTTTATTTCTGCCCGCTCACTGTGAATTAGCCATGACTATTGTATTTCGCAACCGTTCTGTGCTTATTACTGGCATAATGTACAATCCAGCTGTTTATCATTCAAATGTATTCAAATTTAAGTAATTCACGTGTTCACACTTTCTCTCCCGTGCCATCTAATTGCTCAGTGCGGACTGCAACACTTAGCCCCGGTATGACCTCCCTGCTCTCAGTCCTTTTGAACCCTCCTTACTGAATACAGTTAATAACTGTCATTGAGGTATATTATTAACAGCAACATCCAGCTTTGCAATTTGTCTGGCTCTTAAAATCTATTTAAATGTCTCATAGGTAACCGTTTATTTTTCAGAATTACTAGCATATACTTATAAATCAAAACATTCGCAGGAGCACCAGTGAATTACATATATGTCTAGTTACCCATAAAATGAACGAGTATTCTCCTTGAATCACCGGCTATTTCCCAGGGCAGCTCTTAAGTGGTCGAAGTGCAATTTCTGTGTTACAGAGGGCTTGTTATCCGGATGGAACCGTCTCCAGGATAAATAGCCTTTCATTTTCTTGGCTAGTTTATATCCTTGAGCATTGATCATTCCAGGCAAAAATATATCTGTGTTGTCAATGTTCATCTACAACATGCGTCAAATAGTGTGATAAATACATCTGTATTACACGAACGTCAATAAAAAAAAATGCCATACATGGTAAAAGGCGACAACATAATTATCTGATGACTAATACGCTTAACATATATTGGGGTGGGGGGGGAAAGTAATAGTATGGCTTCGTGTTTTCTCAGCACAATGAAAGATGGATTTGCTCATAAAATACAGTGCAATCTAGACAGTAATCTATTTTTATACCTGTCTCCGGGGACGGGCTTATAGGTTTATTGTTGGTAATGGCTGTACTCTATTAATAACCTACACCAGCGCTCGCACCCACACGCTTCAGTTACTTGTATGTGTGTTTGCGATTCATTTAACCGACTATGTAGACTAGATGCTACACCCGTTCTCACTCAATTACAAATTGCGACCATCCAACTATCCTTTAAAAAGTTTGTAGCTGAATAAAAAAAAAATAGTGGCAGCCTGCGCCATGAAAAATGGCCAAACTATCAAATGCACACGCCCTGTCTGGCAACCATTTCTTCCCTTTATTCGAATGTTACCGGCTGCATTTTTGCAAGAACAGTCGATGCAGAGACCACACTTTACAAACAAAGATATAACAGTCTTTAATATGGACTTTTTTACAGAGTATGTTGGCAGTAAAATATTTCAACATATTTGTAAGTCTCAATTCATCTTCGTAATCAAACGCGCCGTCCTTTTAATGGAATGTATTACTTTTTTAAAGTAAAATTATAGAAATAATATGTTTCATACATACATTTTCACCGTATGTTTAATTCAATTCCATTACCCCGAGCCTAAAAAATTAGTATTTTTCAAATTAATATTCCTCATAGGCATTTGAGTAGGAAAAAGTTGCAAAAGGCCCCGCGTGGACAGTCGCACATTTTGCCAATTCGAGATCCTTTCCTCACTGCGCATTGCTCTCCCATATCGCACTGTAGAGAGAAAGAAAAACATGCATGACAGCCAGCATTGACTCATTACATTACAGCGAATGTGCTTCCATTTGTTTGGTCGTTGCTATAGAAGACGCGTTTTGAGCAAGATGTGGGGATACTTGAGAGGCAGCTGGGCTTCGTGCGAAAATGCGGGGTCCCAGCGTCGCTAATGGACAAAGGACATTCTAGTAAAGATGTAATAAATGACGTTTGAATATATAGCACTGAGACATCGATTAATTCCGATTACTAATCGACTTCAGCGACAAAAACCTAACCCATTGATGCGTAACAGTTGGCTGCAACTTACTGACGAATTAAACTGATTAAAGTAATGACTGATCGTTTAGCATGCCATATTTACCATTGGGACCTGTCCAAATTTCTTTTCCCACGGCGAAATTCGTTTACTCTGTAGTTTTTCCAGAACTTCTTGGAGAGCCCCGAGCTATTGAAATGACAACAAATATCATGCTTTAAAATGCACCTCCGACATATGAACGGATTTCAAAGAAAGTAATCCAAACAGTAATAAACATTAAACTTACAATATGACTTCTCAATTATCTTTATGAAAAAAAAAACACAATTTAAGGGCTCAAAATACTCTAAAATCTCATGGACAAAGTTTCTGATTATGCGGAAAAAACTTACGAGTTGTTTTTCGTTGGTCAAGTTCGGATCTTTAGGATAGAAGTCCGTTAAGGCTCTTGAATCAATATTCAAATTCAATTCCGATTCGTTAATTTCAGCTCTGCTTACCACAGACAGAGACACAAACAGCGTTAGCGTCCACAATCTCGAGCTTCCCATGGTACTGAAATTGGATTGATCTGACTATGAGAAGTTTTGTCCTAGTGAGGATTCAGCTGGAATGCCCTCTAATCACAGTACTCTCACCTTTTATCTATTCCACAAGATTTATAGTCTTTTAAAATTCCTATGCTCCTCCTCTGCCATTGATTTCCTGAGACGTAAGAATGCCTAGACTGGTGACTCATTGCGTAAACTTCGGGTAGTTCGAGTATATTTTAAGACAAACGACAGAATTTCCCCGACAATTGCATCGTCGCTTGCGCAACAGGCGTGTCTTGTGGCATTTAATGAACATATGTAATGAACACGAAGAAAAGTAGCAGAAACACAATTTTTTTAAAACGTGGAATCCCGTGGATAATTTTGTTCCAAATTAGCTGCCTTTTGATGACGAAAGGGCGAAACAGAGCTAAATATATCAAGCGTATGTTAGCGACAACCGCAGCAGTCAAATAGTTATTATCAAATCATTTGACGTACATGCAGTTATTTCCTGCGGACATATCATGAAGCGTACTTTCTTTGAAAGCATACTGTATGTGTATCCCTCAAGCCTTCAAACAGGACATCAATGTTTTCACTGAGGTTTAGAGGAAATATTTCTGTAAATGGAGAGCAGACCTGATCAGGACGCACATTTTACGCACGGTCTGAGTTAAAGCATGCTAGGAGCATAAGCAAATCTCACTCATTTAAACACATTGGTATTAGAAAAATAACAAACATACGACTGTAAATATTTGTTTTAAAAAATGCGCACACTTGTTTTGCTGTTTCTGACGTTTAGTGGTCATGAAGCAAAACTCTTGGAACAAACCTGCGCCCAGAATGAGAGTTGGTTTTGACAAAGGATTGTGTTCAGTCAGAGTTGCCTACAGTTGAAAAGAGACCTGTCCTGATATTAGCCTCGTAATATCGTTGATTTAAAATTTTATGGGTCCAGTTTGGTGGCCACTCAAGAGCAAACATTCTTGGGCACAAGTAGAATATCAAGTTTTGCCTCACCGAAACGAAATATCTGCGCAATATTTTGACTCAAAAGCTGGCCTGTTTTGTGTAAAGAACACGCATCAGTGAACGGATGAACACAAAACTGCATAATATAGGGGAGACCAGGGTTACTTCGGCCACGGGGTTAGATCCGTCACCCCAGTTTTTTTTTTTTTTTTTTTTCATTGCAAACGCACTGACGGAAAAACGAAAATGTACAAATTATGTGACATTCCAGCGACGTCATCTCTTGGAAAGAAGAAGGACTGGTAGTGTCATGTAAGTGTTTTTTGCCTAAATAACTGAATTTTGACCCAAATTGTAAACTTTAAGTTTCTGAAAGAAATGCGTCTAGCTTCTTTGAAGACAAAGATTTCCACGGTGGTTTTACTGTTTCATAAACGTATGTAACTAGAGTTATTAACAACACATATGATAAAGGCCTGCTGCGATCATGAGATGAGAGATGCGGCCTGATTTCCAAAATAGCCGCACGGGGCTACACTGGCCAATGGGGTTAGTTCGTCAGGGTGCCGTAGCCCCGGTTATCCCTGCAAAAAATGTGAAATAGGAATCCTATAGGACAGTTCAATAAAATTCTATAGGACTTTAGTACCTCGAGTCCTATAGGAAATTTTTATAGGAAACAGTTCTATAGAAAATCTCTATAGAAAAGCTCTTGTAGAACTTTTTTTTTTTTTTTTCCTAATTTGGCATCTTCAATCCCACCCGAATCTGGAAGGCGACAAACAAAGAAACCATGTTATATAAATCCTTCCCGGCAAGCCCTTCCCAATTTGCATTCCTGTGGTGTAATGGCAAACTGTGCGCAACTCTGGCCGGGGTTCGAACCCCGACACTTCTCCGCAACACGCTGCTTTACCCGAGTGAGCTATCCGGCAACTGGGGAATTGCCGATGGTTGAATTGCATTTGAATTGAATTGAAGTGAATTGAATTTGAAGGAAATGAGTGCCTTCGCTGAAAAGGAACGCCATGTTAGTAATCCTGTTAGGTGACCATGATACATGCATAAAGATGGTAGGAATAAGTCTGAGCAGACCTCAAATTGTATTCAAATAAATTCTAAATCTGCATATAATCTGCAATCACATGCATGTAAATGGAAAGGAAAAATTTGATTGAATTTTTTAAGTTAAGGGAAAAGTTCAAAAGCTCAAACTTTCAACATAGTTCTGTCTTCGTAAGCAAAAGAGGAACACGAGTTTTCCATTATAGCATAATAAAATTGTAATGCCTTACATGTATATTTTTGAATTGCTGCCGACAAAATGGAAAGAGGTCTTCATATACCGTAACTGAAATACTGCTAAGTTGTGCAGTCAGTCAGTCAATCAATCGTCAGATCAGAGAATCAGTGAGTAGGTATGCGCCTGGTACCTCATGTGCTTATAAGCACACCTTAAAGTTAAAAGGGACAAGACTTCCTTGCTACTTCAGTATAGTGGATATCACTGCATATTGCACATATTCATACCATTAGACCGGTCTCTAACTTCTAGAACCTGGGTACACATAAGGTAAATTGACCCTTCGACAGAACATTGCAAGGTGTCATAAGATTTATTTTTATTTAACCCTTATTTAAGATGTCTTTCCCATTAAGCTTTTGTTCTATCAGAAGGTCCTAAAGACCATCAAAGTCCTATAGAAAAGGTTTTTCAACTAGGGTGTTCTATAGGAAGGTCTTATGGAACAGCAATAATCTTATAGGACTTTCTTTTCCATAGAGGCGCTCTATAGGTTTCTAGCAAATTCCTATAGAACACACGGAAAATCCTATAGAACATGCTGTTCTACTAAAATGTTCTGTAGAGTTCCATTGATGTTCTATAGAATTCTATAGAATTCCATAAAAGTCCTATAGAACATTTTTTGCAGGGATGCCGAAGTTGCCCCGCCTGTACACAACTTAGCTGTCAGGAAGCCTCAACCAGCCTCTCTTGTCCGCGCAACGGTCTTCAACGAACGCTCAGTTCGCGATTTCTTCACCAAGTTGGGTGAGCTGTATGACAATCACAAATTTGAACCCAAAGACATATGGGTGACAGATGAAACCGGTGTTACAACGGTACAACAGCCTGGGTGCGTAACCTTGTGAATAAACTGTAATAATTTAGTGTAGGCCTATGTAATGTAATGTAATTTTACCCCACCCATCTGACGAAGTAACCCAGGGTAGGAAGTGGCTATTCGCCCCGCGGCGGGGTGAGTTGAAGGAAATATATCAGCTATCTGCCTTGCAGCAGAGCCGATAAGAGAAGCAGTTCTGCTATTTGCACCACGGCATGGCGGATAACAGAAGCACTTCTGCTATTTGCCCAGCAGCCGGGCCAATAAGAGATTTCATTTTATAATCCGCCTCACTCTTTGAAGTTTCGCGCGGAAGCGCTGCGGGGTGAATAGCCTCTTCCCCCCAGGTATGAGGTTGCTTCGGCATGTTTGTGATATATCAAAAATTGAATATTGTGACGTAAATATATGTTATATTGCGATTGTATCAAAACAAGTTTTGCAGGCGACATTCTGCAGTAGGGTAGAGCGGGGTAAGACGCCCCTGAGGGTAAGATGCCCTTTGCTCATAATTCAAGTTCAGCTGTGCCCAATAGGTGGCTCTTGACTTATATAAATGCACTACCACCTGGAGGGAAATCCTGAGCAACAGATGAGTCAACAGAGCAAGTGACATGTGAGAACTCAAAGTATTTGCGTTTTGACTGTCTTTCTTATAAAAAATGACCGAATGAATTATTTTGCCACAAGTATTTGAATCCTTCAGGTGTCTGCAGGACATGTCAGTGTAACTCTCTGAAGCCTTTTCTATGTATTAAAGGGGGTCCTGTGTGGTGATAATAAGAGAAATTGGGGTTAATGAGCCAAAACCAAGATTATAGTGCTGGGGGTAAGATGCCTTTTTTGGATTGGGGTAAGATGCCCCTAGAGAAGGAAGGCCTCTTACCCCATTTTGAGTCATATTCATTCTGTTTTATGAGTTTTTTCCAAAAAATTATGTTCTATTTATAGGAAATATATATCAGACATGATGATTTTTATAAAGAACTTGGGAATGGAAAGTTAAGTGTATCCATACATGTTACAAGTAGGGCCATATGGAGTTACACAATAATGAATCATATATGCATCAATGAGGGCCTAAAAAGAAATATATTGGGTGAAATGCATTATGGTCACTCTTAGTTTTGATGACTTTTCATGGATACTCATATACATTCTATACCGCTACATGTTTATCTAATGTGGTGCCTCATATTTTTTAGAATTCCACAAGATATAACCATCTTTTCCTTAATACATTCAATGCCAACAGCGCCTTGCCATCGCTTGTGCATTGGTGTTTAGTCAGTTAATAAAAAGTTAAGTTTAGTAGAATGTACCTCTTTATTTCCTCATTTCTTTAGCAAGGAAATTTCTAAAAAGATGTTGATCTTTTGTATGATGTGTACCTGCCAATTAAGACAGTTATAATATGATAATTATTCATGTGAAATGCAGTAAAATCATTATGTTTTAGGCTTTACAAGTTATTCTAGATAAGGGGCATCTTACCCCAGGGGTAGGGTAAGATGACCTTTTTTTAAAAAAAAAAAAAGTAATTAAACATTAAAAAAAATTTCTATAGTGACTATGTCATAAATCTTTTGAGATGTGGCAGCCAACTTTACATGCTATCCATTCAAGCAAAAAAAAAAAATTAATTCATGTTGTTTACCTTCAGTTATGAACATTCCTGCTTAAGGGGGGCATCTTACCCCGCTCTACCCTACACATATACCATAAAGGTATTTCTCTAAGTTTTAGCAACAAAGAGTTATGGAGCCAAATACAAAATCATGACGAGGTAACCCCGGCCTCCCCTACCAGAGGAACGTTTTGTTTAGACAATTTCTATTTTAATATGTGAAATGTGAGCTAAGTTAAATTATGCAGTCAAATGTTGAATTTTAAAAGTGACAACACAGTGAAACACATTTCTTTGGAATACTGTTCATTCATGGAATCAAATGATGTGGGTCATTTTCTCAGCTTTTGAATAGAAATGCTCTGGTACCAGTTTTAACCTCAAAATATCAAGCTCAACATGTACCCACTGGTTGAGTTTTTGCTTGGAAATGCTCTCGCAAACATAGGCAATGGTACATTTACACATCACCCACAATATAAAAGCTATATTTGAAAGGGACGTGGATCTTCGTTGTGCGTGCCCCTGAGCTTGGTTAAAAACATACTTTTGCCGACTTGTAATCCTCTGCTCCAAGTTTTCTCCATTTGTTGATAATGGCTCTCAGCATGGTTCGCCAAAGTCCCAGAACCTAAGAAATGTCTAGTAAACCTTTTCCTGATTCACAGATGTCAATGACTTTGTTTCTCATCTGTTCTTTAATTTTTTTTATATCATGGCATCATGTGCTGCTTTTTGCCTACTTTACATTGCGAGACAGGTTCTATTTGAATGGGGCATAGATTCAACAAGGCTGGCAGTTATCATGTTCTGGGTGTGCCGAGTGAAATTGAACCAATTATCAATATATTTTTTTTCATTTGGCAAATATAGTAACTAAGGGTGCAATTCCTATTTCACATTGGGCCAGGTAAGGTTGGATAGCTTTATTCCTTCAATAAATTAAATCACCATTTAAAAATGGCATTTTGTGTTTACTCTGGTTTTCTTTGCCTAATTTTAAAATTAGTTTGATGATCTAAAAAAACTTTAAGTGAGACAAATATTGAAACAGAAGAAATTGGGAAGGGGGCAAATACTTTTTCACAGCACTGTATCATGGTTAAGTTGGTCATCCTGCATTGGTAAGGGGTGATCTCAATTAATTGTTCATTCGTCGAAGCTCATCAGTGGTGAAACAAGTTTTACAGAGTAAAAAATGCATTTCAGACTCACCCAAGTGGTCTATTTGGCGGTATATCTTGTGCTTTGATTCTCGGTTGCCGAAAACAGCCTCTAGACTGATTTATATGCTGGGGTATTGGGTTGGATTTTCAGCGACGTTTATGCATACTCCCGAGTGCCAAGCCTACCTCTCTTCAGCTCTACTCATGTCAGCGAAGGACTGGTAACAATGACAGTGCAATAAACAATGGTAAGCTGTAATGATACAGCAAGGTAAACAACAATGACACATGAAATGATGAACATATAGACCAGGGTTGCCCAAATCTGTGTTATGATTCTGTTCTGCTCTGCCCATGTTCTGTTCATGTTTTGCATTTGCCTTATTCCATGCCATGTTTTGTTTCTGTTCATTCTGTATTTTCCTGCCATAGTCCATTTCCCCAGTTAGATTCCGGTCATTGTTTTGTATTTCACCATGCATTGCACTTTGTCTCCCCTGTCTGGTCTTGTGTTATGTGACAGCTTATTTCCCCTAGTATTGTGTGCCACGCTTTCAGGTGATTTCATGGTTTCTGGGTTTTCAATAGTTCCTTCTAATCTCGTTTGCTTCCTTCACCTTGCTTTTCTATATTACTAACCAATACTAACAGTTTGTTTTTGTTAAAGTTACTAACCTAGACTAACATTGTATATAATACTAACTTACTAACGAGCACTAGGGATTGTATAGCTGCACCTTATTAATTGATTAACAAGCTCTCAGCACTCGCCCTGTTCTAGTCTCCGCCTCTTGTCTTCACTCAATCTACTTTCCTGCGTTTCAGTGGATCCTCCGCACCTGCTTAACTCTGTTCTGCCTCTCATTATCTGTGCACGTTAGAACTCCCTAACCGGAGCTGTATGTTTGTCAATAGACTGTCTCGTGATCCCTGTCCGCGTTTTGGCTTTTGCCAATTTCATGTGATTAGGTTCTCCCTCGTGTTTGCTCCTTCATAATTAGTCTGATCCAATTCACCTGTCCCTAATCATAGCATGTGACTTCCCTTGTGTATTTAAGCAGTCTTCTCACAGCAGTTCCCCGTCAGAATGTTTCCCTTGTGCTATGCTTGTTTTCGCCTCGTATTCTCTTGTGATTCTCTTCTGACTGGACCGTCCCTGATTACCGATTTTGGCTCTGTTTTGGATTGATTGTTGCTTCTGTGTATCAAACCCTTTTTTGCCCGACTACGAATTCTGTAATTGGTGCCCTGTTAACAACTCGGATTTCGCCCTGTGGATTTTTGATTTTTGGATTGTGGACTTTGTACCGTTGCCTCCTGCTCTGCGGGGGTTCGCCCCCTTTCCTAATAAAATCCCTTTTTTTCCTGCACTACTTTGCTCTCTCGTCTGGTTCCTGAACAATACCTAACAATCTGCCCCTCAAATCCAAATCCAGCCCAATTTTTCTCTGCTTCCCGTTAAGTAAACAATTATTGCCACTGATTGGCCAGACTGTCTTTACACCTGACTTACAGGTAAATGGAAGGTGGAAAACCAGCAGTTCTCGGCCCTTGAGGACTGTGATTTGGAGGGTCCTGACATTATGCTCCGGTGAAACTTTCTCTCCAAGGAAAACAACTGGACAGGTCGTAAATGCAAGATGGGTTGTATTATTCACAATATTCCATTTAGTTCATTAACTGTTTGTGTTTTCACACAGAAAATATAGCTATGCTGACATCACTCAGAATCTCTGTGAAAGCAAGACGAACAATGAGAGTTGGCCTGCAATGTCATCTTATGATATAAATGCAGTCAATGTATCATGCTACAGAAATGACATTCAATTGCTTCTACGTCATTGGCCTATATTGTGCTGGCTAATGATGTCAATTTATAAATCAAATTAAGAACTATATCACGTAAATCAAACCATAGTGTTACTTCACTCAGTTAATTACATCATCTCTCATGTTCAATCTTATGTGCAAGTGCGAGCCAGAGCAATAGAACACTTGCTGCAGTGCACTTAACGGCCACCGATGTCAGTCATGATAAATTTCAGAAAGTTGCAGCATCTTTAAACAATGAAAACAATTTACACATTTGCATTTCAGGAATTAAAGGTTATTTCCCATCTGATAAGTTTTCTGCCGTATTGTGCCATTTAATTGGTGCATAATGTACCTTAAAATATGCACACTATGAGTTAAAGAAAAGTATGTATGTATACAATTATTTAATAGGCAGTGTACTTAATATGAACATCACTGAAGGCACTGAAACTAAATCTAAACATTGATATCTAAACAAATGTCTGCATACTTTATTTAGCAGATTTGGTCACAAGTGGGAGACTTGGCACCAGACAGGCCATGGATCAGACTTTAAAATAAAATAGGTGCCTACTATTTGTGAGGAAAAGCTAATCCACTTCTCCAGAAGTAGCGTACTATGTCACGTATATCAAAATAGAGCCAAATGCAGAGTCACTGAATATGCCAAAGTTGACCTATTATCATGAAACTGAAGAAGAAAAGAGCTTTCAGAGCTGGAGAGTGGTTTGAGGTGATTGGGGATGAAGCATGGCGTAATCAAAGTAACTGCTCTGAGGTCAGTCACAGGTATAGCAAAACAAATGAACCAGGGCACACTGGGAAGGTGCAAGCCTTCAAACAGGAGCTGAAGAAGGTACTTAGATGAAGCCATGCACTAGGACCAAAGACTTAGAAGGGAATACTTCTAATAAATAGATACTTGGTTTTTAGTAGAGGTATTCCAATGACGCAGGGCACAAGATACAAAAGAACAATCCAGCAAAAGGAGGACAGCAATGAAGAACTTAAAAACGCAAGACAACAATCAACAATGAGGGGAAACAGGAGTTCAAGGAAGTGGAATGAAATAAGCAGGGAGGGAACTGGAACAAGACAGTAATTAAATAATGACAATCAATTAATTAAATGAAACTGAAACTGGCTCAGACAGCTGGATTGTGGGGATTAAAAAAATTAATGAAACACGCAGGATGTTACAATACTACATACGTATGGAAAATTTCATTCCAATACATCCATCCACTATTTATACCACTTTTTCCGAACTTTGGTCATGGGGGAGCTGGAGCTGATCTCTGCTCACTATGGGCGAAAGGCAGCAACACACCTTAGACAGCTCGCCAATCTTTGGCAGAAATTCCATTACCATTAAGAAATATCATATTTAGCAATAACATATACTGTGTAGTTTCTACCGTCCCATATGAATTTCCCCCTGCATCAATATCTGAAAATAATATATTTAGTGTTTATTTTAATTACAATATGTTTTTAAGTCTTAGAGAGGTCTATAGTAACCAATAAAAATACTGGAGAAAAGGCACAAAAAGGACATTTTTCTTCTCCTGGATTCCACATCATGCATCATTAAGGAAAGAACATTGTAAATTCACATCTTCTTCTGGTACATTAGTTATGGTCATTCCTCTGAACTGCATTACCGGAACTCATGACTAACACAAAGAATCAAGCTGTTCTTCCCCTCGCTGGAAACATTGTTAGGAATGGCCATTAAGCCTGCCAATGGGTTCTATTCCAGCATTTTTGTTTTTTTTTTTTTCCCATAGAGTCTCTGCATTATGTTTAATTCATTTAAAAGGATGAAAACTACTACTGGGGACAATGTATCGTGTTTTATAATTTTTTTGTGTTATTTATTCTTAGGAGCTAGATCATAAACCATACCTTTAGCACCTCCCTGTGTTACACTCTCCTGAATAACTCCCAGCACAAAATATATTCTCCTCACGACAGAACAAAATGTGCTGAGGCAAAAATGAGGAGAAATGATGAAACAAAACCTTAACAATGCTCCACGAGAAATAGACGACACAACTATCCACCTACATTAAACAAGCTGAGCACCATATTATTCAACGTGATAATTTTACCGAAGCAGATAGAAGAATCTGCAATGCATAACGAGCAAGGCTAAAACTTCAATCGATCCTGAGTGAGACAAGGTTTTAACAAGGAGATTAGGCTGTACATCATCTAGGTCCACTCATTGCCTCAGGGTTCAACATAAATATGTGTTTTGAATTCAGAGGAAGGTGGATAAGAGTTTTTTTTTAGATATTGATTTACCGCATAAGTAATCTTGGAGTGATTTTGTTAATTGATGGGAATAATACAAGAACATGTTGTGGGAACGCAATATAGATCTAATTCTATGATTTAATAATGTTCAACAAATTTGTGTAAGGTTCAGATATGAGAGGGTCACACTATCATTTTAAGCTGGCCTATGGCTGCAGGGTTTTGTCGATTTTTGGCTCGTTTTATGTTCTCTCAAACGACCCTCCTGACCTTGATTGCGTACATTGAAATTTACTAATGAAGGAGGGAATTTCCAGGATTAGAGGATTCTCATGGCTTTCTTTCAGGCCATCCAAGTCACCCTAATTTTTTTTTATGACCAAATGATACAGCAGCAAGTGGCAATGCAAGGTGCTCATCAGCTAAAACCCACTCCTTCATTGCTATTAAGTTTGACATTGCCTTCTGGAATCTTTTTTTACTAAACTCAGTTTTTCTTGTTAGATCTGTATTGTAAAGATGGAGTGGTTCCTTTTTTGGTTTAAGTTACATTTACAAACTCTTCCACAGTCTTTAATAAACATCTTGATGAGACTTGAGCATTTGGAAAGGACATGATTGAAGGACAACTAAAAGAGCCTTAATATGCCGAGGAGAAATCCTGGTTCAAAGGCTTATTACAGAACCCTGATTTGTTGCGAACCGCCATACTTGTCAAAAGCATTTCTGAAGTGACGTGCAAATATAGCACTCAGCCAGTGATGGTCGGCCTCATTCATGCATGGCAGTGAACAAGACACTTGCATTGAACTAGGAAGAGAGAGTTCCATTGGCATGGTTGAAAGCATCGTCTTGTACACTCATATTCCCCACAGGTAGATCAGTAAACTGCATGTTCACCTGCTGAGCAAGACACAATGGATATCGCAAAGGCCGAGGGCGTGTGTTAAACCAAGATCATGACGCACTGCAGGGGGCTGTCAAAATGTGGAAAGCCATGTGATCTTTGAGAAGGATGAGGAAAGTAGGTTGACGACATCACAAGATCCACATCATAGCTGGATGTATTCATATGGCCTGCCATCAGAATGTGTCGATATGTCATACTTTGTACCATTTCAGGACTGGATTGTTGGTGCTTTGTCAATCATTCTGCAACCAATCAACACCTTTCGCAATCTCAAGTCTATTGATTAGTTCAACATGCCATCATGCTAGTAAGATTAGTCTGTAGCCTGTTTGTGAAACAAAAGACCAATTAGTGTCAATTTAATGACTGGATTTAATTTTATATGCCATGTTCATATTCATCAGCCATATCTTTGAAGAAAGAAGAATGTTAAGGCAAAGGATCACAAAGGATGACTCCTTTGTTTACTATTAGTTAATTTCCTGTATAAATGAAATATAACCCTGCCAACAGGGCTAACGTGACACAATCGTACGTTCACATGTGCACGCGCACTGTCTCTCTTTCTCTCTCTCTCTCTCTCTCTCTCTCTCTCTCACACACACACACACACATATGCTTGAAAACACTCACAGTCATACACACACAAATGGATTAAGTCACTGTTGCAAAAGCATGTGCTTGACACGGGTTATTCAGTCTCTCCACACCAGATGATTGAAGAAATTAATGCGCGAGGACAGGAGAAAAGAGAGCTATAATGCAACATTTAAATGGCCATTTTTCAGAAAAGAATATTGTCCCAATTAAATTAAATTCTTTTTACATATTGTATAACCAGCTCTACAAGCCGTTTGAAGGTTCTTTAATGAGACTGTAGCTTGCTCTACAGGTGTTTCATTTAAATAATGCAGAGCTCCGATTGCCTCAGATTCTCCTGCTATCAAGCTCTCATGTTACTCTGATGATGCACTCTGACAGGAGCACCCATTTTAAGGTTGACTAGGGCGAAGACAAACATTTACACTGCTCTGCAGCAGTCGAAAATGAGAAAAAAAATCAACAGATAAATCACAGAATTATCACAAGGGTTGAGTCCTCATTATCCCCATGTGTCCACAGCAATCAGGATGTGATGAAAGCCGCTGGTGGTCTGATGTGGATAGAAGGTATGCCCCCATGCTCCTGCTCATTGACATTCACACATGGCTGCCAGTGACAGAGGCTGACCCAACTTGTCATTCCACTTGTGTCGTGCTTGATGCCCTCTGTGCCCTGCAGGTTCTCTTTCATTGCTTTCCCCCTGTAATTACTTTTTCATGGAACCAGCGGCGAGGCTGCTTTCTCATGCAGGGCCTTATAGGGCTTGTTAGCTTTCCCTGGGGAAGTGTGTGGGTCGAAGATGCAGTGTGACATCACTAAATGGAAGAGACAAACAGACCTTCCAAAGTGCAGAAAGTGAGACATGTTGCAGCGGCTCGTTGCAAAATTCTCAGACCAATTCGTCCCAATGTCTTGAATTGTTTGTGAGAAACATTACACTGAAGAAGTTTTATTAGCAACATTGGCACGGCAATTTGAGACAAGAGGTAGCCCTTGTATTGTGTTGCATTTCTATTATCCTATATGCCTTTCTTCTAGCCTAGTTATGATCAAGACAGCAAATGATAATTTTGTCATTTATTAGGGTCTTCTAATAAATATGCCTGCTTCCTTTGAAATGCCATTGATGTTTGCTCAAAATACCAGGTAATTTTAGAATATGAACTGTCATTATCAACGCTGCTCAGATTCACTGCTGGAGATTGACTGTCCCATAGGTCTTTATGGCAATTCTAATTTGACGCACTGTATTCATTTAATTAACCATTCAAGAACACCTCTAGCCTCTGAATTAGGTGTGCATTCTTAGGATGAGAGTGAAACCTGCAGAAAGTCGATCTTCGGGAATATGGTTGTGCAACTCCAGCCCCAATGAAAAAAAACATTGAAACAACATCATACATGCCAACTCTACCGCTTTTGGCGGTAGACTACCGCTTTTGGGGCGTTTCATTCTGAAAAAAATACCCCTAAAGTGGTAGATTTGGCATGTATGCAGCATATAACTTTGGTTTTGCTGAATCTGAATGTCCCTATTTGGTAGATCAAGTAGCACCTTGGATATCAATCAGCCATCAAACTCAATCTTGGTTTTACTCTGTTTTCATCCTTCAAGCATGAATATATGGAAATAGTGGGTTTTTTTGGGGGGGCTTTTGCACAGCCCTTTTGATATTGTAATTAATACTAAGCCAGACTCTCAATGGCTGAGGAGCTAAGTTCTGAGACAGCTCTGATTCAATGAACCTACCCCTCCTGCCTCATATTGAGGTAATTAGAGGGCTTAGAAAACTGTCTGTGCCACAATGTCAAACCTTTTTCTTGGCCTTAACGGCTGCATTTACTGTTAAACAGCATGCTTATTATTTAAAAACAAAACAGCTTATTTATTTAATTACAATACATGGCATCTAGCATCTTTGGCATTATCTTTGTCCATACTTTCAACAGTCATCTTACTTCTCCAACCACTCAAACTCCAAACCTCTTTTTGCCCCTTCAGAAAATGATCAAATCACCAAGTTCAGCACTCTTTAAGCAACCTAATATGAGTGACAAAGGGATTTATTTGGAATAATTGCTCACTTTAAACTACGCTGAATAAAGACAAAATAATTGCAGAGGAAGAAGAGAGAAGATAACTTTATTGTTCAGAAACAGCCACACATTGTACACATTTCCTCCTTTGTGCCCGTCATGGGGGAGAAACATTTGGACTTTTCGGAAGTGCAGGTCTTTCTTAAATTCATTTAAAAAAGAAAACCCCGCAGTACTGAACTCAGATGTAAGGTAATATTTTGTTCGCTTTTTCGACTCAAGAAACGTTTGTAGTCAGATTGGACTTTCTTTTCAGATGTTTTTTGTTTCCTCATCCACTTATATAGCCTCACCTGGAAGTCAGTTAAATTAAAATTGACAAGGTACAAAAACCGATGGGTGAATCCTTGTTGTGTCTCCTCCCACCCAGCAGCTTGCCTGTTTTTTGTTATATAGTCTCCTTTAATTGGTTTGACATCTTGCCTGCTTCCCCCGCCAGGTGTTATGCATTCATGTTTCCCATTCCTTTACGTGTGTGTAGTGTATATATACCTTGTAC
This sequence comes from Gymnothorax javanicus, assembly GCA_029692085.1. Classification (NCBI taxonomy): domain Eukaryota; kingdom Metazoa; phylum Chordata; class Actinopteri; order Anguilliformes; family Muraenidae; genus Gymnothorax; species Gymnothorax javanicus. Next base: position 16,158,354 of record CM056209.1, on the reverse strand, counting down.
ATTGAATGTGCAAGTTGCTGGATTCTCAGTTGTTTTTGACCCTTCAGCAACTAGTCAGTCTCTTCCTAGCTTAGAATTCATCATCTTCAGAAATTATTTGTAATCTTAAATGATAGTTAAATACTGAAATCTCACTAATAGAAACAGGCTCCCAAGCCTTCCTCTCAGTCTCCAGGATTGGGACCGCATTCCTGTTAATCATTCTTCAGCATGTTCCTGTGCTCAGTTTATTAGGAACACTTCCTTAGCCTTCTGCGGCCATTGAGATTGGGACTGTGTTCCTGCTAAACTCTCCGATCATGCCATCTGACAGTTCTGCTCTGGCAAGAGTGTTCTCCATCTGTCGTATGTCCCGGGACATCACTAGCTGGGCGTGGACATGCCCTGTACTCCAGCTTTTTACCACCTGAGCTTAAGTGCGCCATTCTGCTCTGGGCTTCGTCCCTCACAGTCATTACAGTATTACTATCAATAAACACCACTAATGGATTGTGCTCAGTCTCTGGATCCGGTTTCTTAGGCGGATCATACTACTAAAAGCCCTTTACCTGATTGTGCCTTGTGGAATTCAATTATGTCAGTGAAATCGATACACCAATCAGCCACAGCATAGAAACCATCGGTCTAATATTATGCCGATCCCCCTCATGCTGCCAAAACAGCTTCCTCAAACTGACTTCCACTTGAATTTCTGCACCCATGGTTTCTCTGCAGAACATTTCCCAGAGCACGACGCTCCCTCCATCGACTTGTGTTCACAATGCATCCTGCTCCCATCTCTTCCCCTGCCAAGGCACATAATGTTGCAGAAATCTGGACTCACTGAACCTGGTGACCTTCTTCAGTTGCTCAAAGGTCTAGTCCTCATACACTCGTACTAATCGTAGGCGCTTTCGGCAATAGACCAGTGTGAGAATGGCGATTCAGCTGATCTATAGCTACAAACTGCTATTTGCAGCAGGATGTGATTCACGCTTTGTTGTGACACATTCCTCATGTGTCATTATAATTCTCAATGACTTGTGCCACAGAAGCTCTTCCGTCGCTTCGGACCATACGGGACAGTATCTGTTGCCCTTGTGCATTGGTGACAATTTGGTGCCTAATATCCTCACGCCAGTGCATGGTTTTCCCATCTTTGGACCACTGTCGGTAGATACACACCACTGCTGACTGGGAATTTCCCAGAAAGCTTGCTGCTTCGAAGATGCTCCAAAGAAAGGAGACAAATTAATTGAAAAATCAACAAAAACAGTCTACGTAAGGTTGGGCCTACACAAGCTGCCAGATCAGTTTCACTTGCCTTGGCATAGAGTCTGAGAGTGTAAAACTGGAGGGATGGAAGGGAATAATATCTTGCAAGAGATATTCCCTCATTGGGTGTTTTGTAGACAGTGTTCTGTACAGAGCTGTAAGTCGTTCAAAACTAAACAATATTTTGTGTGACTACCCTTTGCCTAAAAATGTGTAATACTGTCCTGTTGTGCTATGGTGTTATAAGATGAGTCACTCTTTGCTTGCTCTGAGCAGAGTGGAAAACTTTCCACTGTTGTCCTGCAGACTGACTGTCTGACTTGCGGCAATCCCTTGCAGAGAGCCATGATGATGTTGACACCAGGGCTCTGTCAAGACAATATTATCTGTATCAACTGCTTCCGGTAAAATACAAATATTTATAAAACATTTTTTGAATTAGTATTTGGAATTTCAAATGTACTTTCTATCTTCAGCAACACTAATGTGGAAAAATAAAAGTAAATAACAAAAGCCAGATTTAAATTGAAAAAAAAATACAAGGTGCCTAAAACTTTTGCAGAGGAATGTATATAAATGGATGGACAGACAAGCACACCTTCATCCACTCAGTTAATCCATATTGCTTTATTGTCTGTGAAGGCTTGTTTATTTGCCGTACCCATGATATGATGCATGCTGAGAGATTGACTGTGTTGCTTTGGCTTCCAGGTCAAGCTACAAATTTGCATCTTGCTAAAAATTGTGCAGGTAATGTCCCATCTTGAATTTGATTGGAAGTTAAATTATTCTGGAATTATAATAAAATCTACTTATTATCACAATTGCTATTTATTGAGCCAGAGAGTCAGAATCACAGCTGAGGGCGGTACTGAATTATTAAATGTAAACAGTTACAGAATGACTGCCTGTGAGGAGAACGACCAGCCTTCCGGGATTTAATTACCAAAATGTCATATGCTAACTTTAATGTTAGTTGTTTTTGATGCGACCCATCCTTGCAGAGTCCGTTATCATGATATCAATCCACCTTAATCCTTTCAGATGATGTTGGGTTCCAGGTATGCAGGCGAGGGCGGGGTTTGGAAGTGGGGTTAATGAGAGTTGGATGTGGGAGGGGTTTTTGCTTTTGAAGTAAGAGACTGCCCTCTAACGCTGATACCTTTGAATTACATTCTACCTGACAATAAAATCCCACAAAATTCGACAAAATGAAACGGAGGCACTGGCTGTCTAATATAAAGACTTCCACACATCTTTGGCTGGGATTTTAGCATTGAATCTGTAATTAGTTATGCATTTTAGGCTCTGCTTTGACTTGCTCGCTGATCAGGCAAGACATAACACTTTGTAAATGGTTGATCCAGCCGTTTGGTGCTGTTTCAACTACAATCATTAGACACACCATTTCAATAACTCACGTATCTCAGCAACAAGCAAACACATCAAAAAAAAAAAAAAAAAAAAAAACTGAAAATATCAAAATGAGAAAAATTAAGAAAAGGTAGGCATTCTGGGGTTACATGGCTCCCATAACATTTCATACCACCACATGTGACGTTTCGGGCGCAAACCCTTCCTCAGTAATGAAACAACTTGCAGAAGATATCACATGTACACATTTTACACGTTATTTTTTTTTTTTTAAGTCTGTTGAAATATTCATTCACCTAGTGTTCATAACAGGACTTGGTAAAGGAGGTGGAATTGATACAGTAGTTGGTATCCAATAATTATCTGAGTGCCATATATAGCAGGCAGTGCTTTTGAACGCAGCGCATGCACTTCATTATTCTATTAAAAATGTAGACTTGACAGGACACAAACGCCGACAACTGCAGTCCTCAACATTTGTGTATTATTGAAATTAGCCAATGAGTGGCACTATTGCCCTCATATACCACAACACAGAAAGAAATTACGATTGTTAAAAAAGGAGCTATATTATCGCATGTCTTAATCATGCGCAGCAGAGAACTCACCCCGGAATAGCTGTCGTTGGTGATGATTTTGGGGCCTCTAATTATTCCAGCTCAGTCAGCATTCAGAGATCGATGCCAATTCGCATATAGATTACATCCAAACAGTCTTTAGCTGTAATTACCAGGCTTATAAATGAATTCGATCAAATTTTCATGTCACATAAATAACTGAGGATTGTTAATAATTAAGTGATGCTGGCAATACATTTTCTGCCCTCTGGGAACAAGTAATCAAATGGCTCCTAGGTGACCATCTCAGATTTTGCTTAAAGTATGCCGAAATGAACGTTAAGGTGTATAATAAATACCTGAAAAATTTCAGGGTCCAAATCCCACTGGTTTGGATTTCATGGCCCTTCAAATTTTGGGTGCCATGCCCACTTTTTTAGAACGCAACTGCCTAAAGTGGTTTTGGGAGGTCAATATCTCCACAATGGAGAGTCCCAGAAGGCTGAAAATTGGTATTCTAGCCAATTCTGGCTCAGTCTTTCAGAATCTGTGCTTAGTTTTACATTATTTTGCACCATGTAGCAGTTGTGGCTTCCAAAGAAGGAACTTTCGCAAGCCAGACCTTAGGGCTCTGGGGGTTTGGAGGGACCCCGAGACCACCGCCGAGTTTTCAGAAAATATGATCACTTGGCATGGAATGACCCATTACTAAATTGACAATATGTCAGGCAATAGAAGACAAATTAGTTTCAAGAGCAGGCCCCAATTTTTACATTTTCATGTGGATTTTTTTTTTTTTTTTTTTTTGGTCTTCTTACAACACACAGCTGGTGCTTAATATTTCACCAAGATGTAGAAATTCTCAGGAGATTAGAATAAGTCAGTACTTTAACCAGGCAGACATTTGATCCAACACAGTAGTTTGACGAATTTGCAGTATGTAGACAAAAGTCAGAGAAAGAATCAAAGTAAACATCCTTAACTATAAATTCCCGCAAAATGATTAAGTTCAAAGTAAAAATGTTAAATGTGTGACCAAAACAAAGATAAGTAGAACAAAGAATGAAACTGGACTCAACCCACTGCTAACCCGTCAACAGATTCCAAAGTAAGTAGAAAGCTTCCTCTCTGACTCCAGGACTATGCTTGCCCTGCAGTGTTATAAAGATATAGGTTACAGCTTGGATCTTGTGCCTAAAAAATTAAAGCATGAAAACAGGAACAGCCCAATCCAGCTCCACATAGAGACCCCTCAGAGGACTGAACATTCTCAAAAAATATAATTCACAAGCACTACAGTACTGGACTAAATGCGTAGGTTAAATTAGCCCGAGGGGTATATTATTTTAAGTCAGACTGTAGCATACCATGGAGCTTAATAATTAACCTAAAAGGTAATTAGCCACTTAATTTCAGCTAATGGAGAGATAATATATACTAGAAAATTATGTTTGCAGTTCAAATAAATTATGTGTTGTTTTTTGACGCACAAGGGATCTTAGAATGATATAAGAACCATAGTTAAAAAAAAAAAAAAAAAAAAAAAAAAAAAAAAAAAATTTATTCTGAATGTATGCAGCCAGATCCACACAAAAAAAAATAATTTTGTGAAAATTGGAAATATCAGCCTATATCCAATCAGGGTTAGTCAACATTATCTGGAAAGGGCCATTGTGGGTGCAAGCTTCTATTTCATCAAAGCAGTTACACACCTGACTCAACAAATCAAGGCCTTCAGAGTTTGATTAGTAGACTCAGATGTGTAACTGTGCTGCTGGAAAGGAAACGCCAATCCACACTGACCCTTTTTGAGAACCCTGATTGAGATCATGCATGTATTTCTGGGTTTAGGTGTTTGCATGTTTTTTATTATCATCTGTGTTTCCCTCAATAGACAGGAATGGATAATTGTTTTTCAGAATTGAGTATAAGTTCCAGAGGTGGGTTATTGTCGCCTATTTCATTCTTGGCATGTCGATCGATGAATTTATATCTTAATGTCGCATTTTAATTTTTAATTGGATTTTACCTGAGGCTGGAGGAATGTACTTTCTCCAATGTGCATCTTCACAAAAGCATAACTTCATCCACCTCTTATGCATACATTATTATAGTCAACTGGTTTCAACTCTTTTTGTGCTTTGAAAAATGGCTTTAACTGGAATGACTCATTCTACTTGTAAAATTAATGAAAGCTTCCCCTGTGCTGAAGTACACCCACATCCAATTAGCCATTTGGCGCAGCTTTTCTGTTTCATTAAAAATGAAAATTACTGGGAAGCTTATCAAATCATGATTTAATTAATAACAAAGCATAATTAAAAATGCACTTTTATACAATGAAACATAAAATGTCTTGCATTATGGATGATCATATTAACACACCATCCATACCATCCAAACCATACCAATTATACATGACTCAACCCTGGATGATAAACATGAGGGCACAGTACAGTTAGAAGATTTCACAGATTGCCTTTCAAAATGTAAAATGATAAGCATAAATATTGGAACAACAGATAAAAATGTGCTATTTTTGTTTAATTCATAAATTTTGTATTTCAGATCAAAAGATGAACATGGCACTTATGTACCGACTATACTCATTCAAAATAAAATGGCCAGGTGATATTTTGTTGCAAGACGTAATGGAATCAAGTTTGGGACCGAGTGAAATCACCAGAGGTTTGATATCTTCATTTTCAATGGTCTGCTAAGCATTTTCTATCACTTTGTCAAAGGTTAATCTTTCTTCAACTGTCCATAAAACTTTGTTCCAGAAATCCTAAGGCTCATCTTTCACTGTTTTTGCAAATTTCAGTCTGGTGCTGACAAAAGGTTTGCGTCCTCTCGTGCAGCTTTTGTAGGTTTTGCTTGTAATTCTTCAACAAAAGCTGAATGATGCTTTTACCCTAGCACTCTCTAAATTGTTGGCGAACTCCAAGAATGTTGTTTCAGTCAGGTAAGCTCATGCACTGGATTAAACAAAAACTTTATCAACATGAAGATGGAATGACATTTTACTTTACCGGAAAGTTGCGCTCCATAGGTTCTCCCTACCGTGGCATAACAAGAAGATACTTAACAACAACAAAAAATGAGGTAGGGAGCAGAAATTATGAATCCCTCCACTGTCAGACGGAGCAGAACCCAGGGGGTTGAAGTTGGGGTGGCGGCTGTAAAAAACATTTCTCACCTTGCGCATGAGGCAGCAATTTAACCAGCAATGGTGATTGAGCTTGATTGTGCTTAAACAGACCAACATATTGAGTTCTGTGTTGTTGACGCTCTCTGATTGGCTTACTCTCACTGACACAGACTCAGCCTCATCAGCTGATGTAGACTGACTCGAGTTTCCAGCTTGAACTAGTTACACTCATTAGTGGGGCTTTTCTTTACAACCCTCGCAATTTTTCATTTATCCGCTGCTCTGGTCTTCCTCAGGTGTTTTGGTCATTGCAGATTGTTTACTCCTCGATTATTTATTTTTCTTTATCAAGACATTCTATACAAATGATTTTTCAGAGCCCAAGCTATATTGGCCGTCCTTGGCATTCACTTTGTGCTCATTTTCAAAATTGCTTGCTCTTCTATTATGGTCAATTCTCCAGTTTTCATCTTGTTTAGTAGTTTTTACATTAAAATCAGATGCCGAATGTAAACTCTTGGCTACAACCAACTCCACAAATCCACAACTCTTTTTATATGTTTACAATCAAGGAACTGTGGAACACCTAATCAATTTTAAGTCACCCATTGGACTGAAAAATCAAATGAAATTAGAGGGCCACACACAATAAATGACATTTTGGAAACATGATTTATGATGTATGGAAAATATTGCCCAAGGATCAAAGCTAACATATTTTTTCAGGATGCAAATTTTATTCACATCTTTCAACTCAAGAAGAATAGAAAAACACCACACAGTTCCATAGCACATCAAAGCAAACTGTGATGCATGCAGCAGGATGTTGCCAGTCTGCCTGTCATTTCAAGCTAAAAGAGAAGCAGAATTTGCATCCAGTGCTGCGCACCTCCAGACAGACATTTATTTTATTGAGCTCAAGACCCCTGGTCCTGTTTGCTCTTACTTGTCCAGGCAGGTTATTAACCCATTCCCTACTACTGAAAAGATTTTCAGTCAATTGTGACAAAATTCTTCTCCTGCCATTGATGAGATATTCCAGCAATCAAATTTTTCACTGAGAAACGGTTACAGATCTTGGGACAAAACAGGTAACGAAAGATCAATGAATATTTTGAAAAATGCTGGCAGTGCAAAGCAACTTAAAAAATACACTGGCAGGGAAAGTATAAAGATAATTTTTCATTTACATGGAGACCACAAGCAAATGCCGGGGAGAACAGCTCCAAGCACAGAGACTGAGTCATGGAAACGCAGATAAAGCCCCTGGAGCAGTTTTTGGGTTAGAGGTCTTGCTCAAGGGCCAAACAACAGAGTTATTCCCAGCGTCATCTCTACAGATGCAAGTCAGAATCCCAAGCCCCACTGGAGGCTCGAACAAGAAACTTGACAATCTACAAAGGAGCAACCTGGTGCCCAAAAACTCCGGAACAGCCTTATGAGGTCAAATAATTTATCTAAAATGTAGATAGTCAGCTAGTGGATAGAATTCCAATTCAAATCTCTAGTCTTTGCATTAAAATGCCTTTGCTTTCAGGATTAACAGGTTGCTTCCCAAATATTTGGAATATTTTTCTCTCAATTTTGTGATGTGAAATGATGAGGGGTATCAGGAAAGTTTGGAGAAGAGGTAGGGACATGCTATTGATGCCCTACTCAGTGATCTCAGATTGGCTGTGACTGAATAACACAGTATACCGTGCCCTTTATCTATTGCTTTAGGCTTAATAGGAGTTGAACACAACACGATTAAGCTATAAAGATCTGCTGCTGACAACTTGTTTTATTGCGTGGAGGAATGATTGTTTGGTTCAATGAGAGAATTGAATTTTCTGAACTTGCTGTTGGCCCTAGAGGCGCAAAGATGCGGGATGTTGAGATAAACTGTGGCTCAATTAATCACATTTTATGGATTTGTAGATACTCTCACAAACTGCTGGCCTGTGTCTATGGTGTATTCTAATTTATAGACACCACAGAATAACTTTCTATCCAATAGTTCAATACAATTGCCAGTACTATACGGTATGTGTATTACATTATATCTGCCTTCTGATTGCTGTGTATCACTGTGTTGTTTTTGTCTTGTTGTTTCGGTCTTATTTTGCGCCATTTTGTCTGAGTTAAATCTAGTCCTGATCATCAATCCCTTGACAGGTTTTGATGTTTTCCATTTTGCGCTTATGTGAGGCAAGGGGGTTACTGTTGGACAAAAACTAAATGAGATCATGGCAGAAAATTAGAATAAATGCACCAGTGGTGTCATAGGACATGCATAGCCAAATTCAAATTCAATAGATTGCTCATTAGCTTTACCCACAGTGCAGTATTAAATGTACATCCAATTCCAATGAATTTGGTTGGGGAAATGCAATAAAATAGTGGAAATGGGAAATTTGGCAGGTTTTTTTTGCAGCAACTACCAGTGAAATTTTATTGGCTATGTTTTTACGTAATCTAATTGTACTGAAATCGTTTGCACTTTTGCACACCTATATTATTGTATCAATGTGTGTCCATCCTATAGTCGGGTTCTACTCGCCAGAGCAGGTTGTGTCGAGTGCCCAACAGTAGGGCAGGAGGTGACCTTATGAGACCCTGTACAGGGTGGAGCCAGCTGTGTGAACATGGCAGTGCAATGTCACTCCCTGCAGCTCACATGCACCAGCTCTCAGCCAAACCAACTCATTCAAAGCCGCAAGCAAGGCCACCCAAACAAAGCAATACAAGAAAAACAGCTTCAGTGGATGCGCTTAGCATTACTATCAATAATCTGTTATGCAAAAGCCTATCTGAGTGGTGAACAAAAGTTTTTAAAAACTAATGGTTGCTTGTCTTCAGTGTTAGGTGACAGCAGGGTACCACGACTTGTCCGTGGGCGTGGTACACTGAGAATGAGCTGTGTCGATGTCAGAGAATTTCATTTTGGCATTTTGCTTGTTATATTTGATCCAAAACTTTGCATGTGAATGCGACAAAAAGTAATTACAACATCGTGTGTATTTTATCATAAAGATATGCTTTGCAGTAGCATTTGCATAGTCAGTGTTAATTTATTGGACCTCTTGAATTTAATGGTCAAGGACAATGCTGGTAGTATGTTGAGTGTAATACTTAAGTCACATTAAATATGAATGCTTACTGCTTTTTTTTAATTCATTTTGCCTTGTGTACAAATACAGTGAGATAGTATCATTGTGAAATATTTGTGACAACAGAGCACAACCATATTTTTCTTACCATGTTATATCTTGATATTAGCAACCTAGAGCGTTTATATTCATTTATCTCTAACATTTGCAGTACATCATGGAAGTAGGAGAATGATCATACATTAAGGGCATTGATTCCTTTCCGGAAAGTGAGAATGCTGTTTTCAAAGCATTGAGTTTATTGAGAATATTAGAGAAAGTCTGCCTTTCAGTTATTCCAATAAATACAATGCAACATTAATTCCCTCATACTGAAATTAAATGTCAAGTTTATAAAGGGTGGTGAGCATTATATGTATTTATTTTGCAACCAATATGCACAGATTTCATATATATGTAACACAAACAACTTGAGATCATTCTTTCGCATATTAAAGCAATCAATAAACAGAAAAATAAAAACACTGTTAAATCAGAAGCGCATAAAATTGTTCAGCAGTAGCATTTTATTGTATGATATCATGGACTGGGGTGAGTCATTTGTTGTGAATGGACAAATGGCTATACTCAGTCTGTACACATTCACACTCCCCCTTAGCTAGCAACGCCCCCCCCTACAGCAGATGTCTCAGCACAACTTGCTGCTATTCTAGGGTAGGGTATTCAACCTAATGCATAAAGGGCCAGTCCAGATGTAGGTTTTCATTCGAACCATGTAGCTAAACACCTGACTCTACAGATCAACCCACAGAGTCTTTACAAAAGACCTTTATTTGTAATATCAGGTGTGTAATGGATTGGTTGGAATGAAAGTTGAATACCCTTGCTGTAGAGTATCAGTGATATGATACACAATAATAATGATGATCATTTATAATATACAAAACATTTGATGAATCTCATGTCCTTCATACCATACTAGTGCAGCTGTTTTCACTGAAAAATTGTGTTCTGTGTATGTGTGTGAGAGAGAGATCTCTCCATGTCTGTTCCCTGTAATCACTGAGTCCATGTCCTGTCTAATCTGCATCACCTCAAAGGATGAAGAATAATACATTCATTTATTGTGTGAACAAAAAATAGATAATTTATATCAAGCAAAGGACACAACTTGAGTTTATTCCTTTGATGAACATGAAAAGATGCCTAGGAATGGAACAGCATTATGCAAAAAAAAAAAAAAAAGTTCAATCTGATATTGAACCATATTTGAAATTGCTGATCATGTTAAGCTTCTGAAGTGATGTTGTTTAAGTACAGTAAAAGACGAACAAACAATTAAATTCTGCCATGACAGACATCTTTTCTCTGCCACAGTGTGATATTACGTGCAAGAGAGTGTGGGACAGGGGTCTAGAGGCACTTGAGGAGGTAGGAGTTACAGCTGCGTCTCCCAGCGCAGTCGCACAGCTTTCCGATGCGTGGCCCCAGCCTCACGGCGCAGCGGTCTCCCACCCCACACTGAACGGGAGAGAAAAAAACTAGCAGAGAGCGCTGGACAGGGTTGCCTACTCAATCGTGAAATACATTCCGGTTAAAGCCAAATAATTAAATCCTCGTTAATGAGTTGAATATTTCATAAGATAACAGCTTGACTGTGGTTTTCTGTTTACTAGAGAATCAGCTTTGCCAATTTGCTTATGTCTGCTATCTTCATCAATTTATAATTGTTTTCGTCCCTAAGGAAGGAAGCTGTCATTAGCCGTCCATGATAATTGGTCCTCCGTTTCGCGTGGTTGCGTGAAACTGGACTGGAGAAAAATTAACAGTTAGATTTTAGTATCGGTAAGGACAAAGCAAACTTCCAAAACAAACTAAACTCGACGAATCATTAATTACAGCCAATAAGTAATCGAAAAACAATTGGTATGAAGTTTATGGCTAGCCTTAATTAAGTATAGCTTAATACGAACATAGCCAGTCTACTATTCACTTCAGAGTAAACTGTTGGCACGACACGTGAATCTAATGGAAGTACTCCACTTTTTTTGTCTTCCAGAGAGATGGGAAAACCTGGATGCAGGTCGAACTCACCAGCGGGATGCTCCCTCTCTTCTCGGCGGATGGCAGCCTGCTCTGAAACTTTCCCAGCAGCTCCTCCATTGCCTCCAACTACAGCGCAAGAGCAAAAAAACTCAGTTATACTCCACCGCAGGAACAAATAGAATGGTTATTATACATCCACTGATATATTTTATACATTAAATAGTCAACTATGATGGATAGGCGGTTGGATTTGTGTGAACTGCCCAACTCCCTCCATATGTATGACAAAGTGGAGCGGGCAGTTGACATTAGCCTATTTAGTCCACTCATTATTATAAAAATCAGTCCGCATTTCGTTTTCTTCACATAAACGCGTTTTCAACACCGTGCCCGGTATACACTAGTAAACTGCATATATTGAGCTATATATTGTACCCTGAACAAATAAATGTAAGATACCTCCATCTGTCATGAAATTCTTTACAATCTCAACTGGAAGCTTCAATTTAATCAAACATTCATGCATGCCAATTTTTTTGACCTGTGGGTTGGAGTAAAATTGTGACTTACGAGCTCTCTCTCTGTGGAATCAGGGGATCTCTTCCTTTCAAACTCCTCCGCGGACACTTCTTGCGATTGTCCGCCACAAAAGACGGACGCAAGGCTGATGCACAGTAGCCCGAGCAGTATCCCTGAGCTCTCCATGGTACTAACTTTTTGTCGCCGCGTCGTCGATTCCTGGCGGCGCTGAAGGGAACTATAGACACGCGGAGCTCGAGCTGTGCGCGGAAAAGCCACAACCGCAAATACCCTCAGTTTCTGTCAAAGGTGAAGCAAGAATTCGCCGCTTTTATAAACAGCCTTGCCCCGCCTTCAAATGTATTATTCCAATGGATGGCCTTTAATCGGAAGTTAAACAATGTTTTTTTTTTTTTTTTTTGCCTTATCATGTAAATGAGTCATTGTTCTTTCTTCTCAGTTACGGTTTTGATCATACATAGAATTTCATTACCAATGAAATACATTCACGAAACAATTATAAAGTACGGGTGTTGGAACAAAGTAAGGTTAGTCAAAATTTATCCAGATACTTAGGCCTGTAGCCCACCGACATGTAATAGAGGGGCATGCAGTTAGTATGCATTTTTCATGATTATCATCTGATTTTATAATGGCCAATACATATTATAAGCAAAGCAAAGAAAAACGACCAAGTGCCCCATACTTTAGCGTGTGACCCTACAAATCAAGATGATTTAAGCCATGAGCTCTTCACATATTGCCTCAAAATATAAATCCACAAAAATGCACCACCTCTGAATAATCTTGCATAATCATGATTTGTGATTTTAATTTAAGTAAAATCACATACCTCTGTATATGTTAACCTGATATAAATTGCTTCAAGCCTCAAAATCCATTCTCTGGTACCATACAACACATGGCTTTGGCTGTTATTTACTTGAAAGCAATTTAAGAGACAAATGAGTTCTCGGAGGAAAAATTACTAGTGCTGTCCAGGATATAGTACATCTTTACAGCTCCAACTGACCCCCAGGGAGCAGTTTACAGCAAAATGGTTTCAACAGTCATACAAAGTAAGATGTCCATCTACCTTTGCATCCATACAGTGACCACTGCATGGCTTGTAAATTTCAATGCTTGTAAACTTTATTGATCACTGAAGGACACAGGGGTATACCAAGCATACAGTAGGTGCTTATTGCAATCCTTAATGAATACAGCAAGCTTGCCAGAGGCAGGCATCTGACCTCACTGACCCTGCTGGAAAATTGTGTCTTAAAGAGGACCGCCAGCATCACTAATGGCAGCCATTATTTTCATATCAACATCTAACATTAATCAGAAGCAAACATACCTATCACTTCTATCAATACTGTTTCAAATTTGGCTTTTGATTCTTAATTGTATTAATTTTGTTCATTTTTAAAGCATTTTATCTAGATATTGAGAGGATCCGTACACTTATGCATTGATCGTGGACGTAAATTATCCACGAGACAACATGTAAAATGAAAAATGTCCTTCTACTTTCTCGAATCCTGTTAAGTGAGAACAACAGGTAACAATTACTAACCGTTCATGCATTCGGAGCAAAGCACTCTAATCTAGGTGTCATTTTTTATTTGCTTACACAACAGAAATGTAGCTTTTTGTTGAAGTTAACTGCATGTGGTAAATGCAGGTCATAGCTACGATCCATTTCGCAGTTATTTGCATAAGAACCCGCCTTTGTGGTGTGACTACAGAAAAATAATCCTCACAGAAGGGGGTAATGAATTAGCCAAGATGTTATGAAGTCAGGGCTTAAAGCACAGTGTCTACATACAGAAGTACATTTATGCACTAGAGAGAGTGTGAACAGGTTGCATTGGGTTGACTACGCAATGTACTTATGAAAAGGTATTAAAACTAGGCCACTTTAATACACACACAAGTAGGCTCACAATTTCAGGGAACCACAGGTAATAAGGCAAATTATTATCATCTCAAAATCAACGCATCATATTGTATTTGGTACTTGAAAATCAGTTGTGTTTAATGACTGCCTGAAGTCACTTTCCACAAGATGTTCTACCAGACCGAGGCCGTTTGCCTTCAGCCTTCCTTCACTAAGTGAAACGTGCCCAATTAGATTTTGTGTGGGTGGTTGACTTGGCAAGTCGAGCGCATTTCATTTTGTAACTATTGCTTGATTGCTTTACCAGTATGTTTGCGGTTATTGGCCTGCTGTAAGGTGAAGCACAATCCAATTCATTTTGAGACATTTGGTTGGAGTTGAGCGCATGTTTCTTTACACTTTAGAATTCAACCAGCAGTTGTCTGCAGCATTCACTAAAATCAATAAAGACAAGTGTGCCGGTTCCACAAGCAGCCACAGCATAGTGGTACCTCCCAGGTGTCAATACTTGGGCTAATGAGCAGCTCCTTTCACTCTCTATACATTCCGTATCAATTTTTCATCTTCACTTTGTTGACTGTTCTTGATACATCTATGCTTATACACTTCAAAATACTCTGAGTCTATTAAACAGTGAAAAAGAATTTTTTTCTGTATAATCAATCACTTTTTCCTTCAGTCATCCACTGAAAAAGAATTTTTTTCTGTATAATCAATCACTTTTTCCTTCAGTCATCCACCGCGATATTCTATATATTTATATATATATATATATATATATATACATACACACACACACACCAATATACCGAACAGCAGACTGTGAAACAGCAGTTTTTTCAATCACATTTCAAATAGCTAAGAGAAACCATCAACAGACTCCAAATATAAATGCTAAACCTAGACCTTGTGTAAGTTTTCTTGTGCAGTTACTAATAACATAAAGACTCACAGCTGACCAAGAAATACCAAGAAAGCCAAGTGTCCATTTTGGTTCTTAAAGGTGGTGTGGGCTTCTGGATAAAAAGGGCTATAATTCCAACAAAGTTAACCTTATTTTTATGAAAATACCCAGCAATTTAAGTTGAAGGTCTGCATTTTAGGACTATAGTCATTGCTCAATCTCATTACAGTTTACATTCAAACCCAGTGTGCTGGAATACAGAGCCAGAACAATAATTAGAATCTGCGACGGTCCATATATTGACGGTATTGTCGACAACCGTAATCACCAGATGCATCAAGTGTGTTTTTATATTTGTGTTTTCTTTCTTCAATAGATATATTTTTGGCATACAGTATATAAATATAATGCAGTTTCCGGCATTCTGAAATTGCTTTATCATTAATGCTTAGAGACTCCCACAGCAGATATTACAGAGAGTGAATAGACTCAGAGCAAGAAAGATGCTGTCCCTGGACAGTTACCCTAATAAATAACCGAATGCAGTCCAGCATACCACTTTGCACGGGCACTTTACTTTCTTCAGCAGGTATCTCACGCAATATACTGTACTATCTGTCAATATGCTGCATCCTGTGCCTGTATGTTTGTTTCCCCCCCCCAGTAATCTGGCTGTCTGTGTCGGTTTGGGCTTTGTTTTTGTTAAATTGATTTCCGTTATTCTATTATAGCCTCGTTACCTCATCCCTCCTCTTGCGCATTCCTCATTCTTTTCCCTCACATGTTCCTCATTGTTACTCGTTGTATCAGCGTATTTAAGCTCTTATCTTTGTCTCCTCCTGTGGCAGGTTGCTCCATGGTACTTTCTAGCCCTGTTTGAGTCCCTGCTTTTCTCTAGTACTCTCTGCCAATCCAGTCTTTTTGTTCGTGGTCCCCTTTGTTTGGTGTCATCTCCTTCCAGTTCCTTTTCTTTCCTCCCCTGCGTGCCCTATTACTGGATTCTCTCAGCTGCGACCCTGGACCAGACTTTTGACTTTGGCTTGCCTACGCTTCACTACCCTGTTTTCTGGTTTTTGACCCTGGAACGTCTACTTTGACCATTAGAGCAGTGTTCTGCACTTCCTGGTTCAGCCCTTGGCTTAGTCCATCACACATGTATATTAGATTTATTTTAGAATTAATCATGTTTCAGTGCTAATAGTTGAGGATTATTTCTATACTCATAACTATTTCCCTTAGCTAATTATTTTGGTTTTAGATATATCACTGTGATGATTCAAACAAGGAATGCAGATACAGGGTACTATCAACATACGGGTATATATTGTTAGGAATACGGGAGTGTGAGCAATGAGGCCAAAGCCCAGCATAAGGCCCGTTTCCACCGCAGGAACTTCGGGGTTATTTTACGGGGCCGGGGCCGTTGTTGCGTGTCTCCGCCAACGGAACCACCCCCGAAGGACAGAGTTCCCGGAATTTTTACAAGGGCTAAAAAAGTCTCTGCATCGAAGCAGGTACTCTGAACAGCCCCGAAAAACTCCTGGGAGGAGCTTGCGGTTTACTTGGCGCTGATTGGATTTACTCAGGGCGGGATGTGACGTCAACAGAAAGCGACAAAATAGCCGGCATTTTTAAAACTCAGCAGACGAGGGGTCGCATTTTTAAAAGGACGTCACACAACTTTACAGGAAGCTTCCCCCTACTTCGCCCTCTCGGTGGAGACACGGCAGTTGAGAGGGCCGAGTGAGAGGACGTTCCTGTAGTAGTACCTGCCCCCAAATACTACCAGGAACTTCTTCGGTGGAAACAGGCCTATAGTAAGAGAGGCAGCCCTGCTTGGTAGTTGTAAACTGGACGGAGTAGAGGGCCTGTCTGTGCCCAGCCAGTTGCCGCCCCTGGCCAGAAGCCAGGAGATTAATTCCCCCCTCCAAAGCAGGACTATAGGGATGCAGTCCCAATCCTGGAGACTGATGAAGGTTTGGGAGGCGTTCCTAATAAACTGTCTAAGAGGAACAAACTGGAACAGATGATTAATAGGAACACGGTCCCAAGTCTGCAAACCGATATTAAGGCTCTGGTGTTTTTCCAATCAATAAGATTCCAAAGATTAATCATGTTTTCCTCTGTCACTGAAGTACCAAAAAACACAGGAAAGAAGAGCTTTGCTCTATACTAGAAGATAAAATGACTGGTTGGCTTCATAGGGACAAAGTGTCACAGTCCAGCAACTCTGGAGGACAAAATGAAAGCTTATATGCACAGACAGCTCACACAAGGAGTGGAGCACATAATGGGTTACACCTGGGCATGAGGGAAAAAGACAAGACAATCAATCAATTAAGGGAGACCTTACTGCAAAACATATGCAGGCTGCAGGAAAGGGGGAAGAAATAATTAAGACAGGAGGGCTGTGAGATTTCACATTTCATTATTTTGTGTTTTGATATATTTTCCTTTTGTATATGTATCATTGTACTTCATTTTACTTAATGTGATTTAATTTAGTTCAAACCAGTGGCTGGCCATGTGGATCTTGTATTGTCGTCTGCAATATCTGTGTCAAATTGTTAGAAATTTCCCATATGTTGGCCTGATCCTGATCTTCATTATGATAATTATTTCACTGAAAGCAATGGTATAGCAGTCTACTTGATATACAATCAATGCTTTAAAACAAATAATATCCCTTTTTTAAGTGGGTTTTGAAAGTATCTGTCTCTTTTTGTAGTTCTAGATATTAAGCTATTCCATCTAGTCAAGTGTGTAGGTTGTGATGTGGAAGAAAGACTTGGGCTGAATGTCTTCAAAGAATAAAAAGTGAGAGACTGCTGTATTTTCAAGTTACTCTAAGTTGAATAGTGAATATAAATCCGTTACATGAAACAAATGTTTGCAATTTGCAGAGCTTTAATTTTTGATGACATACAGGGAAAGCAGGCACATTTGGAGAGGGGATCTCTTACCTAACAGTGTGCCCTTAGTGCACAGCAGAGGGAGCTGCAGATTAAGTTTGGTTTTGCGACTGTTAATGGGTGTCTCCTGAAGCGCATACTTAGGATTTAGGAAGAAACACACCCAATGACATCAGAAGGCTAAGGCTGGGGGAGAAAAAAAAATTACCCGGACGCTGAAGTGCAGCAACAAGGGGGCCAAGAGTGCCTTCCAAAAATCTTAGTTTTCTTCCACTCAAAACTAACGATAATCAGTTCCTGCCAAGCTATAACATCAACAAGTTAGTCCGATAGTGGGGATCTAGAAGGATCTTCAGAAAAATGTCAACTTCAGAAGAGGCGGACGGGTTCCGGCCACGGTATGGGTGTAAGTACCAGAAAAAAGTTTCTTCCTCACGCAGCTAACGTGTTACTCTGCTATCTGTCAAGTAGTTGAAACGAAAGTGGAAGAAGTTGCATATTGAGATTTTTTTTAACTAATGCACTGCAACACTGTGACTAAATTTTCATAGATGAGACATTTTACAGTTTTCTTGATGAAAAGGTTTGCAATTTTTCATTTATGGTTAACGCAGCATGGCATACTATACTTCCGCGTTTCAGTGTAACATTTTCAGTGATTTGCCAATCCTGCTTCGGAACCGATGTATTCAAGTGTTCTTGGCTACTAGTCAGGTTAGATTGTTGTAGGTTCCAGGAAGGTAACCTACAACAATCTAACCGCCTGTGAGCGTATTGAACAATGCATGTATAACGCGATACTAATAACCAGGAAAACGCTTGAGTTTGGAATAAATCAGGTCGGAGCGATTTATCTTCTCAAAAAAAAAAAAGTCTGAATACTCGTCCTTTTGTGGAAACTATGGGTTATTTCCGTTCTATGTTGAAAGTAGACAGTTTATGCACACTTTTGCGTGTTATTTTTCGTTACTAGTACTTTATGGAAACGATTACTGGTCAAATAAAGAAATGCCTGTCTTACCTACTACCCTAACTAGGCTTGGCATAGCTTCTTTTACTCCAAGGCTATCGTAGCCTGCTCTCTCAGCTTCTTAACTATGTTACACATATGACAATGTGTTACGACATGAATGATGTAAAAAAAAAAATAAAAAATAAATGATAATAATAATAAGGCTCATGTGGGCCTGAATGTTTTTACCAGGCCTCTCGATTTAGCTTGTAAGTTTTAACTTTATAAAGGCAAATTTTAGGATTACCGCCACTTCTGAAACAGCGTCACAGACTTGCGAAGCCTAACTGATTTCTACTATTTTTACCGACAGATGAGAGGCAAAGAATTTGGATAATTGAGAACTAGGCCATAGGTAAAACCAGGAGTTTCGTCTAACTACTGCCCGACGGTTGTGCCATTTAGTGTATTAGATGGCAGAACTTTTTCAGGTTGAGGGCGTGGGCTTTCAAGAACCTTTTGCAGTCTTGTGGTGTCAAGAGCGCAGACGCACTCGGCAGAGAGAGAGAGAGAGAGAGAGAGAGAGAGAGAGAGAGAGCTATGCGCTTTACAGTGCGCGCTCTTTTTTAGGTTCTCCTGCCTATCCCGCTTGCGGCAAAAAAAAAAAAAAAAAAAAATTTTCGGGGACTTTGTTGTGCTGGCGGGAAGATATTTCCGGTTATGCTAACCATTTCAGATCCTCATAATATGGACTTTATGCGGCAGTTGAAGTGGTCACATTACTAAGCCTCATTTCATTTTCGGAATGCAGCCAACTCTTCATTACTAGTTATGAGGTCATAATTTGGTCATCCAGTTTAAGCAGACTCCCAGGGAGAAAGTCGCCAAATCTCCCCTGCACGCAGTTCCAGGAAAAAGCGGACCGTTAAATTGCGGGTCCTGGCAGCAGCTGGCTGGAACAAGTTCTGCTTTTGGTTTTTAAAAAGACTGGTCAACTGGGAACTGGCCTTAAATTGTATCTGTTTTGCTTCCTGTTTTTATTTTTTGGAAAAAAACAGTCGACCATTTGCGAGGCTCTCAGTATTTGTTTTGGAGAATTCGCTGTTGTGCTTTCATTTATTTTTAGTTTAATATTCAGATGCAAAATTCAGATGAATGCAGAAATTTGTTTGATTTGCGAAAGTAATGTGTAATTATCATTACACATTAACATTTATTATTATTATTATTATTACAACCCCACTTCCGAAATAGTTGGGATAAAGTGTAAATTGTGAATAAAATCAAAACGCAATGACTTTCAAATCACACCAGCCAGTATTTTATTCACAATAGAACAGAGATAACATAGCAAATATTGAAACTGAGAAATTTTACAATTTTGTCCACAAAATGAGCTCATTTCAAATTTGATGGCTGCTACAGGTCTCAAAAAAGTTGGGACAGAGGCCTGTTTACCATGGTATAGCATCCCCTCTTCTTTTTAACACAGAGTGGAGGTGTCTGGGCATTGAGGAGGCAAGTTTCTTGAGTTTAGCCATTGGAATTTGATCCCACTCTTGTTTAATACAGGCTTCCAGCTGCTGGAGAGTTTTGGGTCTCCTTTGACAGACTTTTCATTTAATTATGCGCTGAATGTTCTCAATTGGTGAAAGATCTGGACTGCAGGCAGGCCAGTTCAGCACACGGACTCTTCTACTACGAAGCCATGCTGTTGTAATACTGCAGTATTTGGTTTTGCATTGTCCTGCTGAAATACACAAGACCTTCCCTGGAATAGATGTTGTCTGGAGGGGAGCATATGTTGCACTAAAACCTTTGTATACCTTTCAGCATTCATGGTGCTTTTTAAAACATGCAAGTGTCCCACACCATATGCACTAATGCATCCCCATAGCATCAGAGATGCTGGCTTTTGAACTGAATGCTGATAACAGGAGGGGTGGTCTTTCTCCTCTTCAGCCTGGAGGACACAACGCCTATGATTTCCAACAAGAATGTCAAATTTGGACTCATCTGACCATAGGACACTTTGCCACTTTGCTACAGTCCATTTTAAATGAGCCTTGGTCCACAGAACACGGCGGTGCTTCTGGATCATGCTCAACAATGGCTTCCTTTTTGCATGATAGAGTTTTAGGTGGCATCTGTGGATGGTACGGCGGACTGTGCTTACAGACAGTGGTTTCTTGACGTATTCCTGGGCCCATTTAGTAACGTTAATGACAGAATCATGCTGGTGAGTGATGTACTGGCGTCTGAGGGCCTGAAGATCACAGGCATCCAGTAAAGGTCTTCGGCCTTTTCCCTTACGCACTGATTTTTCCAGTTTCTCTGAATCTTTTGATGATGTTATGCGCTGTCCATGATGAGACCTTCAAAGCCTTTGCAATTTGACGTTGAGGAACATTGTTTTTAAAGTATTCCACAATTTTTTTACGCAAGCCTTCACAGGTTGGAGAGTCTCTGGCCATCTTTACTTCTTAGAGACTCAGCGCCTCTAAGACATCCCTTTTACGGCCAATCATGTTACACGCCTGATGCCAGTTAGCTTAATTACTTGCTAAATGTTCTTTCAGCTGATTATCTTATATATTAATTGCTTTTTCAGCCCTTTTTTGCCTGGGTCCCAACTTTTTTGAGACCTGTTGCAGCCAGAAAATTTGAAATGAGCTCATTTTGTGGATTAAAATGTAAAATGTCTCAGTTTCAACATTTGAAATGTTATCTATGTTCTATTGTAAATAACACATTGGCTCATGTGATCTGAAAGTCACTGCATTTCGATTTTATTCGCAATTTACACTTCGTCCCAACTATTTCTGAATTGGGATCGTATATTATTATTATTATTATTATTATTATTATTATTATTATTATTAAATGTTGAAAACACAAATCAAAACCTGATAAATCTGGCTCTGTATTTTGAAAGGAGCATGGAAATACTCAAGCTCTCTTATGTTTATGTTCTTGGTTCATTGGACTGTAATATCAACACTTCAACAAAATGCTGTGTGTTTCGCTGTGTTCACAGACTTGCTGAATGATTGCTATTGCTACCTTTAACTGTAGCACTTGTTAGCACTGTTCAATCTTTCTGTTTTAACACTGCATCATTGCACTGTGGGAAGAGTATCATTAACCATGGCCAAAAAGTTTCAATAGATATTTGCAAATTATTGCATTCTGTGGAACCTGCACTGGATTACAGAGAAACCCTGAGGGCTGGAACACCAGCCAAGTTATACGGTTTGAAAAGAATGAAGACCGCAAAGTAGAGGTGGACAATCTAACTTCAGAAAGTAAAAGTCGTCCACAGTTTTTTGTTACAACTACCTGGATCTGCTAAATGCTACAACATTTAAGCCAGGAGGTTGAACATGTTGAACTGTAATCAGCAAGTGCTGTACTAATTCTCATTATTGCTATTCAAATTCCTGGCCTTGTATAATTTTGTTAGTTTTTAATTATTCCTTACTTGTCCCTGTGCACATTTGTAATCTGCCCCTCTGCTGTAATGGCAGTGGTTTCGTGACGAGGGCATCTGGATCTACCCCATGTTAGCATGTGGCTAGGACTCCTCTCATGCCCAGGGCACAGCCTGATATCCCACTGGCTATGCCTGCCAGAGGAATTTGTCTGGACCAATGCCTGATTGCTGGCAAAGCAGCGCAGTCTCGGTTTAAGCCGTGTTTTGTGTTCTTCACCGCAGCTGTCCTGGATGGGGTGGAGCGCCTCACGGCCGAGGAGATGGACGAGCGACGCCAGCAGAACATGGCGTACGAGTACCTGTGCCATCTGGAGGAGGCCAAACAGTAAGGATGATGGCAGATTCTCAGGGCAACTGTAGCTTTTTGTTGAGTAAATGGATTTGCAACAGAGTGTGTCATTAAAGAGTAATTCAGCCACTACGGTCTTAGAAAATGGAAAATATACTTGTGTTGTCAGTCATTGACACTTCTGAGAGCTCTTCACTTTCAGTTTTACTTTTATACAATGGGCAGGACTCAGAATTTTGAAGTCAGATGGTGATGAAATTCCTTCATCAATGAAATGATGCAATTTGCCAATGGCTGATTATTTTAATGAAGTTATTGAGTATTTTCATCGACACAGATCACAACATCACTGCAGTGCACTAAAACATTGATCAAAAGCGTTATTTTAATTTTAAATCATTCACTGGAATTTTTATTGATTCCTGTTTTTGTCAAAAAATATAATTGGTTATCCCATATCACACTACACATTCCCTATTTTTTGAATTGCTTGGGTGAGTGCACAGTGTTGTGAAAAATGATTTGCCCCCTTCCCAATTCTTCTATTTTTGTTTGTCATATTTAAATGTTTCAGATCATGTAGCTAATTTTGTTATTAGAAAAAGACAATGTGATTGAGCACAAAATTCTGTTTTTAACCCCATGAATCCCACTGACCCATATATTGGTCTGTAAAATGCAGCTGCTGTATTTAAATGACTCAATGACTCAATGGTATCTAACTTTAAGTCAAGAGCAGGCTTGACTTAAAGTTAGATACCATTGAGTCATTGAGTATCTGAAGTGATATATTCACGATAGTACAAAGAAACTGGCGAGCCT
Organism: Gymnothorax javanicus; assembly: GCA_029692085.1. Classification (NCBI taxonomy): domain Eukaryota; kingdom Metazoa; phylum Chordata; class Actinopteri; order Anguilliformes; family Muraenidae; genus Gymnothorax; species Gymnothorax javanicus. The sequence continues at coordinate 16,135,086 of CM056209.1, read as the reverse complement.
AGTTGGGCTGAACGGCCTGTTCTCGCCATTCATGTTATGTTATGTTAAATCTGTGGATCCTTTGGCCTATTTTAAATTTTCGTGGAGATCTCATGTGTGGTAGCCAATGATCTCAAGCGTGTCCTGCTGAATTGTATACAAGATCTAGGAATTTTCCATTTGATGTAATGCTGTGGCCATAAAACACTGTGTCCTGGGTTCGAAAAAAACATGCGTCATAGGAACACTCCAGCCAGTACCGCTGACCTAGGAACTGGCTTTAGAACTGGAGTTGTTTCACGGGTGCTGTTCAGAGGCTGCCCACTGCTACTAACTATGGGATGGGTTAATGCAGAGGACAAATTACCCCATGGGGTATAATAAAGTGTATCTTATCTTATATTTCTCTCAATAGCGTCATGTAGCTTCAGTGAAGCGCTGCAACAGACAGAAACGGAATATGTACGCAACATTGTCCTACGATATTAAAAAAGTGCTTTTTCTGACTTTGAACCTACTGATGGAAAAACTTCAGGGAAGAGTTATTTTGGGATGAAATGATTATTTCATTTATTGAATGTGAAGAGTTATTAAAAGCCTGCATCAGCCATGTGAAAAAAAAAAAAATTCTCGCGAAATCTTGTAACCGGTTGCGCAGTCCTTAATGGCAACAGCTTCAATCAAACATTTGCGATACAGCAATGAGTCTTACATTGCTGTGGAAGAGTTTTGGCCCACACTTGGTAGAATTATTTTTTTATTTCTGCTGCAGTGGGGAATTTTCGAGCATTAGCTGCCAGTTGAAGGTAGGATTCATGTCATGACTTGACTTGGCCACTCCAAAACCTTCAGATTGTTTTTTTTTTTTTTTGCCATACGGGGGGGTACAATCTTCTGTGCTTTGGATCATTGTCCTGCTGCATAACCCCTCTGCACTTGAGCTTTAGGTCATGAACTGATGGCCGAACATTCTTCTTTGGGATATTTTGGTAGAGAGTAAAGTTTATGGTTCCATCAAGAATTGCAATTTGCCCAGGTCCTGAAGCAGCAAAGCAGCCCCAAACCATCAGTGTACCACAACTATGACTATCGGTATAATGTCTTATTGTGGAATGTTGTTTGCTTTAGGCCAGATGTGACAGAACCTATGTCTTCTAAAAAGTTCTGCTTTTGACTTTTTAAAGCACATAATACGATCCTGAGAGTCTTGGGGGGTCATAAAGATGTTTTTTGGCAAATGTGGGAAGAGCCTTTTTGTTCTTTTATTGGTGAGCAGTGGTTTTCATCATTTTTCCTCTTTTTCTTATTGAAAAATTATGAACACTGACCTTAACTGAGCTAAATGTGATCTGTGGTAGCAGTTGGTCAATATTTTTGTCTAATATTGAAATGAGTTCGATCTGAAACATTTAAGCGGGACAAATAAGCAAAAATACAAGTAATCGGGAAGGGGGAAAATGCTCTTTCACAGCACTGCAGTGAATGTCTTCTATTGGTCAAAAGGCCTATGTGTCTTGGGATGCAAGTTGTATGGGTGTTCTGGCATAAGAATTATGGTGATAAGTTTATCTTTTGCATTAGTAAGTCTTGACTCCTTGTTCTTTGGAGATCAGAGTTGAGAACAGAGGACTGTGCAGCCACAGGGTTTGGCAGGGAAAGCCTGTGTTCCTCAAGTGATTGCGTCACCATTTTGAGCAGTCTCTACAGAAAGTGCTGTTAACCCTTTCTAGGTTTTGTATGCATTTTATTCATTGAAGTTCATCATGACCACTTGCGTGTATATTTTTTTTGGTCGCTCTTCCTTTGGTTGATGAACTTGTTTTACCCTGAGAGGTGCAAGTCCAGTTACATTACGGCTTACAGAGCCTGCTAAAGCTTTCCAATAATATGGGCAGTTCAGATGGGTCTTGTGCGGTCCCCAGGCTTAAAGTGTGTAGAGGTGTCTTGAGGGTCACTGACTTTGCCATACTACAGTCTTAGAAAAAGTGGAAGTCTCTGCCCCTATTGTGTCGAGATCATGAATGTTTTTAACATGGGGTTACTGTAGCTAAAACCAGGTATAATGTTATCTTGTCCAGTGGTTTTGCTAGAATGAAGCTGGTGCCTCTAATGTTTGATTGTCAGTGCTTGCCTTTACTTCCACTTTCATCTGTTTTTGGTCTTTATATTTCTCATACCATAGATATTATCTAATCAGATTTGCTGTTTCAGCAGCTGTTTTTTTTTTTTTTTTTTTTTCATTCAAATGATCGTCCCCTCTGGCTTTCATTTTTTTTTTTTTTTTTTTTGCAGTTGAGCGATCTTTGTTCGTTCATTTGCATCAAGAGTCCCCTTTGAAGACTCGAGCTTTCCTGTGTGTGGCAATTAAACTGTACACAACATCAGTTTCTCTTCCTAATACTCCTCTTCAGACAAAGCGATATCTGCTGAATTGCTGCTTTATTGCTTTCTTTGACCTGTTGCCTACAGATGCTAAGGTTTGTGCATGGAGATGCTCATGTCGGCACGATTCAGTCTTTCTACTCATTCCCATCACACAATTATAGATGTCCACTGTTTTGGATGATAGAGGCCTCCGTCCAATGCATGTACGCCCTCCCCATTTCTTACATGTTCATCTGTGGTCTCAGAGTAGAAGGAACGACTGAGTGCAACAGGAAGTGAGTCAGTCCTCGTTGACTTCAGTATCTCATCCTGTTGCTGTAGAAACCTCGTGTTGCTATGGAGATTGGTTCCGTGTGTGTGTGTGTGTGTGTGTGTGTGTGCGCGCGCGCGCATGCGCGAGGTGTGATTTTTTGTTTGTTGTGGAGAAGTGTGTCACTGTGCATGTTGGGTAGGATGACCATGTTTGCAGTTAGTTCATAGAAGCATGATACTTGTACTGCATTTGCTTTGCATATACATTTGTGCGAGAGAGTTCTTCAGCATAAAGGTAAACTGTGGTGCAATTGTGAGCACTTTATCACAAGCTATGTAAATTTTCTGTCCTCACCACATGCAATGCTGTGGTCTGTTCATCGCCACTGGCCTCAGACTGTGTGCTATTTCCCAGTTGTCAACCCTTGACTGAGATGCTGCCTTATACACCATGTCTCCCCATAGCCTATCAAATGACACGCCTCAATTCCACGGATCTAATGTTATTATCCGCTATGATCACCGCAGCTCGTAAAGGAGTTTTTTGATTGATGGCCGATATCCTGGTATTGTCTCCAATGAAGACAGTCACTCGCTCTGTTTTCATCGTACACTGTTTGGTTTCAGAACGTTAAGTTTCTGGTGTAACCATTCACGTGTGGAAAGTGTAGCCTTCAGGGAGAAATGTCAGCTTGGTGGAATTCTTGGAGTGTTTGTATGCTAACCACCCAGCCCATGGAATGATGGGAATGTGTTTCTCAGGTGTGCTGACATCACTGTGTTTGACGATTCTCCCTTAGTGGAGTATGGTCATGCCTCTGTTTGGAGTTCCAAGATGGCTGCTGCTTTTCCATTTGACTCTGTTGCTTATCACAGTCTGTGCAAGTTTGATCGATGGATTTCATCTCAAAGTTTTGGCTGGGCCGTGCAGTCGGTCTAATGCTGCTCGGGAGCATTCAGGAGGCTATTGTTAAATTCAGACAAGTTAAACCTGCTATCATCCACCAGTTGTCATTCTCTGCCATTCCCCTCATCTCCTGCCATGCCAGGTCCATGTTATCTGATTTGCTGGAGAGGGAATATTTGAGTTTTTCCTTTTGTCAAACTTTGTCAGGTCCACTGCCTCTGCTGTTGTAGATTGCTTTACACAAGCTTGTGCTAACCCTACCCCGAGCTCTCATAGAGAATAACTGGCCAATGAACCAAAATCATTTGAGCTGTAGGAGTTCCTCATATATTAGCAGAAAGAGAAGCGTGTGTTCAAATTTCATGTTATTGGACCTGCATTTTTCTTGTCAGTACATATCATAATCAAATGTCTTGCTTCTGTTTAGCCGTCCGAATATTTTTTGAGCACATTGCCATTAGCCATGTCCCTCTATTTTCTGCTTTGCAGGCATAGGGAATGCAGCTCAACACGTTCCCAGTACTCTGTGTTTTCATGTGTAAAATAGCAGGGCTCGTGTTGTTGTCTCCCCATGAAACCAGGGCAGAGCATGCAGCTATTGGTGCTAAGGCACGCTGTTTACATCTTGCCTCCTAAGACGCTGGTCAGAGACTCGGCACTGCTATTGATGACCATTTTGCATTCCTGGAAAGCCAGATTGCAGCACCCCCAGACACCTCTACTCATGAATTTAGTGGCTCCCTTTACATTGTGGGCATTGAGTACTGGCCTTTGAGCTGTAGCCCAGCTTTTGTCCTCTTCCCAATGCTGTATGGGCAGTATTAGCTGGGCTGTCCCAAGGATTGAGAGATGAAGTGGACAATGATGTCATTGTAGGTTGAACTTTAAATAGAACAGAGTCCTTGAATTGAACGAATTGAATCATAAGCAAATTTGATTATATGCCATGTAGTCATTTTATAAATATAGCAACTTTACTGACCCTCAAATACTATTAGTAAAAAGGATAACCTTACAATATGCAAATTGTGGCTAGGTACTGGGGAGCATATTGCAGCGCATTATGTTCACACAAACATTTGCTTTGTGCCGAGGCCAGGAGTGCCATTTATTTCTTACGTTATGACAGTTGGCAAGATTGTATGGGCTGTTTGCCAGATACACAGTGAGCATAATATTTACAAAACAAGCTAGCAAACACTTGCTCAGTCTCACACACAGATCGTAATTTATGCTGCAGAGCATTTTGAATGGTTGGATAAAGGAGTAATGACAGTGTTTAAGCTATCAAATTGCTCTCATTCATACCACTCCATCATGCAGTCAGCTTCCATGGCAGAGTACTTCTTGGAAAATTGTAAAAGGCTATTGCTTTCGTCAGATCAGGGTCCAGGCCTTCATTTCTTGATGGAACGGCTCCTCAATGTGTTCGTCTCAGGGCTGTGAGCAACTGGACGCCACAGTCTTTGAGTCCGTGCTCCCTTTTCTTCCAGGTGTGTGTGTGTGTGTGTGTGTGTGTGTGTGTGTGTGGTCCTCAACAGCGGCAGCTTTTGAGAGTAATTGCAGATGAGCTTTCATTTACCGAACTGCCAGGCTAATGACAGCTTTTCTGCTTCTGGTTAAGTATTGGACTTGGGGTGAAACTCCTCGACTATGAAGTGGTCTGGAAGCTACAGACCGCTGGAGAACCCAAGGAAGTGAGGCTGTTTTTATCCTGTTAAATATTTCTTACAACTGTCTACGAAGTGCAGATGATGCCTAAAGACAGTCATTCCAGGAGATCCTCTGAAATATGTGTGTACTTTGTTTGTTTGCTGAGAGCAAAACTGGAACGCACTGCGTTCTGAGAATGTTATTTTTGCTGTACTGCTACATGGTTGAGCGCATAGTGAGGTTATTTATTTGCCACAGAATTCAGTTCCTTTGAACAGTACTGTTTCTGTTATTCAGTCGAACGCTATGCTGCAGTGTAGAAGTGTCTCGACGCAGAACTGGTCTTTTAAAACCTGGAAGCCAGTTACACCCTGTGTACTGTATGCCAGATTCTTCAGGTGTTTCGACGGAGGCGTAAGCCCTGCAGAGAATTTCTATCCAGTGCACTGCTGCCAGTCTGATCAGAGACCTGATTGAGTGCATGTTTGCATCTGTCACTGATACTTTCACATTTGGGAAACTGTAATGCAAATACATATTGTCTAAACATTAACTTTCTCTTGTCAGTGTTGATGAATTTCTTCCAAACAATGTGTAATCCCTGTCTTTATCCTTTTTTTCAATGTTTAACCCTCCTGTTCTGAACGCTTATCCACAAGAATAATACAGTGCCTTCAGCAGGGTGAAGACTGTTCCTCTTGTACGCGCATATGCGTGCTCTTGCTGGTCTCTTCTGCCTTCAGTGCTGTGCAAGAGAGGATCACCTGTCGGTGCTTCTTGTCGCTATTGTGTGATGACACTGGGAATTCCCTGCCTGTCCGGGTGGGGTTTTGACCTATAATGCATGGCATGCATCACCCTGCAGGCATTGCCTTGGCCAGGATTCAGTGTAGAACCTTTATTTCACAGATATACTGCTTTACTCCTCTGGCTCATTCCCTTTGAAATCAATAGTGGCCTCCAGACTAGTCATCTTGGATTTGCTTCGTACTTCATGTAAATAATGTCAGTGTACCCAGCAACTAGAGTGTGAAATTTTCAGCTTGCGTCCACGTTCACTATCTGAGATATGGAGGTTTAAAAACAGGGGTTATGGCCCTAATCAATGAGTACTGCTAAAAAAGTGCAATGTTCAATGTTACAGAAATCTTTTTTTTTAACTATTTATGCTACATGCCAGAAATTTTAGGCTTTGTTATACATAATTAGATAATCTAGTGGAATTGTTGTTTTAGGGAAGCATTTGTGATACATGGGCAATATGAGCCCCTTAGACCTAGAGTGGGCCAACTCTTTTATTTTTTTTTTTAAATTTATTTTTTTTATCCCCATTTTTCATTTTGGACCGCAGTTACACTGAACACTTCATGCATTCTTGATGTGTGGAACGTATGACCCACCTATGGAATACTTGTGGAACTACACTGAGTAAATCCAGTATTTCACTAAACAGATTGACTGCTTAGGAATCATTGTAAGATTAAAATTTAAAAAAGACGAAGATGGAGTTAGACCACTTTTGTTCTCAGGGGCTCATATGTAATGCAGTGTAGGCGTGAAATCTTTTTTTTTTTTCATTTTTAATTACTCATAAATCAGCAATTATTTTTTGCTTTTCGGACATGCGTCTAGTTGTCAAGAAAGTACTATATGGGTATGAGTGTTATATATAAACATTCAAAAGATCTGATGTGGCTCAGTGTAAAGATGTAGTGGGCTTCAAAGCAAGAGAATTTTTGAAATATAATTTTCATCAAGCCATTACTTGGCTAGTATGTGACTTCAGGCCATCCGTTTTAGAAGTTAAAGACACCCAATAGTGTAGAACAAACTCTATAAATTTCAAATACGAAGCATAAATAGTTTAAAAGCAATGAGTTATCAAACTTTGCAATGTTTTAACAGTAACCATTTGTGAGTGTCAAGACCCCTTTTTTAAATCTTCCACATCTCAAAGACAAGACAAAATCCAAAAATTTTGCTCACCAGGCGTTGGGTACGGTGACATTATTAGGATGAAGTATGAAGCAAATCCAAAATGGTCAGTCAGGAAAATTTTCTGAATTATGTTGATATGTCATGGAATTACCATTCTATCAAGAAGTTCTGCTATTCCTTCTATCACAATTCTATCTGCAATAACAGTTTGTCAGTGTTGATCAGCTCGCAGTGAGATTTAATCACATTTTTGTGTGGCAGTTTCTCTTGTGTACTGCAGGCATTCAAACTTTGTGTCAGTGCTTTTTTTAACATTCCAAATCAACATGAATTATTGTCTACTTTCTCTAATCCTACTTGTCTTTGGGATCTGTAATATCACTCTTTTGGCTGTAAAAGCGTGAGCTGAGACTGGGCCTGTGTGTGGCAGCACGAGAGGCATGATTGTCTGTTTATTTCATGGACTGGAGAGTTTACTCTTCCTAAGTGCAGAGGGATGAGGGAGTTTACTGACTGCTTGAGTGCGAAAAGATTACATGTTTTACTGACTGAATGACTGGGTGAATGGGCTTCCTGATTGCAGGAGAAGGATCATTATGAAAGGGTGACCTCCTTCCGCTCTGGTTGTGACTGGTTTGAGGTGCGATGAGTTCTTACTGAGCTGTTGGCTTCCTTGCCCTGAACTTCTTGCCCCCTCTCTGTGGCTTGTGTATATCTACGGAATTTCGCCTGTCAACACTGTGTACTCGGCAGGGAATGTTTCACAGCGGCGTCTGTCAGCCAAGTCCCACTGAGCCTGAAATTGAGGGAAATAAAATGAATTGAACAGCATTGTGGTGTACCAGCTGGACTAGTCGATAATTGACGCTATAAATCTCACGTTAGCTTTCTCATAAACTGAACATCTCTGTACCATGGGGTTAAAAAGGCAGAAGCCATTTTGGCGTTAGTTCCTGTCACGCTGGCCTGCTGGGAGTGTTGCGTATGCTCCTGGGCTGCGCTAGCTTGGTAGAGAGGCATGGGCCCGTAGCAGCACTCTATCCCTCAGTCTCTGGTGCGTTCTCCCCACTATCACTGAAAGGGGGGGTGCCAGGAAAAAAATACTGCCCAAAAGGCATTGAAACCCAGTCCAGAGGTAAACAAAGCCAGCCCAGAGCTAGGGATGCTGCTGCTCTGCTAAAATTTTTTTTCTGGCTGACAGTCAAAATCATTTGCTTGATAATTGCCTAAAAAAACAAGACCCACAGCAGCTAATTTTATACCTGGCCTGGCTCTAATCTTAAGAAGTTACCCCAGTTTGGCGTGAATACTATGAACCTGGCAGCCCAGACTGGGAGAGAAGTCAGCCACAGAAAAGGCTCCATTGAAACCTTCCTTGCAAGCCCCACCCAGCAGATTGAGTTTCCTCGGTGCACACACAGCAGACACTGTGAGAGCACTCTGAGGTAATTTTCGTAAGCGGCTAATTGTAGTGCGTTTCTGTGCCACGCCCCTCCTGCTTTTGGGAACAGGGAGACCGCTTGTTCAGTGTGCGACCTATTCCTGTCCTTTGCTTCTATTGGCTACCTCAGGTTTCTTTGTGGAAGGACTCCTAGGGTTAGGAGCTGTGTGACTCGCTTACATCGGACAGCTGCGCATTCTCTTCATCTGCTGTGAGTGACACAGGTTGCTCAGCAACTGTGGGGAAAGCCTCACTGTCAGAGTAAGAGGCAGAATTGGAACTACTTCACTAGCTGCATGGGGAGGGCCAATTGGGTGATGTTGCCTGATGAGCTGTTGACTGTAGTCAGCGGGACAGTCACTGCTGGGTGTCCTTTTCTCATTTTATGCCAGAGCAAACTGCTGGCATCAACATAAACATTATTCAGTGTTGAGGGCTAAAGCTGTCCCTGGGCCAATTCCAGCATTAATGTGTTGTCGGAATCATTTTAATTGTACGCTAATTTCTTGTGAATGCTTCTACCGGCCACCTGCCGGCTGCGGTTTGTGCAGTTCAAAGCCTTCCCACAGAGTGAGGCCATTCAACTCTGGGCATGCTCTGGGAATGGAGGGGTATATGGGCACATATCATCCTGCTGGGCTGCAAGGAGATTGACTGACTGCCAGTTGTGAGGCGGCGGCGGCCATTTTAAAGAGTCCAGTCTTCTGTAGCTTTGGCTTTCTGCCTGTGCTGTTTGGACAGGGAACCCACAGGCCTTTTGTGCAACAGTGTGCTGACTGCATGGCAGAGAGCGGGAAGCTGGCGTGAGTCACTCGGGCAAGACGCTCAGGCGAAGAATTCGCTGGAAGGTCTGCCTCGCAACTCGCCAGTTCTCTGGAAAAGCCATTTTGTCCTGCAGCCTTTGTATGCCTTTGCAAACATATTTGCTAAGATTGCCCTTTATAGTAACCATCAATCTTTCGGAGAGAGCAAGCGAAAAACCAACTGTGAGTGACGGCGAGAGAGACCAGTGAGTACCAGTCTGATGCAGCATCAAGGTCACATTTGGATTCTGAACATATACAGGAGGATGTGTCTATTACAGGAAGCTGATATCCCTCTGTAACTGGAGCCTCTGGGTGTATGTGTGTGTTTACCCAGCCCTTGTGGGTGTAGCACAGTCTGGGCATTGCCAGAAACGCAGCACCTTAAGGTCAGGCTCCTGTGAGCTGTCACTGTCAATGGCTCCTCTGTGCACCCATCTGCCTCCATGAATAAGGTATCTGTGCAAGTTTCCCACCCCCTCACCCCAGCCCACAGCACTGAGCAACAACCGAGTTAGCATAACGCACCTTCCACTGGCAACCGAGCAACCTGTTAATGCAGCACATGGGAGCTAATCAGCTGGCATCCCTATTCGCCGCTATGACCCGGGTCACTACACTAAGGAGCTAAAAGAAATTGTACCGTAATCCTGGCACGGGAGGCTTTTTATTTGTCGCGTGTTTAGTAACGCTTTTGCCACTTTCCTGAAGACTGTTGTGTCAACTCTTTCTTAAGCAGGTGTAGGAATCACTATTAACTCGCACACTCATATCAATGGACAATTTGTTGTCTGCACTTAGCCTAACCTGTCTTTTGAATGTGGGAGGAAACCTTAACACCTGCATAAAATCCATGTGAACATGGGGAGAACATGCAAACTCCACATTGAAAGGCTCCCGACCTGATTCGAACCTACACCTTCTTGCTGTAAGGCAACAGCACTAACCCACTGCACCACTGTGCTGCCCGGAGGGGGAGTTCCGGCCCAAATTTCATTACTGCAGTTCATCATACATTGCCATATTTGGCTGGTTTATACAACAACTCTCTCGCACCATATTATCCCATTCTTCCTTCGATTATGCAGGCCGGTGTACAGTTTCTAAGGGGAAAATGGACATGCTCTTGTTTTCTAGCATAATTTCAGGCCAGTTCACTTTCATCTCTTCTGTTTATTTCCACTTGGTCGCTCCCTCACAATTTGCCCGCGTCACCCCACCCTCTTTTCTCATGTGATTTATGGAGAGTGCTGGGACGAAGGATGCTTGTTCCTGAATTCACAACCAGACTTTATTATGTCCAGGAAGATAAATTAAAGACTTGTTTTGACTGGTCTCTTCCATTGTTAAATCAACCTTCTTGCCTGAAATTCAGTGGGAAATGACTAGTTAAGCACTGTGACTTCATCTTTGCATTTCACGGTGTCACTTTGAGTACCCCAGTGGCGCATTCACATTCGACTCACACAGTTCATTTTCTCAGATCGAACTCTCCTTTTCTCTGGGGCATACATGCAGTATTATAGGCTTCATGGTCTCCTCTGCCATCTCCTCGCCTTTTTCAGTTCCACCTCTGCTTCAGACAGAGGCTGTACGTTTGGGCCCGACCTGCTAGCACCACTGCCCGTCCCCATCCTGTTTTCACACAGGAAGTACCAAGACTGCAGTACTGGGCACAGGTTGCCCTTTGTGTTCGCCAGGAAGTGGCTGTTTGTGCTTTGCTGCCAGAACAAAGCTCTGGGAAGGGATTAGGGAGGTATCGCCCATTTGTGCTAGATGGTTATTTGGGTCCCTGTGTGCTGAGGAATGTCTGTGTGTAACTGGCACCAGGAACTTTCACAGCGGGTGTGAGCTGAAGCTACCGGAGGCTTCAGGAGTAACTGTGCAAAGTCCCAGTGAAACATTTGCCAGGAACATGCTAATATTTCATCCACCCCTTTGAAGTCTGTTCTTAGAAGCTGGTGCTTTTTTTTCCTTATGAATGGCGGCAGGTTTTGAGCTCGAGAGAGGCTTGATTGAAGGCTTTGTCTGGCTTAGCACAGGTGCATGCTGGGAATGAAAGCAGAGAGTGGAGGATCCTCGGACTTCTTCAAAGACCTGTTAGATCTTAGCAAGGCCAGGAGCGTGCCAAGGGGAGAGAAGTCTGTGGGTTTCCTCCTCAGAGAGCAGCCCGACGGCTGCCTTTTCCTATTGGACTGACCTCTGCACTGTCTGGACACCGAGCTTCCTGTGACTCACCGTCACACAGATGTTCTTCTTCTCATCTGGAACCTGCTCTGCCTCACATTTCCAGTTGAACACCAATCCATCCTCTCACTTTTCAGTTTGACTATCGGCAGCCGTCTTGGTATTTTTCACATTCTGAGATTCAAACAGTGTCATTCTGCTATCCCGTTCATCATGGCGAATAACTAAGGGCGTGACTCGCATTTACTTGAAGGGCTGTATAATTTCAGAGAAGAGGGCAGTTTGCTCTGACTTTTTCACAACTTAGAGTGAAAAGCAGACGTGTTCCCTCGGCAGGCCAGGCTCAACCAACACCCCCCGCCAAAAAAAAAAAAAAAAAAAACAAATTAAGAGCCATGTGTGTTGCACAGCACTGTGGAGAAACTTCCTGGGTGGAGACATTGAGTTATAACAGCTGGCGTTTGTGTTCCTGTTTCAAAGAGCCTATGTATTGTGTGTGAGAGAAAGAGAGACTGTTCTTTCGAGTGTGGAGTTAAGCCTCCCAGGTCTGTGCAGTACAGGAGCTGGTGATCACGGATGGGGTTAAAACCTGCTCGTGCCCAGACAGGCTCCACCCAGACAGGCTTTTCCAGAGCTGGCCACAGGGAAGATCTGGAGCTCTTCCCTTCCATGGACTGACTGAGATAAAAGGAAGGGCGAGGAATGGGGATATGAAGGGACGTGACGAGCGGTGTTTGTCGCAAGACCAGACCCATTTCTCGTTACGGCTTCACGCTGGAGAGAGCCATGGAAACTGGTTGGAAGCATGTAACATTTTTCCACTGCAAATTGCATTTCTCCAGATGGGTTCTTGTTTTTCATACGAGTGCCGAGAGAATATTTCCATAAACGGTGGTGATGTGTGTCCTGCGTGTGGCAATGCAGCAGTATTTCAGGAGGGTGTTCCTCTGAGGCTTGACCGCTGAGGATGTGCCACTGTGCATTGCTTCCTACCTGACTATTGGCAGTGAAACCAGGCCTTCATAAAATAAGTCATCCGTATAGCAGAGAAAAGAGATCTTCAAGAAAAACATGCCTATAGCTCGTTACCTTTCGGTGAACTCATTTGCAAGGTTCCGCTGGGCTGCAATAAGGACTGTCTTGGGCAACTAGTTCGAGGTTTTGATCATTTTCAGGGACAGACAGAATAATTTCATGGGTGATATAACTTGTTCATTCCCCCACACATGGTTAAGTGTCCTCATCCAGGGGAATGTTGTCTGTTCTGTCTCTGCTGATACTCGCACCTCTGCAAACACTTGGGGTCATTAGAGTCAAACAGAGCCGTAAACTATGTGTTTAAAGCCCACCAATTCCTAAAACGACAGAGAACACCGTTGTTACGCCCTTGTGACCACCAACAAGACCAGAGCATATCCCTTTTCATTTTATTTATTTATCTTTTGTACACCTTAATGCAGCCCAAATTTGCCCATATGATTTTATGTTAAGAGCAGTAGTAAGCCTTTAAGAGGTATTTGATTACTGAGATTCAGTATCTCCTAGTGTTCATGTTTAGTCTTATTGGGAAGGAACTAAATCTATGAATCTCTTGTTAAAAATACCCAGGTGCTCAGCTCTGCAACTAAAAACATTAGGGAATTTCAATGCGTAAATGCTCGGTTTTATTGGAGACAGATTTCTCGCATCTTTGGCCATCCACAGGTCCACCAATCAGCACAACCTCATTTGATCCCTAAAAACAAGAGTGCCGTCTCCTCCATCTTTTTAATTACAGAAAAATGCAGGCCTTTATGCAGTAGATGGCTTTTTTTTTTAACACCTGTGGAGTAAATATTTAGTGGTTGATGCTTGCCATCTCAAAAGCCCTGACCCGTAACTGCGTCATCGGCTGTTTACCGCTATGCATTACGGGCGATACCCGGGGTCAGTATACTTTCCATGCTATGCTCCTCCTCAAATCTGATGTATCCTTGTCTTTTATCGCAGAACACAATAAAATCGCTCCTTTAACGTCACTCACATGCAGAACCAATCTGACATCTGCTACATTGATAAAAACAGACCCTAACTATTCCCCACAATTCATTGCGATGAACAACTGACGATGTAGGCATGCTTGGGCACTGTTGGAAGATTGGTTGTCTTTTGATTCTCAGTCTTTAATTTTGGCTTTTTTGGAGACTTTTGGAAAAAACAAGTTTTGGTTTGGTCTAAATTGTCCTTTGATTGTTCATGCGTTCTTGTAGTTGACCCGCGTCTTTAAACATAGACATTGTGTATTCTATTGTGATGAATACATTTCTTAATTTTTAATCAGATTCTGAGTTGTACATTCTGAGAATGGTTGATTCAACAGGTTGCTCTGCCATAAATTCGAAATTCTATTAATTTATTTTTTATTTTGGTTAATTTATTTTCATGAAAATAATTAAAAATAATTGCATTTATTTTACATGGTGGATAAGTGAGTGATTTAAACAGTTGATGCATTTTGTGTTCGGTATTCAGAGCACTGGAAGTTAAGTGAGGATGTTAAGTGTTAGAACTGCTGGATTCGGAAATTGTACACACTACAATTATACTGTACTTCCCCGACAGCTGATCTTATTACCTCAAAGCGGTGCTCCTGTAATATGATGAAGGCTTTACCACGGAATGACCCCTCTGATTTGAATCAGGTTTAATGTGGTTCTGGCTGGTGCCAGTGTTTTGGTATAAACTGTAGAGCCGCGTCATGCTGCCTAGAGTTAAACAGATAGGATCTTACAGATATGAAGTGGAAACTGGGGACCAGTCCTACAGCCTGTGTAACACACACACACACACACACTCGCATGCATGCATATGCTAATCTATACATGCTGTCATGCTCAAGTACATATGCTAAACCTATTGGCCTATGCATTCAGTACATACCATACAGAGTTGGTCGCATACTTGATCACACCTGCACATTTCCAGGTTTCTTAGTGTGTTTTACAAAATGTTGGAAGAGTTTACTCCCTATCACATTTTGAAAACCACTTTGAATTCCCAATTAATGATACTCTGCGCATTCATTTTTTATGCCTTAAATATTTTGCTCAGCTAATTTTTTCTGAGCCTTTCAGGAGACTAAAAGATGGATATGACCGTTATCGAGGTAGCCCGTGAAGTCACTCTGATGCTGTTGGTGTTGTCAGCTAGAGGCACACTTAAATAAGGGAATGACTTGTAGTCCTATATAATTTTGACATCAGCTGGGTTTATGGATATTCTAATGTACCATGTCACAGTCCTCCGTTTAGAAAACACTACTGGTGCAACAGTGGTGTGAAAAAGAATTAGCCCCTCAGCAGTGGTTTTCGCCTTGCAGCTCTCCCACGGATGCCATTTTTTCCCATTGTCTTTTTTTTATAGTAGAATTGAGAACACTGACCTTAACTGAGCTAAGCAAGCGAGGCCCGCAGTTCTTTAGATGTTAGTTTGGGTTCTTTTTTTGACCCTGTGAATGAGTCCTCAATGCGCTCTTGGAGAAATTTAAATAGGCTGGTCACTGCTGGGAAGGTTCAAGTCCAGTTTTCTGTATTTGTGTATACTGGCTCTCACTGTAGTTCATCGGAGTCTCGTAGCCTTAGAAATGGCTTTCTTACCCTTTCCAGACTGAGATTTCAACTGCTTTGTTTAACATATGTCCTTGAATGTTTTTAGATTGCTGCATCATGTGCTGATTTTTGCCTGCTTCACGTTGCCAGACAGGTTCTGTTGAAGGAATTTTTCACTAGCAAGGACCATTCCTCAACAACAAGTCATTTTAAAGGTTTAATGAGAGTATATGTGTCATGGTTTTTGGAGGCTGGCGAGCTTTCTTTCTTTCTCTCGTCCGGAACGATATCGTTTTGCCCACAATCGAATTCTTTGGCCAGCTGGCATTAATTGTGGGCGGCGCCCGGACTCTATTTAAACCCATGTTCCGCCTCGCCGCCTTTGCTAGAGTGTCAGTGTATCTTTCACTTCAGCCGGTAAGGTCTCTAGCTAGAGAATTGTTGATGAGGAATTAGCTGCAAAGAGGAAAGTGCTAGTTAGCAAGGGAAACTTTCTCTCTTCCCTTCCTCTTTCTTGGCACCGTCTGTTGCTAATTCTTTTTATCTCAGTTCCTGAGATTTTTCCCTTTTATTTTGTTTTGTCTAGCTCGCATTGCTTCCTTGTTGTTACACGGACTGTAACTGGGTCCTTTGGAAGCGCGAGTCTCCCTCTCTGATTTCTGTCTGTTTGTCTCGTTTTGCTGTTCTTCTTTTCGTTCCGGCCACAGCATTTGGCGTCTCAAAAGCCAACCATCACAATATGTTAAGGATGGATGGATGAATGGATGGATGTGAAGGGGAGGGATGAAGACGGGGGAGGAGGTCTCTTCAATCGCCGGAGGATGCGGTCCGGACCGGGCAGAGAGAGACTCCACTTAGGGATTCCGTCCAATGGGGGGCCTGCCTAATGTGGTTACAACCCCTAGACGGTTCCCGGAGTGAGATATGGGAGAGGTATACTCCGGTATGAATCTGAAGGGATGGGGGGAGCAGGGAAACATGGTAGGGATGAATGAAGGGAGGGACGGGGTCAGGATGCAGCAGGGAGGTAACTAGATGACACGGAGGGAAGGGGGGGGGCCG
This sequence comes from Gymnothorax javanicus, assembly GCA_029692085.1. Lineage (NCBI taxonomy): Eukaryota > Metazoa > Chordata > Actinopteri > Anguilliformes > Muraenidae > Gymnothorax > Gymnothorax javanicus. The sequence goes on along the minus strand of CM056209.1, from coordinate 16,118,892 downwards.
AGTGAACTGAGGCAAACAAGGTAGAGTGGTTTCACCTGATACAAGTGGGTTTGACAGGTGATTAGGGGTGTGGTTTAGGTGTGGTTTAAGCGTGACCTTGCTCCCGAACCGAAGTTAACTGCATTACCTCATTTGGATTCAACAAGGCTGGCAGTAAACATGCCTGGGTGTGTCCATTGAAATTGAACCCAATTATTAATTAAATTTGTTAAATTAGTTGACCTAGAAACGTAGGGGGTAATTACTTTTTCACTTCAGGCCAGGCAGGGTTGGATTGCTTTTTGCTTCAGTAAATGAAATCATCATTAAAAATGGCATTTTTTGTTTATTCTGGCTATCTCTTTCTTATATTAAAATGATTTTGATCTGAAATATTTAAGTGTGACAAATATGCAAAAAAAGAAAAAGTTGGGAAGGGAGCGAATTCTTTTATATGGCATTACATGGCAGAAGTAGACTGAATTAAAAGTATAATTTGGACATTCTTATGAAGAAGACCTGCATGGGGTCTTCAACATAGTCTGTCTGGATTGCCGCCATTTACCCTTATTTTTGACTCATGGGGTTTTTTTGCTATTATGGCCCCAGATGCAAAAAAGAAACATGGAACACACACGTGAATGATGCCAAAAATTCAGTCAGAAGAGACTGCTGTGCTTTCATATGTGAATTCAAAGCCTAATTTAATATTGGTTTTGGGTTATGGTGCCTTAAAGAAGCAATTAGTGTCTGTGTCAATATATGAAACGTATGATGCCAGCAGGCACACAACAGGTCTCCTGTGATCTGGAAAAACCTAGTGAATTTATCAGTGGCAAGTATTCTTGCAACTGAATAAAAACCCTTAGATTCTGCACTTTTCCCAACCAAAAAAAATAATAAAAACTTGATTTTGACAGTTCAAATAACTCTAATAGCTAGTGTTTTAAGATTCTCACCACTCTTAATTACTGCAAATGAGGTTCAAACTAAGTTCTTCCCAAAAGTGACATATGTACTAGGTTTTGACAGATCACAGGAGAGGTGTAGGTTACACGTGACAGTCATACCTGAGCTCGCTGCACTGCAGAGAATCTTGGGAATGTGAGGAACTTCAGCAGAGAGCAGATGAGTGAAGAGATTGAGTGTTGCGTTTGGAACCTTTCTTTTAGAAGACTGCTTCACGCGTTTCCTCACCTACATTTCACTTTTCAGTTGTTCCACTGTGGTCATACTCACCTGCAGTCAAGGACTTGGTGTGCATTGTACAAGAACATTGAGTTTACCTGTCACTACATTTGGGACACAGAAGTGATTAGCCAAAGGTGCTAGCTTTTGGCGTGATGTAGAAATATGCCTGATGTGTGTCGCAGAATTATGTAATACAAGAAACATTACTGCCGAATTCAATCTTTTGTTATATTTTTGTTCCCAAATCTTCCCTCCTTTTTTTCACACGATCAGTGGAAGGTTAATAGCTTTGTTGCATAAAGGTTCTTGCCGTAGCTTTCATTGTCCCCACAGCTGAACTGCTGTAGTTCATCAGGGCAATTCTACCGCAACCAATATTATAAATGCAGAATATCTACGCATTTCGATACCACCGCATGAAAGAGACCTTTCAGTTTAATAAAGATGAATATTGTTTCTTTACCCTCTCGACTGTCGTGTTTAGGCTTTATATACATATCACCCCTTAGAGCAATTGAATTTTTATTACACAATGTATTCAAAAATGTGCACATTTAAGGTACATGACATAGATCATGCTCAAGTTTGTATCTAAAATGTAAATCTGTGGTCTTCAGTCCTACTCCTGGTGAGCTACCATCCAGTAGGTTTTTACTCCAACCCCAATTCAGCATACCAGGTACAGCTCGTTGGCTGCTCTTGAAGATGTCTAACAGGGAAATGAGGCGTACTTTGCTTTGGTTGGAGTTAAACCTTAAAGATGGCAGCTCTTCAGGATCAGGGTTGGAGAACTCTGATTAAGATGGGGTCTCTGGCTCTCTGCCCTGATCATAAGTCTTGAGAACCCTTGGAGAGGATTAAATGGGAACTGCTGGTTGTGATATTGGTTGCATTGGTTCCCTGCTCTGCACTGCCCTGCTCCTGTCCTGATGCTTCCTCTCTGCTGCCTCCCCCTCCTGTCCAGGTGGATGGAGGCGTGTCTGAACGAGGAGCTCCCGCCCACCACAGAACTGGAGGAGGGATTACGGAACGGGGTCTACCTGGCCAAGCTGGGAAACTTCTTCGCCCCACGCGTCGTCTCCCTGAAAAAGATCTATGATCGCGAGCAAACGCGTTACAAGGTGCGTGGGTAGATCGTTCGGCCAAAAATTAGGGTGTGTGGATTTGAGTAGCAAGTGGGAGTTGGGTCATCTAATGAGGCTAGGTCACAACCGTTTCCAAAGTTAGCTGGTGTGTGTCCAGGCTTTTGTTCCACCCAAGCAGTTACCCGTTTCCTCTGATCAACTTACCTTACTGAATAATTAGATTAGTTGGATGAGGTGCGTAGCTGCTTCATTGAAAGGAAAGCCTGCACAAAGCATTTTCTGCATAAGATGAGGGATCCCTGGTGTAGGTACTGCATCAGACACTGACATTTATCCTATCCATTTTTTCCTCTCATTCTGAAGGCGACTGGACTCCATTTCAGACACACCGACAATGTGATCCAGTGGCTGAATGCTATGACGGAGAAAGGGCTGCCCAAGGTGAGTATTCAACTGCGGTGCTGAAAACACTCAGCAGACTGACCGCAGGTGTGCCTTTCACTAATGCGGTTCTATGTAAACCACCCTTGTGATAGCTGCCTCTCCCCTAATGATGTCATTATGCCCATGCTGATTTGTATGAATGTGCTGTAAATGGAGGTATTTGAAGACACCTCTGTCCTGCTGAGGCCTGTTTGTTATTGTCATCCTGGATGTGTTAAAATACAGGAAGCATTACTTGGCCTCATCTAAGTGCTGACCCTTAGATGTACGGTATCCTTTTTTCCTCAGATTTTCTATCCTGAGACAACAGACATCTATGACAGGAAGAACATGCCCCGGTGCATCTACTGCATCCACGCTCTTAGGTATTTCATCAGAACATGATCTCACACCTTGGTACTCTATCTGTGTATGGCTGCTACCAAATGATCTGAGGCCCTGTGTTAATATTTAGTGTCTGTACTTGAAATATGGGCTAGCGACAGAGATCTTGTAATACAGAACTATCTAAACCTCCCACATTGGTCAGTTCTGTACTTGTATTTAATGCATGTTGCTCACCAGTGATGTGGCCATCTTCTCATCAACTAAAGGCCCTGTTTACACTTGCCATTTAATTTGTCTTCTGTCTGGATAATACCCTGATATGATTTATCCACATTCCATTTACAATTGGCCGAATTAGTGCATCTTTGGCAGACTAACGCAAGACTGATATGCAGCATCCTGCTTGAAATTCAAATGTTGATTGATAGTTTTTAGGGAGGAGGGATGTTACCGTACTTATCGTTTTAATTAGAATACGGCGCAGGAAATGAAAACCCTTTTACTGTTAAAGCAATTTATTAAGGGCTAAAGTGCCTGATATTGGAGTGCCTACTGCAGTGTAGCCGTAAAGTAAACGTTTCTGTATCATCTGTACGTTGGTACCGTAACTGGGGATGTTTTGTTTTTGGTGGTGCGTAGCACTGACGTTTGGCTTCTGTTGTCGGATACATTTGTATTTGACCACTTTTAAGCCACGATATGTCTGAAGACTCCCTAAGCTGCTTTCACACCGGATGCGAAACGAATTTTTAGCATGACAGATTACATTCGAAGTCAATGCAAAGACGCGAATACACGCGAAACGCATGTATTCGCGTCTTTGCATTGACTTCGAATGTAATCTGCCGTGCGAAAAATTTGTTTCGCGTCCGATGTGAAAGCGGCTTTAGTTGGTTAAATCTAGCCCTAATGCATCTTGGATCAATTTACCCTTGACCTTTTAGCGATCCAATCGCTATCCGATCTGCTCAAGGCAGTTATGAAGTGGCTAAGTTTAAACAGGGTATAAGATGTCCACTCATGAAAAGGCACCAAATTAGCCAGGCTGTTTATTGTGTTCAACAATGCCCAAAATTGGCACTTGACAATGGATTTAACTACCTAGCCTGCATTATTTCTAATTGAGTTTGCATGCGTTTGATCAGCTGTGTTATTGTACTTCTTTATCAGGGGGGTTAAAACCTTAACTTAGGGATGTGAGCCCACCCTGTTTGACCTGTACACTCTCAGTAACTGTAGAATATAGGTCATAAATTGTACAAGGCCATAAATCTGGCCTGTGGCCTCAGAGGGTAACGAATCGGGATTAGAGCAGAGTTAGATTTGGTTGATTTGATGGAGAGGGGGCCGCTTCAGGCCCCTTCAACTGAGTCTTTGTTTTCTTTTTGGCCCCTCCCATGTGGAACGCAACACTTATGTAGTAATTCAATGGTGAGGCAGGACAAACACGTTTATTAGCGGAATAGCAGTCGGAACGGCGTCAAGCTCCAGTAAACTCAGCGGGAGCCCAAGCCGCGGCAGCCTGTTATTTTTCACCTCCCCTCTGCGGACTCATTACCACTATAAAGCAGAAGCCACACCTGTCAAAAGAACTGGAAACGGCTGTTATTTCCTGGCCCCAATTCCTGTTTAACCCCCCCCCCCATTCTCGCTCTATCTCTCTCTCTCTCTCTCTCTCTCTCTCTCTCTCTGCGCAGCCTGTACCTGTTCAAGCTCGGACTAGCCCCTCAGATCCAGGACCTGTATGGCAAGGTGGATTTCACAGGTGGGTGTGAGGGTGTTGCTCCGTGCCTGCCTGGGACCATTAGCAGCGAGTTATTGGCAGGAAGAGTGTGAAGGGTTAAAGCTCCTGAGGATCTGGGAGTGGGGCTGCTAACAGCAATGTGAAACTCATTAGCGATTGTGCTAGCGTTTCCTGTCATTTGTGCTGCCCGCTATGGCTGCCAAGCTCAGAGAGAAGCGAAGAACAGCCTTTATCCAGCTCCATGCTTCAGGTCCTCCCAGCTGTGTGCCTGGGTACAAGCCACTGTGTTCATGGTGATGCTCCGGTCAGGTATACTCATACAATACACAAGGCAACAAGGCAGGGCTGTCTAACCCCCGTTTCTGGAGAGATACAGTCCTGTGTGTTTTCACGTCAACCTGAACTAAGCACAGCTCATTCAACGGCAAGAGATTTAATAGAGCTGCTAATTAGTAGAGTCTGATGTGCTTAAGTAGGGTGGCAGATAAACCTGCATGATGGCTGGTCTCCAGGGGAGGGTTGGATGGCCCTGTTGTTGGGCATCAACAGTGTTATTCTTTGGATCATTATAGACAAGTGCAAACCATAAACAAAAATCCGCTTCATTACTATAGAGAAGAGCAATGCATACACTAGACTGCCAAAGCAATAAGAAAGTTTGAAGGCTCAAATAAAATATGCAAGCAAAAAGGAGTACATGCATATTGTAGTTAAATGGCTGTGAGACATTGCAGTCTCGCATTGTGTCCAACCGTGTAGCCTGCTCTTCAGTGCTGGTTGTTGTACGGGTCATTACTATTTTAGCCTTGAGCTAAGTTCATACCAGGAATCACTTTAATTGCCCAGTTTTACAGAGTGAGAATATATAAAGCAACGTGGACACATTTTCATGTTGATTTTATCCTCTTTCAACCTTCTCAGTATTTCTTTCTATTCCTTATTTACTCTCTTCTCCAGCTGATGTTTTTCTTTTCCCTCGTTATCTGCCACTTTCTGACAGAGGAGGAGATCAACAACATGAAGAGCGAGCTGGAGAAGTATGGCATTCAGATGCCCGCCTTCAGCAAGATTGGTGGGATCCTGGCTAACGAGCTGTCAGTTGATGAAGCTGCCCGTGAGTCCTGTTTAGCGGAGAAGAATTTTGAATGATGTCCTAGCTTGCCTCATTAAGCGAATGTAGCAGTTCCTACACACAACGTAATGACAACTATGGCCACTTAATGGCCCAGCCTTCAGCTGTAGGCCTTATTGGCCTGCTCATTAAAGCTGCCAGCGTCACTGTGCTGATGCTCCTGACCGTTGTCCCACAGTGCACGCCGCTGTTATCGCCATCAACGACGCCATCGATCACGGAGTCCCGGAGGGCACCCTGGCAGCTATGCGCAACCCTAACGCCATGCTGGTGAACATCAACGAGGCCTCGGCTAAGGACTACCATGACACGCTGTACCAGGCTAAGGGCGAGAAGGTGGCCAATGCCAGGAAACGGGTAAGATGTGACTCTGCCACTCTTTCACCACTGATTAACTGGGATATATGAGCTGGCCAGGTTGTCTTTTGAGCCTGCGGTTTGAGTGCATGTGCCCACTGGATAGGTAGTCCCCAATGAGGGAGCATGACCCTTGAACTGAAGTTGATTGAGAACTTGTCTGAACTTATGGCTTCTCAGGCTAGGAATATTTTATGGTGACATGATTGGGCACAATGTTGCTCGGAGAGGTAAGCCTCGTCTGTGGAATATAGCTCTTTGTTTGGACATCAGTATGCGCATAGATTTAATTGGTGCAGGACATTGCAGTAGCCAGTTGATTTTAAAGGCAATCACGCCATTTTACTTCTAATGTTGGTATGACTTAGATATTTGGCAAAAATGAAGGTCTATATCTACACATGTGGAAAAAAAACAATAAAAACATATGGTTACCATGGAAACCTGAGAGTAACAGTGCTCTCGTCTTGTGGCCGTCCTGAAATCTGTTTGTAACAAATAAGCCACAAAGAATTTGTCTTATTTTGGATTTATTGGGGAACCAATAAATGGGCAACCATTTACAGACACCAAAGTAATGTGACAAACATTTTTATGAAAATTAAGTTTAACGGGCAGAAATATAGGATAAATAGCCATGACAGTATGTTTTTTTTTTTTTTGGTCAACCAGAAATGGCTTATTTAAGCCATTTTTGAGAATTTCCTTGCATAAAATAAAATGCAACGTTCAAAAAGACTTAAAATCTGTCTCTGTGTGTTCAGCAATCTTTTGTCTTTGATCTGAACACAACAAAGATGGCTTACCGTGGAAATTTTTTTACTAGATCACTACATTTATTTGCAAATTACATAAAAATACCTCAAATTTTACGGAAATATTACAATTCTCTCAAGCAAGGAAGCTAATTGTACATCCACCTCAATTATAAATTTAAACAACCTGCACTCATCAACAAAACAGGCGTTGTGCATCAGCTACAATCGAAGCGGACCAGTTATAACGCTGCGTGGCCAGGATACGCATAAACAAATCGTGAGATTGCCTTTAAAGTGCGTAATTCTTTATGTTTTCAATTATGCTTGTTATTGCAATACAGCAATTTTGCTGTTATCCCTGAAAATATGGTATTATGAGTTCTAAAAATGATCGAAGTTGGCATAATAAAGCACCAGCTATGCACCAGATAATTTTGCTAATGAGGTTACTTCCTGATCTTGAGGGGATAAAGGATAGAATGCCTGAATCTGGTGATGTAGTATTTAGCTGGAGCCAAGTCCTGCTGGCACTGTGGACCACAGGACCAGAAGGGCTGTGCTAAAGCATGCAGGATTTTCTACTGGGGTCATTCTTGTGGCAAACAGGCAGAATGCTTGAAACCATAATGCAGAGTTGTCAGTCTAATATCTGATGGTGCTTGTGGATTCCTTTTGGCCTTCAAAACGAACTGTGTGGGTTCTTCCTCCAATTAATGGCTAATGTTCAAGAGCTTCGGCCCTAAGAAAAATGGCAAACACTTCAGCACTCCACTGTTTTAGTTTGTGACCCTAGATATAATTTTAAGATGTGAAACTTCAGCATCTTCATCACCGAAATATATTTTTTTTCTAATGCTAATGAATTTTTGCATATTTTACTCCATGGCCTCGGATATGAAGAACAGTTTGCGTTATTGGCTATTATTATATGACGTAAGGATTTATTCTCTCCTGATTGGTCGAGGCGAGCTCCGCCAGTCACTGTAAACAGTGATATTCACCGCGCGAAAGTGCATGAGAGGTGTATATAACAATCCGACGACCTGGAGCTAGAAATAGATTAGGCTTTCCTGCAGGAGCTCCTGAAAGTGTCCATATTTTGTGTCACTTCGTCCCTGTGAGGAGCTTTACACAAGAGTTGTTGTCCTTTTCTTATTTTATATTTTCAAGTAGGGTCACCGTGAAACAGTTATTGACTTCAGTTATCTGTGAATCCAATGATTTATCCACCTGGGACAAGTGATATTCACCGAGGTGCAGTCAATAATTGTGTAATACCAAAGTAATCTCCTGCGCTTTGATTTTAGATTGGAGAGAATTCTGAAGCTGAGAGAGATGTTTATGAAGAACTGCTCACCCAGGCAGAAATTCAGGGGAACGTCAACAAGGTCAACTGTGAGTGTCTCTCTAATTGGGTCCCTCTAATTGGGTTTCTAATGAGAGAACTGTGTTTTGTGCCGGCATGGTAAAAGTCCACTGAGCACTTCCTTTCTGTTTTCTTTCTGTCAGTGGCCAATGCCCTGACTTCTGCGGAATCAGCCCTGCTCAATGGCAATGAGGACAGGCTGTTCGATGCACTTCGCTCCCAGGCTTTGGGCCTTCGATCGGTGCAGGCCCAGAACAAGGACTGGTACCTCAAACAGCTAATGGCTGACCGGGAGAACAAGGAGCAGGTTGGTTTAATTCTGGTGTGCCTGTGTTTAGGTTTGAGTGATGGATGTTACTTTCTGTACTGGATCCACTCGATGTCGGTCATATATTTCTGTGGGTTTTTTACTCAGAATTACCCTGGGGAGGCCTTGACAAAGGATGAGCTACAACGTGGAGTGGACCTCGCCAATGAGGATGCGGCTGCCTATGAGAAAAGTACACATTTTTCTCTTATTCCTGGGACCCCTGGGTCAAATGACTCCTCATATTGTCCTTCATTTATTTCCTCATATCACTGCCTGCATTGTATTCCATACTGGCACATTCAGCTGTATGTGGTGGAAAAGTGTATTTAATGTTGATGTTCCTCTCTCATTCTCTGTGGCCCAGTGCTGCGGGCCGTGGACCGTATAAATGCGGCCATTAGAGCAGGGGTGGCGGAGAAGACTGTTGAGGAGCTGATGAACCCAGATGCACAGCTGCCTCAGGTCTACCCCAGCGCTGCCGATCTGTACCAGCAGGAGCTATACAGCCTACAGCAGCAGAGCACAGAGGTGAGTCAGTCAGTCACAGAGCTCTGTCAGTCAGTGAGTCAGTCACTGTGCTCAGTCAGTCAGTCCCAGAGCTCTGTAAGTCTCGCATTCACAGAGCACAGTCAGTCTCAGAGCTCTGTCAGTCAGTCACTCAGTCAGTGCGCTCAGTCAGTCAGTCCCAGAGCTCTGTCAGTCTCTCATTCACAGAGCACTGTCAGTCACTGAGCTCTGTCAGTCAATCTCTGAGTTCTGTCAGTCAGTTGGACCTCAGAGGTCTGTCTGTCAGTGAGTCAGTCACTGTGCTCAGTCAGTCAGTCCCAGAGCTCTGTAAGTCTCGCATTCACAGAGCACAGTCAGTCTCAGAGCTCTGTCAGTCAGTCACTCAGTCAGTGCGCTCAGTCAGTCAGTCCCAGAGCTCTGTAAGTCTCTCATTCACAGAGCACAGTCAGTCTCAGAGCTCTGTCAGTCAGTCACTCAGTCAGTGCACTCAGTCAGTCCCTGGGCTCTGTCAGTCACTCATTCACAGAGCACTGTCAGTCACAGAGCTCTGTCAGTGAGTTATTCAGTCACATTGCTTGGTCAGTCAGTCACAGAGCTGTAAATGCATCAGTTACAGAGCTTTGTCACTGAGTCAGTCACAGTGCTTTCTGTCAGTCACTCACTCAGTCCCAGTTCTCTTTCAGTCAGTCAGTCACAGAGCTGTTGATCATTCTGTTACCTAGCGCTTTCAATCAGTCAGTCTCAGATTTTTGTCGACCAGTCAGTCACTGAGCTCTGTCAGTCATTTATTTAGTCTTTGTTATGCAGTCAGTCGTCCAGCCACTGAGCTCTGTCAGTCAAAATGCAGATCTCAGTCAGCTAGCCTGTGGCTGAATTCCGTCAATCACAGAGCTCTGTTTGTGACAGAGGTCAGTTATGTACACGCAGACACACAGTAGCAGACTTGCCCATTAATACCTTGTTTTGGCTCCAGGGAATTTGTTTATGGTTCTGTGGAATGTGCATCTGTCATTGTAAGTAAATTAAGGATGCCAGTGGGTCAAAAGTTAAAATCCCAGGGAAGTCGCTGCTGCCTGGTTCTCATCTGTGCTACTGTGTAAAAGTATAACTAATTGAAATGTAGACTTGGTCCCACCCCAGTGTTCGGAGGCATACTAAGTGTTAGAATCTTAGGCTTGAATATCTTGCACAAAAATGTGGACTTTGAAAACTGTCTTGAACAGAAGTTGGTTAAGTAAATTAATGGCAATGTTTGGCATATATTCTGCAGTATTTTAGAGCTCTGCTGTCCGGTAAATGTTTGTTTTTATTCCCCCGTTTATTGCAGTCTATTGCATCATCCTGAGGCTAACGATCTAATTTAGCATTTTTGTGGGCTCCGCAGGGCTCTCTGACGCACCCAGAGCTGATGGTCGCAGTGGAGATGCTGTCATCGGTGGTGCTGATCAATGGGGCGCTGGATGTCGGAGACCGAGCGGCAGTGTGGAGACAGCTGGCTAGTCCTGTCACGGGCCTGAGCAATGTGGAGGATGAGTACTCCCAGAGGTGAGGATGATGAGGGGGGATTAAACAGTACCAGTGAAGTGTGGAAAATAGGAATATAATCGATGTAAGGAGTTAGTCCTGCTTACTGCAATGTAAAGGGACCTTATCATGTCAACAAGTGCTCAGCCAATTGGCCATTAGAAGCCATTTCAAAATCTGTCCTTTGTGGCATCAGAAGGGGAGTGACCACCCAGAATAATGGAGGAACTGCTTCATTGGTCAGCTGAAGTTCATCAATCCCTCTTTGCTCTGGGCGGTCACTTCACAATGTGATGTCACAAAGAAACGGTTTTTCAAGTATCTAGTTGGCTGTGCATCAAGTTACATGATGGGGGACCTTCATAGAGTAACAGTGAAGGAGGTGTTTCATTGGCTGAGGCCGTATGAAGTACTCTGGACTCAGTGAGTTGCTTGTTAGGCAGGGACAGAGATTTCTGTAATTTTGTGGTATATGCCCACAGATATATGGATGAGCTGATGCGTCTGAAGGCTGCCGCGCGGGAGGAGGGCAGCAAGTATCTGACCTGGAACGACATCCAGGCGTGTGTGGACCAGGTCAACAATACTGTGCAAGAGGAACATGAGAGTGAGTTTAGGCCCACCCATGCCCCGCCTCTGTCACTAGCCTCACCCATGAACTGCCTCCGTCGCTTCGCCATCCTTATGCCCCGCCTCCGGCACTACCCCACCCCATGCCCCACCTCTGTCACCAGCCCTGCCCCCACGCCTTGCCCCTGCCTCCAGCCCCACCCCTATGCCCCACCTCTGTCACTAGCCCCACCCCTGTCACCAGCCCCACCTCCACACTCTGCTTTTTGTTGGGATGTTATAACATCTTACTGAATGAATACATGGGTCTGAATAAAATTTTTGGGACTCTCTGCCAACCATTATGTAACACATATCAGATTCTGAACCTATGACTGGAAAATTTCTCCATGATCAATGTATTAATTTGTGTCATTGCGAAATTTTTGGTAGCAGAGATTGTTGTACATTTTAGGGAGTCATTTCTACATTAACAGTCTATGTGCAGTCTTCTCTCGACTCCCTGGTTGAGATTTTGGTGCAGTGTCATAATGTGGCACATGGCGATGAATGATGTAGCAGCAGGTGGTGCGGTTTGTAAGTAATGGGACCGTGGCCCAGTTTTATAGGGCTGTAATTCCTGAACTCCACTCAGAATGGATGTAAACGGCTGCAGATGAAATGACGTTCTCGTTCTCGTTCTCGTCCTCCTCAGGGATTGCGGCCATCGGGCAGATCAACGAGGCACTGGACGAGGGTGATGTACAGAAGACGCTGGCAGCCCTGCAGCACCCAGCAGCCAAGCTGATGGATGTGGACCCCTCCGTGGCGCAGCACTACTACGACAAGCTGCTGGAGGCGCGAAGAGAGAAGGCACACGTAGGGACCCCACCTGCTGTTTTTTCCCCTTATATTCTCCCTTTCCTGAGCTCTACTCCCAACTCTCAAGAGCTAATCTGGAACCAGTCTCATGCCCTGCATTTTTCCATGCTTGTGTAATAACGGCATATTGGCTATAGCCATGGTTAGGCTTCGAGGACTTCAGCAGCTGCACTGTTATTGACAGATTTGGTGTTTAAGCTCTCTGAAGGTGGTTAAAATGTGTGTCTGTGGGACTTGTTAAAGCGTCACTTGATGCATCGACGGTGTAGAGCATTTTTTTGGTGGTTTTTTTGGAGACCACTGCTGCAATGCAGTGGTTTTCCGGAGCCAGAAGTGAGTCAGCTGGTGGGCAGTGGGTTAATTAGGCCATTTTCAGCAGGCTGAGTTTGAATCACCCTGCCGGTCTAATGGAGAACTGAGGGCGGCATGTGATTCAGTGATGACGCACCCGCATGACCGCGACACGATGACATCACGCTTTTTGCTCTCTGTGAATATACCAGTCTGCCCTCTGTCTCTTGTTCTAGCTCCCCCTCCCTCCCTCTATCATGATAAAATTTATATTTGAAGACCTCGGTCGGGAGATTAAGAACCTCTCAGTGCTAAAAATATGACCGTGTGACTTCCTCTGGTTACCCCGTGTGGCTCATTTTTCAGTTTCTTTTGTTGACGCTCAGGGTAGCCAGATGTGCACCTTCTCTGGCTTGTTTCCTGTCGGTGTGAAAGCGCCGCTTTGTTGCAGGAACGGCAGGGGTTAAAGGGCAGCTGGGGGGTCCTGGTTAACAACAGCTGTACTGTAGAGGATGTTTCCTCCTGGACATGCAGTGGATGCACTGTGGTGTCGAAGTCTTTTTCTAACACCATGTTCCAGGTTGAACTATTTCCATGATAGTGATGTGAGCTAACCTTTCACATTCTCGCCTTCTTGTTCTCACTAGGAGTGTTCTTACAGGGTTTCATGAGAATGTAGAAACAAAATTGTGTCTTGTTGCCTGGCTTGGACATGATTAGTTTCTGTTTTTATAGGCCGTAGTGCAAAGCGAGCAAGCACAGGGTTACCAAAATATGTCTACCCCACCTCCTTCCTCAGTTAGTCCAAAACCAACATTTACTGTTCGAACTTATCTGCCTTATCTCGATTGAGAGTGATGTAGGGAGTTTGGTTCTCGCTGGTTGCCAGAATCCATTTCCGAATCCCCAAAATAAGGAAGGAAGCCGGGTGACTAAACTATTCCTTATAAGGCAAAAAAGGGCTGGCTGTAAAAATGATTGCTGCATAGTTGTATGAACTGCCGTGAGGGCGAGTGTTTGTTTGTCCGGGGAACTTTTCTTTGACTCGTTCGTCTGTAGTCGATGGACCGTGATGGAATGGCCTGCATGTGTTGACCCATAGGTGGTGCTGTTTTTATTTGCCTACTGTAGTGGGCTGAGTGCTCAAACTCTGGAAGCAGTTTGGAGAGTTTGCCACAGGAGTACTGTGGCCTGCTCCAGCAGGACAGAATGAGGAAAGTGAGGGACAGGGAAAGTGTGTGTGGTGGGGGCGGAAGAGCGAGAATGTGAGAGGTTAGGAGTGGGAAAGAGAGCTTTGACATGGAGGAATTGGATGTCCCTCTGCGCTCATTATTTGAGCCTGTGAAGTCCAGCCTGATGCAGTGTGCCAGAGTGGTGATTTGTCTTGCATTTCGTGGGAGATGGACTCTGCTTGGATCTTGGCCTGGATCCTATAAGGCTTTATGTGCTTGCGTTGGTTTATTGAGGAGACATTGTATTAAGAACTATTATTGTGACTGCAGTTAGTGTCATCGGCCCCTGCTCTAACCTCCTGCATGAAGACGCAGCATCGTGTCCTCCATCTTGAGAGAGAGACAGTGGGCGGAGTGTAATCAGTTTTTACATTAGAATAGGATTGAAGTGGAGATGGGATCCGGGACTGGGGAAGTCTTGAGTTCCACGCCCGTTCTCTCACTTCCTCAATTCAGTATGAGCCATTTACATAGAGCGCCAAACTGTTAGCATGCAAACCTGGACAAACACATCCCTTGGCTTTAGTCCTCTGTCAGGCTTCCTCGGGAATTACCTTCAGGCAGGTGCAAAGCTGTATTTAAAAGCAGATAGCAGCATATCTCGTTGTTTACCGTAAACAGGCGATCTGAATAATACAACACTGTCTGTGTATCAGATGAAGCAGCCGGGGCTTGGCTCTACCGCACACGATCTGCTCAATGTTGACTGTACTAGGCTATATCTGGAAGTGCATTCACGGGAAAGGGAGGCTGATGCAAAATTAGGGCCTGTGTGTCTGCCCAGTTGGATCTCCGCTGAGCTGACACCGGAAACTGCGCTGCAGTGGCAGCCAGAGGGTGCATGCTGTGGTACAGCACCACCTTGTGACAGATATGCGTCACTGCACATATCACAGACAGAACTTGAAGTCTGCTGCTTGTTTTGGTATCTTTGATTATAGGTACATACTTGCTCTTTTATGTGACCTCTGATAGAGAAAGGGGAGGGAATATCAGTACTAATTATAGTTCATTTTTTATGAGGTTCTGAGTGCTTTTAGTTGCCCTGCCTACCCTGCATGTTTGTTTTTTGGCACAAATCCAGCCCATGGCTACCAGAACTCATAGTGAAATGTTCTTTGTGACACTGGAAATATGAGTCTGCTGCAATGTCGCTGTGCTTCGTAAACCGCCAAAGTTCTTGGAGGCATTGAGTGGAAGAGGGTGCCCTCTGGCGGCAGTTTGTTGTTACAACGTTTAGCAAAATGCACACTGGCTGGTGTTGGAATTTGAGGTGATGCAGACAATACAGAATTCTGGTGAGATGTTGCACACTGTTACTTCTTGTTGGAGCTAACCAGTTCTTCTGATTGATTTTCAATTTGATAAATGATTAGTGATTGCGATTATAATGATTAGATTTATCTTCCAGTTGGTTTTCTTTTATTAGGCATCTACGAGGTGATTGCAGTCAGGACCAATCTAGTGAGGACTACAATGCTTATGAATGTTTTGGGGCACGTCAGCTTCTCGTATTACTGGAATTTCCATTCAGATGCTATAGCTCATGTAAATTCATAAAGGAGGACAAGCAGCCAGATGTTACAGACCTTGGACATTGCTTGGGAAAATCATCAACGACCATAATCATAACAACCAGCTTGTTGTTATTGTATCTCTGAATGAGTTTCAGTGTACAGTTTAGGACAAAATTATTACCCCCCTATGAAATTTGAAGTTTCTTCAAGATTTTCCCAAGTACTTTTTTAACAGAGCAAGAAATTTTCAAAATAGCATTTCTGAACATACTGGTTTTCTTTAGAAGGCACGAGTTATTTATATTTGCACACCAAAACAGAATTATTTAAGAAAAAACTAAAATGACCAGGGACATTATTAGCAGCCCACTTTAAGAAATGACCATTTATTAAGTCATTGCACAAACCACTTTTGTGCAATGATGTGCTTTAACTTCACAGGTGATGTGCTTAAAGGTGATCAGGTGAATCAGGTGATTTCATTCAACAATTAAGTTAAAACATGGTCTAAAAGCCTCAGTATGGGTCATTGAGCTGTCAGTTGAGAAAGCACCATGCCGAAAACTAAAGAAATCAGTTTGGACTTGAGAAAAAGAATTATTGATGCACAAAAAGCAGGAGAAAACAAAGCTATCCAAGGGTTTCCAAGTGTCAAGAACTGGAGTGAGAAGTATAATCCAGAAATTCAAGGACAGCCACACAGTACAGAACAAGCCTGGCAGAGGTAGGAAGCGAAAGATTTCAAAGGCCCTGGAAAGAAAACTAGTGAGAGATGTGTCTAAAGACCCCAGAACAACTGCCAAGACACTGGTGAAGGACTTGGCCACGTCAGGAATCGTAGTCTCTAAGAAGACAATCACCAGAGCTCTGCACAAGAATGGACTGCGATGTTGCAGACTAAGAAAAACTCCACTTTTGAAGAAGAGACACCTTCAAGCCAGACTTAAGTATGCTCAGGACAACCTGGAGAAAGATTATGCATACTGGAAGCTCTTTGGCCTTATTTACACTACTTATGTTTGGAGAAAAAGGGAGAGGCATATAACCCAAAGAAGACCGTCCCCACAGTGAAACTCGGTGGTGGGAGTATTATGCTGTGGGGATGCTTCAGTGCATCTGGAGCTGGAAATCTTGTCAAGGTGGAAGGAATCATGAACAAAGAAAGATATGTGGAGATTTTGAAAGAAAACCTTAAGCAGTCAGCAGTAAAACTGGGTTTGGGTCATCGCTTCATCTTCCAACATGACAGCGGTCCAAAACATACGTCTCTCTTGGTGAAGAACTATCTCCAGAAGACTAAAGTGAATGTAATTGAGTGGCCTGCACAAAGCCCTGACTTAAGTCCCATAGAAAATATGTGGGGTGACCTAAAGAAGAATGTCCGTGCCAGAGGGCCATCAAATCTGGAGGAGCTTGAAGGATTTGCCAAAAAGGAATGGGCTGGGATTCCTCAAAAGAAGTGTCAGAGACTTGTTGAAAACTACAGCAAACGACTGCAGGCTGTTATCCAGCAAAAAGGATACACAATTGACTATTAGGATCCGGGGGGCTAATAATTTTGACCCTGGTAGTTTTTGTTTTTTATGGAATATTTTCATTTCTGTGTGCAAACTAAAATAATGTAAGCATCCAAAATAAAACTAGGATGTCTAAAAAAGCTGTGTTAAAAATGTGTTGCTCTGTTTAAAAGCACTTGGGAAATACTTTGAAAACAATGACATTTTTGTAGGGGGGCTAATAATTTTGTCCTCAACTGTAGGTTGTTACTGTGGTATCTCTGAGTTTCAGTGCAGGCTGTTACTGTGGTATCTCTGAATGAGTTTCAGTGCATGCTGTTACTGTGGTATCTCTGAATGGGGTTTCAGTGCAGGCGGTTACTGTGGTATCTCTGAATGAGTTTCAGTGCAGGCTGTTACTGTGGTATCTCTGAATGAGTTTCAGTGCAGGCTGTTACTGTGGTATCTCTGAATGAGTTTCAGTGCAGGCTGTTACTGTGGTATCTCTGAATGGGGTTTCAGTGCAGGCTGTTACTGTGGTATCTCTGAATGGGTTTCAGTGCAGGCTGTTACTGTGGTATCTCTGAATGAGTTTCAGTGTGGGCTGTTACTGTGGTATCTCCAAATGGGTTTCAATGTAGGCTGTTACTGTGGTATCTCTGAATGGGTTTTAGTGCAGGCTGTTACTGTGGTATCTCTGAATGGGGTTTCAGTGCAGGCTGTTACTGTGGTATCTCTGAGTGGGTTTCAATGCAGGCTGTTACTGTGGTATCTCTGAATGGGTTTCAGTGCAGGCTGTTTCTGTGGTATCGCTGAGTGGGTTTCAGTGCAGGCTGTTACTGTAGTATCGCTGAGAGGGTTTCAGTGCGGGCTGTTATTGTGGTATGTCTTCATAGGTTTCAGTGCAGGCTGTTACTGTGGTGTCTGAATGGGTTTCAGTACATGCTGTTACTGTGGCGTCTCTGAATGGGTTTCAGTGCAGGCTGTTACTGTGGTACCTCTGAATGGGTTTCAGTACAGGCTGTTACTGTGGTATCTCTGAATGAGTTTCAGTGCAGGCTGTTACTGTGGTATCTCTGAATGGGTTTCAGTGCAGGCTGTAACTGTGGTATCTCTGAATGGGTTTCAGTGCAGGCTGTTACTGTGGTATCGCTGAGTGGGTTTCAGTGCAGGCTGTTACTGTAGTATCGCTGAGAGGGTTTCAGTGCGGGCTGTTACTGTGGTATGTCTTCATAGGTTTCAGTGCAGGCTGTTACTGTGGTGTCTGAATGGGTTTCAGTACATGCTGTTACTGTGGTGTCTGAATGGGTTTCAGTACATGCTGTTACTGTGGCGTCTCTGAATGGGTTTCAGTGCAGGCTGTTACTGTGGTACCTCTGAATGGGTTTCAGTACAGGCTGTTACTGTGGTATCTCTGAGTGGGTTTCAGTGCAGGCTGTTACTGTGGTATCTCTGAATGGGGTTTCAGTGCAGGCTGTTACTGTGGTATCTCTGAATGGGTTTCAGTGCAGGCTGTAACTGTGGTATCTCTGAATGGGTTTCAGTGCAGGCTGTAACTGTGGTATCTCTGAATGGGTTTCAGTGCAGGCTGTTACTGTGGTACCTCTGAGTGGGTTTCAGTGCAGGCTGTTACTGTGGTATCTCTGAGTGGGTTTCAGTGCAGGCTGTTACTGTGGTATCTCTGAATGAGTTTCAGTGCAGGCTGTTACTGTGGTATCTCTGAGTGGGTTTCAATGCAGGCTGTTACTGTGGTATCTCTGAATGGGTTTCAGTGCAGGCTGTTACTGTGGTATCTCTGAGTGGGTTTCAATGCAGGCTGTTACTGTGGTATCTGAATGGGTTTCAATGTAGGCTGTTACTGTGGTATGTCTTCACAGGTTTCAGTGCAGGCTGTTACCGTGGTATCTGAATGGGTTTCAGTACATGCTGTTACTGTGGTATCTCTGAATGAGTTTCAGTGCAGGCTGTTACTGTGGTATCTCTGAATGGGGTTTCAGTGCAGGCAGTTACTGTGGTATCTCTGAATGGGTTTCAGTGCAGGCTGTTACTGTGGTATCTCTGAATGGGGTTTCAGTGCAGGCTGTTACTGTGGTATCTCTGAGTGGGTTTCAGTGCAGGCTGTTACTGTGGTATCTCTGAATGAGTTTCAGTGCAGACTGTTACTGTGGTATGTCTGAATGAGTTTCAGTGCAGGCTGTTACCATGGTATCTCTGAATGGGTTTCAGTGCAGGCTGTTACTGTGGTATCTCTTTGTAGGTTTCAGTGCAGGCTGTTACTGTTTTATCTCTGAATGGGTTTCAGTGCAGGCTGTTGCTGTGGTGTCTCTGAAAGGTCTGACCAGGTTTCTCTTTCTCCAGGAGACCCAGGATCCCTCTGCTGTGCTGTGGCTGGATGAGATCCAGGATACAGTCCTGAACTCCAACAAGGACACCAAGGAATCCCTGCAGTGTAAGAGCATTTCCTCTCTTTTTCACCCCTGTGGAGATTGTCATCCTGCCTGCTTGCTCTTCACCAGAAAAGCCTCGCACATTATGAAGAAATACTGTCGAGGATCGTGAGAACTGCGAGAGGGAAGTGGTTTCTGGTGTAGTTCCAGTATTGGCATTTTTTTTTTCCCCGCAGTCTCTCAGGCGATGCAGGCTATTAACGAGGCGGTGGACACCGGCGATTCGGCTCAAACCCTGGCCGCTATGCGCAACCCCAGTGCCGGGCTTTACGGGGTCACTCCCGAGTGTGCATCCACTTACCAGGATGATCTATCCAAGCTCAAGGCCAGCAAGAGGGAGGAGGGTAAGAGGCCTGTCTGTTCACAACTAAAGCTACAAGTGAAACCAGGACAGCATTGTAAGAACATCTCAAGTTTACTGTGCTGGTTTGACTGGATGTTTTTCAGGTGACAATGGCAGCGAGTGGGTGAAGCACTGGGTGAAGGGAGGACACAACTATTATTACAACCTGAACACTGGAGAGGGAACCTGGGATGAACCTGAGAGCTTCCTCCAGAACAATACCCAGCTCAACAAGGAGGACATCCAGGTGGGCCTCAAGAAAGCTGTCGCTGATAGGAGCTCTCATTAAAGGAACATTTCAACTCTCACATTTCAATCTTTCCATTGTTCAATTTTCTTTGTTGGTGTGAAATATCTGAATATATTACAAGTAAATGATATTTAAAGGGATGTACCGGTATTGGAGAGAAGGAGACTGAGGTGAGTGGCCTATGTAGGGGCAGCACGGTAGCGTTGTTGCTTCATGGCGAGTAGTTTGTCGATTAAAATCTGGTTTGGGGCCTATCTGTGTGGAGCTTGCATGTTTTTAATGTGTTGGTGTTGGATTCCTCTTGGTCCTCCCACAGTGTAAAGACATGCATGTTTGCTTCAATAATGGTGACTCTAACCTGTGAGAGTGTCTGAAAAGAGAGAGGAGTGGTTCAGTAAGGCCTAAAATTATACCTGTGCTGTGTTGTTTTTGGTAATGTCTCTCTTCCAAAGAATTTCTTTTGAAATTATTAGTTTTGGAGGTTAGGTTGATCTCATTTAATATCAAATTTCTTGCGTACGTGAGTTGACTTTTGAATTTCAAAGTTTATAGTGTTTTTAAATCTCTCTCGTTCTAGTCTGTGGTGTCTGGAGTGACCAGTGCCTATAACCGGGAGCAACTGTGGCTGGCCAATGAGAGCCTGATTACCAAGCTGCAGGCTCGGTGCCGTGGCTACCTAGTAAGGAGGGACTTCGAGAAGCGCATGAACTTCCTGAAGGAGCAGGACCCGGCCATTAAGTGTATACAGGTAACTACGTCCATTTTCTCATGGCACAGACCTGCAGTCTGTGTGTTTACTCTGCACAGCCTGTCACTCCAAATCTGCATACATTGGTCACGTGTGTACCTTGTCTATCGAGGCCCCCACTGAACCATACATCAACTCTGACCCCTCGGTGGACCCCTCGGTGGAATGTGCACTCTGCTATAGTCAGGACAGTGAAGTCACTGCATTGCTGCATCATCAACTTCTGTGGCTCCACAAATGCTGAACTCAATTTGTATATCATTATAAATCTTAACTAAATGCTCAATCTCAGAATATGCATCACCTCTATCTAGCCCTGTAACACCACTCATATTATATTTGCTGTCAGCATGATTGACAAGACCTGTTGTGTGAAATGTACTGCAAAATTTATCCATGAATGGACTTATTCCATATGTTTTATTTTTTTAAAAGGTTAAATGAACCCTTAAATTTGATTAAAATAGTATTTTCTAGCTGCTCTTTAATTGATTAGGCCTCACATGGCTAATATTCTCTATCTCCCTCTAACATCTTCAATGGTATCCTTTCTTAATGTTTCAAGATTGTGTGCTTAGTGCTACAATTTGTTGTGACTCTAATTACTTGGCATCAGCACTGGTGCATAGACCAACGAATGCACTCATGTATAAGCAAACCTGGATAAAGAGTGCCTGCTAATTGTATAAATGTATGGCAGGCTGTTACTGCAGCACCCTGGAATGGTCCTGTGACATAACACTCAGAATAGGGCCATAGCCGATGGCGAATGAGCCTTTATTTCCATATGTAAACTACCGTACAGTGCTATTTTGAATGACAGACTGTGATATTGTTACTTAAATGCCATGCCCAATGAGATTTGTGACAATTGCAAATTTTCTGCACTTGACATGCAGTGTTCGACTGTTTCTTTGTCCTCTGTGGCCTGCAGGCTCACTGGAGAGGCTACAAGCAGAAAAAGAAGTTCAAAGACAGAAAGCAGTACTTGAAAGATCACAGTGACGATGCCGTCAAGGTACTGCCCCCCCTTAGTGGCTGGGTCTGCATGGATGCTTACATGAAGAATGTACCAGGCATTTTTTATGGGCTTACGCCTTGTCAAGGTTGTCTGTTGTCCGTGAAAGACGCTTCACGCCAGCGATGTATAAACTACCCTTACCTTATGAGCAAGACATGACTCAAATTCCATTCTGAATTGGTTGAATTGGTGACCTATATGTCATTGGTGAGGTGCAATTTTCTCTTCTTACAATGCAATACTCATTCTCCTTTGTAGTCACCCTAGATTTTGACTCGCGGGGGTTTTATCTCGTTTTCTTTTTGAAGATTCAAGCGATGGTGAGGATGCATCAAGCCCGGAAAAAGTACAAGGATCGCCTCAAGTATTTCAGAGATCACGTAAGCGCTTTTTTTTTAACCAATACGTCATATGAAAAATGGTGCCAATCCACAAAATTGCAATGGCGAGTATTTCTAGGTCAATAAATGTATTGCAAATGACTGCTCATATATTAGCTGTTTGTGTACCCAACAAAGGCCTCCTATTGCTGTAAATAATTGCATAACATTACATTCATTTGGTAGACGCTTTTATCCTAAACGACATGCAGTATGTGCATAGAATAAGGTCATTTGAATGGCTACACAACAGATCAGACAAGGCATGATTCATATAGAGCATCAATCAGCTTAGTCACGAATGAGTAACGCGTACTACACGGTAGTCATAATATCAGATCATTATCATTTTTCATAATATATCTTGTACAAAATATACTGTATCTATTAAGATCAGAGCAAATCTTTCTAAGACTAACGTGAAGTTATGAGTTATACTCAGTCTTGCTCTGAAGGTATTCCTCACAAAAAATGTCCAAAAAAATGCAGTTTTTTGCTTGATTTTTTTACATATTTATGCTTTGGTGCTTATGTAAAATTCTGTCAATCGCGCAGCTTAAGCTCGTGGGTACTCACCGATTACACTAATATGCCACTGCTGTTTGTATCTTACAGATAAATGACATCATAAAAATCCAGGCCTTCATCCGAGCTAACAAGGCGAGGGACGACTACAAGACTCTCAGTGAGTTTGGCCAATGACTTTGACACCTTCTCCACACTCTCGTAGGAATAAGGAAAGAATGTTTTGTTTGGCTTTGGAGGAAGATGTGCATTTTATATTCTCTAGTTTCATTAAAACCCATTATTTCACCTTGTCAGTTTCAAAATTGTATTATTGGTGTCCTCAGTGTTTCCTCTTGGATGTGATTTCTTCTGTCCCCCAGGCACTTCCTCAGTTGACTGATCCACCTCCATCTTTTCTCCTCTTTCCCTCTCTGCAGTCAACGCAGATGAGCCCCCGATGGCTGTGGTGCGGAAGTTCGTCCACCTGCTGGATCACAGCGACCAGGACTTCCAGGAGGAGCTGGACCTGATGAAGCTCCGCGAGGAGGTGATCACCAACATCCGCTCCAACCAGCAGCTGGAGAACGACCTCAATCTCATGGACATCAAGATTGGACTGCTGGTGAAGAACAAGATCACGCTGCAGGAGGTGGTCTCACACAGCAAGAAACTGACCAAGAAGAACAAGGGTCAGCTGTCCAACCTGATGATGATGAACAAGCACAAAGGAGGCCTGAAAGCCCTCAGCAAGGAGAAGAGAGACAAGCTGGAG
The DNA here is from genome assembly GCA_029692085.1 of Gymnothorax javanicus. NCBI lineage: Eukaryota > Metazoa > Chordata > Actinopteri > Anguilliformes > Muraenidae > Gymnothorax > Gymnothorax javanicus. Next base: position 16,095,733 of record CM056209.1, on the reverse strand, counting down.
GCCTATCAGAACCTCTTCTACCTACTGCAGGTGAGGTTCTCAAGGGGTCAATACGCTGCATGCAACTCTTCGTCCCCAGATTTTTTGTCCCCGGACTTTTTGTCCCTGAATTTTTCATCCCCGGCCTTTTAATCCCCATGGACTTCTCGTCCCCAGACTCTTCGGCCCCGAGGACTTTTCGTCCCTGGACTTTTAGTCCCCGGATTTATCCTCCCCTAATGATAAAGATACATGCCACCATTGTTGAAAGGGTTACGGTCAGGGTTAGGGATAGGATCATAATGCAGGAAGAGGGCAAAACATTATTGGGGATGAACCATCCAGGGACGAAGAGTCTGGGTACGAAAAGTTCATGGGGATGAAAAGTCTGGGGAAAAAGAGTCCGGGGATGAAAATTCCTAAGGGACAAAAAGTCCGGGGATGAAAAGTCCGGGGACGGAGAGTCCTAGAGCCATATAACTGCTGTCCACTTTGTAACATACGGCTGCGCATTAGTCTGTCTGTTTTTATTTTGTAACTGACGAACAATGAGTACTTTTCCAATAAAACTTCCGTTCACAGAATGCCTATGGACAATATCAATCGCGTTTAGAAAGAATGGTGGTAGTTATAGCTGAGGTTGGTACATCTTTATTATTCCTGCAGTGATTGTTGTGCCCTGATCATAGTCTCCTTCTTTTGTTCAGACAAATCCAACCTACTTGGCCAAGCTCATCTTTCAGATGCCCCAAAATAAGTCCACCAAGTTCATGGATTCTGTGATCTTCACTCTGTACAACTATGCCTCTAACCAGCGTGAGGAATACCTGCTGCTCAAGCTCTTCAAGACGGCCCTGCAGGAGGAAATCAAGTGAGGGAAACGCAGAACTTTAAAGGCTAAGAATTGTTTGCGCATTTGTGTTAAATAGCGTAGCATCAGCCATGATCTAAGTCTGTAGTTTGTGACTACTAATGTTGATAGGACAGTTAAACAGCGCGCTTAATTGATGTTTTTGGGGTTTGAACCTTAATATATGAATTTCAGTGACATTTATTTTGGCTTTTGCAAATGTACATTTTTTTTTTTAATTCATTCATTTTCAATATTTATATAAAGATTTTTCATAAGGCATCGCTGGCCTACACCTTAATTGATTGATTTCAATTTAAAAACAATTATTGAGCATGGGAATAACAGTAGGTGGCTCCATGAATTTCTGTCTCAGGAAAACTGACTACCTGTCATTGTATTATATCAGCAAATTTAACTACAGTAGGCATGGAAAATAATGCTAAATGTGGGTGAGCATGTCTATAGTCTTCTGTTGAGTGAGCATATATAATAAATGGATTGGAGTGTTTTCGTAAAACAGGCTTCTTTTTCGGAAAGTTGAGATGCTAACTATCTTCAGCATCAAATACAATGACGTGTCCTTTGTGTTCAGGTCAAAGGTGGATCAGATCCAGGAGATAGTCACTGGAAACCCCACTGTTATCAAAATGGTGGTGAGCTTCAACAGGGGGGCCCGGGGCCAGAATGCCCTCCGACAGATCCTGGCACCAGTGGTCAAGGAAATCATGGACGACAAGACGCTCACCATAAAGACTGACCCTGTTGACATCTACAAGAGCTGGGTAAACCAGATGGAGACCCAAACGGGAGAGGCAAGGTTAGAATGATGGCAGTTCAACAGACTGCTGACTATTAATTTAGCCCTGTATTTGAAAGTGACCAAGCATTGAACTTGACAAGAGACTGTTAGGGTTACTGCTTTTTTCTCTGACCATACCTTTTTTATATGTTTGACCAGTAAGTTGCCGTACGACGTGACCCCAGAGCAGGCCATGAGTCATGAGGAGGTCCGAACACGATTGGAAGCATCCATCAAGCACATGAAGAGTGTTACCGACAAGTTCATGTCGGCCATCATCGTTTCTGTGGACAAAATCCCGTAAGTGGTGCAATTGGCGCTGTCTACTGCTCTGCTGAATAATGAGGAATCGTAATGGCGAAATTATACTCATTATTAAATTGGATGCATTCGTTTAATTTTCTGTCGGAACCAATCTGCTTAGATGCTAGTAAGTTCTCTGTCTGCTTATGCAAATGAAGTCAAATGTTGATAGGCCTATGGTATTCTTCTTTCAGGTCATCTGATGGTGTTATTAATAGTACTACCACTCAGATCTATTAATTATAATAAAAATGGAAAGAACAACACCACTATCAGGCTGTCTTGTACTACTGCTACTTCTACTCCTACTAGCACTCGTACTACTAATACTAGAACTTGTATTACTACTTTTACGACTAATACTACTCTTACCACTCCTCCTCCTTTCCCACCATCATCATCAACATCTTGACGATGATCTGCAAATGTGTTTACATATCATGGGCTAAAGGTGTGTTAGTCTTGTGTCCTTCTATTGTGTAATAATCTCTTTGTTTTGACTGTTTTCAAGATATGGGATGCGATTTATTGCCAAGGTCCTAAAGGACACCCTGCACGAGAAGTTCCCTGATGCCACGGAGGACGAGCTTCTAAAGGTTTGTTACCGCCTTTAATTGCACCCCAATTCTGCACCCGAGAATACTCACTCTTACCAGCCTGGTGGAGGAACAGATGGAGTCACAGACATTGCCAGAGCAGACATGCTGTCATCTCTCCTTGGAGTTGCTGTCGAAGCACTGCCGAGGCAACCATCAGATTAATATTTATTCAGACCGAAGTCATCACTGGAGGGTTTCACTTTGGCCTTGACTGTGAAATTGTAGTGTTTTACACTGCTATTTGTAGCTCTAATATGCTAATATCCTCCAGTGATTTCCTGCCTGCCCTGTATAACTTCTCTCCAGCCATCTTCCTTCAGCTTGCAGCCCCACTGCCTTGCTTGGCTGTGCTCCACATAGCCAGCAGGGGGCAGGTCTGTGCATTCTCACTGCCCTCCCAACTAACACGACATGTTCTCACGATCTTGCAGCCATGCACTGCCAGTGTCATGACATTGCAAGAACCTGCCTGTTACATTGTGAGTGCATGTTGTGTTTACTGGGCTCCTGCCTGTGCTCTGCTTCCCTGGTGGCTTTGGCTTGGTCTCACTCCTCTGTACTGAAAATGGTCTCCTTCTGTCTCTTCTTCTGCCTCTTTCTCCTGGGCCCCAGCTGTCCCTCTGCTCCTGCCTTAGCACCCCTCTCCTGTGGGGATGTTCGCTTCAGGGTCCCAGCTCAGCAAAGGTGAGCTTGCTCTTCTCTCTTGCCTCTCCTTTGCACCTTTGTCCACGCACACTTCGCACCCTTGCCAACCAATCAGGAACATGTATCTTTGACCAATCATGGCATCCTGGCTAGTGTATACATTGACGTCTGGGAGTATATGTGCACCAGCAAAATTTTAAAGGGCTTTTATTCACTCATTATGACTTAAGTGCCCTCAAATGAAAGCTGTCAGTCTGCAGTGTCTGTTCATCCTCCCTGTGTACATCCATATCAGTTGAACTGTGTTGGAATTGTAGCCCTTTAAAATTGTGTTTCATACAAATGAATATGGGCCTCTCCGTAATCTGCATTCCTCAGCTTCCATTGTAGCACTCAGGCTAGATGTGGAATTCACTTTTTCTTGTTTATGGCTAGGCGCAATCGAGTGAATGGACATCTGTAACAGGCTGTGTCTTTTCAGATTGTGGGGAACCTGCTCTACTACCGGTACATGAATCCCGCCATTGTGGCTCCAGATGCCTTCGACATTATTGATATGTCAGCAGGCGGTCAACTGACCACTGACCAGCGGCGGAATCTCGGGTCCATTGCCAAAATGCTGCAACATGCAGCCTCCAACAAGATGTTCCTGGGGGACAATGCCCACCTGAACCCCATCAATGAGTACCTCAGCAGCTCTTACCAGAAGTTCAGGTAGGAGATTTTAGTCACCTTCTATTGTGTGGATGGTCCTTGCATTTTCTATTTTTGTTGTCTGTCTCTCATTATGTTTGTTTCTTCAAATGTTTTTAACCTGTATCTTTTTGTTTCTGTGTATATCTGTTAATACATTTCTTTCTGTTCTATGTCTCCTGATTTTTCTCTGCATGTCACATACTTTATATTCAGGTTGGTCTTACTTGCTACATTTCTGTGCTTGTCTGATTCTGTGCAACATTGTCGAGTTTCTCTCTCTATTTCTGTAAATATCACTTCCTTTATAATACCCTTGTTTTTCCGTGTGTTTGGGCTCTGAATTTTATCTTCCTGTTTCCTCTATCTCTCTGTATATCTTTATATCTTTGTGTTTCCTGCCCTCAGTCTCTTGTCTTTACTCCTAGGCGCTTTCTGCTGGCAGCCTGTGATGTCCCCTCGCTGGAGGAGAAGTTTAATGTGGACCAGTATTCTGACCTGGTGACCGTCAGCAAGCCTATCATTTACATCTCCATTGGGGAGATCATCAACACTCACACGGTTAGCCTCTTAAAAATACTCACGTGTTTCAGCATCTAAAATAGGCAATGTCAATATCTTAAGAATACACAGCTAATATACAGTCTGCATCTAAACTATGTTTGGGCAGTGTCGTGTGCATTATGTTAAACACGCAGAAATGCTCGGCATCTAGATGAAAATATGAATGATCAATCTCTGTAATATCACAAATACAGTGAGCTTTTTTATACACATAGTTTAGAAACATTTGTGATAGTTGTTGTGTGTTTTTCTGTCAGTCCACATGTGTAATTTTAATATGTTGTTCATCCACCCTCTGTCAGCTTCTGTTGGACCACCAAGATGCTATTGCCCCTGAGCACAATGACCCCATCCATGAATTGTTGGAGGACCTTGGAGAGGTGCCCACCATCGAGTCTCTCATTGGTGAGAACTGGTGCCTGCTGGGATATGTACAGTGCTGTGAATAAGAGTTTGCCCCCTTCCCAATCTTTTTTGTATATTCGTCAGGCTTAAATGTTTCAGATTTAAATACTGCACAAAGATAACCCAAGTAAACATAAAATGCAGTTTTTAAATGATTTAATTTCATGAAGGAAAAAAGCTATCCAAACCTGTCTGGCCCCATGTGAAAAAGCGACTTCTTCCTTAGTTGCTAAATCAACCAATTAAACTCATTTAATTGATACTTGGGTTCAATTCAGCCATAGACACACCCACACATGATTACTGCTGGCCCTGTTTGATCTTAACATCACTTAAATAGAACCTGGCAATGAGAAGTAGACAAAAAGCAGCACAATGCTGCGATCTAAAGAAATTCAAGAGCGGATGAGAAACAAAGTCATTGACATCTCTCAGTCTGGAAAGGGTTACAAAGCAATTTCTAAGGCTCCAGGTCTCCACTGAATCACTGTGAGAGCAAATATCCACAAATGGAGAAAACTTTGAACAGTGGCGAACCTTCCTAGGAGAGTCCGGCCTACCAAAATTTCTCCAGGAGCATGGCATGACTCATTCGGGAGGTAAAAAACTGCAGGCATGTGTTGCCTCAAGTAAGATCAGTTTTCTGTATTCCACAATTACAAGGAGACAACCATGGGAGAGCTGTGGGGCTAAAACCTTTGCATACCAAAATGAACACAAAGACCCATCTCACATTTGCCAAAAACATCTTGATGACCCACAAACGTTTGGGATGATATTCTGTGGTAAATGAGTAAAAAAAGGAAACTTTTTGGAAGATATGGGTCCGGTTACATCTGACCTGAAGCTAACACAGCATTCTGCAATAAGATCATCATACTAACAGTCAAACACGGTGATGGTACTGCAATGGTCTGGGGCTGCTTTTCTGCTCAAGGTCCTGGGCAATTCGCTACAATTGATGAAACGATGAATTCTGCTTTCTAACAGAAAATCCTTATGTAGAAGGTCTGTCCATCAGTTTGTGACTGATGCTCAGGCGCAGTTGGGCTTTAGCAGCCGGACAATGATCTGAAGCACACATGCAAGTCCTCTGATTGGCTCAACTAACAAATTGAAAGTTTTGGAGTGGCCAGTTAAAGTTCTGACTTGAGACGTTGTGGCAGGACCTATAGCTGGCAGTTGACGCTCGAAAACCCTCCAGTGTGGCTGAAACAGAACAGTTCTGCAATGAAGATTGGGCCTGAATTCCTCCACAGTGATGAATCAGACTCTCTGCCACGTATTGCAAATGTTTGATTGCAGTTGTGGCTGTCAAGGGCGGCACAACCAGTTATTAGGTTTAGGGGGCCAATTATTTTTTCAAACGGCTGATAACTCTTTACCTTCAATAAATGAAACAGTCATTTAAAAGCTTTATTTTGTGTTTACTCTGGTTGCTTTTATCTTGTATAAGAATTAGGCGGATGGTCCGAAATATTTAAATATGACAAATAAGCGAAAAACAGAAGAAATCGGGAAGGGGCAAATACTATTTTACAGCACTGTGCTCGAATGCATAGCTGGCTTGTCACCGTATTACTTCCTTTCATACCGCTGAAGCTGTGGCCATCTTCAAACAGGGGAAGACCCTCTGCCAGCTGGGGACCCCAACAAGGAGATGATGGGCAAAACAGAGGTATCGCTCACTCTCACCAACAAGTTTGATGTTCCTGGTGAAGCTAATACAGAAGTGGATGCCAAGACTCTCCTGCTAAAGTAAGGCCATTTTGTTCTAAATTTCTGAAATAAAATTACTGTTTGCTTCAAAAATGGATCCATGAACCATCCTTGGCTCTATTTTATGATGCAGGATTACATAGGTAGCTTGGATGACTGCATTGTGTAAAATCCAGAACCATCCTGGACGTAGACTGAAGCAGTAAAAGCTGTTCCACCTTTTTCTGGGCACACTTATTCTGCTCGTGTGCTTGTGCTTCATGAAATGCTTCCCTGAAGGGAGGAATATTTCATTTCTTGGACTAGAAATTATCCTCAGTGCTTCAAAGTTATGAATTCTAGTGGAAGTTGTCTGGATCCGCCGGAGTGAATGCACACCGAATAGGGTACAGTTAAGCATTCCACAAAATTAACAGCTGAACCTCTTTTACTCTGACCAGCCAGCCGTAAGTCTATTCAATGTGATCCCCTCTAGCAGTGTACATCACTTCATTATTCATTCTTGCCAAATGCTTGGCTATTCTAGATGCGCACATTGATAAAAATGTGTCTCTTAGCACTGACAGCAACTACATTATAAAGGAATCATTCAGGCAAAATGTCAGGTGGGAGGGACTTCTTTGAGCCATCAGGAAATGGGAATACACTGATCTGATTTCCGTAGCAGCACATGGTATGCTGAATGGAAATGTCACTTGGTGGAAAGGACTGTGTAGCTGCCTGACAAACAAAGCTGCCTCTACTTCTTTCTCGTCACAGCACAAAACGGCTTATTGTCGACGTCATCCGGTTCCAGCCGGGGGAGACACTTACCGAGATCCTAGAAACTGAAGCCTCACCAGAGCAGGTAAATGTCTAACCAGGTATTAGAGGCAGATGGGTTGGTAGGGGAAGCAAAAATATGTGGGGAAAGATCAGACCTAAAATGGACCCTTGGGGAACCCCATCAGAGAAGGGGCCAGCAGGGGAAGAAAAATTACCAGATTTTTCTGTAGAAGTTGGGTGCAGTTGGGTCCCTGATCTGCTTGGTTCACATCTCCACCTCTAATGGCCTGTTCCTCTCTCTTCTTTCCCCCGCTGGACAGGAAGCAGAGTACCAGCGGGCCATGCAGCGACGAGCCATCCGTGATGCCAAGACCCCAGAGAAGATGAAGCAGGCTAAGACTGTGGTGGATGACAGCCTAACGCTGCAGGGCAAGAAGGACAAGATCAAGAGCAGCCTGCAGCGCCTGGCTGAGCTGGGGAAGGTGCACCCCGAGAACCGCTACCAGGACCTCATCAACGACATCGCCAAGGTATCTGCATCCGGAGAGGTCATTGGAGAATGATCCCTGGGCCTCAATAATCTATCATATTTTTCACTGTAAGATTATTGTGGCAAAAAGGGAAACAAAATAAGTGCTTTCTGAATCCTGTCTCACTCTGCGCTCATTGACATATAATGAGATAATTGCAATATGAGGGAAAAAAACTAATGGCGAGTAGGTATCAGAAGTGCAGTTTTTCCTGTTTCACTGTTTGTTGTCGGTGCTAATCAGAGAATTTAACTTGGTGAAAATAGTGAGTGACAGCATGTCTGGATTCATAATCACTTAATTGCAATATCACGACTTGCAATATAGTTACAATTGATACTCCATTTAGGTTGAAATACATGTATGATTTTGATATTCCATCCTTTCAAGACTAATAAGTGTTCTGTTTTTTTAAAAATGACTGTGTAGTTCTGCATACTATAGCACTTTCAGAACAGGAAGTTTCCAGATGTGATATATTTTTTTGAATTGACTGCTGAGGTATTCCGTGGCAAGTGACCTGAAGAAACAAGGTCTTGATGCCCACTATCTCCGATGTTGCTCAGGCTCTATCAGATGGTGCACACTGATAAAGAATTGTTCTCTGAACATTTTTTGTCAAGATGTTTATTGATTTCATAAATAATTTTTAATTTACCTCATCCAAGCTGGCCATTTTGACTACAGTATTTTTACTCTCAGTAACCTTACTGAATTATGTCTCTGCTTTGGATCAGCTTTGGCAGCATTGCAGATTAAGGGACAAGAAATCTAATACAACAGCCAAGCGCCCCTCATTAAGCCTCTGAACTGCACAATTTGAATATTTAACTGGACTGCATACTATACAATTGATCTATGTGGGACAAGACATGGGGCTAAACCTCTCAAAATAATTTCTGTGCACTTGATAGATTGTCCTCCTTGAAAATTGTAGTAGTGATTTTTTTCTATCAAGAGAATTCTTCTCTCCACAAATATCATGCGCCCCCTGGTGTTTATGGATTTTCCCCTCAAAAGTGTAATTCCCGATGACACTCCTATTAACATGCCTTCACTTGTAGAGATCGAAGTATAAACAAGAATGACAGATGATGTGTATTTAGATTTTTGGCCTTTGTTGACTTGAATGTACACTCAGCAGCTTCACAGATATAAACCATGGCAAGTGCTCATAGGGATAATTACTTTATCACCCCAAACTGTTTGAAAATTCGCCTGCATGGATTATAGGGTTTCAGTGGCTGGCAAGCATGTGGTGACAAAAACTTGTTCCGGCATGAATTGGGAAAACTTACCATGATGCCACCTGGCGTAAATGAGTGCAGGATTAGTGGAAGGGAGAATCAGATCTCCAAATTCATCACATTATATATTTTGACCATTATCTCTGTTGCATGTGCACGGTCCACTAGATTGCCCTGCTGGACCATTCAGATGCTGCAGTGATAATGATCATATTTATATGATAAATTTGGAGAAGAGGTTCTACTGTACTTTCCTTTTTAAAAACCACGTATGGACGTCATTCAGTACATTTGCTCCTTCCCCTTTGCATCTTTAGTTTGGTCTCTCAGTTCTTAACCAGCTATTTATTTCTATCTGCAAACTGCAATTATTTTTCCTTTGTTACTGAAGACTGTAATTACCAACCTCTCCCTCCTGTGTTTTTATGTGCGTTTAGGACATCAGAAATCAGAGGCGGTATCGGCAGCGGAGGAAGGCGGAGCTAGTGAAGCTGCAGCAGACGAATGCTGCCCTCAACACAAAGACAAGTTTCTACAATGTTCAGATCGACTACTACAACCAGTATATCAAAACGTGCATGGACAATCTCTCCAGCAAGGGCAAGTGAGTGCAAGTACAGACTTACTGACAGCCTGCCTCTGTTGGGGGGGAGAGATCGGCAGGGTCACTCAGTCCATTCATTTAACTTTAACGCAGTGCAATTTCTTTGCCAGGTTGTCTAAGAAGCCTGGCGATAACAAAGCCAAGAAGAGCAAGCAAGTATCCCAGAAGTTCACTGCCGCGCGGCTTCATGAGAAGGGAGTCCTGATTGAGATTGACGACCTGCAGACAAACCAGTGAGTGCTTTATCCTTTCAGAAGCTCCCCAACACCCTTATCATTGATTGTTGTGATGTCATTATGCGGTTTTCTTTAATTGCACATGTTCCACTGTCTTAAATAGCTGAAAAATAACACAAGGTAGTACCTTTAAAGCATCTCCCTTTCCCCATGTCCTCGCAGATTTAAGAATGTCATCTTTGAGATCTCCCCATCGGAGGCGGTGGGAGTATTCGACGTGAGTGCCAAGTTCATGGGAGTGCATTTGGAGACGCTAATGTTGGAATACCAGGTAAAGCATCCCACCTATCGATTAATGTTAAAGCTGCACTATCCCTCGTTTCATACATGACTCCTCCCCTGGCAACCCTGTGTGGATACTGGGTCTCCAGGTCAAGCACTATGAGTAATGGATGAGCATTCAGGATTTTTTTTTTTTTTTTTTTTTTTTTTTTTAGTTAATTGATTTGTTGCAGTACTCATCATTTCAAGTGCCTTCATTTTTATGCTATGAGTGTGTTTTTACTGTGGATGTGTGTTTACTGTGAGTGCATTCGCTCTCGTTGTTCATGCTGCGACTGCATTTGGCCAACGCAATCTGTTCTCTCACCCTTCCAGGACCTCCTGCAGCTACAGTATGAGGGTGTGGCAGTGATGAAGCTCTTTGACAAGGCCACAGTCAACGTCAACTTGCTCATCTTCCTGCTCAACAAGAAGTTTTATGGCAAATAGACCAAAAAAAAGACAGAGAGGGGCTTTTGGCTCTGCTTAAGAAATAGCCCCTTCATATACAGAAATACATGCCCCCGCATTGCCCTCTCCCCTGCTGCTGTAGCACAAATTTGATTGTTGTCATACCCTTAATATGCTTTGTTAGCATCTGTATAGCATCCTTTAATGTTTTATACCCCAAAAAGGGACCACACATATTTGTCTAAATAAAAGTGCAACCCATAGCAGTGGAGGCACATGGTAGTACCATGCTGGCGCAACTCCCGTATGGTCCAGTGTTCTCTCAGACACACATTTCTGTTTTTGGATTCATGGGTCATAAATAAGGGCTCAGAGTTGCTAGGAGACACTTGCATGTGCCTCTAACGTTTGTTGGTTGCACGTAAAGCAGATACTTTTTTTAATTCATCTTCCCTTTGACCTTTCACCTCTGGATCCCACGCAACCTACGGAGACTCTTTTGGGTGGGGAGAAGTTTTACAAGTGTGCTTATGAACTCTTATCATCAGGCCATGAAGACTTAACCGTGTAGTAATCCTGTGGCACCACATCATACATTAAATACCCTGTCGCATAATGGGATCTCCCTCTAGAGAACCATGTATTTACTGAACTATGGCTTCCATCCTTAAGGGGGCCAGCCCTGTCAATAACCTTACAAGAAAAGCTCTGCATCTTCTACATTCAAGCAGTCCTCCTCTGTCCTTGTTCCTGTTGAAAGTTTTGTGCCTATTTTGCGAGTACAGGTTTGGAGGAGGGTGAGAGGGACTCAGGGCAAATCAACTGATTTTGCTCTGAAATTTTTATAGTTGTATGCATGCTTGTTTTCAAGATAATAATTATTTTATGCTGGTAGTTATTGTTGTTTTTGTACCGCATTGCCCCTTGTTGAATGACGTGGGGCTGGGGGTGGGGGTGGGGGTGGGGGGGGGGGCGGCTGTTGTTTAGAAACACTTTGGTCATTTTGACCTTCTGAGGGTTCCCATAATTCTGTCAGTGACGGATCAGGGTTTGAGCAGGAAGCTCGTGCAGATATGGGGCAGGGGAGCCTAGCTCTGGACTGAGGGGCCTTTTCAAGATGATAACGGAGATTGAGAGCAAATGCAAATGATGGAGCAACAAAGCAATTTTACTCATGATATATACAATTTCCCAAAGCGCAACGAAGATTGTGAGCAAAATGGCTCTCGGACATCATTTAGGCCAAACCAGAGTAAAGCTGGATAAGCACTGGCCGAAAACGTCCACTAAATTATGTTTCTCTGAAGAGTCCAGGCAGAGCCAGGCTTAAAAAATTCAGTGCTGTAAAGACAATCCTGTTTTTTGCCTGCTTGGTGAAATGAATAAAAGACATTCCAATTTAATGCATCAAGATTTTCTTTTTTGTGAAATCAGCCATTCAAATTATTTTGAAGTGTTTAGTTGTGGAAATGTAAAACACTCTATTGTACAGACTCACAGAAGAGGTATTTCAGTACTTTTATTCTGCACTTTTTGCCCTTTTCCTTTGCCTGCTATGAGATATTGTAGACTTGTATGCAGACAGATGCAGTAATATGCTTCTTCAACCTTGTCAAGGGAAGAGATAAACTGGCCACATCTAATTTGTGGTTTTTCAAGCAATATTCACAGAATGCATTTTAGTCCACCATTATATGGAGTTTGTGAACATATTGTGTTGAAATTGATTGAAATGGAAACCTGCTTTGGATAATACATGTTCCAATTGACTGCATCTGGTGCAAAACTAAATTGACGATGCTGCCCTTTGAAACATGCATATTTCCTGTCAGGTTCAAAAGTACTTGGACTGTTGCACAATTTTTATCATTTTGGCTCTATGCCACCACAATTAATTTGAAATTAATCAAGATGTGTTCAAAGGGTAGACTTTCAGGTTTAATGTGAGAGTTTTTCCAAAAAATATTTTCTGCACTATGTAGGAATTATAACCATTTTTTACATAGGTTAGTTTTGGGGCTCAAAAGTATGTGGACAATATAACAAGATCATAAATTTTTCATTTTTAATACTTGGTAGGAAATCCTTTACAGCCAATGACTGCCCAAGGTCTGGAATCCATAGACAAAACTAGACGCTGGGTTTCTTCCCTACAGATACTCTGCTAGGCCTTCACTGGGCGGTCTTCAGTTCCTGCTTGTTCTGTGGGCATTTTACCTTCACTTTTACCATCAGCTAGTGAAAAGCATGGTCCTTTGGTATCAGCACAGATAATTGACTTAACCATTGTAGAACATCTCTCTTTTTTTCCCCTTAAAGTGTTCGGTTGGATTGCTGTGTGCTTTCAGCCATTCTCTGTCTGCACTATGGAGCAACATTGAATGAGTTCTGGAGCATTTAGCTCAATCTGGGTGAATATAGCCTTGTAGAATTCAGAATTCATCCTGCTGCCTTTTTTTTTTTTTTTTTTTTTTTTTTTTAGCAGTTACATCAGTAAATACAATGGAACTGGTTCCACTGGCAGCTATACATGCCCATGCATGACCACTTTTTGCTGATAAGATGGGATGTTTCAGATCATGGTTAGTCCATTCTCATCTCCATACTTCTCTCTTTCCATTATTCTGGTACAAGTTCATGTCTCATCTGCCCATAGGATACTGTTCCAGAACAGTACACACATTTTAGATGCTGTTTAACAAACATCCTGATTTTGAGACTTGCATCCTGCGATAAACCCTCTGTATTTACTGTGGTGAAGTCTTCTCTTGATTGTTAATTTTGACACAGATGTGCTCATGTCCTGGAGGGGGTTCTTTATCTGGCCAGAGGTTGTGAAGGGATTTTCCTTCACCTGGGAAATGATTGTTCTTTCATCCACCACAATTGTTATTGGTGGTCTTCCGTGGGCTGGAGTGTTCTTCATCTTCATGAATGAACCAAATAGTTGAATTCGCCACACTTATAGTTATTGCCGTTTCTCTGAAGCTTTAGTTTTGATTTTTCGGCCTTATGATGGCTTGCCTTAACGACAGTGGCGGCTATTTGGAATCCATATTGAGTTAACTGCTGCAGATTCTAAATGCCAATGCTAAACTTTACATCAACTCTACACAGCCCTTTAAAAGGGGGGACTGTGTAAAAAAAAAAAAAAAATTCTGTAATTCCTGCATTGTTCACCAAGTTTTGAGGTAAATGCCCTCAAAGCTGAAAGTCCGCACTCTGAAATCATTCCTTTTTAGTTTCCTTTCCAATATGGAGTGGTAGGCAAGTAAAGAAGCAATAATGTCATCAATGTATGAATATTTATAGACCTAAGTGTTGGTCTGGATTTGCTACTGTATCTGTTACAGCCAAAATTGGCCAAGTGTATGAACAGGTAATTTGCCTCAACAGGATATAGTTATTTTTCTAAAACATTTTTGTTGCTTCTTCGTTTTGAAGAGTACCTTCAAGTATGTTTATTTTACAGTGAAGCTTTAATGGCACCAAATAAATGATGGTCCCATAACAGCCTGGTTTTGTGGATCATCGATTCAGAAACTGCCTCTGGGCCCAAATGAACTACACCTCGTATAGGTACTTTGGCAGAAAATGAGAGGAACTGCTGTGCTAGCAAATTCAACTATTGATGCATATTGCAAAAAACTGAATTGTCTTTTCTTGTGCCTTACCTTATGATTGACTTAAGGTATCCACTCCTGCTGAAAATGAAAGAAATGGTATAAGGCAATAATGGGACTTTTTCCAACAATTTGCATACATTTTGAAAATGTAAATATGCCTCTTCCATGTGGCATGGTGTGAAACTTACTTCAAAAATGAATTTCAGGAGGGAACTAATACTGCTGTCATTACTTGTAAAGAACATTTGATCAGCTGTCTTCAAATATGCTTACCTGACTGCATTTAGAATTGCAGCATAGCAACAGCCGTGCAGTTCCTGTTTCTTAAGATTGATTACAGTTAATGTTTGTATATAGGCTTGTTTGCATTGAATCCCATTATCTTGAAAGCTTAATTTGCTGCAATAGTTGGGGAAAAAAAAAAATAACATTTTTATTGCAATCCATAAACTGTTTGAAAATATACTCCGCAACAGTGCTGGCACAGGATGTGAAACAGTCCACTGGATAATTGTCCAATTTAAAATTTGATGACTGCAGCAGACTGCCAAGGACAAATAATGATGTGACAAATTGAAAGAATAAGGTGGTTTGAAATGGATGATGTTTGACATGTGAGTTAATTGTGTAGTATAAAAGGAGACTCCAAAAAAGGAGAACAAGAGCAAAGAGCAAATATAGGTTGACATCCATCAGTTTGCCAACAGATGTGCAAGCTTGTAATCCATCACTTTGTTAACATTCCCTCAAGACAAATTGGTCGGATTGTGGGCATTTCACCCACTACAGTGCATGATACAATTAAAAAATTGAGGGATTCCTGTTGAATCTCTCTAAATGTGCATAATCTCTGATCTTTTAGACGTCACTGGCTAAAGAACCATCATGCCACCCATGGATATCGTGACATGGACTCAGAAATGCAGTACTTTGTCAGCTAAGATCATTTGCACATTTCCAAAGTGCCATTAATACAGGAAGATGAGTTAAAATTTTAGAGGAACATATGCAGTCATTTAGATGTTCCAGGGATGTCCTTACATCTTCCAGTATGTCCACATTAAATTAATGGGGGGCATGTTGGCACAGAGGGTAGCACTGCTGCCTCATGGCAAGACTGTTGTGGGTTCAAATCTGGCCCAGTCTGTGTGGAATTTGCATGTTCTCCCCGTGTTTGGTGAGTCCTCTGAGTACTCCAGTTTCTTCCCACAGTCCAAAGACATGCATGTCAGGCTAATTGGAGACTCTTGATTGCCTGTAGGTAAGAGTGTATGAGTGAATGGCATGTGTGCCCTGTGATGGACTGGCAAGCCGACAAGGGTATATCCCTGCCTTTTGCCCATATTTATCTGGGAAAGGCTCTAATTCTCCCGTGACATAAGTGTGGAAGAAACTGTAATGATAATGCATGAATGGATGGACTTTAAACTATATCCTGCGTGGATTGCAAGTGCATGTCTGTGTAAGTTGAGAGTGTGGGTGCAGGATTGGCCTGCCTGCAGTCCAGACCTGTCTCCAGTTGAGGATGTATGGTGGATTATAAAGATAAATTTGAAGACCCTCAAACAATTGCACTGCTGAATGGTAAATGGACAGCATTTACTGCTTTTCTCGTCACATGACCCCAAAGCGCTTTACAATTATGCCTCTCATTGACCCTGATTGGGGAGGCTGCCATGCAAGGCACCAACCTGCACATCCGGAGCAGTGCGGGATTCAGTGTCTGGCTCAAGGACACTTCGACATGCTCTCTGGAGCCAGGGATCGAACCAGGAACTTTCTGATTCCTAAACAACCCACTCTAACTCCTGAGCCATGCTGAAGACCTACTTGAAGGAAAAGGGGACGCTGCTTGTTGAACTTGACTAACTGCTGTCTTCAGTGCTCAAATGCTTAATGATTGTAATTAAGATAAGGTGATGTTACGCAGTCTTAAACAGTCCTCTGTACCAGTTGTCACATTGTATACACCTGGGCAAAGTTAAGCACCGCTCAATTCCTAAAACAAGGTCTACTTCATCTAAATTGACCTACATTGCCAAATTCTTGGAAATGTGGCTTGATTTGCACATTGTTCGAAAAAAAATCTTTACTTCACACTTTATTAGCTTTAAAAGAAAGGGTTGGAAATTGGAATTGGATAGAACAAAGAACGAAATCGATATCTAAGATGAAAACTAAGTTTTCAGAAGTGCCACCCAACTACGAATATTCAGTTCATGCAATTAAGCACAGTTCAAGACCTAGATTTTAGCTTACCGGCTGTACTGGTCACTGTTGGGGACCTTCAAAGGTCAAACTTGACATGTTACAATTACAATGACTTATATTGCCAAAACGATAACAGATGGAGCCTAGGTTTTTATTAAAGACATATAGGAAGTTATATATTAACTTTCATTTGGTGACTTCCATTTTGACCTTAGAAGGTCAAACGTGACCGACTGAAAATTCTATGACTTCTGTCACCAAAATGGTCACAGATAGAGCCTCGGTTTGTATTACAGGTGGATGGGAAGTCACATATGAACTTTCATTTGATGACACTCAACTCGACTGTCGGTGATCTTCAAAGATCATGCATCGATATCCAGTGTGTAAAATGTATTTGTATAACTGATTGTTTGGCACTCCAGCCGCACAATATTAGCCTCATTTCTTCAATACCTTCCTCTTGCTTTCTGCCATGTTTTTCTCTGAGTCAAATCAACTGTCCTTACAAAAGTAAATCACATGAATTTATGGCCGAAGGTCCTTGTGACAAATTTCAAATCAAATAGCAGTATTTTTGAATGCAGAAAATGGGCTCAATTAAATTTTAGAAGCGTTTCAATGTCAGGATACTTTTTTTTTACTCCTATCAAAGAACCAAATACCTTAAGTTTTTGTGTCCTATACACTTTAAAATATCTCAATGATTATAGCCAACGTATACTAAAAGAAGTCCTATTTTAGGTCCGATATTGTTTCGTTTGTATAACATTGCGCATTACTTTTTTCAGCATGAAAACTCCTCAGGATGTACCGTTTTCTTCTTGAAAAAGTTTCTAATCTGAAAGAACTAACTAACGTTACTTTGCACCATCAGGCTGAAGTGAGGTAAGGGTAACTTTTTCATAATCCTTGAAAGTATTGTCAAGTATGTAATATACACAACTGGTTTGACATGGTAACAATCCAGCTGGCTAGCAAACAAGTTCTTTAGAGTATTCTAACATACATAGGAATAAATTAGTAATCAATATTACCACTGTTATTTTGAATATTAAGAGCCATTCCGTGAAAATGGCACTTTTTGAAGAAATTGAGGAGTTGACCCCCCTGGAATTGAATGAAACTCTGCACATAGGTAGATATGGTAGACTCACGGAAAAAGCCAAATTTTTAGGTCCATATCTCACTTAGTCTGCCTGTGGCGCCACCTGGAAGCCACTAAAGTGGCTCAGTTTTGCTTTTGACACCACGTTTTACATCTATTATTATGACTTAAGGGTACACAGTACCAGATGTGTAATACTTTTATCATGACCTGTGACACTTAAAGTCCGGATAGACATCAGCACCACATCAGCGCCAAGCTGGATAACTGTGTTATTAAGCCTGAATTATTTGAGAAATCACAGTAAAAATTGAAAATGGGAATAAAATAATATCCCAGACATATACCAATCAAGAATGCTTTATTATGTGTTTACTCACAACAAATCTATCATTTTCAGTTAACAGTATCTTGGTATCTTGCTGGGTTAGTGCAATGGATGGCCAGAAAGATGGTTGAAATTCATTTTTGGTTCATGTTTGCGGTATATTTTCTCTGTAAGCCAGAGTTGTGTTGAGAGGGTAAATGCTGTTTGTTGTGCATTTGGAGCTCTATTTTCGGGAATACCAAGCATTTCTTTGGTAGTATCTACACTTTTCAAGCTAGATGGACCTTAAGTCATGATAGTTGATGTAAAATGTGGTGTCAACAGCAAAACTGAGCCACTTAAGTGGCTTCCAGGTGGCGCTATTGTCAGGCAAAGTGACATACGGACCTAAAAATTCGGCTTTTTCTGTGAGACACCCGCATCTACCTATGTGCCAAGTTTCATTCAATTCCAGAGGGGTCAACTGTGCACCAAGAGTCAATTTCTCATGGAATGGCTCTTAATATTAACCTAGGTAACTAGTTATGTTACATCATTGAGTGTTCGACACCCAAGTTAGAGAGCGACCTGCATTGCAATGAGTAATATAGGTAGCAATGTAGATTGCTACCTATATGACTTGTTACAAAGATTTTTTTTTTTTTTGGGCTGGGTCAGTATGAGTGCAAAGTTAAGTGAAGCCAACCATCACTCCAATTTTTTGCATCTTGGTTATACAGTATAGCTATACAAAAAAACCAGCATTTACCATTAATTAATTGTTTTTATTTCACTGTTATGGCTCTTTTAATTATTTGATGTCGCTAGCTATAACTAGATATCTGCAAACATCTCAGGCTATCGATGCCCATTATTCACTAAAAGACCATCTGACCTTCGCACCAATATTATGTGGATTAACTAGCTACACCACAGCAAGCTGGCTAAGGTTACAAACCATTGCTGTGTAAGATTTGCATCCACTTTATCAAACTGGAGGGCATTCAGAGAGCGCATACTCCCACCAGCAGGTTTGGATCCACTACCACTTATAATAAGCTGCAGAATCCAGAACTGCATCTGGATTGATCTGGAAATTTTATGGCCTCTTCCACTTCTTACGTACTGTCTAACGTCCGATAAAACATTGTGGCAATCTGTTGAATAGTTTTTGAGTAATCTCGCTGACACACACGCACACTCACTAGTGATCACAGTATCGCCTGGCAGACATAATTAGGCTAGATTAAGGTCAGTGATAAAAAACTACCTGCCAAGTATCAATATGTGCTTTTCGCTGAAGTGTTTTTTTTTTTGTTTTTTTTTACTTTGAATAATTCTTGGCTTTTTCAATTTACTGAACATAAAGTGGTGGAAACTATTACTCACGAAATGGTATAAAGTGGGTTGGCGAAGTCGGAAGCTTGAAACTCAGCTGTTGATGGGAAATGCCCAAGAAAAGTCAAGTTGGCGACTTATCAGGCAACTTTCATTTCTCAGTCCTGTTGCTGAATCACTGGCCGTTGCAGAGAATCGATGAAATCTACAAGCGTAGATGCAGTTTTAGCAGTGCCGCCAATTGGCCAGGGTGGGTATTAATTCTGCCCCAGACCCAGTTATTTTCAGAATGCAGTCTCAGCCAATCCAGTGCAGCAAGGAGAGGCCACAATAACATGCCTACACCCCCAACAGATGAAGAGAAGCATGCCCTTTGTCACAGACACATGCTGTAGGCAGTATTTTCTTATCAGTAATCCTATGTTTTTGTAATAGAATTTATTCACACATTTTACAACAACAACAACAACAACAACAACAACAACAATAATAATAATAATTCTCATTTTGAAATGGCAGAAGGGGTGGTGCCCCTAGTGGACAACCCACCTCTGCTGCTACTGTATTTGCTACTGATATTCACTTGTGTATTCAATATCAACAACCCTAGAGAACTACAACTTAGCCCTGTGTTTGTGAACTCAAATACCATGGTAGTAACAAATGACTTATGCACATAACACCTCAGATGTATTATGATTAAGGACTTCAATACATCAATACTGAATTAGCAAAAAAAAAAAATTTTAATTAAAAAAATCACCATCAGCTCTAAAAGTGTTAGTACCGCTTTAAGAGCGCACTACTGCCCCTCTGTGGACATATCAAATTAGTAAGTTGTCTCGCAGTTTTCGGTCAGGTTGATGTTTTTAAATGCTGTGTTCAGGATCACTTTGGGGGTAAAGTGGGTTCTTGCAAACCAAAACTGAACCCTGAACGGACAGGAACCTGTAAATTTATATTATTAATGAACACGGACTCATGTAAGCGCGAAAAGACGAGCTACAAAATATTATACACACCCCCTGCAGATCTGACAAGACGACGAACAGCATGCATTTAATTTTAAAACACTGAAGGAAGACTCCAATCAGCGACATCGGATTTACTTACGAATCACCTGCTCATATGAAATTTACTGCATCGGCTTTTGGTTTTATTTTCTTTTGTGCCAAGGTGATATAAAGTGGATGACTTGGACGTTGAGTGTTCATCGCAGTGTTTTTTGTTGAGATTGCTGGCTCGAAATCTTTGGACACTTGTTGAAATGTCAGATCGTTAACTCAGCTGAAGTGTTAACAGACCGGACAGAGGTCTGTCCACCTTTCTGTTCCGGACCAATAACTTCAAATATTTGGTTTTTATCTTTCTTTTTGCAAACAGAGAAATGCTTCATTAGCTAGCTAGCTTACGGTAAGCTAGCTAGCGAATTATAACTACACTTACCAGCAGTAGCAACGCAGTGTAGTCATCTTTGGATATTGCTCTGTGGAATAATAACAAGATTTCTGGATATTCATGTGAAGGATTTTCTTGTATGGTGGATTCGCTGTTTTGTTTGTGGATTGTTTTTACACCAAGGAACTCCGTCAATAAGTTCACAAACTAATGCATTTCCCCTTGTTCAGCATTTATCAAACGTTCGACAAGATAACGTAGGCTACAGAACGGTAGTTGTAGCCAGCATCGTAATCTGAAAGTAAAGCTAGCGTTTGCGGTTCGAACATAGCCATCTCACTTTTAACCCTTCATGCAAAATACCCAGATTGCAGATGGTTAAAGTGGATTTTTCGTTTTATCTAAACGGATGTAAATAATCTATTTAAGGGGATATCTTTTTTTTTTTTTTGCTGCGTAGTGGCCCGCAATATAAGATTATATTTGTGATTCTAGCATCGATTAAAAAATGGTGTATGAAAGTAACAGGAGAGTTGGAAAATTTTCTGGCTATAGGAGCATTGGGGTTCATTGACTTTTTAAAAGTTTGACGAAAATGGGTCAACTACTCTCCACGTCTGTTTAATATTCTGAAATGACGAAAAAGCTTGCATGTTAAGAGAACCTCCATCAACCATTCGAAAAATAGCGAGGCCAACAAAAATATCTTTTCGTTTAAAAATATTTAACCAGCTAACTTGGCTTGTAGCGAGACAGCCGAAGTACGAGCCGCCATTGCGCGCTCAATTGAAGTTACTTTGTGTATTCGCAGTAAGAAGAAAGAAGAATGGATTGAGTAAACATAGTCGATTTTTCCCACAAACTTGGCATCATTTCATTAAAGAAACTTGTCAAACTGTGCGGCCCTAACAATGTCGGGATCCCCGGGCTCCGGTGGTTCCAACCCAAGAAAATTCAGCGAAAAGATCGCACTGCACAACCAGAAACAGGCCGAGGAGACGCGGGCCTTCGAGCAGCTTATGACAGACCTCACTGTTTCTAGGGTAAGCAGATCCGTAAGTGTAATCTAATAATAACAAAGCAAGGAATGCATTGTGAGTAATGTTCATATGAACGAGTGCTTAAAGTAATGGAGCATCTTTGCGAATGTAATGTCGCCAGTATTTCACGTGAATGCATGGATTGACAGACCTGGAGAAAAAGCAGCAGTTGTAACTGTAAGTGTCTCTCCCCCCCCTCGCAGTTCTGCCAAACCTGGTGGGGGGGGCAGCTGTCAAAGTTGCCCGTATTCACGGAGTTGGTCTTTAATAATAATAATAATAATAATAATAATAATTAACGTTTTACAATTAATGTATCTATCACATGAAATGAGATGCACATATTTTGGATAAACAAATAATTTTGTACACTCTGTATGGTCTAGCAATAGTACATATTGCACTTTGTGTAACGGGTGGTATTTGGTCATATTCTGTCATGCTCACCCCAGTGAACTAACGTCACCTAAATAGTTTATTTATTTATTTTTTTGGAATGGATGTGGTTTCACAGGGCTTGAGTTTGTGGCTGACATTAGCCTTGGCCGTCATGCTCCGTAAATTTGGAGTACTACTCTGAGTTAACATTGCTGTACGTTATCTAGCGGGTTCAGATTGTCGGCGTGGTAGGGTCGGCCTGAGTTATTCGACCCTGAATTGAATCACTTTACCTCATTTGTTGCGATCTGAGACAAATTATGCTCTCAGTAATCGGGCAGTGGGGCACAACCAATCACGAGGCGTGTTTATGGGAGTTTTGCACGGTTACATTGAACAACGTTGGCGTCTTTGTTTTCGCGTATTAATTATAGCAAAGTGCGTTGCAGGTTTGTCTGAGAAAGTGTGGTTCAGCACCAAGAAGGCTGTTTACATCTAAGTGTTTTTGGACGACTGATGATGCGTGGACGCCGTATGCTCAAAATGTGCGCTTTGACGCATGTCACTGTCGGCAAGAGACTGAGCTTGGAGTACAACTATCACCAGTTTATTCCAAATGCATCGCCTACGTAGTATACGTCAATACTAAGCGATTCTGAGCTATGGGCTGTGATTAATTTGTGAATATACATGATTCAAAGCATTTCTTGATATTTGGTGTCCACTAAATACAAGTGAAACCGACTTTATTTAGTTTGGAACTGTGTATTTCACATGGGTCTTGGTTTTGGATTGGGGGAAAAAAAATCAGTCATGAGCATGAAAAACCAGTGACATTCCTATCAACCGTGCTCTGTTTGGAAGTGCTCGGAATTGAGTTTGCAGACCCTAGCCTTGCGTGAGTGACAACAACTTGAGGCTTGCAGCATGAAATGGCCAAATCCTGTCAGATTTTGTGTTCAATATCCCATGTAAATCCTGGTGGTCATGTGATAAAGGGGAGATGGAATTCACTCTTTGTTAGAGCCTGTATTTGCATCGGCAAAAAGGATGCAGTAACAAAATGTTTCAATTTGAGATGGCATGGAGAATGCTATGAAATTTATTCCTGACTGTGACTGCAGTGTTCTCATCACTCAGTGCTGCTGTGCTACAGCACACTGCAGTTATATCTAAATCTTAAATAGCGTCAAGGTCTCTTGCTGAACTGTGAAAACCAAACTGCGCTAACGGGGCTCAGGATGAGTAATGTGTGCTGTCTCTCGACATGTTTAAAATGCAAAATGCTGGGGAGGATTTTGTTGTTGTTAAGCGCAGGCATCCTGAAATTAAGAACAGGACCTTCATGAACTGAATCCTCAGAGGGGAAGCCAATGCAATGATTTTACCTCCTACCCCTGCCAAAAGCAAGCTGTGCAAATGTGCATAATGCGCTCATTAAATGTAGCTGTTAGAGAACTTGACCCGTTTTTTTATGTAACCAATGTATCTGAGCAACTCGCAACTAATGGTGATATTTTCCTGAAACTGTGGTCTTTGTATCTCGTGTAAAAGCAGTATTCCATCCAGGGATTGATTTACATTATGATCTCACTCTTTCAGATTGGATTAATTTTATTAATACATGTGTTTTAATGCTGTTTGATTTACTTGGATGACCGGCCATTCAGGAAATGGGCCCTCAGAGTTAACCTATATTGGACCCATTTGGTACAACCATTTGTCAATTTATTCATTATTTGGGTAATTTTTTCAATAGGGGCACAAACGGTGAAAATTCATGTCCGGGCCTGTAAGTTTTTAGTAGGTTAGTGTTTGGAAAAAAAATATTCGCCAAGTTATAAAGCAGGTTAAGCCCCAAAAAGCTCCAAAATATTAGATCTGAATTTCATCAATTTTTTTTTGTACTGCAGCATTGAACGTCAGTTTTGCTTTGATTCAGCAATGTCCCAAATCAGGGTGGGGGCTCATTGTTGGGCTCATATTTAAGTATATTTCCCTTAACCACAACCTGAGGAACAGTTGTCTTAACCAGTATTGTCAGGTTTATTAATTCCAAAAAAACCAAATATCATTATCCTCCCAAGAGTCTGAAAAAAATCCATTTTTGTTGGTGTCCTGGAAAATCCACTCCACTCTGTTACCACCTAATGTAGTGGCTCCCCCTGGCTGGAGACAGGGAAACCAGCAGATTTGGTCCTTGCTGAAAAACATTTATGTAACCTCCTTTCCTGTGACAGTAAGCATATGATGAAGTGGCCAGCATTTTCTCTGTATTTTCATTTATAACTGTGAAGTCGGGTATGTATGCTTTTTCATTTCCACTCCGTTACTTGTAGCCATTTCCATGGAAACCTGGGAGCAACTTTTTTAAGTGACTTTTTAAAGAAGTAAAGGAGGACCTTTGGGACATCAGTGGGAATCATCAAGTTCTGCCTCACTGCATGGTGGCTATGACCCATTTACTTGAAAAACACTCCACTCCGTTACTATAAATGGTAAGTTAATTGGTAACGGGGTGGAAAAAATTGGTTCTCTTTACATTTGGACAAGGACAAAACCTGCAGTACATTCCTCACTATACTTCTATGTTTTTGTGACCCTTTTATACTTATGTTGGCCCTAGGCCTATTTCAAACTCGGCACTAAGCTTGGTTCCTGCAGGTGACACTGTGGCTGGTGGGACACTTCAGTCTGTTTTGATGTCAACAGCAACTGCATGTTGATGTCAAAGGTTAAATGGGCATAATTTTACTACGTGATGTACATTGTGCACATGCGTGAATGCCTGATGAACTGGACTGATCAGCGGATTACGTACGTTGACCTTGTTTTGTGCTGTTCTTGCGAGCGTAGGGCATGTAGGGTGCTTTTAAGATAGCAGGGGACCGGGTTGTAGCACTGAACTGTGGAGGCTGTCAGCCAATAGTCTCCTTGTCACAATTGGTAATCTCCTAAGTAGTCTCCCAAGTCACAATTTATTGTTTTTTTTTTTTTACTTCTGCGTCTACCAGTCACGTCAGTCATGCCAGTATGCTCTGATGAATGAATCAAAACTGACTCCTGCTGAGAAACAACGCTACAGGGAACGCATTATACATTATATTTGGATTTATTACCTTATTACATGTACACTTGGGTACAGTTCAATGACCAGGCAAAGCCAATGTAGTGTTACAAACATTTCAAATGCAACAATTTCCACTCCGTTACCAGCATATTCCACTCCGTTACTAAATTCCTCTACTCTGTTATGAAGGCCATGCTAGACGTAATTACTGTGTGTCTCCAACAATATGAATGACTGAGTATCTTCAACAGAAGTGACAGAACCATAAAAGATCTGTTTGGATATGGTTACATGTGCATATCCTTGTACTTTCAGTTTTGTCTGAAAAAGTAACTGAGTGGAAAGGCCATGTAGATAAAAATTGCCCATGGCGAAAAGAACAGGAGAAATCCAGCTCTGCTGGTATACTGGTTGTACACTACAGGGCCCACCCTGTCTACCAGAGTTTATTCAGTTAGATTCTGCAACCTTTCTAATCAGGCATTTGTGATTTCCTAGTTGTGCCCGTATTGAAAAAATCACCCATATAACATGCTTATTCCTCGTTAGGCTCTTGAGGGGGGGGGGTCCTTAGTTCCCTCATTATTCTGGGTTTTCTGGGCGCCTTGTGATGTCACAAAGGCCAAATTTTGGAGTGGCCTTTAATGGCTAATTGGCTGTGCACTTGGTGACATGATGGGGGACCTTTATGGAGACTCTCAGTATGTTTTATATGCTGCTTCCTTTGCTTGACCCATGGCATCAATAGTATCTCATTTAAAGTATCCCTCGAAAGAAAGGTTGGAAATTTCCCTGTGGAAGTCATTCCACTTTGTACTCTATCAAGTGCACAAAGCCTTCCAGAAGCTAAGCCCCCCTTGGAAGACCAGCAGTCCAGAATGGAACTTATTCGCGGCTGCTCCTGGCAGTGGACCATGTGATTGCATTGATAAAATAATTAAGTATTTGCTACTGCAGCTAGTGTATGATTCTCATTTCAGGACCTAATATAGTTAGTATCCACTTAAAGTGTGCCTCCTTTCTGGGGACAATGTTACCTCTGTTGAATTGGAATTCTTTACATTGTCCCCCTGGCATACTGAGAGTAAAGTTATAAAGCGGTGTTTCAATCAGACTGGGAAATATTCAGTCACTAGGTGTCTTCACTGCTTTCAATCCATTTCCAGGACGTATGTCATGGTATTGAAGTTGTTCCATGTAATAACATGCAGAACCAGTCACCAGTGATGATGATGATGATGTGCTGACGTTTGAAGAAATAAAAGAATAGGTCATTACTTAGTACACCTGATAAAAGTGGCTTTGCATGGTGATGTCTTTTGATGTGTCACTGAATCAGATTAAAATGACTGTCTTGCACACAAACGGATCTTTCAGATAATTTTCTCTCTCTGGGAATCCTGATAAAACTATGGCGGGTTGGGGCGATTGGCACTCACCAGGAGAGCCATCCACAACAACGGGCAAAATGCACTTAAAATGCACTTTCTCCCGAGCTCTCGAGCAGTCGCTTTCATAATGCTGTAAAGTTCTTCACATTCATAAAGTTTTGCCCTGCAAGCATTTTTTTTTTTTTTTGGCTTCCTTATTATGCAATTTCATGTTTACTTTCAGTTTTTCAGTCTTGCAGTGATGCAAAAACAGAAGTAGTATTCGTCGTGGGAAAAAAAAAAAAATCATTGGCAGCATTAAGGATTCATGTATTTGACTACCTGAGCCACCTATAATATCCTGCTGTGACTGATCAAACAGTGGGCTGTGCAGAGATGGAAAGATGTGCCTACATTTTAAAAAAGTGAGCAAAGAGCAAAACATATTTTTCTTATGTTTAAATATAAAGAGCTCACAAACCTTTTTTGGTCAATCACTTGCGTTCAACATGTGTAAGGGACTTAAACTATTGTAAAATTGAATTCATTGGTCACAATTTAGGCAGGAGCTTGTAAACAAAGTTATTTGCTATTTTTTTCCCCCTAGTTTTCCCTAATTTCTTTACTTAGCTTGTCTGTTGGGGTTCAGGGGGCCCTGGTTTTACTAGAGACTGATCAGCCACAACATAACCACCTGCCTTATATTGTGTAGGGGCACTTTCACACGAGGTACGATTGTTCCGTATCGTGCCACGGTACGATTGTCCCCCTTCCCCGCTCCCCCTGCTGGTCAGCTTTCACACTAGTAATGGCGTTCCGTGCCCAAGTACACTTGGCATAATATGTCAAAATTCCAATACAGTAGGTGACAGTATGTACCAAGGTGGTTTTAAATAGAGAAATATGGTTTGTAAAATTTCCAGTGATACTCATACTGTGATATTGTTATCTTAAATTTTGGAGAAAACACTGAGTGTTTAGGTTTTTGGGTGTATTATGTGGGTCAGCTGTGAAGGTGCCTGTCTTGAATGTTTTGTCATTCTGGTGAATTGGGCCACGGTCTAACAGTATCTCCTTTATCTTAACGTGTTGAAAATCTGCTTGAAGCTGAAAGATTGAAGTCAAAAAGTGATTTATATGTGACAGGATTCCCCTTCCACCAGGCCGGAGATACAATAAGTAAAAAAAAAAAAAAAAAAAAAAAAGAAGGGAATTGTCCATGTTTGCTTTGTGAGGTTGTAACTGATCATGCATCATAAATTATAAGGCAGGTTGTGCTTGTGTACTTTCTTGGTAGGTAAATAATGCCGTGTTCTCAAAACCTGAGGATCTAAACTGTTGTCCGATATGGGAAGTGGATTTCATTCAATAGGCCTTCTTGAAAAGTGGTTCATTTTTGCAAAAGCAAATGAAAGTGGGTATCTACTGCTTTCTGGGGAAAAAAGAACTATATTCGGACTCTCGACTGAACAACGTACATTCCTTGAATTGGATCTTGTATTTTATTTGAAAAGTTTTAACTTTGAACCTTAAAGGAATGGACAACGGAATTTCAAAATGCAGTTTTGAAGATAGATCATGTCATAAACTAACGATTCATGCGACTGTTTGAACATACAGAGCTCATACAACTAAGCTATCCATCTCCGAAAGTCGGTCCTGAAGCAGAATTGACGATTTCATAGATGCCACCATCGAAAATATTTCAACCAATCAGAAGAATCCTCGTGGAGATGCTCTGACGTCACATGGGCGCAGCACGTTGAAGCTATACATGGCGAGTGAGACTGCACAAGCATTGGGATAGTTGTTAAATTACTCACTGTTGTCTCCATTTTCCTGTGCCAAAGGACATTGTTAGTCACAAACAGACCCTACTATTCGTTAAAATATTCAAGAAGGCTGTTTGAAGGCCGAGAGAGAGGACGATATGCCTGCGTGTGCAGCGTTGGGTGTACACGCAGGACTGGTTAAGGTCAGCAGCATGACCGCACGTTCTATGCTGCCGTGCAAAGGCAAAACACCGTAACATCACATTTGGTCGAAAATGAGTTATTGTCATTTTGGGGGCATTGAAGACCTCCTTTATCATGTGGATTAATACTTTGAGTCAATTTGATTGTTTCTATGAAAAAATCAAGGTCTGTGTCAACAGTAACTCCGAAAATCCCACCAGAAACCATGACAGAACGCCGTAACTGCAGTTACTGTGCTTAGCCTTTGTTTCGGGACGCTGACGTTGAGTTAAGGTACTCTGGCTTTGTTTAGCTGCGCATCAAAGTTTTGTTACTGTACAGCCCTGAAGTCACGGTCAGTGATAGTCGGTGCAGGCTCGCCTACGTCTCCTCTCACACCTCCCTGTCAGCTAGCCTGCCTGTCATCAGGCCCATAAACAATTAAATGCACATCCTACCTTTTCTTGTAAACCGATAAAATCCATGCCAGCCATCTCATCTGGATTTTTTTTCCACGATAATTCACAAGCGTTAGAGTAAATATTCCTTAGATGCTGCAGGCGAGCAGATCAATTCTTTATGATCAAAATGAGTCCGCAAGCTAGGCTACCCAACGTCCACTGTTGGTTGCAAAGCAAACCGTTAAAAAACATTCCGGCTATGAAACTTTTTTTTAGTCGATTGTGTAAGGCGAGCAGACCACTTCTGTATGATCAACAAGTCTGCAAGCTAATCCGACCTAATGTCCATAGTTTGTTGCAAAGTAAATCGAACACACATTCCGCCTGTAAAACCCTTTCTTTGGTTGATTGTGTCTGAGTTAAGCTGCTTTCACATTGTACGCGAAACGAATTTTTCACACGACAGATTACATTCAAAGTCAATGCAAAGACGCGAATACAGGCGAAACGCGTGTGTTCGCGTCTTTGCATTGACTTTGAACTAAAAATAATTTCCTATATTTATTCATACTGTATAATGCAAAGTAACTTATCTGCTGGCATTCTGTTTCTGGTGCCGCACACCAAACTGGAGGTATTCTCTATCATGAAGATATGATGTAATGTCACCACAGCTCTGTGTAGCAACAATTAAATGTATCTAATTCATTCTTAGTCATTCAAAACAAATGTCATTGATGGTTAGGCCTTAGGTAAGTGCTCTTATAACGGTCTTGTGTACAGAAAACAGCAACCAAATATTGAATTTATGCAAGTTCACGGTAGAAGACCAAATGCGCCAACAGAGGAGTAATGAAGAGTGGAGATTCACCCTTGCGCCCATGTGACGTCACGCATCGCCCTTCCGGGAGGCAAAATGGCAGCTCAGTAGTGGCCTTAGGACTGCCTAAGAAAAATGCTCACAACTTTTTCATAAATGGTCAAGTATGCCTGAAATTTTTCTCATGGGCTCTCAATATTATAAGCTACTAACATTCCGTTGTCTGTTCCTTTAAACAAGTATGTGGTTGCTCTTATTGGCCCTATTGCTTTTTTAATTGCATTTTGGATGTTCTATTATTTGATTTTGTTGCACAAATGGCTACAAACCACCCTTTTCCGCTATGCTGTGCACCCAACCTGGGATTTTAAGACTAGCTTGTGCCCTTGTTTGTGCCCTTCTGCAGGCAGTTGCAAAATAATTATCATTGCGTGGGTGTGTGATATTAGCCTACATTCTCTGCTTCTTTAACTCTTTCTCGAGTTTTTCCCGAGGGAAATGTGCCTAGTTGTAAACAACTGAGCACAGAACACGTCTGGGATAAGTAGTCATACGTTTGTGTGTATGTTATGTATAGGCAGTTGCTTCGTTAAAGCGTGGCGCGCACACACACACACACACACACACGCGCACACACACAAAACCGACAACATGGCCTTAGTTGTGCATCTAACACCCTCTAGCTGGTTCGTGGTTTGTCCCTCCTTGGACCTTTGTTGGTAATTACTTGCCTCTGCTGACTGAAACCATCTCAGAAGCCTTGCCCCTTTGGAGATGCTCTGACCCACACATCTGGCCGTTTAGATTTGGATTCTTTTAAAGTAGCTCTGGGCCCTTTTCTGTCGCATCCAACAGGTTGACTACAAGAATCGACTGCTATTTAAAAGTGATATAAGCACATGGGCTCAGGATTATTTTGGCAAATCTTTGTAAATGGCAATACATAGTTAAATCCACAAATGCCCATTAAAACTTTAATATATAAAAAGGAAGCCTGATGCGAACAGTGTCCAGGAACGCTGTGGAGTTCTGTGGGCTCAGAGGCATCTGCAATGGACCAAAAATGTAATGTGGTCAGACAAATCAATATTTCAGATCATCTTCGAAAGGTAGGGACACTGTGTCCCCTTTACCAAAGAAGAAAAAGGCCACCCTGACGGTTATGATGTCGGCAGGGTAGCTCATTGGTTGGGTGCTTGATCGGTAACTGGAGAGTAGCTGGTTCAAGCCCCTGGTGTCCCCATTTTTTAATATGTTGCAAGAATTAAAATGGAAAATTTCATTTTGAAAAAATTGATAAAATTCATGTAATGAAACATTATGTAACACACTGTTGTATTGTTTTCAATGCAGTATAGGTCAATGATGATTTACAAGTCACTGCTTTCAGTTTCTGTTTTAATTCAGCACACCATCCCAACCTTATCTGATTTAGGGTTGAGTGTGTGCATCAGTGTATGCTCATATATCTATATATATATATATATATATATATATGTGTGTGTGTGTATATATATGTGTGTACATATATATATATATATATATATATATATTTGCACACACACACACACAAATATATTGCCTATTTGTTGTTATATTGCCTATTTAAATGTTTCAGATCATCCAACTAAAACTTCGACCATGTCAGTAAACAGAAAATGCAGCTTTTAAATGATCATTCCATTTATTGGAGGTGAAGAGTTATTCAAAACTTGCATCACCCATGTGAAAAAAATAATTGGCCCCAATCCTAATAACTGGTTTTGCCGCCTTTGGCGGCAACTACTGATATCAAATGTTTGCAATAACTGGCAATAAGTCTTTGACATTGCTATGGAGGAATTTTGACTCACTCTTCTTTGCAGAATAATTCAGCCACATTGGAGAGTTTTCGTACAGTAACTGCCTGGTTTATCTCATAAACTTGGGGACCTGTATGGGTTTGTGAAATGCAGCTGCTGTATTCAAACCAGTGGAGCTTCAGGCCTATTTTGAATTCAAGTGGAGATCCTAAGGTTTCCAATATTCCAAAGTGTATCCTTCTGAATGACAGGGAAATGTGTATAAAATGGTGTGCAAAATCTAGATCTTGTCTATTTTATATACTGCTACGCCCATTGAGACATGGAGCACTGGGTTTGAATGTTTCTCTGGATATAAGTGTGATGTGGCTTCAGTGAAGCACTGTAACTAGCAGATACAGAATGTGTGACATTGGCCTACAGTATGAAAAAAAATGCACTTTCTGACTTTGAACCCACTTAAGAGAAAATTTAAGTGAAAAGTTTACGGGGTTGTGTTAAAGGGGTTAAAGTCACGCTGCGGCATCTGTCGGACTCAGGTCAGGACCAACACCTTGTTTGACTGTTGGTATGATGTTCTTATTGTGGAATACTGTGTTAGCTTTACACTCAATTTAATTGGACCCAATGTATTTTAAAAAAACATGCACTTTTGACTCATCTGTCCGCAGAATATTTTCGCAGAAGTTTTGGGGGTCACCAAGATTTTTTTTTTTTTTTTTTTTTTTTTGGCAAATGTAAGATAAGCCTTCATTTTCTTTTTGGTCAGCAGTGGTTTTCGCTGAGCAGCTCTCCCATATAGGTGCCATTTTTGCCCAGTCGCTTTCTTATATCTCAGGCACACTGACCTTAACTGGGGCAAGTAAGTCCTGCAGTTCTTCAGATGTTAGTCTGGGTTCTTTTTTGACCTCTTGGATGAGTCGTCGATGCACTCTTGGAGTATATTTAGTTGGTTGGCCAATCCTGGGAAGGTTCACCACTGCCCCAGGTTTTCTGCATTTGTAGATAAAAAGACTGTGATATTCTGGAGTTTCAGAGCCTAAGACATGGCTTTGTTGCCCTTTTGAGGCTGATAGATGTCAACAACTTTGTTTCTTATCTGTTCTTGAATTTCTTTAGATTGCAGCATTACGTGCTGCTTTATGCCCACCTTGCATTGCCAGACAGGTTTTGATTAAGTTCCATTTAGATTCAACAGGACTGAGAATAATCATGCCTGGCTATGTCTAATGGGATTGAACCCATATGTTAATAAAATTTGTTTAATTGGTTGATTTGATAATGAATGGGGCAGTTACTTCTCACATAGGGCAGGTAGGTTGGATATCCTTTTTTTTCCTTCAATATGTTCCTGTAATATTTTATCATCATTTAAAAACTGCATTTTGCATTTACTTGGGTGATCTTTGTCTCATATTAAAATAGGTCAATCTGAAGCATCTTAGTGTGACAAAAATATGCAAAATGATTAAATCAGGGAGGGCCGAATACTTTTTCACAGCACTGTGTGTTTGTCTGTGTGGGTGTATCGCCTCTGTATTTAACTGTTTTTACTGTTGTGTTCTGCTCTATTTAGTTGGGCGGGTTACAGTGTGATGTTAGAGTCCAGGGTTCTTGTCTTGAAAAGACTGTAGAAAAACATCAAGGCTTCCTGAGTTCTTGCTCTACTTCCTGGCTATTGTTCCTGCCTCAGTTGCTTCAGTCGGCAGCTTTTTCAACTGTACA
This sequence comes from Gymnothorax javanicus, assembly GCA_029692085.1. Lineage (NCBI taxonomy): Eukaryota > Metazoa > Chordata > Actinopteri > Anguilliformes > Muraenidae > Gymnothorax > Gymnothorax javanicus. The sequence goes on along the minus strand of CM056209.1, from coordinate 16,062,571 downwards.
TAACCCCAATCCACAAGAGATTTGAGTTATTTCAATGTACATTTTAGAACTTTGTTGCTGTCAATAATCCTTGAGTTTGTTCCTTTATACTTGCTAAAATTTTTTTTTTACTGGAAATTGTGGATAGCAGATTCTTTCTTTTTTAAACTTTGGTGTTTTTTGTTTGAGACTTGTGAGAGTTCACATTGCCTCTACTCAGAACTCAGAATTTTCCTACAGCCAGGATTGTCCATTGAATTGTTTTATACTTCATCTGTTTAGATTTTTCTCCTATTAGTTTTGGCGGGCTTGCTTGCAATTTTATTAAAAGTGGAAAATAGTTTTTGTTCCCTTATACCTTAAAAACCAGCAAAGATGCAGACATCTCCTGTCTGTCTTAAAAAAGCATACATTCTGAGCTGCAGAAACCAGTATCAGAGACATTTCTTAAAGATACAATACTTCTTTGAAAATATTTAATTTGCGAGTAGTTTGTCACCTGTAACGCAGCTATTATGCAAAAAAAAAAAGAAATTAAGATGCTTTAACTTTTTTATGCTTGGTTTCTGAAAAATATTGTATGTATGTCAATTGTCAATACACATTTACAACTTCAATAAATATGACATTGTTATGTTAATATATGCCATATTTTAAAATCTGCACAAAAATTAGCTATATGCTGTGCTTGCACTAGGGAAAAAATATGTGTAGCCACTGTGGCTAAAGTCAGAAAAATTGTTTAGCCACAAGTAGCCACAATGTTGGTGCTCTGCACATAGAATTTTGTGAAGAAGAAATGTCATGTGTAGGTTAGACATCTGTGCTCTGAAAAATAATAATAATAATAATAATATAATAATAATAATAATAATATCATGACATTCATCATGTAAAAGTTCCCACACGTGTGCCATGTTTGCACATAAAATTTCTGGTAAATTCCTAATACTTGCAAATGAATAGAAATGCAAGAGGGGCATCATCATATTGTTTAACAGGCATTTTTTCCTTACCATTACCTTTGTAATATATTTAACATTAAAATAAAATCATACAGGAAGGAAGTGACTTGTCAATGATCGAATGTAATAATAATCATGACTACTCTCTCGTCGTATGAGTGTCAAGAATACACGTTGTTCAAGTCTACAGAAGGCCCTGTTTACGCAGGTATGGCATTATACATCAAAGCTGAAGTTTTGCAGAATTTGTATGCATAAATTACCTTATTTTGTGTAATATCTCATCCCAATCTTCTGTTATAACTTCTAAATATTCGATCATTCATCTACACATGTGGACTTGTCGCTCGTCGTGGAGGAAAAGGAGCGAATGAGACAAAAATACCGCGCTCTTCTGATTGGACAAAATGCTCGGAAATGCTGAGGTCGGGTGTACTCGGATGCGCTCTTCCGAAAATGAGGCACATTTGCTTTTCCTTGTTTATAGCTCAAAGAAAAGCTGCCAAAAATTTTTTTCAGTAGATTTTAGCTTTGCCACAGTGGCTAAACAGGCTAAAAAAGCCATCGCCATACAGAATATGGCTGCGCCTATGGCGATGTGGCGATTGGCTCGCGCAAGCACAGATATGCTTGTGGAGCATCTGAGGGCCTGTGTCAGGTGCTATTTTTTGCCTGCTACTCACACCGCTCCTTGCAGCAGAAAAGAAATCTCTCTGACTGTCTATGCATAAATTCAACATGATTTATGATTGTTTGACTCCGATGTCCCAGCCACTAGACAGCGTTGGTTAAAAAGTGAAACGGCTGGCACATGGAAACCAGAGTTAGGGAGCGCTTTTTCCTGCTTTGAATAACAGAGTCAAACAAAGGTAATGAATTTAAATAGGATAACAATTGTTCTGTGTTTGATGCTTGGAAAAAAATATTAGGAATGAACAAGGATGATGTAAAGAAACGGTTGGCTGGCTGGCTTCTGCTGGCATTCTATTATTTAATGGGGCACTTCATATGAAAATTGGGATTTCCAAGAATTTCGCTGTTTCCATAGAATGAACCTCCATCAAAATTGGTTGGTGATATAAGGAAGACTGTTCGCTTCCATTCCCCTGAAGACGGAGACTTAAATTGTCACATGACCTAAATGTTGTCTGTTAATCTTTGGCGTAGATGAAAAAGTCACTGTGGATTCATACTTATTTTAGTGCATACGTACTGAAAAGATGGCTACCAGCCATATAAATGGGTAGGGTTACTTATTTATGGGTCCTTTAGACTGGGATAGAAAACAAGCAAATTAATTTTTCATAATTTCTTCACCAAGAGTGCACCCCACTATATCGCCCATCTCCATCTCCTGATTAAACTTTTACAGTCAGAATAGGTTGTCCCTGTATTCACCAGCTACTTGTATATACAACTGTAGTAACAGTCAGTCTCATTTATACAGATGTACATGACCACTTCTAAGCAACAACTTAAGATCTATCGAAAGTTCTACATTTTACATTTACAGTGTTATTTGGCCTGAAATGTAATTTGTCTGAAGAGGCTGAAAAAAATCTCATAACCATTCTCCTGTCTAGTAGTGATAAAATGGCAGTTTAAACCATGGATTTTTAGAAACATAGAAAGCAGTTACACAGTTGTAGTTTTTTGATAATATACTGAACTTGTAAAATAAATGGGGGAGCTTGTTACAAATTTCATCTGAACCATTCAACTGAAGCAGAGTCCAAAAATGTAGGCCTCTACATTGCGCAATTTTGGATGAAAAGAGCTTGTAGTACGGCAAGATAAAAAGTAATGCTGCCTTGTAAATTTATAAGGGCCCCATTCAGAACGCTTCCGTTCCTTTGGGTCACAATGAGGGCTTTTAGAGTGCTTTTTCAGGGGAGCCGAGCTAAAAGACTTGGGGTCAGTTTAAGTTGCCTGTGAGAGATGACCTGCTATTGACCTCCAGATGGAAGCATAGTTGAGTGGATGTGAGGAAAATATTTCTCCACATCTACTGCTAAATATGTGAAAATTACTGTATGTGGGTTGTAATAAGTATTTTTCTCATCTATTACATGGCAGCACAACCTATTACAATACATAACTAAATTAAAATGTGTTGTTTGGGGGATGAGAAAATGTGCAGCTGGGAAGTTCATGAAAAATGAGTTCCATTATATAATTTTGAGAGTCTTGATTGGATGCTTTGTGGAGAAATCGGACTACACCAGGCTAATCAGTTGTGGATGTGGAGTTCCAACATATTCTTCTTAAACTCCTCAGACACACCTGTGAGCTCAAACCTCCATTCCTCTTCATCATAACTTGGTGCCTTACTAATTGTTTTACAAGTTGTTATAAATGTTGCATTCTTTGATTTCAGAGACCATCCTGGACAAAATAGGCTCAGCCCTCCTTTGTGTCTTTGCAACCTTCCTATTAGGAATTATTAGCGGTTTTGCTCAGGGGCTCAGTCAAGGGGTAACAGATGCACAGGGCCACTACTTATTTGCCCATAACTAAAAAAAAAAAAAACAATTACGACAAAATTATGAACTACATATCAAGAGATGGGTATTAGTCCCCTTTAAAACATATTTTAAAATCAAAGCTTGCAAAAAAATAATTGCCACATATTATTACCAAAAACTCCTCTGTAACGGATGCACTCAAAATTAACGCTCCCTTGACCGAACCCTCAAGCAGTGCATGTGAAAAATGTACAACTAAAATGGGTTCTCTTACTTTGAAAAATTCAGGAAAATGCTACCATTGCTTGGTACAGTCACATTATTGTAAAGCTGTGGCCCTTGCCTTTTGACGGATTGTTTTGGGGGTGCTGAATGATGACTTCGGAAGGCACAGATATCAATTGCAAAATTGTCAGTTCATGGTACCTGCACCATTATATCCAGCATAAAAACATTGACTTTTAGAAAGAAAAAGGCAGAAAGCGCCTAAATTATTCACATTTGCAATGGAGCTCGTCCGTCGGTCCATCTGTCCGTCCGTCCATCAGGATAATAGGGGACCAGTTTATTCCAAAAAGTACTTTACTTCGATGAATGAAATTTTTTGTGGGTATGCCACTAGTCATGACCTTGACTGGGCTGAAAAACGTTATTCCGCGATGGCGGGGGGATATTGATGACAATGCTGTCTTGTTGATCATAAATCACATTTTAAACTAATTTCATGAGTTGTTTTAAAAACTACCAACATTTCCCACCTAGGAACAAAATGATAAGCTGTACGATTTGGGCATGTGAATTCATGAGGAAAATCTGGAAAAATCCCCTACAGAGTTTAACAGGTTAAGGCATTTCTGTCTAATGGGAGCAGATTATATTAAATAGTTCCACATCTAGATGGGCCATTGCTCTTGTGGGAGGAGAGACTGTGTGATGTGTAGTCTTTATTGGGTCTGTAAGTTATTCAGTTAGAGTTGAAATCCTTGAAGTTTGTCAGTGCTATACTCTCAACTTAGTGAGTGTGTGTGTTCTGTGCTTCTGTACAGTTCCTCTCGAGCGGTGTTTAGCCCAATGTGCACCCTGTTCCCTCTCTGCCAGCTATGAAGGGTTTCACCTGAAATCACTTTCAAACAGAGCTACGCTCTGTTTAATTTGCATAACCTTTCCATACAACAGAGCAACATCCATTGCAATGTCTTCAGTTCATCATTTACAATTTAAAAACCTTATACTCTAATTATACTCTATTATGCTCTATTCATATTTTAAAAATCATATTCTCTATTAATCTACATGATTTTTTTTTTTTTTTTATACTGGACCTTTACGACAAGGTACTTCAAGGTACTTGTGGCATATTGACTTTTCTCTGGTACTCATGACCTCTTAGCTGCTGGTGGACAGGCAGACAAAGAGTAGATTTTTCATGAATGCTTGACTGTGGGGTATTTCTTATGATAACTAAACTGTCATCCCTTTAAGTGTTGCTTGATATGAGCAAGGTTGACAGTCCGAAGAGGGCTGTGTTTGAAAACGGATGCCCGCTTGATCTTGACTTTTTGATTTTGACTTCAGTTAAACACAGCGTGACCTCAGTATTATAAGGTTCTGTCACACATGTGTTTCTGGGGCAGATAGAACCTTGTAATACTAAGGTTACGACATGGTTGCTCGTGTAAGCTGGTTATTTTCTCTTTTTGTATTGCTATTTATTGTTTTTCTGGTGCAGACATTCTCACGGAGATACCTAGGAATATTTGCATACGAATAGAGATCATCTTTCGAGTCCTCTTACCACCTGTCCCGCTCTACTTCCTCTAACACAAGCTAAAATATATTAATAAATGGCAATGATTCATGAGGTAATAATAGTAATTGCATGATGTATAAAATGGAGGTGTACTACTGACTTGAGTTGAAGAATGAAGGAACGGGGATCTCAGGGGGGTCCATCCTGCAGGCTGAAGGCAGTGGAATTTATGTGTGTGTGTGTGTGTGTGTGTTGGGGGGGGGGGTGTAGCTGAATGGCAAATTATATTTTCTCAACTTGAAGAATGTTCACGATGCTCATGACCCATCGGCTGTGAGAAAGCGGAGCAGCAAGTTTCCTAACTAGGAGGATTGGACTTCTAGCAATGAGTTAGGGCCAATGGTTTTTATTGCAGAGTCGAGGTAAGAATGCTCTTGGGTGCAGACTAAAGGTGATTTCTGTGATGAAAGTAGAGCAGGACAATAACAGAAAAGGTGAATTGTGTGCCGTAAGATGTGCATTCAATATTTGGCTTCATCTTTGACCAGTGTTGAGCCGCTTTCACTCCGGACGTGAAACGATTTTTTCGCACGACAGATGACATTCAAAGTCAATGCAAAGACGCGAATACGCGCGTTTCGAGTGTATTCGCGTCATTGCATTGACTTTGAATGTAATCTGTCGTGCGAAAATTTCGTTTCGCGTCCGGTGTGAAAGCAGCTTTGTATTTGACTAATGTGTGTGGTTAAAAAAAAAAAAAAAAAAAAAAAAAAAAAAAAGCCTAACTCCATCAAACCGTGATGGCCACAGAGGAGGAGTGATTCCTGAAGGTGGCTGGTTCCCTTTCTGCAGGGCTGTAAACAGAATGCACATTAAAGGGGCTGTGTGAGTATTCAAATATGTGACCAGTGATTGCGAAATGAGTCTTAATGACCAAAAAATCAAAATTGCATTCTCTACACCATCATATACTGTAGATGACACTGTAGGCCCTGCAGTGGTGCTTAGACCAATCACTAGCGTGGATTGGAGGTCCCCACTTCTAGCATTACAAGTAGGTTTTGTTGCTTTCAATGGCTTTTTTTTTTTTTTTTTTTGGCTGTGTGTGACCTGTAATATTATAATGAATACCATATATGAAAAGCGGGGATTCCGCCCGACATTTTGGTATATAGATGATAGGGATTTTCCAGCAAAAACGTGGACGAATATGTTGATGAAATTTGTTTATTTACGGCTTTGTTTCAGATAATTTTTCCATCATGAAGTGAACTTTTTACAAATAGCCCATTTTCTTCCCTTCGTCAATGTTTTCTCACCAGGGAAGTGTACTAGGCAGAATTTTAACATTATCAAGTGGCTGAAAACGCACCAAACTGTTTTTGAAAATATATATGCCTTCGGGCAAATATTTGGCACTTACTAGAAACGCATTGGCGCAACTTAAGACTCATTTTGCTATCATGGGTCACATATGCTTGTCCCTCCCAATATTGAAGCTGGTTAAAATATTAGTATTTATTAATTTTGTTATTTTTTGCTATTTAACAACCTGCAACCATCCACCACCAATAGAAATAATCATTATCAAACTTAAGTCTACAGTTATAATGTAACTATTGAATCGCAATTATTACTGGTAAAAGAAGGGACTAGCAACAAAGATATTCTTGCTTTGGATACTGACTGGACTATTATAATTGTCTTACCGTAACCACCTGGGCAAAGTAATATCAAGACAACATGTTTAACTACTTAGAGAATGTTGCCGTATGGTAGGTCTGTGGTCCAGGCGTCATTGTCTAGTGGGAGCTTGTAAGGGAGTTTGAGGAAACTGTGGAATCATATTTTTAACATAGTTAAGTATCTGTAAGAATCTAAATAAACTGAAAATAAATTCTATTTTCACCCATTTGCTGTGAACTAAATTTTGGAACGATCTCTAATGTTAAGTTGAACAGCCACTCGGCTTAAGGTGAGCTGCCACAGGGCACCAGAGATCCATTCATTTTGCGTTTTCATCATCTTTTCCAATATGACAAAAAGATCTGTTTTCTGTGGCTTCTTGAAGTGCAAGTGCTAATGATGCTAGAGTTGCTGAATCAGTGACACCCTTGGCTTCCTGCTGAAACGGTGCTGTTTTTATCAAGGCAGGCTGTGGGTAGTCAACTGCTAGAACATTGTTGCTTGCCCCGCAAAGAAAGAAAAACATCAGCTACATTTTTTACCAACAGACTTGATTTTTGTTGTTTGTTCTTATAACGACAAACATTTGTGACTCTTTAGTGCGAAAGATGGCAGGTTGTTGCAAAGGAATGAATTTTGGCCTGTAACTAATTTGATATGTATGGACAAGCTAACTAACCTTTTTTTTTTTTTTTTTTTTTTTTTTTTTACTGTGCTCACTAACCTTTTTGTTATTCTTGAGTTTTTATTATAATTCTTTGCTGTACAGTATAAATGTTTTCTTTTTGAATCTTGCAGTGGCTGTTAAAGTGGCCTTCTGTAACTACAGTTGTCTGATACCAAAGACATTTGCTGCAAAAAAAAAAAAAAAAAAAAAAGCATGAGTGATTCGGTTTTTGGGAATTTCTGAGTCATTTGCTATTGTAATCTTAAAAATACCCCCATAAAAACTAGGTTTCTTGCACTTTGGGGCTCTGCATGAAAGCGCTGACATAAGTGATATTGCAGCCTCTGAAATTCCAATACGGTCTTCCTGAATTCGGACAAATGTGACATTTTTCCTACTCTTCTATCACTTAAAATGCATTAACTTTGAATGGAAAGTGTCTGCATTGTAAATGTGATCTATGTTTCTGTTCTTTGTAAATTGTTCGAGTGCAGTGAAATAATAGAAACAACGTGGTTTCAAGTGCTTCACTCTGGCACAGTTGAGACTGATTGCACTGGCAGCCTTAGCTTTTCATCAAGACTAAAACCAAAATAACACATCGTCCATAATTTGCAAACATAGGTTTTTTTTATACATTATTTACAGCTTTGTTTTTTTCGTAGTATTTACAGCTTCTTTGCTTGATCGTAAATTATATGCAGGAAAGATATTTTTGTCAGGTTTTTTGGATTCCTCCCTTCATTATAATGAAAAGCTCTGGACTTGTATTGTTTGCTTTGGTTCTGGGCTTTGGACATGCAATTTGGAAAAGTTCACACTTAAGTGTTTCCCAAAGTTTTTACCCCTCCTGCAGATGAGATTATTAGACGGGAACTTGCTTTAAGTGATGTTCGTGCATTGGTCCACCAGTCCCTACTCGGTCTCATTGTAGTATATACAACCAGACCTTTTAAATGCTTTCATTGCATTAAATTTTATCTTATAAAATGGTTTTGATACATGAAATAATTGTTGAATAAGTGTTAGAAAAGCTATTTTTTATCATTATTATTATTTTTTGTATTGCAAACAGATCATTATTTTCGCCCACATTGGAACAGCTAGCACCTTAACGGTTTACTTTAGCAGGAGCATAATGCAAATATCTGGGCGTTAGTATTGTATGTTGAAGTAATGTTTGGTTAAGATATGTGTGCAACACTTTCTCGAAGACGAGACGTGCGCTGCAGTACTTCTGCCAGGCTTTTCCTCATTGCCCATGAGAATGCTGTCCCTAGCCAGGATCACCATGGCAATCTCCCTGTCTGGCTTATTTTAAGAGGGACACCAATCACTGGGGATTTTTGGAGGCTTGCTTTTGACGGCCTTGAAAAGTTACAGCTTCTTTGAGGGAGAGGACAAGTTGTATAATTGTAACGGATTTGAGGGATGGGACCGCTTGTTTCCATGGAACCTTGATCGGGTTGCCATGCTCTAAATCAGTGTGTGAATGGAGGACTTGGGTTATTTTTCATGGCAGTGTGCGTATATCTTTGCTTCATTGTTTTCTTAGAGGAGTGCAAGTGAGCTCAGGGGTACTTTTAGTGAGCAAAGGGTCACAGAGAATTTTTTAGGGACTGATGGGAGATGTTAGCCAGAGGTCAACAAACATCTCGCTCCCTCAGGCACTGGACTATATTTCCCACCGTCCTCTGTCTGAAGTTTTTTTTTTTCTCTCTCTCTTTTTCTTTTTCCTGGACCAGTGGCATAATTTCATTGGCAGACGATAAAACTGCCAGTCATTCAGTGGCTGATTTAATCTAGGTCTTGGGCTTGTCTTTGCAGCCAAGGTTTGAGAAATCTCCAGCTTTATTAGGACCGGCTTCTCAAGTTGGTCAGGAGTGGATTTGCCAGTGCAGGGGCAGCAGTTTGGCTCACTTGACCGGGGAGATGCAGACACCTGTGAGCCCAGGAGCACAGCTATAAATAACAGGACTGCTTCTGCAGAAGATCAGCAGGTTCGGTTACTACGGCGATGGGAGGGCCAGACGGGCAGGAGCTCCCTGTGAGAAGGTGGAGACAGCCTATTGTTTATAAGGGACCTTTGTCTGTATCAGGCGTCTGGGAGGCTGCCTGTTCCTAGGATTGGGAAGTATAGCATGGTATAGGCTTCTTAGGTATTGTTTGGATAGCAAGAATGCAATGCCCTGTAACTTGTCAAGGGCCTGAATTCAGCATGGAAGATGGTCGTTTTGATTTGTTCAGTGGAAAAGAGGGTAAGCAGCTAGTTTGCAGGCACGCACTTGTTTGTTCTTTCTTTCTTTAGTGGCTCTGTGGTAGGGGTTGCTTTACAGACCGTAATCTTCCCCAATTCATGGTTTAATTGCTAATTTGGCCAATGACTAAGAGCCTTTGTCTGTGTGGTTGAATCCTAATGGTCATGTTCATTGAAACCCCCTGAAGGCTGATCCTCTGGTCTGACTGAGCATTGAGTCAACACTGCTGTTATAAAGATGGCCCTTCCCGTCTGCGTGCATTCATTGATAACATCAAATTGGGTCAGTCTTTGAGATTTTAATTTTGTCCTTTGGCTAGTGCACGGAAGAAACGGCTCCCAAATTTGCTTATTTCTGATCAGCACCGATTATGGATACTGTTCATCTTTGCAGTCGGAGCACAGATTGACTGCAATCAGGCTGGTCATTGCATTGGCTCAGCAGAAATATTCTATTTAAAAAAAAAAAAAAAAAGCCTACGTCAACATATTTATAAGAACTGGAGTCTGCTTGGATTTCCATGCTGGTCATATTTCAAGGCTGGAGACCAGCACTTGTGTCATTCAAAAACAAGATAAACCGCTACAGCCTAGAAGTGAAGAAAACTTTGCCCAAAAATGTCATAAAAGCATATGGAAGCCCTCCCTTCTGTTAGGCCAGGGGACCCATTTTTCTGCCCAGGTCCCCTCGTGTTCCAAAACTCGCAGAATGCTCCACCCATTTGTTATCTGCGCCTGACAGCAATTTGTTTTTCTTTGAAAGGTTCAGTTCCAGAAGATCCAGCAGCTACGCTTGAATCAGACCCGGGCACAGTACTATGGTGGTTCTCTGCCCAATGTCAACCAGATTGGAAATACTGCCACAGAATTCCAGGTGAGGAGCCCCAATATACTGCAACTCCACCCACCAGACTCTTTGCCTGCCTAAACTTTACCTCCTTTTCTTGTTCTTGTAGCAACAAACTATACCGCGGAGACATAGCACTATCTGGCCACACAGGTCGTTTTGTAATTATTGTTTTCACAAGTCAAGGTTTCCCAAGCAGAACATTTTCTCAGAATATGATTACAGTGGGCAGCTAACATGAACAAGCCCCTCTGCACAGCAGTATTATTTTGAAATGCTAATGGCCCTGTTGAGGAAAATATGTCAGTCAGTTGTTTGTTATTTGACTGGGGAGGACTAAATGCAGCATATAGACTCTTATAAGTGATTTTCTGATGTTGCCATATATGTAGCTTGCAGAGTGTACCATCAGGTTAATAAATACTTGGTCAGTGACCCAGTTGCAATGATTTTGGCCCATGTACTCCACCAGTGGATTTGAAATGAAACAATCAAGATGTACAAGAAGTTTAAACTTGCACCTTTAATTAGAGGGTTTGTAAAAAATATTTTATGCACTGTTTAGGAGTTGCAACCATTCTTATTTTTAACCCCCCAATTTAGGGTCTCAATAGTAGCTGGGCATACCAACAGTATCATAAATTGCCCTTTTTATGCCCCCAACCTCGAAAGAGTCAGTCGGGGGCATTATGTTTTCACCCCTTCCGTCCGTCCGTCCGTCCGTCCGTCCGGGCGTCCTGTCGTAAACTTTTCGTTTGTCGCGCTCTAACATGAACACTGCTTGACAGAGGTTTCTGTTTTTGGTGGGGTGAATGGCTATACATAGGGGATGATGCCTATCGATTTTCAGCTCGCTCCGCCAACCAATATGGCCGCCACGGCAGGCATCTTGAAATCATTTGTCGCGCTCTCACGTGAATACCGCTCAACGGAGGTTTATGATTTTTGGTGGGGTGAATGGTCATACATAGGGGATGATGCCTATCGATTTTGAGCTTGCTCCACCGACCAATATGGCCACCACAGCAGCCATCTTGAAATCATTTATCGCGCTCTAACGTGAATACCACTCGACGGAGGTTTATGATTTTTGGTGGGGTGAATTGCCATACATAGGGGATGATGCCTATCGATTTTGAGCTCGCTCGGCCAACCAATATAGCTGCCACAGCAGCCATCTTGAAATCCTTTGTCTCACTCTAACGTGAATACCACTTGACGGAGGTTTATGATTTTTGGTGGGGTGAATGGCCATACATAGGGGATGATGCCTGTCGATTTTCAGCTCACTCCGCCAACCAATATGGCTGCCACGGCAGGCATCTTGAAATCATTTAGCGCACTCGCCGGAGGTTTTTGCTTTTTGGTGACCTGAATGGTCATACATAGCAGATGATACCTAACACTCGCTTTCTGTACATGTTCTTCAACTGTTTCAGTCAGGGGCATATGCCACGCCTTGCATTGCTCTTGTTTAATACTTGGTTGCGGTCAACAACTGGAGTGCTGCAGGCTTAACCTGACACTGGGTTTCTTCTATTGTGGAGCTATGCCTAGCCCTCACTGCAGCCATCCTGATAGTACTTGGGGAATTTTGCCTTCATTTTTGCCTTCAGCGAGTGAAAAGCAAGCTCAGCTGGCTTTGTAGGGTCAGATGATTGATTTAGCCATTGTAGAGCATTCCATTCTCTTTGACTTAAATGAGTCTTGGGGTGCTTTGGGCCATTGTCAATCAGCACTGTCAAGCATCATTCAATGAATTTTGAAGCAAATGGATGAATCTGAGCAGATTATTCAGATCCGGCTGCTTTTGCCAAATGTCACATTATTAAATACAATGGAGGCAGTTCATTTGGCAGCCATAAATTCCAATTCCTTAAAATAAAAAAAACCTCCTGCTTGCTTCGCAAATGAGGTTTTATGCTTCAGATAAGGAGCAGTTCTTTCCATTCTCAGTACTCTTCTCTATTGGCTGGGTTAGACATCTGCGTTTGGGTGGGGGGGCACTGTGGAGGGGACCTGGAGTACCTCCCCCACTTAAAACGGGAGGTTTGGGGTCTTCCCTCTGAGAAAATTTTTGTAATATTTGACAAAAGACTGTGCATTTCTACATAATTTGTACCGTTGCCATGAGGTTGTTGTATTTATTATGGGCCTACCAAATTGTTTATTTTAACCAGTCGGTCCACTACCTGTTTAAAAATTAAGCTATCAAATTGTCTCATTGCTGAAAGGCTGGACTGATGGTTCAATACAGAGTTTATCTTTATCGATGTAGACGAATGTGTGCCGATCTTTCACGATCAGGAAAATCTTCACAATGCACCCAGTGATCAAAGACTGAGATTAAAATTCATCAACGACATAACTATTGGCCAACATGTTATCTATTCTGTCAAAAAAGTTGGTGGTAACTCGGGAACTGTACTTGAGAATAACTTCAGCTGGAGTAAAAAGTCAAAACGCATTGGCATATTTCAAGCAACACTATATTCAACAAGGAGAAATAGAAACCTATACCTGTCTGCTTTAGTGTATTATTTTGCGGTCTCAATGATTATTAAGGTAACAGAATGCAGTCAATTTTAATCCATATTAGGATGAATATATTATAAATGTTGCATGCAGCTTGATCTTTGCTTTAGCTTCAAGGAATCTGAAATTCCATGTTCATTGCCTGTGACCTCCGCTGAGAATAGCATCATGGAGATGATTTTTGACAATTCTTCATCATATAAACTAACAAAATTCTTTAAGGCAAGTATTTTGGAGTTTTCAAAGTCATTCTACAGTGCCTGACAAAAGTCTTGTCGCATAAAGACACAGTAACTAAAAATAGCATATAACTTTATTTCTAACCAATCAATTGTTATAATAAATGGTCCATTTTGATGTCAAGGGCTTTCACATTAATAATTTGGTGCAAAATGAAACCGTCAAAAAGGGTTCTGATGTTCACAGCCTGGCAAAGCCCATAACATGTGTTTTTGCTGGGACAAAAGTCTTGTCGTCTCTTCAAATGATGCAACAAATCACAGATTAGAGTTTAACCTATGACAAATACTGTAATTAACACATTCCCAGATGTGTATAGAAATAACCCCAGCGCACCAGACTTTCATATGAGGTGCGACTAGACCTCTGACAACATGCCAAAGATTCAACCACAGACCAAAGTGCTGATCATCAGAGCCTGAAGACTGAGTCTGCTGCTGAGGTGGCAGACATCTTTAATGTATCCAAATGTCAAGTGGAGGGGATGAGAAAAATATTTGAAGAAACTGGTGATGTTCGTGGCAAGTGCAGGTCAGACAGACCCCAGTATGACAACTGTTTGAAAGGACCGTTTGTTGCTTCAACTGTACAAGGCTAGCCCTTCTTCAACTACAGCAAAGCTACTTGAGGAAATGTCACCAAAAATCCCAGTATGAGATTTTTGTCAAATTCAATTCAAATTCAGATTCAGAGTTTGTCAAATTCTCTCTCAAAGTGGTTTTCATGGTCGAATTAGTACACAGAAGCCTGCATTAAACAGAAAACAAATAACCTGCATTGCAGTTGCCAAGGCCCACAGCTTGCAGAAAGGATTGATACTGGAAAAGTGGCTGAAGGTTTATTTTTCTGATGAATCATCCATTGAACTGCATCCTAGTCGCCGTACAAGACCTGTTGGAACCCTCATGGACCCAAGATTCTTCCAGAAAACAATCATGTTTGGTGGAGGAAAAATCATGGTTTGTTGTTACAGCCAGTATGGGGGGGTGAGAAAGATCTGCAGAGTGGATGGCAACATCAACAGCCTGAAATATCAAGAAGTTCTTGCTGCCCTACTTATACTGCTGCTCCTTCTCATTCTTCTGTCCCCACATCACAGTTCCTGAAAGCGAAGAAGGTGAAGGTACTCCAGGATTGGCCAACCCAGTCACCTGACATGAACATTATTGAGCATTTCAGGGGTAAGATGAAGAAGAGGCTTGGAAGATGAAACCGTAGAATCTTGATGAACTCTGGGAGTCCTGCAAGACTGCTTTCTTTGCCATTCCAGATGATTTCATCATCAAGTTATTTCAGTCATTGCCAAGACGTATGGATACAGTCCTCCAAGCTCATGGGAGTCTACGCAATATTAATTATTTTTTCCAAGGCACCATGAATTTATGTTCTAATATTATGGTGGCATATTTGTGTATTCAAAATAAAGTGTATGTATAATTTCCACATTTTTTTTCAATGCGACAAGACTTTTGTCCAAGCAAAATCTGGCCTTTCTGTACTAATTAAATAATAAAACTCAATGAATGACACAAAACTCTATTTTGGTATATTTCGCATAATCTAGAGGGCTTTGCCTTTCATATAAGCCATTTTTTGATTCCAATTGATCAACTACAAGTCAGGTTATTATTTGTTGTTCCTACAACTTGGATAAGTGACAAGACTTTTGTCAGGCACTGTATTAAGCAGAGATGGATTCTATTGGTTTATATTCCGTTTGCATTCAAAGGCTGCCGGTGCTTGCCAAGCAATTTTGGATAAAGTAACTAAGTGTGTGATCCCTCAAAGCCAACCGAATGATTTTCCAGGTTCTGGGCAATTTATGTTCAGTTTGCATAACTGCGTTTGTAAAATTCTCGTGGAACACCACAGATTTGTGTTTGCAAGGTTGATTGTTCTAAAACTGGTATTCAATAGACTGTATTTCGTTCAACGCAAATTTGAAAAAAAAAAAGTGAATACAGGAGATGGAATTCAGAGAAATATAGGTTTTTCTAGTTAATGAAGCGGATAATGGTCGTCCATACTATCTCATATTATAGTATTGTTACCTCTTCCTATCGCGTCTTAATCATTATTGCCTTTGTATTGGCATTTAAGTAGCCTAAATTAATTCTGCAAATCTTAAATGGAAACGGGTGGAGAGTACAGGAACCCTATTTAAAGGTAGTCACTGCATATCCAATCAGTGCGTCTGTTTCTAAATGTATTCCAATTCTAAATGTTTTCTGAGATGTTTTTCTCCTGGTTACATTTTTTTGAGAGGTGGTTTTGATGGGTTTTTCTAGGAATCATGTTTCCTGGAATTAAATCCTTATGCAGGTGCAAATAAGCTTTATTCAAGGGAAGTTGTTATGAGTTATATCAGCCACTGGGGGGGCCTTGCCCCCCGGCCTCCCCGCAAACTCCGCCAATGCTTTTCCCGTCATTCTGGTGCCAGTTGATCTTTGACTCATCTGTCCATTCAATATTGATGCAGAACTGTTCAAGCCTTTTTTAGATTTTTCATGGCAAACTCTGCTCTGGTCTTGCTGCCTCTGAAGCTTTCCAGTGGTTACCATACTGTGTTACGCCCTCTCTATTTCTAAGTTTTCTCTTGATTGTTGACTTTTACGCAGGTATGCCTGGAGGGTGTTCTCAATCTAGGGAACTGTTGTGAAGGGGTTTTTCTTCACCAGGGAGATAATTTGTCTGTCTTCCCCCACAGTTGTTATCAGTGGTCTTTTTCAGGCCTTCTGGTATTCCTTAGCTCACCAGTGCATTGTCTTTATAATAATGTTCGGAATGGTTGAAGTAGAGACACCTACTGTTCTTTTTTTTCCAACTCTGTCCGATGTGTTTGTTTTAATATTTCATCCTTATGATGAGTCATTTCACTGGCAGTGACAGCTATGTGGACCTTGAGAGTTAAAGCTTCAGTTGGTAACTTATGAGAAAAGAGCAAGAGAGAGATTTTGATCGTAAACATGACCACCCCTCCCACTCTACTACTCCTGTCCCACCGAAGCCCCTCCCTCCAAGCCCTTCATGCTCGTTCACAAGTGCAGTTTACCAGTGGTAAACAGAGATGTACGAGGAGCTCTGATATGTTTTCCTGCGAGTTAAGAAACACTGGAAATAACAAAAAGTAAACATTAAGCATTTACATGTTAGTCACAGAAATAGCACGCCATCTCAAAATCTTTGTAATTGAAGGATGATAGAGAAACAAGGCTACCTGCTAAGCAAATGAGCAAACTAATGTTACCCTACACGCCATTTGCATTAGCTATTGAACCTAGTAACCAGCAGCACACATTAAAAAAAGTTACCTAGCAACGAATAACATTTAACTTTATCATTATTCAAGAGTACCAGATGAGAGCCTTGGCTTCAGTGATAACTACTCTCCAAGTCCAACCACAGAAAGAGGGAGGCATATAGACAACAAAAATACAAGCTAGATCTGGGAATGGTGCCTCTTTGGTCACACATGCATGGATCCCTGAATAGTAGCAGTGGCCAGAAACCAAATTCTGTAGATCTACTCAGGGAAATCTATCCACTTGACCTCAGGGTAGAGTATGGAGTTCTTTTGTGGCTTCTTTGCACTCTTTGAACCAAAAGAGAGTAATAATAATTTCTTCAACTGAATAACTATAAATTATTGTTTGCCTCATAGCATAACTGCCCATCTAATTTTTTAAGGATTTTTTAAATTTATTTATATTTATTTATTTAAGAGAATTGATTTTTTTTTTTTTTTTTTTTTGAGGTTTTGAGATGAGAGGAAAAAAAACGCATTTTTTTGCCAGCACAAAAGAACAGCCAGCCGATATCTCAATTTGGAAAAAATATGACCCGGGCAATTATGCTATGAGGCTAGCATTATTGAATACTTAAGTATTTTTGTGAATATTATAGTATATCCCTCAAAAAGGAATAAAAATAATGAAAACCATAAAGAGAGAAGTGTCAGTTTAGAGGTCTTGTGAATTGACTTTTCAAATGAATTTATTACGTTAATACTACACCTACATTAAAGGCTTCCAGCTGTGTTTCCTCAGTGCTGGTATCAGATTTGAACGTGGGCCTGTAGCACTTCTCTCCCCTAACCCCTCCCCACCTTTTTTACAGGGCACCTTCCCCACAGGCTTGGACAGTGTTCGAGGGACCCGGCACCATGGCTTGGTGGAGAGGGTCCATCACAACCGCAACCGCATTAATTCGCCGCACCGCAGGCCCATGGATAAGCACGGCCGGCAGATATCCTTTACACGCCCACGGGTCCCGTGGCGGGAGCAGTGGGGGCGTGCATTTGATTGGCTTCTGCCTCCTCAGGCCAAAGCAAACCTGGCTCAGGAAGCCATCACATGGAAAACTTGTTTTTTATGCTGTCCGCAGTGCTTCTCAAGTGTCAGCTTTTACTGCTGGTGCTGTAATGGACCGTGTAACAAAGGGCGTTATTCCTGCTGTACGTGACTAAATTACTGTTGGATATATTTGATGTGGTTTCTTTAGAGCGTAGTTTAGCATTGGTGGTTGTTTTGGACTCTGTGTGAGCTACAGGGTGTGCATCTATTTGTATATTATCCCATATATGTTCTGTTGGCTGTTGGCCAACCAGTATGGTTAATGCAAGGATGATTTGCAAAAGTAGATGTGTTTATTCTGTATGAAGTGCTATTTCAAGAAAGTTTTAATGATTGCTTACTATATTGACCGAAAGGTCGTATTTGCATTTTAGCCATTATTCATGCTGTAAAATAGGCACTTTTCCTACCAATCTGCGCAATCATTATCCCTCCCTGCTAGGGCTGGCTCAGTGTTGGAGTAAATAAACTTAAAAGGCCAGTGGTGGAGTGGTCCATGGAGAATTCAGTGTCCTGTAATCGGTAGTTGGGTATGTAACTCAGGAAAAAGTTGGCGTACTCTCCCATGTATTTCAATGGCTTTTTGGCTGACGGGTAAGTATACTGTAAATTGACAGAAAAAGAGGTGGGTCTAGTCCGTTAACTTGCGTAAACCCTCCACTACACCCCTGTAAAAGACCCCATATTATGCTGTTTTTTATTTAAGTTATATTCTTGGTTATTCAATTGAAATTCGTAATTTTTTTAGCAAAACCTAACAAAAATCTATAATACGGGCCATTCGCTGTCTGTCATTCACTCCCCTCTGAAGAACAGGGTGTTTTGAGCAGGTGATAATGAGCTGATGTGTGATTGGTGAGGGAACAGAGCTAAAAGTGAAAAAAGTCACGTTGGCGCTACAAGGGAAAGCATGAGATGGGGTCGAGCAAGGCTGTAGGGGGGAGCAGGGTATACTGAGAGAGTGAAAACACTGGCTATTAGTGTTATTTGAAATGTCGAAATCGAGCGGTTATTTTTATTTGTTTGGATTCAAAAATTTGTCTTCTGCTGCTAGAAACTTGCTTCAGTGAACTTACAAGGTTTTTCCAGATGACAGGAGGGAGCTGGTTGGTGTGAGCTATGCAGAGCAGGTCTGTTTGTCATGCAGGAAACTGCAAGAATTTGAAAAACTGAGTTTCCAATGATGAAGGTGAAAAGGGGGTCTAATGGCAAAACTTCGAAGTCAACCTTCCCTGGGCAGTGAGATACTGTGGGGACCACTGAACAGGTGAAATGAACTGGCCAGAAGTATTTTCCAAAATGTGTGCCTTTTCAGTGACTGGATTCCTTCATTCTAAACTTTGGTGCATCCATAGGATTAACAAGAAACCTGAGTTATTGCATATATGCAACTTGCGTTTGGGGAGTGTACCTGGGGACCGCATACAACCATGAGGATGATTTCTGGTTCATTTAGTGATGCAATAACAGTTCTAAAGCAGGAAGCCATTTTGGCTCACATTACAACAGCGCTTATGAGTAAGGTGGGTCAGTGGGAACAAGACCAAAGTGTGAGTAGCGCTGTATGTGAGTAGTGCTGGCTGCAGTACATCACTAAATTCAGTATCATGTTTGGTTCTGGGAACATTTTCAGCTGCTCAGTGGAAACAAATGGATGTTTGTCACCTGAATTTTCATAGTCCTTCAGTTGGAAGGTGACCAGTCAGGTCTTTTGTATTATCTTATCTTTCCTACCTTTGTTTATTGTGTTGAGCACATTAGGGACTCTGGTCCACGTTTGAGTACAGTTCTCAGGTTTAAAGTTTCAGTAAGGTTGTTTCTGGCTCAGCTTCTCTGAAGAACATCTGGATTAGGAGGAAATTTGCCTCAAGTCTTTGAACAGGTTATTTTCTGTGACTTAGGGAATTGTAATGAAAGGATAAATATGATTGATGATGCTGTTGAGTGTGTGAATGATAGGCAATTTGTCCAAGAATGAGTTACCTCCCTTTTTTTGAAAAATACAAGTGTAAAATGATAAATGTAACAAAACAAAAATGGGTTCTTAAAATTTTGGCTGAGTTTGGAATTGAGAATCATTCGCATTTTTTTCAGCTGGCAGGCAGTGTACTAGGCCTCGCTCTAGATCTGTTTCGTGAAAGAACTGTATTGAAAGCAACTATGGCTTATTCCTCTCTCTTGATGCTTTGCATGACATTGGCAAAATATGGCATGATTTGAACTACCAGGGAGTATTGGGAGGTGTTTGCAATGAGAATTAAAGCCTGTGTGAAGGATATTTAGCTTATCTTTCGCTAAATCCATTGTAAATAAGCAAACTCTTGAGCTATTTGTTTAGTATTATCTATCTGAATGACTGTAGCCTCGCCAAACCTTATCCACCCTGAAAATCAAGGGTTTTATGTTCGTATAAAATATTAACCCATAAAATGTGTGCAACGGGAGTCATTAGGCAGATATCTGACAAGGTCTAATGACAAGGCAGATGAAGAATGGGTAACTCTATCTGCCCTTATGTCTGGAGGATTTTTGGTTATCAGATACTCGGCGTGGTTTACCACAATAGCAAAGGAGCAATGGGAAACCCTCTGGTGATTTCTGAAACTCGGAGGTTTTCCCATGCTGCTGGGCTCTCCCGTTTCCCTGGGAACCGCTTGGAGCATAGGGAAGGAGTCTCCCTTGGGCAGAGTTTGGCTGTCCCTCTGCTGGGCTGCAGCTTCCCTCAGATGCATCTTCCCCCACCCCTCTGTGTGGCAGATGTATGCGAGCAGTTCATTGCCCGCACTCAAGCACCCAGGCTGTCGTTCGGCTGGCATTCGACTTCAAACAGACATGTCGCGGCGTACCGCGGCGTCTCCCACCAGTTCCCCTCCCATACTGGACTGCGCTGGCATAGGTTGGAGTACCCAGTCCAAAGTACACGACGTATTTCACACATGAGAGGACCTGCCTCTCTCGCTCTCGCTTTCAGGAGGGAACGAAGGCCATGTCCAGGTTCGACTCTCACTCCTCAGAAAGCCTGCCAGCGCCTGTTTTCAGCAGTCTGAACCAGAGCGCTGCGGTACGTTTATAGAAGTGTAAAACTGCCTAACTGAACCGCCTACTCAATCTGCCGGTTACACCTGTGTACGTGCGCTGGCTCTGTGACTGACTTGCTTGATGGTCCAGCTGAACAGTTATTATTGCTTGTGTGTTCTTGCTGAACGGAGGGCAGCGGTGTGAATCACTGCGACTTTTCTCTGGTTCCCTGCCCATTACCTCCCCTATGCGATCGTAACTTTTGAATTTTACTTATGCCTACACTTTCCAAGAGTCGCTTGCGATGGCTGCTCAGCACAGGAGTGACACTTTATAAACTTTGGGTTTCTGTCATATCAGTCAAGATTTTCACTGCTGCACGAAAGCGACATGCACTGACATGTGGCACTGGATTCCGAAATTCTTTCTCCCGCTCGTAAATATTAACTACCTGCTTCTGTTTTCATCTTGGAAATGATGGGTCTTGAATGCTAGGGGGTGATTTCACATTATTATCATCAGTATCCTAGTGAAAGCAAATGTGCATTTCAGCTAATGAAGATGTGTTTCTATGTACCTTTCAGCTTTATTGTTGATGTAGGATTCCCCTGAACTGTGCAGCCAGGCTCCTCCTATTACACAAAGCCATATTAGAGTGTTAGGTTTTTTGGTGTTGGGTGTGTTTTCTGAGAGAACGATGAGAGGAATTAAGCCTGGGAACGCATTGCGGCTTCTTTGCTTTAAAAGCCCCCGGGGAGAAAATGAGAGCACCGCCATTCTGAGAATGTTGGAGAGCAGTCGTTTCTTCTGAGAAGGGCTTCCAGCATCTGCGGTCTGTCTGTAATTAAAAATGTATCTGGCAGCCTTCTTTATAGCACCTAAGGATGACCAAGTTGTTCTGTGATTAATGAGTGAGAACTGGCTCATCTCGCACTTCCCTCGTGCTTCCTCTCGACGATCAGCAGGCTCGTTCTCGCTGGCAAACTGGGAGGAAATTGCAGAGCTTTTTTTAAAACTTCACCCTTTTTTGACATTTTTTTTTTCAGTACACTCTTTTTTTTTGGCTTAAATAACCTGATATTTCAGCAGGGCTGTTAGAGGATCTGTGCCCCAGGTTTCCTTGCAGTGTGAGGGTGAGAAGACTAGATTTTAGGAGGATGAAGTTTGATTAAATCGCCCTGCCCCCCCCTCCCACCAGATGTCCCTCTTGCTGGAGGATTGTTTTCCACAAATTAGTTTAACTGCATCTGCCAAGATTGCACCGACACTGAAAGTAAGCATGAGCTTGTTGTCCATGGCGACCGGCAGCGCCCATGCAGCGGTTCTGCCTCGCAGTGCTGGAGAATGCTCCATCGGTTCAGATGAGCAGCAAAGCACGGCCAACTGTGCGTCGATCTTTCCTTGAGTGCTGGAAGGAGAGTTGTTGTTTATTCTCTGTGGGTGGTAAATATGGATTTGTTGGTGAGAGAGGGAGGGAGGAACTCCGCCCACTCCTGCTACACGGCATGATTGCGACAGTTATCATTGGCTGGTTGTCCCTTCTCACCTTATAAGCTAATTAGAACTAAAGTTTAATCCATGACTTCCGGCTTTGGCTACAAGAATACGAATGTAATTATCTCCCTCTGTATAGCCAATGTGTCAACATTTTCTTGCGTGAGTGTGTGGGAGAGGGATAGATAGTGGGGTTTTTTGGGAGTATGCTCGTTTATTGCTGGTGTGCAGTTCATTGATTTGTTTCAGATGTTCTCATTTTTCGTGATGCTTTATACTACAATATACTGTTGTATACATGTTGTATGCTATACACTCTCAGCTGTATTCGTCTAAAAATGATCATTGAATCAGATATCTGTTTTTGCCCTATATGTGGTTTATTCACACATGCACACATACACAAGTACATGGGTATTAATTTCTCTGTGTGTGTGTGTGTGTGTGTGTGTGTTTTTTGTGTTGTACTTGCTTCATAGTGAAGAACAGACCCACAGTATGGGGACATTTTTGGGAAGTGAGGACATTATTGCCAGTCCTCACAACTACAACGGCACATTGTGACTTGGTAGCAAAGGGTTGGATTAGGGTTAGAATTAGAGATAGGTTAGGCTTAGGGTAAAGGTTTTGGTCTGGCATCCATTGGTTATAGTGAAGATTGGGCAAAAGCTGTTGAGATGCACAAATAGCGAATGGAAGTCAATGTAATTTTTTCAGAAGGATAGAGCTACAAGGGTATATGTGTGTGTGTGTGTGGTTATATTCACATGAGCGACTTCCTGTTTCGCTGGAATTCTTCATTGTTTCAGCTGCCATTATTTGCTGCCGGTGACTGGAAGACAGATAGTGAAAGTGCCAACCCTCTTTGTTTATTGCGCTTTGTTTGAAGTCGTTCTATCCGCTAGGCAACATCTGCACCATGTGTCTGTCCTTTTATCAAAGCCATGTCACTGTTCAGTGTGTTTTAAATAGAAGCCTGTATATTTCAGCACTCGTAACAGACAAATGTTGAAGGTGCCAGTACCGCTGTGGTTCTTCACAGTGTATAAAAATGTACATCAGTAGTTTCAGTTATGTAACAGGATCATCTGCCATGCATATATTTGTGTTGCTGCATGTGTTAATCAGTCATGTCCCTGCAGTTTTCTATTAATGCACACAGCCATCTCTCTCTTAGCATAATTAGTGTTAATCGATTTGAAGTATTATGAACTTGATGATTAATAGTGGTTGCTTGTATTTTGCTGAAATTCAGAAAGCAATGGTAGGGAAAATTCAGACGATTCCAGCTCAGTGTAAGCTCTCAGTTGATGTTTGGTCATTTTAGGGGTCTTTGTGAAGTGATTGACTTTTTTGGTTTATTAAAACCACTCATCAGTTTCACAAAGGAACCATTCTTTCAGCCATCAGATGAGATTTCCTTTACTTCTCCAGTATGTAGCCGTAATACAGACTCTGTCATGAAGTCATTATTTCGAAGGTCGTAATGCAGGTTCATCTATACATCATCAGTTGTCTTCTTCATGGACAGTCATTCCAAATCAGTCCATTAAATGATGTGTCATTTATGCACGATTCCCATCATTGGACACATTTCAGTGTGTATTTTCCTTGACTGTGTAACGTGGAAAGCTCTCCGTATGGAACAGTGTACCTGTCGCCCCCACCGGATAACAACTGGAGAAGGTGAGTCCTGTGTGACGTCTCTCCCTAATGTTCTGACTGTAATGATTATTCTTGCAGCTGCGTAATAAGAAAGGGCTCCGTTTAGTTTATTTCAGTCCAGGTTGCCTCAGCCCGAGATGTGTAAAATGGTAAAATAACTGAAACCCGCAACACCTGGATTGGCTTCCTGGGGAACGTCCGGTCATCGCCACAGGGCTGACTCAGACTGCTGATGTCAGAGGTGCAGGCCACAGGATAGTCTGGAAGAATTGGCCTTTTGTCTCTGAACGCCAAATTTAAAGGCGCTTTACATTTTAACAAAATTTTTACAAAATTTTGACAAAATGTTACTTAGAGTGTATTTATCTGAACTGGTGCTGTTGAGGAATAATTTGATTGTATTATCAATGCAGTTGCTACACCATCAAAATCCTCAGTTCCACAAAGGACTATCATTTGTGCGGATCAGAGCAACTGCATATGAAGGCTTGCCAAATAGATCTATAGCTGTGCTTAAGATTAATATTATTAGTAGTATTATTTTTCATTACTGTACTGCCTGCGATGGAGACTGTGGGAGTCCCCTCCTCTCTGCACTATTGCGCTTTGCAGTATGAGAGGCCGTCCAACATGGCTGCTCCCTGTAGCATTACGCCATTACACTGCTGGAGCATTGGTGGCTCCGTGTTTACTTTACAGCTTATAAACCCGAGCGCGGCCACGCCCTCTCACATTGTTTACATCCTCAAGTCGGCTGGTGCGGGCGCTCTACAACTGCCAGTTGCTGTGACCTTGTCTCCCGAGCCTGCCGGGCGACTTGCCCGACAGCCATATGCTGCAGCGGAGCGCATTATGCAATTTTACAGTGCAAATGACGATAAATCAGACTGTTTTTCTTTTATTAGTGCGAGGCCAGAAGGGCTCTGCGCTCTCGTAAAGCAAGATGTTGGAGCAGAATAAGAGTTTCTTTTGTAAACACAAACGAGTAGAAATTATTGTCTTTCAGCCTCAGCCTCAACTGATTTACTTGAAAGAAGTTTTTGTTTTCCTGTTACATATGAATCAAACACCATAGAACAGTTATTAATTAGAATTTATTTACATCTAATTTTTAAACAAAGCCCCAGGCTATGTAATCATGAACCCATTCCCAGCCATTGACGGGATTTTCTGTCTGCTATGACTGAATGCCTGCCCCCCCCCCCCAATCAACGAGAGATTCCAGCAATCAACATTTTCACCTTTATATGGTGAGGGTGTGGCTACAGATTTTTTAACAAAATGGTCATTGAAAGAATAATTTCATCAAAAATCCTGGCAGTGGCTGGCAACATAAAAAATGCTGTGGCGGTGAAAGTATTTAGCCTGACACTGCGCGTGTAGCAGTTACGTTACGTTGATTGGTTGATATGTTTGATGGGGTTGATTTTTTCTTTTTTTTTTTTTTTTGAACCTGGACTGCTTTTATAAAGTTTTCAAAGGTATGACTAAATGTAGGACTAGCAGTATGCTGCTGGTATGTATTGAGAAATATAGTGCTTTTACAGCATGATGCGTTCTTGTGTTGCTGCATACTGTACAATCCAGCATATTGTGTAACCTATAATAATGAAGAGCAGTAAACGTTATGATAAGTGACATTCTGCGAATACGTTGAATTCCCATACTGTTTTCAATTGTTTGTCTTTTAAGAATTATTGAACACTAAAAGGAATTCAACATTTTGCTCCTTGTCTCCCGCATTAGAGGTGTTTATTCGACTTATTTGAAAACTTAGTAGTTTTATATAACACAGCCACTGGCAAGTGTTTTTGTCTTACAACGGGGTTAAAATGAACATTTTTCTCTCCAGTAGAAAAGTGGACTGGTTCCTTCTAGTATTCTAGTTCTTCAAGTATTCAAATAAGTCAAACACTCTCACTTCACTGGTAATATTTTAGTCCTAATTAATTGAAAATTACTGCAAATACAATTCTTATTCTGAATGGAGATAACTACTAGTTGACATGGACCTGTTTTTTGGTTTGTAGTGTCCCATTTTTTTGCATCCTCGAGAATGTGTCCTTTTTTTCTCCTGTGTAGTTTTGATTTCTCTTCAAGTGCTGCTTTCTCCTGGTTATTTCCCAGTTCTCCCCAGTACTAACCAGAGGCGTTTCTCTCTGATTCTAACCTGTCTCTTCCCCACAAGGACAAATAACTGTGGAGCTGCATCTCTGGTCTTTCTCTCCTGCCAGTGTGTACAAGTACTAACTTCTGCCAGCTCCCCTGTGGCCAGGCCCTGCCTTCTGCTCCTGCCTGAGGGACAGATTCTCTGCTCAGTGTGTGTCTGTTTGTGTGTGTGTGTGTGTGTCTGTATGTGGTATTTTGTGTGTGTGTGTGCATTTATTTGTGTATATGGAGTTTGTGTGTTTGTGCACATTCCTACCTGTGAGTCTGTGTGTGTGTGTGTGGGTCTGTGTGTGTGTGTTAATGTTGTGGGATCTGCCGACCCATAGTTGTGTCTCTGAGCTGACAACGGATTGTCAGTAACGGATCAAGGTGACGGACGGCGAGTTTCCGAGAGAGTCCGTTCTGTGGCCTGTTGGTGGTTTAATATGGTGTTAGACCCCTCTTTCTCCAGCCGTGTTTGTTATTTTTCTGACTGCAGTGCAGTAAGCGACTCTCCTCTCTCACCTCTGATTTCAGCTGCTTAATGACGGCACACATCTGCTGCCTTTTTCCTTTTTCTCCCCAAAGACAGTAAATTGAAAGCTTTCCTTCGCGGAAACATTGGTGTCCTTCCAGGAGCTCAGGCCTGGAGTGTCATTGTTTTCCTGAGCGTTGCGCCGAGTTTCTTTTTTAAAGCACAAAACGTTTGAGGAGAAAAAAGCGCTTGTGAAGGGTCGATCCGCAAACCTCTGAATAATTTGTTTTCGAGAGGACACTGAGCCTTAGAGTGTGTGTGAGAGTGTGTGTGGGAGAAAGCTATGCTGAGACGAGCTATGGGGATGGCCAGACAGAGAGGGGTTTTTATGGGGCAGCTGCATCTGAGAGTGTGTGTGTAGGTATGTGTGCGCGCGCGTGTGTGTGTGTGTGTATGTGCGTGTGTGCATGTGTGTGTGCACATGTGTAGGTGCGTGTGTTTGTGTGTGTATGTGGATGTGTGTGTGTGTGTGTTTATGTGGGTGTGTGTATATGTGCGTGCATATGTGTGTGCGCATGTGTCATGTTGGTGTTTGTTTGTGTGTGTGTGTGTGTGCATATGGGTATGTGGGTGTGTGTGTGTATGTGTGCGTGCATGCGTGTGTGTGTCTGTGTGCAAGCATGTATTGGTGTGAGTGTGTGTGTGCGTGTTTGTGTGTATGTGGATTTGTCTGTGTGTGTGTGTGTGTGTGGGGGGGGGTATGTGGGCGTGCGTGTGTGGGTGTGTTTGGAGTGCGCGCGCGTGCGTGTGCGGACCCTGGAGGTCTGGCGTTGTGTTTGACCGGGAGGCAGATGCTGATGCGGGCCCTGTGGAGGCGAGTGGAGCAGGAAGTGTTTACAGTGCTCACAACATCTGCAGCGCATTACAGCTCACCACACTGGAGAGGACCCATCACACTCTCTTAACCCTTTAAGTGCAGCTGCAGAGAGGACCCATCACACTCTCTTAACCCTTTAACTGCAGCAGCGGAGAGGACCCATCGCCCTCTCTTAACCATGTAACTGCCGCTGCTATCTCTCTCCATTCAGCACTGGCTGCTCTGGAGTGCCTCTGAAGGGGCCTGTTAAACTGCCTTTCTCCTGGATCAAAGGGACACCAAGTGCTGAGGCATCCAAGTGGCCGGCATATTACTGCAGCAGGGGTCTGCTTTATGACAGAGTGCTCATGGACTCTTGTAGTCTTTTATTGCCCCCAGGACGATCTGCTTTGTTCAGGTTCTGGGTGGTATTGCATTTAATTTTTTTTTTTTTTTGTCAGAGCTGAAGGACCCATAGCTGTGCTAAATTACACCACGGCTGTTAAAGTCTAGTAGCCTGTCAGCGACTGAGCATTCCCTGCAGGTTGTGCTAATATGACATTAGTCTCTTTCCTGGAAGCGTGCTTATTTTTCCTGACCAAGTCGTGGTACCGCTTCCACTGTGAGCCACACTTCAGCCAATCAGATTGTGCCTAACTAGAATTGTAAGCCAATCAGATTGGACGTAACTGGAGTTTTTCCCTTACTTGCTTATGAAAAATAATCCAGCTTCCTGGAAATCTGTTTGTGAGATTACTTGATGCCTGTTGGAAGATGACTCACTTAACATGTGCTCCAAAAATCCCTCCAAAAATCAGTGTTGTGGCAATTGAACATGGTTACAATGCCTTATGCAAGTTTCCCTTCCCATTTGGAGTCTTTACAATTTCCTTGTACAATTCACTGGTCTTGCCCTCCAAAAAAAAATTGAATGAAATCATCCTCCTGTTCTTGTGAACAGAGGAATTGGCCCTTCAGAACGTTAGCGTTCCTGCTTCATGCCGAGGAGATCATTTGGAGTGGAAAGTTCATTAACTGAATGTATGACTGCCGGCTAGCAGTGGAGTCAGTCTCTGCTTGTAAACAGTTGCACTGACGACCCTCTCATATTAGTCTGAGCAAGCAAGCGTGCCATCAGTTGGACAGATATGATCATTTTTGTTGGCTCAAATTATACCCCGTACATTTGACTCCACATTAAGGTCTCAAGGGGCACATTGCCAAGAAACTTTTTAACAGAAACTGTAATGGAAAATCTTATTGCTCAATAATTTCAGCAAAGTCGCAACATATCATTAAATTCTCTGCACTTCCTGCTTATTTCAGCTGTGCGTGATGCAAATGTTCCTGAATTTACCAATCTGTGGTTTGTTGCTATTTCAGTGATTTGTGACAGTGGAAATTAAACTGTTTTGGGATTCTACTTAGTCAATTCAAAATTAATTTGGGAAATCGTCCTTAAATCCCTCTGTTGGCTCAAACAAGAAAATAAGGATTTTGCACGCTGCATAATTTTAATGATTATTTGAAGGGGACCGGCTGCACTGTACGTACAAGTGGAACAGTTCTTTAAGCTGTAGGACCCCATCCTTCTGCCTCCCAGCTTGTTACAGTTGCTCTAACCCTCCTCGATGTTAATGGAGTATAAATTCGAGACGGGGCCGGCACAGTCGGGAGAGCCTTGTTTTCCAGCGGCTGTATGTCCCGCAGGAGGCTCCTGAAAGAGGACAGTGTGTATTTTGAGCTGCGCACTGCTGCTCCTCTGAGAGCCGACGTCCCATTGGGTGGCTGGGTAGAGTGGGGCGGAGCCGGTGGGCAGCTATGTGCGTGTCCCTAGGGAGCACAGCTGGGCGGGGTCAATAGCCCGGGTCAGCGCTGTTCCTCTAGTCCCACGCTCCCCCCTCCCCCACCCAGCTCTTCCCAGAGCCTCCCCGGGGAAGAGGGACCACAGCAAGAAATATAGCATGAATTACTCATACAGAAGCCCTCTGTGAGATTGATTATGGGAAAAAAAAAATTGACCTATTGCTGTCAGTGTGAAACAAAGTGAGTTTTGTCTCTTGTACACACAGTTAAATGCCATGGCACCCATTTGTAAATTTAAGAAGGCAAGAAACTGGGCTAAAGGTGTACAGGCTTGTCCACAGCAGGGCTTTGTGCTCTTTGTAACATCGCTGGCAGTGCCAGCGTGTCCTTGTTTTGTTTGAATTTGCATTTAACTGTGTTTATGCACATCTATGCGGTTATCCTCACTCGGACACACGGCACATCCCTTCTAATCCGCCGCTGTCTAGTTGAAGCCCATAGTCTTTATTTCACAGATATGCCTGCATATGTAGAGGCAGTGCTGGGGGTAGGGAGGCTTCTCCATATGGTACGTTAAGCTTTAATGCTGTACATTGGGGGAGCGCAGAGCAAAATCTCTTTACTGGCACAAATGTAGTATAAAGCAGGTGTCGTCTGCTGAGCACAGATGAGTTGAGGTGAATGGACTGCCTGTTGGCCCTGTCGTCTCCGATGTGGCCGTGCCCCTCTGTCCCGTACAGTAATGTCACTGATCCGACCCACTCTCCCGCTTGGTCCTCTCACCGGCCGGCTGACATGCAGCTGAAATGCCAACCATTTCATTCTCGCCCCTCAGAGTGGCTCTATTTCATCTGTCACAGGTGCTGCTTTGAGTTACGGCAGAATTTGATCATATTTCCTCTTCCTCCCTGTCCTCTCTCTCTCTCTGACACACTTAAAGGACCTGTGTCACGATTACTGCACATGCTCAGAACTTACATCTTAATGCAGTGATTCTGCTTGACTGCAAGTCATAATCTGATTCCATCCTTTCCAATCTGTCATGGTTTTGCGTTGTATTTATATAGTATTTTAATCACTCAGGCATTATGCTTTTTATATTAAGGAGTTATCTACGGAAATTTCAGGATTCAAAGTGCTATTTTAGTGCTTTAGCCGTAGGATGTGAAGAATGTTAGCTGGTTTGCAATCACCAATAATTATAGAAGATGGAAAAATACCTTCTTCTTCTATGATTGTTGGCAGTTGGCGAACAAGCTTAGAAATAGAGAAAACTCCTTAGTATTAAAAGCATAATGCCTGAGTAACTAAAATGTATAAATGCAATGCAATACCATGACGGATTTGCAGGGATGGAAGTAGATTTTACTTTCAGTCGAGCGGATTCACTTAGTTCAACGTTGTGAGCGTGCACAGTAATCATGACGCAGCTCCTTAAACTCTCCCTCTATCTAGTCAGGTCTCATTGGAAAGGCGGAAAGTTCATGAACCCTCTGTGACAGCTGTGGACCCATACAGGTGGAAGCATGAGAAGACCCCTCATAGACAGCTGTCATACCTCAGTACGGAGGAGCATGTAGCTGTGGCAAACACTAGAATTGTCTAATGTCCCCATGACGTATTTCATGGGAGCTATAATGTTGAGTGAGTGTGTTTCTCTGTAGTTTTTAGTTGGGATTTGAGGTTTTTTGGTTAATTGCATGTATATAGTAAACAAGCCTGACCGTAAAGTGCTCAGTTGCAAACTGGAATGAATGGTATTTTATGAACTGCAGCCACATGAAATGTGCCGTGACACTTTTTCAGGTCTCATCGCAGTTTATGGTCGGGGAAGACGACCTTTGCTTCATTGATTTAGGTCAGACAATCGAAAGCACAGTGAACTTTATAGGAAGCTGGCAGGAGTCGACCAGGTGTCTGCCTGTCTCATCTGGTCTGTTTCAGACAGTCGCAAATGCTGTGGATGGTGTGTATGCGTGTGTATGTATGTATGTGTGTGTGAGAGAGAGAGTGGGTGTGTGTGTGTGTGTGTGTGTGTTTTGTCCAGGGTCCCCCCTGGGCTCATCTATGCAGCTGAGACTGTGCAAGTAATACCCTCCCCCCCCGTCCCATGTGTGCTGCTGCTAGCTACATATTTGGGAATGACTGGAGTCCTGCATGGGGTCGGATATCCGGGGCACCACAGATACTCAGCAGAACACTGCACTGGGGTGAGGGGCGGGGGGGGAAAAACTGACCTGTAGACACTGTGCGTGGCGTAGAGGGGAAAACTACACAGGTGATGTATTCTGGCCTTCTGAGCTCAACAGAGCACATTTATACAGCCCTGCATGCAAGTTCTTTGAAAATACAGTACTGTGGGGAAGTTTTAGGCCCATTTAACATAATTCTCTGAAGCAAAGATGCTTCCAAAAATCATTGAAGTGTCTAAATAATGAAAAATGTACTATAGTGCCAGGAACTGTTGAAAACTTACTCAAATCAATATTTAGTGTGACCACCATTCGTGAAAAAATTTTGGACACTGTCCTGCAGTTTTGTGGTTTTATGAGATTATTGGCTGTTTGTTTGTTCTCAGCAATTGGAGAAATATGCCACAGTTCCTCTTCAGCTCACAGTCTCTCTTGTGTCCTTCTCTTCAGATATTCCCTGACAGCTTTGATGATGTTGAGATCAGGGCTCTGTCATGGCATCTTATTTGTATTAACTATACTCAGTGACATAGAAAATTCTTATGTTAAATTTTGTATTATGTTTTTTTTAACTAACATTGAACGCTTCAAACATGCTTTCTATCTATGGCACTACCAATATGGAAAACAAAAATACACATCCAACATCAAATTCAAATAGAAAAATCTAGGGTGCCCAAGACTTTTGCACAGCACTTTGTATGGTGCTCTTGTTGACCGTTAAGTTTTTCTACTAAAAAAGAAGCCTACTTGTGAAAAAGAATGGCCTTATTGGACGAAAGTTTTTCAGTCAGTCAATTGAAATATTTATTGTCCATGGAGTGGCATTCAATTCGCTAGATGAGGAAAATATTTCATATCTTGCGGTGGTGTTAATTTGTACAAGGGGCTGGTCAAGGGGAAGTAAAGGACGGACACTGTTGCTTAACAGTGTACTTCATTTATGGTATGCAGCATGATGAATCTTTTTGTTTCAATTCAGTAAGTTGGCCTTGCTTAATAATTTCCCTAATCTGCTATAGTGTACAATATACATAATGTCCAAAATAAACTTGGTAACGGACGGACAAATGTTCACTTCCCCTTGACCAGGCCCACAAGCCTTGGGTTCACATTTTACCCCACCCAAAAGGCAAGGAGTAGTGTTTTTGGCAGCACGTCTGGCTGTTTGATTCTGTGTGTCTGTCTGTCGAAACCACTTGGATTAAATTGCAAGCATTTTTTAGGAAAGGTGTGCAGCGGTTTAAGGATCACTTGATTTAAGTCTGCATCTAATTGGGTGATGTTCTAGGTCACTGGAAAAGCAGATATTGCGGGCAGGGTATGTTGTGCCTGGCACCAATGGCTTGTAGATTAAATGGGTTTTGTTGTGTGATGAAGGGTGCATACTCCAGGATAGTGTCATGTCCTTTCTGAAGAATATGTGTGAAACGGGGTCCTGTAACTGTGAGAATAGAGCCGCACAGGTGTAGTCATGGCAAGAGACTGCAACTCCTATCACCTCCTGCAGCTGAGCTCATGCACCCCTCACCTCAGCCTTCCCTCTCTGCCTCTCTCGCTTTCCCTGCCCCCTACTAACCCTGGGCCAGGGGAGCGCCGGGCCCTCTCTGGATTCTAAACTCTGGTGTTTCCGTTTCCAAAGGGATCAGCCACCGTGGAGCGAGGAGAAACGCCCGGGATATAGATTAATATCGCAGCTCAACAGGTGACCTCTGACCTCTGAGTCCTCCCGGACACTCTTCATTCTCGCTGCTTCCTCCTGCTTTGTTAACTCTCTGTTTTTACTCCCCCTTTGTCTCTCTCTTTCCCAACTTGGTCATCTTTTTGATTCCTGACGAAGATTTGGAGTTGGAGTCACTGAGTCAACTATGCACTAATGAGACTAATTCACAGCACTCCTCTGCCTGAAGTAATTCAGCACTTTTACACCAATCTCGCTCACCTAATCAATGAGCACAAAAACAATCGGTATGGTAATCAGCTTCACCTTTAATAGTGGTGATGATTACAGCAGCTATGGTAATTATGATGGTAACGAAGCCTGTTTTTAACCGATTGCTTCTTTCCTTTACTCACTAAAATTCTTTTTGCCCTGTTGAAAACATTTTTTGTGTTTTCAAGTGCTTGTGTCAGTCGCTGATGAATGCTTGCTGATGGAGACATATATTATATGGATGAAACACTCTTTTCCACTTCAGAGAAAAGAACTGTCCGTCTCTAGAGCAGTTATACAGAGCAGAAATGCTGCCTCACTGGAAGTAGATGAGCAGCTCTTTAGAGCCGCGGCCAGTTAAAGAGTGTTTGTGGGAGTCGAAATGGGCTGAATGGCTTTGCCGATTTGGCTCGGCCTGCCGAAGCCCGACTGAATGAAACTTTAAGTGTAGTAGAAGTGGGCATAGCAGGCCTCTGTGACTCGTGGCCTGCGCCCAATGGCCGTTCAAAACTCTTGTCCTTGTCTCTGCCCCTTCTGCAGAACCAACTCTGACTCCGCCCTCCACACGAGCGCCATGAGCCCCAATCAGCAGGATGCCTTCGGGATGAACCAGCCAATGGGCCGAGGGCTGCCACAGCGCAACGGTGAGCCTGGTTTCGCTTTGTACCCCACAGCTTCAAAGTGTGCATGGAGGTGGGGGCGGAGGGGAGGTGATGTTTGGGTGGGGGCAGGGTTGGTGGTCCCTGACTGATTGATTTTAAGATTAAAGCGCACCTGCTGTGTATTGTGGGTGGCCGTTTGCACACTCATACTTGCACCACAAACGACAGCCGGGAGTTGGAAGAGAGAGGCCTTAGGCTGTGTCTTTTATTTACGTTTTAGCCTGCCGCCGCGCAGTGGGCCGATCCTCGGCTAATGTCAAGGTGATCCCTCTTATTGTCATGTTTGTGGTTCTCCCTTTGGGTCACTGATTAACAGAGAACACCAGGGTCCAGCTCGCTCAGTGCAGAGATCTCTACTGCCCATCGAACAACAGCCAGGACAGCCGTAGAGACTGCAGACGTGTTTATCTTTGCCCTTGCACGATGTGTTCGTCACGGAATCCTTCACATTGTCATCAATATCTTCTGGAGGGCGCAGCATAACAGCCTAGTTTCATTGCTGTATTAAACCTGACTTTCCTGAGATGCTGCTTGAGAGTGAAAGTGCTCTGGAGCCGGGTATAGTCATGAAATAAATTCAGCTGTGTGTAATTCTCCTGCTTCTGTGTAGAAATAAGTCAGAGCAGTATGGCAGCTATTCACCTGGGGATATTTTGGGCACAGTCATTCACTCTGTCACTGTGTCACACCTCGTCTCTTTAAAATTCTAGCGCCTTATTGGCATGACATAAAACAGGAATATAATACAGAAGCGCAAACAGGAAACAAAACTAAGTCGTTAATCGAAACGGAAAAGCGAAATCTGATACTCATCTCAAAGACAAAAAAAAACTTATTAGGTATAATACCTATTGTTGTGGTTTACAGTTTACAATTGTTTACACCAAGCCTGACTGACTTTGACAAAAAGCAGAGCTGATTGATTCATCACATCTCTGCTAAGAAAGCAGGGATTAAGCCAGTGTTTATTAAATGTATTACAACTCTTTGTTTAGCCAATAAGTTACAGCAGGATATTGAGAGAAGATCCGGGTGAGCGCTAGCTGCAAATATGAACGGTTAGGAAAACAAAGCGGTTCATGCTGTGCCTGCACACACAGTTTGTCAATCCTGTGTAGTCGGGGCCTGTGAAGTATCTGCCAAAATGATGGACAACGTGGTTTACCTCCTGAGGCCTGTCAACGTAGCATTCTGCACAATTTGACTGTCCCTCTCTGTCTGTGGATGTTACTCTGTGAGGTGCAGTGGAAGTAGCCTGGTATAGCGACAGGCTGCAGGTCCTTCCCCTGCAAGCATTGGCGCTGAGAGAGCAGGAGCAGTGGTGGTGGGGGGTAGGGCAGATTAATCTGTCAGTTTGTGGCATGTGTTTATTGCCACACCACAGTGGCACTGTGGTTGCTCTGGGCTTCATTCCCAGTTGGGTCTGATGTAGTTTACATGCTCTGTCCCGGTTTATTTTGGATTTCTCTACACACTCTAGTTTCATCACCCAGCCAAAAACGTGCAGCCTGTGGACTGCACTCTCATGTGTGAATAAACAGATATATTCAACAAAAGTGAGGTTTTATCTAGTCCAGGCTGGCTGCTATGAAACATGTCTGGGCCCTGGGGTGCATGAATGGGCATCGCTCGGAGCTGGAGTCCCAGTGCCCATGTGCTACGTACAGAAAGACAGGCCGGTCGCAGTGGGGCAGCGGATGGAGCAACTGCGGGTTTCTGCTCCTCATAAACATCTTTTTCATTTCCCGCCAAAAGCAGTGAAGTACAGAAACTGAGTGAAGCGTGGCTCACACTGGCCTGCATAGACCTGAACCATATTGTAGGTGCACTGGCTTTAAATGTTCCGGAGGAATCTGAGGAATAATATGATATAAAGGTGCCTTTGTATACCAAATAGGCTTTTTGTCCAATGAAAGAGGGAGTTAAATCTTTAAATTGTGCCATGTTAAATGTTGCAGACCTTGCCTGCTGACAGCGGAACAAATATCAATATATTTTTATCTGATGGTCTCGCGCTCTCTCTCTCTCTCTCTCTCTCTCTCTCTCTCTCCCTCCCTCTCCCTCTCCCCCCCTTTCTTTTTTTCTCTCACTCCTATCTCTCTCCCTCTGTGCTTTGTGGGCGTGCGGTCAAGCAGCCAGCGTGAACGAGGCGGAGGTGGACGGCTCGGGGGATGGTGAGTGACCTCCCTTGGCGCTGGCCCAACTCTGTGAAATGTGGGCAGGCTGGTTTGTGAGGGTAGAGCCGTAATGGCGGTTTCCCTGCGGGTGACTGTGCTGCAGGTGCCCTGCCCGTTTGTGATCCCACGCATCAGTATCAAACACTCCCTAACGCTGTGTCAGTGTGTGTTCTGCTCGACAGCTGGAGGCCAGCCAACAGCACAAAATACTGGAGCTCGTATGCTTGTTTTTCTGCATTGATCCTTTGTGTCTGATGGCACTGCTTTTTGCATAATCGTACAGGAGTGCGTGCGCATTTTACGCCGTCTGTTGTCCGTGCATATGAATATGAGTGTGTGTACGTTCGTGCGTGGCTGTGTTTGCTTTTGCTGGCTAAGGTTCAAAGGCCTCAGTCTGCAATTGCCAGCCAGTGCTTGCATCCTGGTGACTCCACCCACTTCACTGGCTCCCTGGGGTCACATGGTTCACATACTCACGCTAGTGACACACCTGCTGTTGTACTCGGGTGGTTACAGCTCTATCAGGGATTAGCAGACAGGGTGTAATGAGGTGTGCCTTGCCCTGTAGCAGCGCTTGTATCATGTGCCCTCTCTCATATTGCCCCTCTCTATTTCCCTGTAGTTTTCTCCTTCCCTGCCCTGCCAAATGATGAGGCCCTGGTTGGAGTCAGTAAACCACTGCCCAAGCAACTGTGGGAGGCCAAGAAGGTGAGTGACCACTATAGCCGCTTTCACACTGGACGCGAAGCGAATTTTTCGCACGACAGATTACATTCAAAGTCAATGCAAAGGCGCGAATATTCGCGCCTTTGCATTGACTTTGAATGTAATCTGTCGTGCGAAAAATTTGTTTCACGTCCGGTGTGAAAGCAGCTTAAAGAGAAAAGCTGAGAAAGCTCCATTCCACAAAACTGGCCGCCGGGGAAATGCATTGATTGGATAGCAGAAAGTGGCAAAAAATTGGCCTGGTGTCAAATGAATACATGCTGCGGTCAATGAGACCCACCCTCAAGAGCTAGCTTGCGAATAAATGTTACAGGGGACCTATTATGCTGTTATAATTTCCAGTAATAATATTCTTGGATTTCCAAGAGGGAGGTTTATAAACTTTGTAGCTCATAAAAACATTAAAAAACCATGATATTTGAGCAAGTAGATTGCTGTCATTGAAGTGCTTATTCATTGAATTTTCTCAAATAAAATTTAATCTGGTATATGTTTGACCAAACAGTTCATGAACAGTATCCGGCTAATTAAATGCCCCAAATTCGCTGCTTTTTCTAAAAAATTAGTCTTTTTTTTGAGGTCTGAGCAGAGATTTTTGATGACAAAATGAAGATTGACCCAAATTTGCCAATTAACGTATGTGACATAACGGGAGGTGTTTCCAACGTGTAAGCCAAGCTGAAATTAATAGGAAAACGAGATGTTGAGGAATATTATTTCCATAAATTGATGAACACAAATATTTTTCACATCATAGGGGGAAAAGGAACAACGTGACAATCAGCTTGTAGGCATGGTGTACCGAAATTAGACACTACTTACTGAAAATTTTAGGCCATGACAAGGAAAGCTGTCTGAAAAATAGTTAGCCAACGTAAGAGATGACAACACGCGACCTTCATTCAACAGTGCACACTCGACAAACTACACGGACCATGCAGGTTAAATGAGGCCCTGCTTACGCCGCTGGCTGGCTAACATGCTAAAGCTTTTCACTGTTAAAGTACTAAGTTACACGTATAACAGTTGTCTTAGAAACTTGATTTTATTAATTTAAGCGAAAAGCATTAGCATGCTAGCTTGCGAATTATTCATCCCGTTGACTTGAAAAGACTAGAAGCTTACGCTTTTTCATTCTCCATCTGCAGCTCCTGGTCTTATCCCGGTTTCGCTATCATGGCTGAAGTTTCCATTTTACTTAAGGTCTCGTGCTTGAAGATTTATGTAGTTTTGTTTCGGGTCATTTTTTGCATAAAATAGTTTCTACACTCATTTTAGGATGGGCTTATTACGCTACGCCCTGGCCTTATTAACCGGCTTTTCTGTGTTCAGAATAGATGGGGAAAATTCAAAACTGGAGCAGTTTTGGGTCGGTTTATTAACCGATGGCTTTTTAAGCGGAAATTTCAGTTATTACTGACCCACAGTGGCATCTAGACTTTTCCTTTGATTTGGGATCTGACTGATAAAAGCAGTCATCAGTGCAGTGTTTAGAGCAGATCTCCAATTCTGATCCAGGCTCTGTGAAATCCACTGGTTTTCTCTTAACAAAATCTACCTTTACCTTTCGAATTGTGGGGTTTTTGGAAATTTATGAACCATGATGCCTCTGCTTGCACTGGCCTTATTGTTGCAGTCGTAAACAAGGCAGATATTTTGCATTTTCCCATGGGAATAATCCACCGTTACGAATCACTGAGTCCAATGACATTGACAATGTGTTATGTGGCCAGCGGCAGAGATCTCCCATGACGTCATCACCAAAGACATCTGAAGATAAATTATTTTTGAGATGATCACAATTTGCAGCGATTACAATGCAAATAATTTTGTAACGGCTGATTATAATTTGAAATGACCAGTGCACAAAGGATGTGTTTGTATTAAAGATTCTGTGGTCCAAATCTTATTTTTGGATGAAAAAGCACTTTAAGAACCGCTCTGAGTAAGTGTACCCTCCATGAAGTGAGCTCTGTTCTGGTTGGCCAGTGATCAGAGCCACCACTTTCGTGTATTGATGGAGAGTGATGACGTTAACATCCCCCGGCTACAAGCAAGTCTCTAAATACAGATGACTGAGTAAGTAGCTTGCCAGCTAGGTATTATACTACACTATTAGTATGGAAAGGTAACATCTACAGGCTAAGCAAGGATGGCAGTTATTTTCCTCAAAGAGCTGCAACAGGCAGCCACCATTAAAGTTTAACTACACTGTGAATTCAGTCTCTATCTCTAATAATGATCTGTGGCTACACTAGCAACACCTAAAAACCGAGAAAGTGCACCTTTTTCCGAGAAATTCCTACAAAAACTTAGAGTACACCGAGGTTTACTGGAGATTTGAGGCCAACTCGGTAAACCTCGGAAAAATTTTACCGAGGTATCTCGAAATCTGTCCGGTTCACTTAAGTTTGGACAACACCTTTGTAAACCTCGGTTAAATTTTCCCAAGACACACCGAAGATTGTCTGGACTGCATCTAGGGCCTGGCTTAATTACCCTGTAACCTCGTTGACCAGGCAGTACTGGTAATTTGCATAATTAATTGGTGTTTGGACTGCAGTACTGGAGGGAGGTGTTTAATGAGGCATGTGTTTTGTCTGTCTCCACACCTCCCCTTTGTTCTGGTGTGAGCATAGGCCTAGCAGACAGACTTCGATCTACCTCGGTGAAATTTTCCCAAGGAATACCGATGTGGTCTCTGAACTTCATTGGGCCAGACAATCCTTGGTGTGTTTCAGTAAAATTTTTCCGAGGTTAACCAAGATGGCCTCAAATCTTCAGTAAACCTCGGTGTATTCTAAGATTTTATGGGAATTTCTCGGATAAAGGTGCACTTTCTCGGTTTTTAGGTGCTACTAGTGCTAGTATCTGTATAGTAGCAACAGTTAGCTAATATTCCATTGATTGTTAATGGCGCTACTCTTTTACTGCTGAATTCCATTAAAACGGTCTCTCATTCTATCTGTTCCCATCAACACATCCCATACATTGCCTATGGCTGTACTAACAGAGGTTTCTAAATTCGGTCAGCTTTGTAGCTCACTAGCTAATAAACTACATAATGATTATGGAAAGGTAATGCGTGCATGCTAGCCAGCCAATCAGTTTTGAGAGCAGCACTTGGCTAGCTTGTTAGCTACATCGACAACCAATCCATACAAATTTGACAAACGTTACAGCTGGAATTCAGTTTAAACATTAACAGAAATTGGAAACGCTTACCGAACTTGCTACAGATTCCCCTTGAAAAGAAAGGGAAGCCAGCACTAATTTGTATCTTCCGAAAAGCATAATTGGTGCCCTTTATAATAAATTTTGTTGCCAGTCCTGTGTTGCACTGACATAGGTTAACCCTTTGTTGCATAGTACTTACTAAAGTAACCAAACCCACCCACCACCCTTAATAGGCAAACAGGAAAGGAGTCTTGTGACAAAGGTTTAATTGTGAAAAGCAGTCAGACAAGAAGTGGATTGCATACATGTATAGGTTTTCGCTAATTGTAGCTCGGATGTTGCCATTAAACAAATCCACTAAGCTTTTATGTCTTCTGAGGCAGGGAGCTGATGTGATGTGTCCTGTCTTAGCAGCCAACAACAGAGCAGTCCATGCTTCGCTCTTTGCGAGGAAACAATGCCCGTGGGTCCAGCACTTACAAAAAAATTGCGTACCCTCTCAAAAGTAGCTCTCAAGCCAGGGGTAGAGATGATCAGATGCGGGGCGGAATAATTTTCATGAGCCTACATGGGATGTCGGAAGTCAAATCTTTATGGCATGCTGAATGCCTTGTTTTACTACAAAGGCGGCCCACCAAAAACTGACTGGGTTGTTATTTCTCAGTTTGTGGCTTGGTAGGCACTCCAGATCCTGAAATGTATGTGCACAAGCACTGAAAATTTTTGTTTTGCATAATATGTCCCCTTTATAATGGTGGGAATGCACCAAGCCAACTTTCATCTGGGCGTGGTCTGTTTGGCGTTTTTGTGTTGTCGGCTCTATTCGGTCCTGACAGTAGGCGTCCAGACCTGATTCAAATATTTAATCTGGAGCTCATCGGATGGCCCTTCAAGCCAATCAGTTGAGGTTTGATGTAAGAATGGGCATGATACTGAATTAGAAGGCAGGAACCGGCTGGTTTCTACAGCCCTAATTCGTAATGGAGGGCAGAATGATTATGGCCAAACTAAGGACATGGATTTTGATACAAACATTTTTTGCTTCTAAGCTGGTAACGACTTCTGTTCTGTCTAGCTATGCGGTGATAAAAAATGTGTCAATTACTGGCACAATCAGGAAAAGTGCTAAAATATGCAAATGAAAATAACAGAAAATGGAGTGATAATAAAAAAACTGCAAAGTAAACTATACTTTCTTTGGTTGGTATATTTCTCCATTTCCTCACTTTTTCCTTCCACCCAGTGTGCTTTTACTGGCACACTGACTCAATCTACTCTTCATCCTGTAAATCCAGAGAACACATTGTTTGATTCCATTGTAAAATTTGTTACGGTTCGCAAAGTTGTCATGTATTCTATTCCATTCTGTCAGTCATCATTTCCACAAATATAACTGAGACATTATTTCCATGGAATTATAAACTGACTGTGACTAGCAGGCACCAACTTAATCACGCAATTACAGTGAGTAATATGTGTGAAATGACTTCCTA
Source organism: Gymnothorax javanicus (assembly GCA_029692085.1). NCBI lineage: Eukaryota > Metazoa > Chordata > Actinopteri > Anguilliformes > Muraenidae > Gymnothorax > Gymnothorax javanicus. The sequence continues at coordinate 16,021,006 of CM056209.1, read as the reverse complement.
ATGCTCTCGATTGAGCAGTCGGCATCAGAGCACCCACCTTCGATAGCCTGGTTGCCGGAGGCCATTGACAGATTCACTGCTGGTCACCTGTAGTCTACCTGCAGTTGAACAATTGGGAGTCCTTTGGCTTGGTATTTATTCCCTGCTTTTGAAAGACAATCACTAATGATGAAAAAGAAAGGTCAATTTGCCTACAGGAGAAGAATAGGACAGAAAATGTATTGGTGTAAAATCCCTGCTGTGTATTTCATCTCTTGCACTTCAAGAGAAAAGCTAATAAAAGTAAGGGAGGCTGATGTGTTTGTGTTATATGAAAGTCAAACAGTTGACTCCTCTGTTAGTCTGCTTTAGTCATCAGATGTGCTGTAAGAGAAAATGAAGGTCTCTCTGACCCCAAGATGTGCCCTCTGAACTGGGAGCGTGAGACGCTCAGAAGGGATTCATTCATGTCAGCTGCAGGAGAACGTAATGTTTTCTCAGGATAAACTGCATAAGCAGCCCATCAGCAGAGATACATTGCTCCGAGTGAGAATGGAGTGTACAGTTTTATCATTGAATTACTGTACTTTTCGTGTCTTGGAAGATGATAAGGAATCCTATCTATGAGTTGCATCTAGTTGTAGAATTGGTGCTTTAGAATGCAAGCTTTTATTTGTGTTTTGGAATTCTACAACAGATGATATGAACGTTGTTATATTTTTCCCACTCATACTTTATATTATGGATTATATATGTTTGGGGAGGTCAAATAAATAGACTTGGCTGATTGTATCTTCTGTGCAGTTTAGATTGAGTAACATTGGTAGATGTGCGCAGCTAACTAAACGCTGTGGAAAGCAATTGACAAAAAAAAAAAAAAAAAAATTTGATGTTTGAGTTTTGAAGACTGCATCGTTTGTGTTGCTACCTCCTTTGCCTGTGTTATTGCTCTGCTCCCATGAGTTGTTTGGCTTGCCTGTCGGAGTATTATTTCCCATTGTGAGAAACTGGATGACTGCAGCTGTGGCTGATGTGGCATCTCTATTACAGGTTCAGTCTCTCTCCTCACGCCCCAAATCCTGTGAAGTGCCTGGAATCAAGTGAGTCAGAGCCAAGTCTCACCCACAGATGTCTGCACCTTTCAGACACACATCCCCAATGAGTTTAATAACATTTAAGTTACTGCATAAATGTTTTTCAAGACACAATTCCAGTTCTCAGAAATTGGAGCAGGGCATAAGTAGTTTCTTGAAAGTGCTGGCAGCCATCCAGAGATGTTAAATGCTTTGTGCTGTATTTGGAATTTACCGCCCAAGTCCTGAAAATATCAACATGAAGCACCTCCACATAGCGAAGTCGTTGATGAAGTTTGCATTTTGGTTAGTCCTTGGTTTGCTTTTCTGTGTCGAGATTTTTTTTGAATGATGATTCCATGAGTGCTTGTTGCTCAGTGCTAACTGTGTTGTGTCGCTACGCTGTTTTGCCCGCCCCTTTCTCGTGTCGGTGCGCAGCATATTTCCCTCCCCGGAGCCCAACGCTGGGCTCTCCCATTACCAGGGGACGTTAAACACGGGCGGGTCGCTGCCCGATCTCAGCAACCTCCATTTCCCCTCACCCCTGCCCACCCCGCTGGACCCGGAGGATGGCGCGTACCCCAACCTGAGCGGCGGAAGCAGTACTGGGAACCTGCCGGCGGCCATGATGCACCTGGGAATCGGGAACTCTCAGGGTATGCCGTGGGACCACCAGTGCGACATCGTTTTTGAGGCACATTTCTGGGTATTTTGGGAGTCAGTGCTCACCAGGGCCACGCTGGCTAGCTCCAGGCTAAAATACCTTGTTCTCCATTCATGACAGTGTTAACTGTAGCATGAAATGAGTAATTTGACCATTTTTTCCCGCAAGTAGTTCATTATATTATCTGATTGTTTCTAATTGTCTGATTTCTCAAGCTAACGCTTAGCATATGACTTGGATTCGGCGACTGTACTGCTTAGACTCTGGGCACAACGCACTTCCTGCTAGTGAAATGCTGAATTTTGAAATAGCTGTTGTCATTTTGATCCATCTGGATCCCGCAGGCATTGTGGAAGACGCCCACGCACTGTGACTTTCACAGAAATCCACTGCTCATCCCTCGCGTATGACCTTATATGGTCGTAGAGTGGTGTGATCAACATGACTTCAAGTTGTTGGTCTAAAATAAACAGGCACCAAAAGAGCCCCTCTTCGGTGAATTCCATCTGTGATTGTCTCAGTGCTGCCCGGCAGCTCAGTGCGGGAACGGTCGGGGTTGTGGGTGGGGCGGAGGGTGAAGAAACGCTTGCTGTTCTTAAACTGAAGGCCTCTATTCATTTATAGACGCAGAGCTGGACTGCAGCCCTTTGAATTTCAGATATCTGATCAGATCAATTTCAGGCCCCTTTTCTATGTTTGAAGCCTTTCTTTGGCTCTTGTTGTGTACCAGACTCTGGGTGGGAGCTTGGCTGCACACCAGGAGCTCAGGGGAACTTTGACCCCAGCGCTGGTTCCACACAAGCAGCCCCCTGTCTCTGTGGCGAATGGTGAGGACATTAACAATGGTGCTGGCTGTCTACACGGAGGCAGCCATGTTTCCAAGGGACTGCGGCAAAAATGCTGCGCGGCTAACGAGCGCCCCGCTATCAGCAGTCCTGGCCACAAAGAGTTTAAAAAAATATGGCCCAAGCCCACATGACATCGCCCACTGACTTACCATTGGCTTGTGAAAAAAAAAAAGTTGATGGGCACTGCCGTGTTTAAAGTGGAATCTGAGGTTGCGCAGTGCTCCCTTTGGCATCTGCAAAGTGGGTGAAATACATTGAAGGAAATCGCTTCAGAAATTAAAATATTTCCAAAGAGAGCAGAAGGTTATCTGATTGACATACAGGCAAAAGATTAGATGAGGGAGAACACACCAATGCATCTAAGTTTATTGACTCTGTCTTCTGACTGTTATTAGCATTTTCATTCATTGAAACTGGTTGCTTAAACGCTGATTGTATACTGGAGTGTGAAGAACCAGGGGGCGCTATTGAGTACCGTCGTCACGAGACCTGGATGTGTGTCAAAAACGAAGCGCATTTTTGGTAACTCGGCCCTGACACGAGCTCTCTCTCTCTCTCTCTCTCTCTCTCTCCCTCTCTCTCTCTCCCCCTCCCTTGTCCTGTCTGCAGGTCTCTCCTCCTCCCTGAGCAACCCTTCCATCCAAGCGTCTCTCAACAACTCCCAGCTGCACTCTTCTCTCAGTAACCCCTCCATCCACTCGTCCCTGCGGCTGTCGTCCATGTCGAACGCCCCGCCGGGTGCCCTGAGCAGCTCTCCACGCCGGCGGCCCACGCCTATCAGCCCCCTCACGCTGTCCCCCGGGGGAGACCAGCGGCGGGGCCTCGGCAAACAACTGTCCCCCACCATGTCTCCCTCCCTGTCCCCCATCACGCAGGTGAGAGCCTCAGCCGCCCTGTGTACATTCAGAGCATAGTTTAGCTGGTGCTGATAACATCTATTACTGCATCCACCATAATGGACTGCTCAGTATGTTCAGCGAGGTTCATAAGTTCCTGGACTGTAAACCAATTGAGCAGATATAGACGCCGGTGTCCGTAAATTCTGAAATTTAATTCCTAAATAATTTTGTAACGAATTTCCAAAATGTCTTGCTTCACTGGAATAATTTTCCACAGTCCCTGAGAAACAAATACAGAGTTATAAAGCCTAAATAGGGTCATGCACAACAGGGAAAATTGGCATTATTTGTGTTCTGCGTGAAGGGGTTAATGGGCTGTCATTCATGCATGGATCTATTGAAGCAGAAGAAAATCCTTCAAGCTAACTGTCTGAACTTGATTACTGCAATTTAAGTGGGATGTGAACCATATAGGAAATACACTGATTTTTGCCACTATCCAACTATGGCCCACACTGTTGATATAAGGCAGTAACTCAAATACAATATTTGGGCATAACTGCAGAAATTATTGATAATAATTCTCATTATACGTTAGTCGCCTGAAAGGAGTTTAATAATTTAAGGTTAAAGTTGTCAAATTTGTGATCAAAATGTTGGGAATGGAACGTCCTTATGAATAAATATTTTAATGCTGATGTAACTGCGCTAGAATTTGAATGTGGTATTTGAGTGTTGTAGCTTTCTAGAACAAATGAAAAAAACACTCCGAAAACCTGTTACTCAGAGGGCTTAATTGAATAAACAAACAATAGCATATGTGAAGTTCTGTATTTAGTGGAGTGGCTCATGTGTATAGTAGTGCTGGCTCATGTATACACATATCTGTCTGCTGTTTAAAGGGGGTCGCCTTGGATACCAGCAACATGCCTATGGAGCCGCCCCCTCCGTACCCCCTCTACCAGCAATCCCAGCAGCCTCTGCAGCAGCAGGCTCACGCTGGCCTGCAGCAGAGCTCCCAGCATCCCGCGGGGCAGGGCCAGGGACAGCATCATCAGCCTGGGGCCCAGCAGCAGCCCATGTCGCCATTGCAGAATCTGCAGCTGGATTTCAGCTCCAGTGGGGTGAGAGTTCACTGTGCGTCTTGTCTCTGTGCTGGTCCTGAGGGATCGTGTTTACCGTGGAGAATATTAGATTCGCCCGTGTGGCTTGAACTTTACTGTGTCACTCTTGGTGCTCTGTCTGAGTTTAAAAAAAAAGTTTAAAAATTATTTTGTTTACTTTCATATTGAATATTACAAATGGTGATGTTAAAAATATTTCATAGATGTCTGATAGCATGACTTGCTGACTCGCCATCCGTCATCTCAGGGGCACAGAGGAGACCACCTGGCAGATTGTGAATGAAAACAATGGTTGAAAAGTCGAAAAGTTGGCACTTGTCACTTGTTGGCACTTTGTACTCATGGATAGGCAAAGTGTAGAAACGAGTCATTGTGGGGACTCAGATATATAACTGAGTCTCTCGCTTAATTACTCGCTCACTCGGCTGTTAGCTAATGGATATCTAAACATTATTTCGCATGCCACCGGAGCTGAGTTTGAAGTCGCTATGACAAGGACATACGGATTTTCAGGATGTCCGTGGCCGTAGGGAACCTTATGGCGATGCTTATCCAAAATTAATTGAAAAGTTGGTCAAAACGTTGAAAAGTTGGTTGAAAAGCCAAGAAGGTGGCATGGCTCATTTTTTTGCATTCATTTTGTGATGGATGCATTTAGAGTCATGAGTTGGAGCACCACGCAAAGCTTCAGTGATGTTTGGCTGCTAGAAAGGTACTTTCGAGAGCTTTTTGTTATGTCTTTATACATATTATGTATGCAAAGCTAACGGGCGAAATGCAGATGCGTTTTTGCCAGCTTTGAGCTTATGGAAATGGTAATTCAGAAGTAATGGAAGTGTGTAAACTAGGGCTGTCATTTCAGTGTATGATTGGCAAAATGGAACAGCCTAATTTCGAAATATTCCTTTTGGAGTCGTTAAACTTTTTGCCAACAGTCGTCTCCCTTCTATCGTCCTACCCATCATCCATTGCGCTTGGGCCCCCTTCATAAGAGACAACTGCGGACAAGTCTGTTGCTTTAATTTACAGAAATGTGTAACTCCCTCTTTCTGAGTTGTGTAAAATAAAGTGCCTTTCCTTCAGCTGCTGTCACTCTGTGTACGTTGGATGTAGTAGTAATTGTAATGGTGCCAGTGAGGAGTTGATCCTATACATCGCTGGTGGTTTTATTGAACATTAGTTTTCCACTGTGTACATTTACCATCATTTGCTTTGCTTTATTTGCTTTCCAATCAGAACAACATGGGGGCATTTTTCGGCGACCCTTTCATGGACCCACAGTTTTCTAATCGGCAGTCAAAGTCTCTCTCCTACCAGGTACGAATAATCAGATGTTGCATGTGTATGATTTGAAATTACATTTTTGGGGTGTCTCCATAGCCTAGCACATGGAGCTCAGTATGCATGCTCGGAGCTAATCGCCATGTCAGTGGGTTTGATCTTGACCTTTTGACCTTGGTCACATCTCTTCCCCTTTCTAACCCCTCAATTCTCCCTGTCTGTTTTTAATATACAATTGAACAATGTTGGCAAAAGCTGTAAAACATTAAAAAATTACATTCTTGGGGATGTGTCAGTAATGAACTGAAGGATGCACTCCCCAGAAAGTTTTTCAAAAATAGATGTCCCGGGAGGGCCGTTTGTCCCACAGGTTGTAGCATCTCACGGCCATTTTGTGCAGGCCAGGACAGGCATGGGTCATGGGATTTCCCATCATTCCATGTCCTCATCAGTTGCACATCTGTTGTCGTCGGCTGCTACAGCCTCACAGGTGCAAGGATGACACTTCAGCCAGTGTTTGTCTTCCCAAAATGATGGAACTATGGTGATAGGATTGGTCTATTATTACGACATCATCTGAACTATTAATATGAGCATTTGTGGCGTGAACTGAAAAGAATGCTAAACAGATGCATGAACAGGAAGGTTTCGCTGGGCTCCTTTGGGAAGACAGATGTTTGACCCAGTTGTTCTGTTTCCGCTCTCCAGCTTGACCAGTTCAACATGCTGGAGAATGCCATGAGCTCAGCGGCCGGAGGAACCTGCTTTGACCCCGCCTCCAACCTCTACTGCTCCCAGGCCACTCTGATGGGGCTGGGCAGCAGCCATGGCAACCTGCAGGACTCAATGCAGATGAGGCCGAACATGCTCTACTCGAACTGTGGAGGCGGAGTGCCCAATATCATCCTGACAGGTCCGTCTCGCGCCCCGCTGCGCCGTGCAGTTAGCGCTGGCGCAAGCTCACAAGATGGCTGTCACCACATACCAACCTACGGCATTTGCTAAATAACATCTGGAAATTACTTGGAGGTGTAGGGGCCACCACTCAGCCTAAAATTCATAAATTTTAGTGAACTCTGTTGCCAGGGTATTTGTGGCTGTTGTTTTGTCAACGGGGCAAAAAATTCTCATTGTGCAGAAATTTGGCCTTGTACCTGGACCTTACACCTGCACTTGGCTGTTTTTTTGCTTTGAGGAGGTGATGTTTCCAAATTCTGGCTCTTGTGTGTCTTTATATCTTGGCAGAAAGATTACCTTTAACTTTAGGGTTCCCGCAGGAATTAAAAGATTTGGATCCTAACCCCCCCTAGTACATCCGTGATTCAGATGTTATTGTCTCTGTGTTCACCGTTATTTTATTTCTGCTGTTCTATGTTTTTCCAATCCTCATCAGTTTTTCCTTCAGATTGTTGTTGCTGTGCTCAGTGTGTGGGATTTCTGGTTTGATTCCTCAACAGCCTTGATAATTTACATCCATTTTTTGTGTTTATGTCGTATGTATTGTCTGGTCTTGGAATGCTGTTGTCCAGGCCTGTTGCAATCGCTTTTGCAGATCAGATGAATGCACTTTTATCTTGGTAAATGCAGCGTGAGGTTTGCCTCCGTCATTGTTGTGACATCCTATTGGTTACACCTTAGTGGGATTCCTATTTATTTACCTCATAACTTGGAATTGGAATTTAGTGGTTTTTGTTTGCTGAGTTCTGAAAAAATTGAATCCTTACCAACGGTTAATCCAGAACTACCTGTCTTTTAGAGGAGCATTTTAAAGTTTAGACAGTTTAGAGGGGTAAAAATGAAATTGGACCTAAAAACTCACACCCATCTAAACCTGTCTGAATTTTAAACTGCCCCACTAAAAGACAGGTAGACCAATGCCTGGCTTTACCATATCACCTTACGTTTGTTTCCTGAGTCAAATTCAAATTCAAATTGCTTTATTGGCTTGACAAAAATACATTTGTATTGCCAAAGCATACAAAATAAACTGACAAACATTTAACACGAAACAACCTTTAGGAGACTCAAATGTAACAATGAGGTACAAACGGAAACGGGAACTATTCCTACAGTCAAAAAATAAATAAATATATATAATGAAATATGTTTAAAAAAATTAATAGTAATGATGATAATAAAAATAATTATAGTTAATATGATGCAGGTGCATAAATGAAATTTACGAGTGTAATGATAATTAACAATAATATAACAAAAATAATGTACAACCCCAATTCCGAAATAGTTGGGACAAAGTGTAAATTGTGAATAAAATCAAAACGCAATGACTTTCAAATCACGCCAGCCAGTATTTTATTCACAATAGAACAGAGATAACATAGCAAATGTTGAAACTGAGAAATTGTACTACTTTATCCACAAAATGAGCTCCTTTCAAATTTGATGGCTGCTACAGGTCTCAAGAAAGTTGGGACAGGGGCCTGTTTACTATGGTGTAGCATCCCTTCTTCTTTTTAACACAAAGTGGAGGCGTCTGGGCATTGAAGAGACAAGTTTCTTTAGTTTAGCCATTGGAATTTTATCCCACTCTTGTTTAATACCGGCTTCCAGCTGCTGGAGAGTTTTGGACTTTTCGTTTAATTATGCGCCAAATGTTCTCAGTCGGTGAAAGATCAGGACTGCAGGCAGGCCAGTTCAGCACACGGACTCTTCTACTACGAAGCCATGCTGTTGTAATAGCTGCAGTATGTGGTTTTGCATTGTCCTGTTGAAATACACAAGGCCTTCCATGGAATAGATGTCGTCTGGAGGGGAGCATATGTTGCTCTAAAACCTTTATATACCTTTCAGTATTCATGGTGCTTTTTAAAACATGCAAGTGTCCCACACCATATGCACTAATGCATCCCAATACCATCAGAGATGCTGGCTTTTGAACTGAATGCTGATAACAGGAGGGGTGGTCTTTCTCCTCTTTAGCCCGGAGGACACGACACCCATGATTTCCAACAAGAATGTCAAATTAGGACTTGTCTGACCACAGGACACTTTGCCACTTCGCTACAGTCCATTTTAAATGAGCCTTGGCCTACAGAATATGGCGACGCTTCTGGATCATGCTCAACAACGGCTTCCTTTTTGCATGATAGAGTTTTAGGTGGCATCTGTGGATGGCACAGCGGACTGTGTTTACAGACAGTGGTATCTTGAAATATTCCTGGGCCCATTTAGTAATGTCAATGACAGAATCATGCCGGTGAGTGATGCAGTGGCGTCTGAGGGCCCGAAGATCACGGGCATCCAGTAAAGGTCTTCGGCCTTGTCCCTTACGCACAGAGATTTTACCAGTTTCTCTGAATCTTTTGATGATGTTATGCACTGTTGATGATGAGACCGTCAAAGGCTTTGCAATTTGACGTTGAGGAACATTGTTTTTAAAGTATTCCACAATTTTTTTACGCAAGTCTTCACAGGTTGGAGAGCCTCTGGCCATCTTTACTTCTGAGAGACTCAGCCTCTCTAAGACATCCCTTTTATAGCCAATCATGTTACACACCTGATGCCAGTTAACTTAATTACTTGCTAAATGTTCTTTCAGCTGATTCTCTTATATATTAATTGCTTTTTCAGCCCTTTTTTGCCTGTGTCCCAACTTTTTTGAGACCTGTTGCAGCCGGAAAATTTGAAATAAGCTCATTTTGTGGATGAAAATGTAAAATGTCTGTTACAACATTTGAAATGTTATCTATGTTCTATTGTAAATAACATTGGCTCATGTGATCTGAAAGTCATTGCATTTTGATTTTATTCTCAATTTACACTTTGTCCCAACTATTTCGGAATTGGGGTTATATGCAAATTAGTTTTATCTATCTATATATATATATATATATATATATATATATAAAATCAAGAAGCGTCTGTCTGTGGCTCGCATATCTCTCTGACTGATTGTCAGATCCGCCTAAGCTTTCGGATATGGCTTGCGCATGGCACGATGGTGTGCATCCTTCATTTTGAAGCTTTTTCGATTAATTTTCAAAAAGTTACAATCCCATATGCCTGTGTAACCTATCTAGCCTGTCGCGCTCTCAGCTATAGCCACGCCTCAGGAAAAAAAAAGGTAAAAGAATCCCATATGCTACTGGTATGCCGCTCTTGCTCACCGGAAAGTTTGCATAGGCTTATGGAATTCTCATCTGTAAGTAGGCTATTTCTTAAGTTTCACCACGCTGTTCTCATCTGCTCATCGTGCTTGCTGGCATGGCTAGAACATGGTCTGATTGACTCAAACATTGCCTAAAGTTCCCATACCAAAGCGTGTTTTCAATATTTTATTTTCATGTCCAGATCTTCTTTACGATTCAAAGAACTGCGTATGTGCAGTCTTCATTGATACTCCCGGAGTTTATTATAGCATGCGCTTGTGGATAGGCTATTCGTCGCTTTATCGCATTAATTTTGAGACCACTGTCCATTCTCTTCCCTGTGATTTCACTTGCTAGGGTTTCTAACCTATTGCTAGACACCGTTCGAAATGCTGCGTTAGCAGTTTATTTTGTCCCTATCTTCCTCTGACAAATAAACGCTGGCCTCAGAAGCTAACGCAGCCTCATTTGACCATCCATGAAAAAGCTACTTAAGCTCCCACTTTTCTATAAGAATTCATTTCTTCCTATGGGCACTGCACTAGTATATATATATATATATATATATATATATATAATATATATACACAAACAGAGATAAAATGATAAAGCAGAAGTCTATAAAAATGGTGACAATATACTTGTGAGTCTCTGTCTTCCATATTTTTCTCTCTTGCCTTTCTCCTGACCTTTTTACGCTGAGTTTATCTGCCTTTTATCTGTTTCTCTCTCCCTCTCTCTCCATCCCTTTCCTCAGACGATTCAAACCCCAGCCTGTCCAAGGACATCAGCAGCGCTCTGTCGGCGGTGCCTGAGTGCTTCGACTCGGAGGGGGGCTTCCCATTGGAGGAGGCGCTGCGCATGGAGCCCCTCGGCCTGGATGGCCTCAGCATGCTCAGCGACCCTGACATGGTGCTGGCCGACCCGTCTGTGGAGGACACCTTCCGCAGCGACAGACTGTAGAGCGGGGGGCGGGGCCAGGTGCCCGCCCGCCTCCCCTCGTCAGCGCACAGAAAAACACACAGGCGCGATGCCGCAAAAACGGACGCGCGTACACAGGGACTTGCACGCCAGTTTGCAGCCGGACGCCTGCGTGAGTACACGTAGAACACGCGTTCAGAGTAAGGCTGTAAACGCTCAAGCACAAACAGTATGCAGACTTCATCACCCCCAGGAGACTTTACTGCCATTGAAGATACTCACAGATACTGATGCAAATGTCTGACTATAAAATCAAAGGTTTCTGTCATGTCATGTCTCGCATAAAGCAGTATGCCACAGTGAGCTATTTTGCTCTAAGTGAGCAGCATTCAGTGTGTGTGAACATCGACTGAAATGTGCACTTGTTTGGTCATAGTGACCAGACCCAGGACCGGCCTGGTTCTGACTGCCCCCAGAGATTCTGTCACATCTCCCTATCCAGCCGAAGAAGAATAACAAGTAAATGTAGAGAGTGCGGTGAGGTTTCTGACTCCTGTCCAGCAGGGGGAGCTCTTCACTGTAAGATGAGTGACTACAGTCCTCATTCTGGCTGGAGATGGTGAGCAGCCCAGCAGCCCCACTATTCCAGCTCATATGCTTTCAATCAGATCTCCTCTGCGGAGGAAGATACACTGGTCATTCATTTTCAGCATGCGGTCATGTTGTGCACTACCATTTACAATATGAAATGGGAATCGACCTGTCCATTTTGGATCACTGGCTCAGGTCTGGGATGTTGAATGCCATTTACAAGTCACCAGCAGGCACTCTTAGCCTCCTGATGACATCAGCATCAGTTTACAAAATGGCAGCTTTCTGCCTCTGTGTTTCAGGATCTCATATACAGCACTATGGCTGCATCGCCACTCATTATGCTCCAGTTCATATACAGGAATGAGCCACCAGCCAAATACTTATTGCCAGTCCAGTCCTTGAACATAAAATACTTCAAATGAAAGTTCCATTGTGAAATTTTTGAAAACATAAATACAATATATTGAAATTGAAGAAGTGATTTAACTTTCTGTACAGAGCATTCTCATTTTTAAAGTGTCTTTGCTTATATATATTTTTTGTACAAAGAAGTAAAGTTTGCCTCTGATAATCTTTGCTTTCTGCTTCAGAATGTATTTTTAAAAACCGACAAAAAAGGGCAAACTGTTTACAATGGGGAAAAAATTAAAACAAAAAATTTTATGCATTGTGCTGACATTTTTGAGAAAAAAAGTGGCTAAATCATTTTTCATGTACTAGTTGAGGAATACTTTTTTCTATATTGTCTGGTCTTGCCTGAATAGCTGCAACTTTACAACTTTTTAAGAAAAATGGACTGATTTTAGATTGCTTTCATCCTCGATCTGGCTACAAATGACTCATTACAGGGGTCGGTGAAAAAGCTGGGAAATGATTGATTGTGACAAAGGAGCTGCTTGCTGGTCCTTTTTGTACTTTGTGTCTATGCGGTGTGTACTCTATCTGCTATTTTTATACTCAACTGTAGTGCAGCTCATGGCATTGTAAACCCTATGTTATGTCAGATGCCTCAGTACTTTGTTGTGTTGTGGACGGCACCATACATATCTCCATCTGACTGCTGATATCAATGCCCTGCTTGGGTTCTGACCCCTCCTCCTCTTCCTTTCATCAGGTGCATGATGGGATTGATGCCATGTCGCAAAGATAAGCACTGTACCTGTAACTAAACCTGTGAACAGAACGTCATGCTCTTACAGAACACTCATTGCTTGCCTGCAGTTTTTGTGGAATATGCACTGACATTTTCACCCATATTTTCATCTAAAGGGTCACGTAATTCATGAACCTATAAAGGTTACTTAAAAAGAAATGAATCGCAAAAAAGATGTAGAGAAATCTAACAACACTTACAGACCAAGGCTAGATGACCTTGCCCTTTTCTGTGAGTAAACTGACCACTACAGACAATTCTCTCCATTTGCTCCACGCTCTCATTACAGTTTATCCTGAAAGGCACTTCACAGATGTTTGTAAAATCAAAGGTTCATTCCTGGAGGCTGTAGGCTCTACAGCTAGACTGTTCTCTGTTAAGATCATTTCCCTTTGCCCTCTTAATCTGAAGACATAGATGTGATAAACCTCAGTCTGGTGTCCTGTCAATAACACGTCACATAAGAGCTGCTTACAAATGTGTGTGACTCCCTGTCGCATTCATTACTCTGGTTTGGTTTCTGTACCTTTCTCGCTAATTATTGCGGCCTCCAGTGCGGGCCGAACATTGGTCAGTTGTTTTTGTAGCATTCCAGGTGTACACTCAAACGAGATTTCCGAGGAGAAAAGTGTATGGATTGCTGCCCTCAGGTTTGCTTCAGGACCTGCACTGATCTTTTATCCCTTTACAGTAGTGTGCAGTGATGATTATATATTTAACATAATTAAGACAAATCAGAAACCAAGTACTATTCAAGTATTTATTTCATGTAATATTGGATTGTGCAGATAAAAATAAGTAAACTGTGATAACAGTATATTGTAAAAACAAAACTAGTAATATCTTTTTGAGAGAAAAAGTCAATATCTAGTGTGGCCACCCTTTGCTTTGATTGCAGCATTTCATCTTTCAGGCATAGTTTTCACTTTTTTTTTATTTCCACACTTTCTGAACCACTCCATGTGGTTTGAAGTTAATTCCCAAGAGATTCTTTTGATGTTACAACAGATTTGCTCGATCGGATTAAGGCCTGGATTTTGAGCAGGCGGTCATAATTTTTATGTCACCAGATGATTCTTTCCGGCTGAGATAATTCTAGTACAACTTAGAAGTGTGTTTAGGGTCACGATCTTGTTGAAAATAAAATCCCCGACCAATCAGCCTCTTTCCAGATGGCAATGCGTGCTTTACAAGAATGCTGTGATGCTTCTTTTGATCCATGACTCCATTGATTTTTATGAGATCACGGGCTCCTTTTGAGCAGACTGATCCCCAAACCATAATATTACCACCTCCATGTTTTACTGAACGGGTTAAACAGTAATTTTTGAAATGTTCTTCCACTCTACGGCACGCATAAGTTCTGCATTTGGGTGAGAATTTTGAATTTTGATTCATCGGTCCAGAGGACTTGTTCCCAGTCCATTGGTATCCAATCCTTGAATTTCTTGGCAAACTCGTGTCTTTTTTGGACGTTGCCAGCTCTTGGTAGCAACACGACCAATCAGACCATTTTCATTCAGGCGTCCAGAGAAAGTAGGTCTGGATACTTTCATCTTTTCACTTCTGGTGATATTACTATCATCATGGAGTTGTCGTGCTGTCAACTGCCGATTTTTTTTTTTTTTTTTTTTAATATATATAAAACTTGTCATACAAGGATAACGAACACCAGAGGCACTTAACTTCCGTTCTGTACCTCTATTGTCACTAGTTTTCAGCAAACGGATCTCTTTGATATGCTAGATGGTGTTTCTTACAGTGCCATGGCAGCATTTATCATCTTCAGCATTATGTAAGGCCACAATGCAGCTGTGAACAATCTCAGAGAGCTTTTTCGTGCCATCATGTTTGACACTGCTCAAAGTTCACGTCACCTTATATACTGGAACAACTGACCATTAGAGGTAATTTTGCAGAATAATGTGGCCTCAAAACAGTTTAAACAATTTTTTAGCGCCAATAATCATGGAATGAGCCTTCAAACATGCATTCAGGCTATGCAAGAGTCAAAAAATTAAATTTGCAACATCTTTTAATTGTTATTAAAAATGGATGTTTTCAGTGTTTTGTTTATTACCCATGTTTTTATGGGTAAAATCATTGTGGGAATGATTTTTTTGTTCTTATTGCCTACAATAGTATTTTTCAATACATTTTTATCAAAAATGTTAGAATGTTAGATTATTAGGATCTCTTTTATATGAAAGTGATGGTGTATAATCATCTCTGCACACTACTGTATGTAAGATCAAAAACGTGTGATAAGCATGTATTTAACATCCTGGCACTGCTTAAACAGTCATTGCTGCTAATTGAGACATTTGTGCAAAAAAGTCCCAAAAACACGTTCTCTTAAAAGGGTAAAATCACTGTTCAGTTAAACGATTGAATAATTTCCAGTACCATACCTCACTGCAAAAATTAGACTTACAGCAGCTTGCATGGAGAAGCTTTGAAAGCTCTGCTTTTTCCGCCACTTAACCTCCATTCTATTGAAATTCACAAACTACCGCTAAGCTTGTGGCTAACCGTGTTCAGCAGTTTGCCAGACCTCTTTCATTGTAAAGGAGAAGGAAGGGGAAAAATATATGGAGCTATATTAAGTAAAATGATATTGTCAATTCACAAATATGTGAACATTACCTGTGCAAAATAATATATTGTTTCACTTCGCTATAGTAGCTTTTTCGTGTACGTTTTGTATTTTTAAACTGCAGCATTGTATTCGACTTGTGTCTGTACAAACTTGTGGTTTTTTTAGGGTGTTTTCAAACTGTGACCGCAAAATTCTGAGCATGTTATGGATTGCATTATATTTGTGCTGTATAGTGAGTTTTCTGTCCCCCAATGAGCTGATGTACGTTTTACTTTATATTCTCTGCCCTGCTTGCCTCCCTACCAATAACAGGCTATAAATTGTGTCAAGCAAAGCTTCTAAGGCAGTTACCAGTGCTGGCAGGATGGGGCCTTGTGAATACAGATATCAATGTATTCTCCCTGAATCTCCGTTTACTCTGGTCTGATTGTAGTGTTCCAAGTTGTGGGAAGTTTTACAGTGCACCTTGCTTTCCTATTGGTGGAATGTTAGGCGGTGTTCTAATAAAGCAGGTTTTCACTTCAACCCTCTCATGAGGGAAGGGCCCATTCTTCGATTGCCTTACTAAACTGAACTTTGATCTTCAATATCCCTCTGCTAAAACTGTGACGCTCAAATATCTTTCCGAGCCCTAATTCCATTTAGCTGCATTGCTTCTCTGCTCACTTAAATGTTTTTCTTTTTTGTTTCCTTATTGATGTTATTATTGAGCTTTTGAAAAGTTATTCTTTTTTGTTGTAAGAAGGAATTCACGTTTGCTTCCTTTTAGTTCTGTGTCATGCAAATGTTTTAGTTACTTTCAAAAAAATGTACAGTTCTATTATTTAAATAATGTTTATTGTCCTCTAGTGTTACTACATTTTTGCGATGTCATTATCTCTCTTTTTCGGATATTAAAATTTTACTACACCACAACGCTTTTCGTTTGTGCGGTTATAGTGCTTCGATTTAATTCAAACAATAAAACTGTATGCGGTATATGGAGCATTGGCTGGTTGTTGATCGTGTCCTTGTTCATTTCATGTTGTCTTATGTCCAGGAGAGGGCAGTAGGACAATACAGCTTGTCTCGAGCTGAACGTGGATGCCTCGCAAACGGTGCCAAAGAGATTAGCTAAGTGTGAAGTTGGTTGTGTGAACTAACTTGTTTGAGACTTGGAGCAATAACAAAGCATAGATGCCTATATGGAATGAAATGTATTTTACATTTAAAGAGTATACATTCACAAGATCTTTCATGTCATACCATTGCATTGCATTTGCTGCTAGGAAGTTTGAACTTGACTGCAAATTAATTATTCAACAAGACCGTATTCCCAAGAACACTTCAACATCAAACCTGAAATTGATAACTGACCACAAAAATGCTATTTTACAGTTATGGTGATGGCCAGTTAAATCTCTCAGCCTGAATCTGACATTGAGTGCTCCATTGAATCATGATTAAAATGGGTATTCCACATAGCCGTTAGAATTAGAATAAAGTAAGCGCATGAGCATGCCTTGTATTATATCACTAAATTTGTGAACGTCTGGGTCTTGACTTCCCAAAACGCCAACAGATATACATATACTGTACATTCATACACACGTACCTTGTCTATACCTGCTTGCTTCCTTTATTAGTTGCGGGGGGGACCTGGAGCCTTTCGCAGCTGACCACGGGCGGAAGGCAGGGACCCACCATGGACGGTTCGCCAGTCCATCGCAGGGCACACACACCACTCACCCTCACGCTCATACCTATCGGGAATTTATTGTCTCTAATTAACCTGATGTGCATGTCTTTGGAATGTGGGAGGAAACCAGAGTACCCAGAGGAAACCCACGCGAATACGTGGAGAATGCAAACTCCACACAAAGGCCCCAAGCCGGATTTGAACCCACAACCTTGCTGTAAGTTGGCAGTTCTACCCACTACGCCACTGTGCTGCCCACCAACAGATATTTAGGCTTAAAATCCATATAATCCATCCATCCCTTCAGAAAAACGTTCCCCAAAGACAATTTAGTAGGATTTGGAGCATTTCACCCTCTACAGTGCGTAATGTAATTAGATGATGGAAGGAAGCTGAAGGCATACACCAACACTGTCCAAAAGCACTGCTGACACAGGGCTTAGTCATATGAAGTTTACCTTGACACTGTGGAAGCATGTTTTGTTGTCCAACAAGTCAACAGCTCCAGTAATATTTTTTTAGAAAAGAAAAGGCCATGACTGCCGTGTGCTCCGAACTAAAGGTGACAAGGGCAACCCAAAATGTTATCAGTATCGGGTCCGAAAGCCAGCATCCGTCATCATATGAGGGTGTGTCAGTGTACATGGCATGAGTGCCTTGCACCTTTGTGTGGCTACCATTAATGCAGAAAGATTTGTACAAATTCTGGAGAAACATGCAGCCATCTGGACATCATCTGTTCCATAGACGTCCCTGCATTTTCCAGTAAGACAATGCCATTCTGCACTGACTACAAAAGCATTGCTGCATAAGCAGAGAGTTTAGGTGCTAGATAGTTCTGTCTGCAGTCCTGGTCTTTCTCTGATTGAGAATGTATGACTTGACTTTGTTGTGCCTGAGCCATTTTGCCACAACTTTGGAAGTATGCTGGGGTCATTGTCCATATGGAAGACCCACAAGCTTTCATCTCTCGGCTGATGTCTTGAGAAGTTGCTTCAATATATCCATGCAATTTTCCATCCTCATGATACCCTCTACTTTGGGAAGTGCACTAGCACCTCTTGCAGCAAAGTGCCCCACTTAATGATGCTGCCATCTCCATGCTTCATGGTTGGGATGGTGTTTTTCAACTTGCATGACTCCTCCTTTCTCCAGCAAACATAATGATGGTCATTATGGCCAATCAGTCCTATTTTTGTTTGATAAGAGCAGAGAACATTTCTCAAAAAAGCAATGTTATTGACAGTCATTTTGCACAGTACCTCAATTGTGTGACAGCTAATTATATTATTTACCAATGAAATTCAGTTTACCAACAAAATGTGGAGAGTGAAATGAGACCTGTGGTGAGGGAGAGTCCTAATGAGGGTTTTGGCCGTATTTTACCAGGATCCATGACATTTTGAAAATGTGAAACAAGAACTTTTAAACCTGTAAACGGGCTCTATGGAATGGACCAGTGCCTGAGGTAGCCACAGAAAATAATACCCAAATAAAAATGTCGGCTAGACCACGTCATTGTACACATCAAATGACGACTCTGGATAGGGAAGAAGAAAGACTTTGTGGCTGATTTCCAGAGATATACAGAAAATTGGCAACAAAAAAAGGCCTTTCTTTTTCACATGATAACCCTGACGCAGATAAATGGAGATCAGTTTGAAAATTGGCAAAGTGCCCCTTCAAGCAACCTCAAATTTACCCTTTCACACTTGTGAGCAAAAGGAAGCTCAGAAATTTTGGTTATAAAATGTAACCTTTACGACTCCTTCTTCTTCTTCTTCTTCATCTTATTATTATTATTAAGAATTAAGTATTTCTTTTATATGTTAAGCTTGCACTTAATGCCTACTGCTTGGCTTTCATTGGCCAACAAATGATTTCAGTTCCCATGTTCCCGATTTAGACATTTCCAGCAGCTCCACGCAAATAGGTTGTGTAAATGTTGTGCAGCGTTCTTCCTGTATACCTGTTGAAATGTCTTCGCCCCAGGTACAAAATGATTCACAGTGTCCCCATTGACTTTTGCAGAATACCTTGAGGCTCAGTCATGAGATATTTACAACTCACATAGCAGGTACAGATAATCTGCAGCAACAGCTCCATACAATCTATAAATCATACTTAAGTTCTAGCAAGAGCGAAACTGTGCTTGCAGTCACCCATAAATGTATGCGTCTTATGTTTCTGTTTTTCTACAAAGCTGCAATTCAGAAATGGCACTGCATATTTCTACCCAGCATGTATTTAATATGCCATTTTTAATATACCAGATGTTCCACGATTTGAAATTGTTTGTATCCTGATTAATGGTGAGACATACGCTTATTATCTCATTCTAATATCACCAGTTACAACACTTTTCACAGTAAGATTATGCCGTATATTTGGAGATTGGTTTGGGAATGAAAGATATATTTTATAATTAATGCCTTTGTATAGTGGAGAGGAGCTTCAGTTGTTTATTACAGCCTTTGATAAATTGTGGCTTATAATTAACAAGTTACTTGATGTCTGTTTTTTGATTCGGCAGGAAATTAAACTAGCTAATCCAAGCAGATTTAAGCACTTTCTGAAAAATAACAATTATCCATGTTACCAGATGTTTTTCCCATGCTTAAAGAGGAAATTTTCTGATAATTAAAACATTTATAGTTTAAAAGTGTATCTAGCAGTCCGTACCTTATCCAAATTATGTAAATTACTGAAACAAAGTGTGAAAGAACCTACCAAAGACACTTAGAAAATATGTTCAGTTTTGTGCAATTGGCAGTTGCGCATGTAAGGATGTGAAAGGTTAACCTTCATATCTGATGAGCATTGATTAAGCTTTTAGTTCCAAGCTTTCTGTTGTTCCGAAAAAGGCATATTGCACCGCCTACCATAAATAAACGGGCACAATGCATGATTTAACAATAAGGATTGCAAGAGGCAAGTAAAATGCCTCTTGCCAAGAAAACTAGCAACTCGTTACTCATTAACTCCTTTTACACAGAATACAAATAACACCAATTTTTCCTGATGCGCTTGAGCCTATTTATAGCTTTATAACTCAGTATTTGTGTCACAGAGACTGTTGAAAATTATTCCAGTGAAGCAAGACATTTGGGAATTCAATTACAGAATTACTTAGCAATTAAATTTCGTAATATACGGACGCCGGATTCTAAATCTGCACAGAGGGGTTAAGTGGACATTTTTCTTATGAGCTGATGATGGAAGTGGCAAACGAGGGTTGTGGCTCGACAGAATCGGACTTCTGTCAAAAGTGAGGTTATTTTTTCTCCATCTTCATCTGGCTGTGAAAGAAAGTAGGGTATCTCAAATCGGTACATTGAATTAGCTAGCTGCCAATTGGTTGTGTGCGACATATGGCCAACTGTCAGTAATTTCATTTGCATATGCTGCAGCTGGCAAGCTAGGTTGCTTGTTATTTGTCCCCAGTTATCCACTAACATTAGTTAGCTAGCTGACATTTTACCCTAATAATGATTTTGAATAAATTAGCTTTCATTAGAAATTTGAGCATCTTGTCCATTGAGGTTATTTTTACTTTTGTGAAATTGCATGACATTAGTAGGCCTAATACATGAAGCAACCAGGTGTCGATGACCAGTACTATAATACAACAGATATTAATGTTATTTTGATGACTTTATATCATTATCTTGATTATTATTTACTTTAGTTGACCAGAAAACATAGATTTAGAACTATTATGGACAATTTCAGCCTAATAAAGGAAGCTGTCTGGGCTACATGCTCAAGTTACTGGGCTCAAGTTACTCATACGGTTTGCAATATAGACCTGAATAAATGAAGAAAGTAATGACAAACCAAAGAGGACTTTTTTTGTGGTGTATTGTTTAATTATTATTATTATTTTTTATTATTTATTTATTTATTTATTTTTGTCATGGTTGTGTTTAAAGGGTGCAGCCCGATTCAAGAATGTTGCTCACTGTCCGAAAGGAAACTTTTGTGAGGAAACAAATGTAAAACTGTAATTAATTTAATGTCATTTAAAGCTGCTAGAAGTGGTTTTTTTTTCTTTTAAATGAGTGTTAAAGGGCATCTAAAGTCGATTCTCAGACGGGATGTTGAACGTCCAATGTTTACAAACAAATAACTTGCTTTTGTTGACATCTTTCATTGTCACATGACCAATTTCATTCATATACATCAATGTTTGTGTACATGCGTAGATAATTCTTTTATTTCGGTTCGTTTACGCAGGTGCGCTGATTGGCCAATAAACAAAAACAATGGGAATCGACTTTAGATGCCCTTTAAATAGCTCCACATTCCGACAGAGATAATTGGTTTACATTATCTTGTCTTTAACACAGGTCTTTCAGTCACTGTCCTCGGCAATAAAGCAGAAAAAAAAATTCTGGAGTCACCCACTGCCTCTATCCAAATAGGTGAGAGAACGCCATAAAGAGGCGGTCCTCTCTGCTTGTGAGCACGCAGAGAGCTGAATCTGTGTTGTTAGTGCACAGCGTCCTGGAAAATCATTAGAAGAAGAAGAAGAACAGTCTGTGCTGTTGACAATGTGAGAACCATAGACTGTATAAAAAGATGGACGAAGCTACCGTGACGTCACCCATTGGTGTCAGCATACCATAAAGGAAGCCTCGATTTTGGCAATTTGAATTGCGCCATGTTGTCATTTTGGACGAGAGCGTGAATTGAAGATCCGGGGAGGAACGTGGCTCTGGATCTGACAGTATCCGACGAGGACCAGAGGATAGCCACGCCCCAAAAGCATATTCTGGCGTTACCCTTTATTCTAGTCTATATGGGACCATAATTTACAAAAATGAACATCATGATATATCGAAGGAGACTTGAAACTTGCTATAGCTACTATAAAATAATGTGAAAAATCATTATTTAAATGAAAAATCAGGTGGGAAAGTAGGGTCATTTTCTCATAGACTTCTATAGCGTTGAACTTCTTTCTGCAACCACCGACGTCGCCATCTGCTGGCCATTAAATAGAATGCCATTTTACGGTACTTCCGCATGGGCTTCATTTTTCAGACCAGGGTGCTGAGTCCATCTTTTTATACAGTCTGTGGTGAGAACAGATGAAGCTTCCCATCCCAGCGCTACGCGAGACGGCGCACACAATTAAACGGCCTAGAGCCGAGAACCGGTGGAGGAACAAATAGAGTCAAGGAAGAAAAAACGGGAGATGGCTTAAGCAGGGTTTACATATAGGCACAATGCGTTAAAATATCATTTTCCCGTCATTTGTGGCACATTCGTGACATTCGTAACGTGACTTAACGCATCTGAATAGGGTTCTTAACAGCGCGTGTCGGTTCGTGACATACGTGATATTCGTGGAGCATGTTTTTGGCTGCCAAAAAATCTTCCACGAATGTCACGAATCACCCTTGATTCGTGGAGTTTGCAACTGAGCGTGTCGATTGGTGGTGATTAGAGGTGATTCGTAATAGAGCGTGACAGCATTCGTAGTGTATTCTTGCCATTCTTTGAGCCCATACTGTCACGTTACAAATCGACACGAAAACTGTCAAGAACTGAACTGAATGAGGCGTGACGCCTCTGACCCGAATCATCAAATTCAATTCAAATTCGTGATCCTCGGTCACGAATTTAGATTGGTGGCATTCGTGACTTGTCGTCGTTATGTGTAAACCCAGCATAAGAGCCATGCATATATCGGTGCCGCTTTCGGGAGGTGGACATAACTAATGCCTTGTTTCCACTACGACCACGAATCTCACGAATTGATACATTTTCAGATTGATGAGGATTCGTGGAATTTTGCCAATTTTATGGTCCAATTTGTGACGCTGTTCGAAGCATTTGCGATGCAGGTATGATAGAGTTACGGATATTCGTGGGATTCGGCTCGAATTGCACTAATATTGTCAAGAATTGAGTAAGAATTACAATAATCCATTATGAATACTGCACGAACATGCTTCGGCGTGTAGTCGTGTGATTCGTGACAGATTTGTAGTCAAGCCAAGAACTCACGAATTGCCGAATGAGTTAAGAACACGCACGAATGCGTAAGAACCAATTAAGAATCAGTTACGGAGACTAAGAATAGACTACAAATTTGTAAAGAATCAACCACGAATTTTCCATTCGTGAAACTCTCCACAAATTTTTTGATCAGTTCAAAACTTTTACCACGAATTCCTGACCGCTCACGAATTGCAAGAAATAATAAGAATTAAATACGATTTAGTTAAGAACTTCCAAACTGATTACGATTCAACCACGAATAGGTTAAATTTCCCATTCGTGGGATTCGTAGCCTCTGCGGAAAGGGAGTATAAAGGAAGAAAACTAAGGATCTAAAAAGCGATAGGCAGCTAGCCTTGCAGCTACTGGACAGGTAAACTATGTTTTACTCTGTAGTAGTTACGCAGTTTTATTAGTCTTGGGTAGTCCTGTTGGTGGTTTTTAATCCTGCTATTGTTAATTTATAGGCAGTTGCTACGGGTACGGCAGTTTTTCAATGCATTTCAATGTGGAGAGGTACGGCAGTCCCCATGTCAAGCCCTGCCCTAGCCCTAACC
Source organism: Gymnothorax javanicus (assembly GCA_029692085.1). Taxonomy (NCBI): domain Eukaryota; kingdom Metazoa; phylum Chordata; class Actinopteri; order Anguilliformes; family Muraenidae; genus Gymnothorax; species Gymnothorax javanicus. Next base: position 15,997,578 of record CM056209.1, on the reverse strand, counting down.
CTAACCCCAACCCCTAACCCTTCCCCTAACCATAATCCCGAATCCTTATCCTAATCCCTTGAAATGGACTGCCGTACCAATAAAAACTGCCGTGTCTCTAGACATTGCGTAATTTATAAATGCGCAATCGTCGTTTGTGGTCGACTGCAGCTGTGTAACGATAGCAACGAAATCTGGTAGCTATTGTTATTCTGACAAAGTGAGGCCGTTGTCTGACTATGACTGCACTGGCATGTATTTATATGAGGAAAATATATATATAAGCTTTTAAATTGATTGGGGAAATATGACATATTTTGCCTGGTACTGTTTTCCATTTAATATAGTTCAAAGATGATTTGCAGACAACGATTTTCTTTATTTGTATTCTCCATACCGTCACAACTTTTCCAGAAGTGGGGCTGTAGATCATAGTTTAACTATGTAACCATATGGACATGGTCTTTATCAAGGCATTTTTTTTTTCCAACAAAAAATTATGGTCCTTTTCAGCGGTTATAAATTAGTCACTTCTTCCAGCGCTCCAGGTAATGTGTAAAAGTATACACAGAGCCCTGTTATTACAGGTGCCATGTTGAATGATGGAACTTTATAAGAGCATGCTCTTGGATTTCTCTGGTGTTAAAATTCACTGAAATGGTAGTTGAAGTATTTTTTTCAAACATACATTTTACAAGTTCTCCTTTTTCATTGATAGGTATTAATGGTTTATTTCCCCTTTCCTTTTATTTTGAGCCAAAGAAAACATTTACATCTGTAATGTGCTCGCCTATTTTTCTGACAGGCCAGTATGATAGTCATTGCTGCATGCTTATGCAGGCCTCTGTGCATACACACTTACCCCAGCTGTCTGAAAAAAGACATTAACCTTTTGAGAATGTAGTGAAATCTCCACTGAAATAGACAGCCAGTGTTTTGTTCTTGTAGATCTAGAATACTTCATGACATTTGACATACAGTAACTTGCTGAATTGTTCTTTGCCAGTCAATTACCTCATTCTTTTAATGTTCTTAACTGCAGTGCTTTCTAACTTTCCCATCTACAACTTCATTTCCACAAGAATTGGGACTTAAATGGTGGTAAGTGGTATGTAAATTTTGTTTTACCTGCATTTTGTTGAAAGCAGCTCACAGAAAAAGTATATAACCTTATACATAAGGTATATCACCTTATCAACTGGATTGGTTTTTGAGAATTTTGAATTCTGAATTTGATGTCGCGACAGGTTCCAAAACAAGTTGGAAGGGAAAGATTTGAAAAGTTCTGGAATCTTCAGAAAAGCACCAATGTGGAACATTCCACAGATGAATAGATGACAGGTGATTCAATTACAATTTGGTATAAAATTAGTAGTCACAAAAGGCATGGTTGTCCACCAGCAAGACAGTTTGAGGAGCTCAACATTGCCAAAACCTACATCAACAAATAGATCAAACAGTGTAACTATGACATATCTCAACTTCAAATTGCAACAGTTAAAGAACAACATTTCTCAACTTGCGATGGCACAAAACTTAGGGATTTCTCCATCAGCATTTCAAAATGTATTGAAAAGATTCTGAGAAACTGGAGCAATTTCTGTGCGTAAAAGACAAGGCCGAATGCTTACATTGGATGCATGTGACCTTCACGCCTTCAGATGGCACTGCAAGAGGAACTCACATGCTTTTGTAACAGACAAAACCACATGGGATGGTAAATATTTGAGAAAACCTGTGTCAGTAAGCATCATTTGTTGTGACATCATTGAATGCAAGTTAAGACTCTTATATGCAAAGAGGAAACCTCATACCAACATGACCAAGAAGCACTGACTTCACTGGACTTAAGCTTATCTAAAATGGAATGATGGGTAATGGGAAGGAGTGCTGTGGTTTGATGAGTCCATCTTTTAAAATGTTTTTGAAAATAATGTATGTCATGTTCTCAGGCCAAACAGGCAGAGGACCATCCCAATTATTATCAGTGAAATGTTCAAAAGAAAGTGTCTATCATGGTCTGGGGCTGTCTTTATGCTCTAGGCATAAGCTACTCGCTCATCTGTGAAGGCACAATTGAAACAGATGAACACACGCGCATTTAGGAGCACATATGCTCCCTTTCAGATCTCATCTTTTTGGGGACATCTTTTCTCATCTTTTTGGGGACAAAATCCACTTTTAAAGCTCCAACAACTAGTGTCCTTAGTTCCATAAGCACCGGTGAGTGTTATTGAAAGGAGAGGTGATGTTTCACTGCAGTGAATATGTGCTTGTTTCAACTTTATTGGAACATATTGCAGGCATCAGATTTCAAAATAGCTAATATTTTAGAAAAACAATGAAGTTAATCAGTTAAAACATCTCTTATTTTGTCTGTGTACTGTTGCCAATTGAATACAGGTTAAATGGGAGTGAATTTGTTGTACAAAGTGGACCACAAAAAAAAAAAAATCAGGCAAAAGAAGAGACAAACCATCATCCATGATATTGCTGCGTTTAACCAGTGTTCAACGTGAACGTGCAATTGGCAGACTGCAGGCCAGACATCCAGCTGGGAGAGTGCCTCAGCAGTTTGGGGTACATCAATCAACTGTTAGCTGTCTACTGACTTGATTCTATGCCACCAGAAGTACGGCAGATTGATTGAGATCTGACAACCGCGTGTAACTACTCTGGCTGTTGATCGCCATATTAGGCTGTTGTATCGTTAGGATCACTTCTGACCAGCAACAAGAATCACAGCCAAAACCCTTGGGCATAATAATCTCAGAATAAGTGTTAAAACTGTCACAAGTTATGCAAGGCAATCCTTTGCGCTCATCTGTCATACCGTGGACTAGTTCATACAGAACCCCGGAGACAAGTGTGCCCGACTGGGTAACAACGTACAGTTGCTGGAACTTTGCCCAGTGGTCCAATGTTCTCTTCAATGATGAGTCCAGGTTTTTGCGATGTCACACACTGATGGGACAGCAGGCATATGGCGATGAAGAGGTTAAACATTTGCCGATGTTTACGTATTCCAACATGACCGCTGAGGCAGTCCCAGTGTTATGGTCTGGGCTGGGATAAGTGCAACACGTCGTACCTACCTCCAGTTCATCGATGGCTACCTGACATCTTGCAGCCAGTGGTTGTTCCATTTGTACGCTGTCACAGGCTAACATTCCAGCAGGACAATGCACACCCTCGTGTGGCCAGGGTTTGCACCAAGTATCTCCCTAGTGAGCATGTGCACATCCAGCCTTTGTCTGTATTTCCCCCTGATTTATCCCTGATAGAACACCTGTGGTATATTCTGAATCAGGCGATATCTGCATGGAACCCAAAGCCAGCTGCCGTCCGCCAGTGACGTCGGTTGTTAAGGGAGGAGTGGAACGAAATCCCACAGGCCCATATCATAAGACTCATGCCGTCCATGATGTGTAGATGCAGTACGTGCTGTAAATCCTGGACACTCCAAATATTGAATCTGTGACTTGAGAGAATCATACATGGTCAAGGTGTGCATTTAGGGAAGTGGAACAGTGTGTACTCTTGAGATGACAAGGGCATGATGTTTGGACACATAAAAACATAATTTTCAGCAATACTGTTGGCTGTTTTCTTGCTGTTAGTCAACAGAAAAAAATCTGTAAAAAAAAAAAAAAAAAGTCGCTCTTACTTTTGCTGAGTATTTAGCGTGACAATGTGCAAAAATAGAGAAAATTAGGAGGGGGCAATTACTTGAGCTGTATTTGTTATACTTTCTTCTCCAGGGATGACAAAAATAATTACTGCGCTTTGTCCTCCGGTCCTTATCTTTATTTTGCAGTGGAAGCTACGCCGGCGAGCAGGGATAACTGAGCTCATTTGTACCACATTATGTTTCTTTGCAGGGGAGAGATGGGAGTTCCCTCATTACCCCAGAGAAGATGGCTGAGGAATGTCCTTCTTTGGGTATCACTGGCTCTGTAAGATCAGTAAGAAAAGGTGTCACCAGAGGAGCATCTGACGGCTCATTGGCTGGGAGCCCCAGATTAAAGCCTCCAGTCAAGCTTTCCCTCTAATCCGGCTACATAGCAGTGCTTTGTAACGGCTCTTTTGGCTCCCTGGGTAATTATGGCACAGGTCTCTCTGCTCACCGTCAGGCATTGCTGCACCCTAAAGGGAAGAAGGACAAAACTGAGAGGGAGGCTTTCACTGTCTTCTATACACTGAGTAATTATACGCCACATTGTTGTGAGATGTGGGAAACACCATAGCTGTCTTCATGACCTTTCGAAGGGCTTGATAATTTGATGTGTTGGGGATGAGGGCAGCAGGCAGGCAGATGTAATGTGAAAGGCCTGGGGGCCCAGAGGGTTTTCACAGAGCTGCATGAGAGCCGAGGCGAAGATGATAGCTGCGTTGTGATTGGAGCGAGACAGCTGGACCGAGATTGCGTTTGTAAAGGTGCCAGCCTTGGAATTCTTTCAAGGGTGATGTTATGAATCCAGCTGGTGGGAACCTGAAGTTTTATTTAATTAACTAATCAGCTCAATTAGGCCATTTGCAAGGTTACTGCCAACTGGCTCTCACCTCATAGCTGTGTACATGTGACTTCTTAATGACCCAGAGATGACCTGCCTCCCTTTTTCTGAAATGTCGCCCGCCCTGGTTAGTGTAAAAATGCTGGGAGAGGTGGCTAGAGGGAATATATAGTAGCAACTGGCATTGCCATGCTTGTAGCCAAAAACAGATGTTAGAAGAATTGGAGCAAGAAAATTGATGTAGACCCCGTCACTGTCAAAACCTCAAATGGCAGGAATGGACACTACTAATCCTTTGCTCCCCTCTTTCCACCTCTGTTTTGGCCCTCTGGCAGCCTTGTTCTTTCCAGCCATTGGTCTGGCTTCTCTGCTCTGGTTAAATCCCTTTAAACCCCTGGAACATGTTCAACAGGCAGCTTATTCTCCCATGATTCCCTCTTTTGTCTCTTCTTTCTCATGTTTTTCTTGCTCTCTTTCCAGTTCCTGTCTACTCTCCTTGGTATCTTTCCTCTTATCATTGCAAAGTCCCCATTACTTATCTAACATGAAGTAAATCATACTCGTTTAGCTCTGTCTTTCATCCTATTGGAACCACAATCGCTATTTATCTCATTCCCAAAAAATTTGTCTATGTCATCATGAAGCTCACGTATAACTATGGATTGAGCGGATGAGAATTATGAAATTATGAGATTAGTAAGAATCTGGCTGCCTGCTTCTCAGACACACACCCAGTTTGGAGCACTGTTTTCCTGAATGCTCATTATCATCAATAAGTATTGAGTAGAGTTCAAACATGTAGTATTATAATGTTTTTTTGTGTTTTGATGTTTGGGTCAATGGTGCCACTGCAGTTTTTTTAATGTATGTGAATGTGCACTCAGTGAATAATTCTGGATGACTAAACTGAACAGCTCTTAGTTCATTTTTAATTCTCTGATTTGTTTTCTTTGAGTCCAAGCAATGTGATATGGTATTCAAAACTGGGAAGGCAATCCAGGCACTCATATGTGAAAAAAGGAAGGAAAAATGGATTAAAAAGCCTTTATTGTAGTGGCTAGAACATTAAAAAAGCCGACATGTTTCGGGTCTTCATCAGGGCTTTCATTTGAAGCCCTGATGAAGACCCAGTGTGGTTGTAACGCTGGCTTTTTTAGTGTTCTAGCCACTACAATAAAGGCTTTTTAATCCATTTTTCCTTCCTTTTTTCACACGTGAGTGCCTGGATTGCCTTCCCAGTTCAAATAATTATTTCCCCCCGTCTTCCAAGAGCACCTGACGTAATTTTTTATTTTCAGGTTTATTATTAAGAGCAACCGGTCATCTCTGCTTTTTCTCAATCTGATATGGTGTTGAGCTCTGCGCCGGTGTGGGTATAGAGAATTTCTACTTGGAAAAGAGCACAAACTTTGAATAAATATACAGTAATCAGCGAGATGATCGGTCTTTCTGGATTTTTTTTTTTTTCAAAATTGAATACTAGATAAAATGGATGCTATCTTTCCAATTTTTAGGAGCCGAGCTGTGTGATTGGTTAGAGAACTTCTTTCTCAAATCCTGGGACCAGTGCCGCGAAACGGTTCCCATTCTCTGAATGCCATCTGCTGAAATTAGCTCCCCATTTCAAACCGCATCACAGCACTCTGGCCAAGCCTCCTGGAAAAATCCACAGCGCAACATTGATGAAATAAATGTGTGAGTTTCCATGTCGTATCTATGTTTGTGTCCCTGGTTGTTAAGTACCGGGGATTGAGTTACAATATGTTGACTGATAATCCCTCCCTTCCTGCCTTGAAAAGGACAGAAATAGGTTCCTGGTCCGTGTCACACACTCTGTCTATCATAAACAAATGTATTTTAATTTTGAAAATGCAAGACCAATTTCGATGGATTTTTTTCCATCAAGTCATTAGTTATGTTACAATCCTTTGGCAGACCAGTGGGTGCATGAGCAGACAAGACGCTTGACCTAGACATGCTGGCACATGCAGGAAGACGTACCAGATACCCAGAGGAGGCAGAAGTGCTATATCATAGGGTTTGAAGATACAGTGGATACATAACAGCCTGCATCAATGACTGCTGTGAGTTTATTAGGTGCAAATGCATTATTATCTCAGGTTATTGTATGTTAAGCCAAATTAATATGATGGTTACTGTTTTGTGTGTGGTATAATGACCAGAGTAATTAGACATTACTAGGGATCAGAGTTCATAGGCAGAATTTTGGCAATGAAGTTCCTTTTGCTGCATGCTATCTTATCTCCAAGGATGGAGGGTTGGAGCGCTCTTGACAACTTCTTGTGCTTTTCCTGCTGTTTTGTCATCACGGGCCAGTTGCATGAAATCCCTTTAAGTTGCAGATGTTTTGCAGCTGGAAAGGTAAGAGGCTATACATTTGTGCAAAAGAAAGGATGGGTTGCCTCCATTATTACAGGTTACCAAACCTGTAATCACACACATGTTCTTACACACCGCCAACACTCTAGTAAGCGGGAGGAAGGACTGTAACAGTGGTAGCATTAGTTTCTAAACAAATTAGGCATGAGCACACGTATGTGCGAACAGCGACTGATGTTTATCTGTGACATGCTGTGGTGTTGATTCTCCCAGCAGCTGTGTTTTCAAAGAAAGATCCGGTATAGAGGAGTAGTGGGGGTGATGAGGGGATTTCTGCTTGGTGTTCCAGGTCGTCTTCACATAAAACAGACTTCGGCGAAACTGGTGTAAACAAGGCTGTTGTAAACCATCTGCACCTCATCACCCAAGAATCACATTCTTGCTTATTTTTGCGGTGAAGATATCCCTAAAACTCCTCTCAAATAGTGCCGACAAAGCGTGGGCAGAGGAGAGATGGAATGAAATCGTTTATTTGATGTCTTTTGCAAGAGAAACATTTGGAAAGGAAGCTTGTTCTAAGGAGCAAAACCAGGAGCGAACAGATGTCCCATGTTCAGTTGAAGCCTCCCCCACCACCATTTTAGAGGTGAGCAGGCGGTAGCTTTATCAGTGAGTGTGAGGTCCAAACATCTTTGGCATACCAGAAGATAAAGCTCTGAAATCTCTATTAGCCTTCACAACAGGCCTTCGGTTCACATTTTCTGTTTAGTGAAGCCACACAGTCCAGTGGGTGCATTAGGCATGCGGTCCATCACATGCAGACTACATTCTAGCATGCTGGGCCAAAGAGGCTCACTTGGTGTGCTAATAACTAGATTGATATTTATAGGTCATTTATTAATATTCACATCTGTTCCCCTCATTAGGTGACCACAAATTTTTCCGATGCCTGCCATTTTTTCCATTCCTTTTATACACTGTTTATTTGTTGTGTGGCACAGTTCTTCCACACCATCCATTTGGAAATAAATCTTTTCATATTTTCTTTTAGCATCATTGTTCAAGCTCTCACAGCAAATTAGGTGCATGCACTTGCAGTAGACACCCAAAATCTTAAGGCGCGAAGTTACTTGCCTCAGGAGTTACTCTGAAATCATTCACTGGAATCAATCAAGTCTAACATAACATAACATAACATAACATGAATGGCGAGAACAGGCCGTTCAGCCCAACTAGGCTCGCCAGTTTCTTTGTACCATCGTGAATATATCACTTCAGATACTCAATGACTCAATGGTATCTAGCTTTAAGTCAAGTCTGCTCTTGAAAACTCCCAAGGTCTCTGCCTCAACAATATGGTCAGGCAAGCTGTTCCACACTGAAATTACTCTTTGGGTGAAGAAATATTTCCGAATATCAGTGCTAAATTTACCTTTAGTCAGCTTCCATTTGTGACCCCGAGTTCTGCTAACAACACTTGGTTGAAGGAATCCTACATAATTCACTTTGTTAATCCCTTTAACATATTTAAAGACCTCAATCAAATCACCCCTTAGTCTCCTTTTCCTAAGACTAAAGAGATTAAGGATCTTCAGCCTTTTCTCATAGCTTTCATCTTTAATACCCGGAATTAGCTTCGTTGCTCTTCTCTGAACTTTCTCTAAAGCCTCTATGTCTTTCTTAAAGTATGGTCCCCAGAACTGTACACAATACTCTAGATGTGGTCTGACGAATGTGTTGTACAAAAGAAGCATCACCTCCTTGGATTTGAACTCAATACTTTTGGCAATGTATCCCAGCATCCGATTGGCTTTTTTAACAGCTACGGCACAATGGCTAGAGCCTGTGAGGGTTTGGTCAACAATCACTCCCAGATCTTTCTCTTGTGGAGCACATTCCAGTTTAAAACCTCCCATGAAGTAATCCCGTCTGTAAGTCTAATAGCAGGGCGATGGCTGCCATGGGAAGCATTTAGTAGAGGAAGGGCTTGGAGCATAGAAGAAAATAAGCATGGCTGGCCTTGTACATTGCAATGTATCACAGTCACATATGCAACTACAGTATGTGGGCATTGTGCCATTTCAATAGTCAAGTTCTCAACGTGTTAGGAAAACCTATGAACTATCAAGTTGATAAAACAATGTTAAGTATGCTTAGGAGCCCTTAAAGAGGCTGTGGGGACAGCCCAGACAGCATACACAAGTAAAAAATATTATCAATTAACCATAAATGACATGGTAAGTAATACTTACATCTCATGCTATATCTATCTGAAAACAAAAAACAGGAATAATTCTCATTGAATGTTTCAAGCCTGAGGTGTCAAATGTGCTGGGTCACAATAACCATTTACTGTAAACGTAGAAGATAAAATCAAATTAAAATATTTCCCACATGTTTATATAGACTATACTTTGTAGGAATTGTCATTAATGATATTGTTAAATGAACATGCCACATTCCAAATTAATGGTAAAAAAAGAAAAAAAATGCTGGTTTTCACAAATAATATGTTACTTCTCACTAATATATGTACCCACAGAGAGATCTGCTTTTACTGAAATGAAACTTTCGTTTCACACGTGCATGGATACCCGTTTGCAGGGACTGTCAGGGACTCTTCATTCCTTCAGAGTTAAGACAGCTGTCACTGTCAGGTTTTACTGGATTAGTGTAGCAGACACATTGGCTCTGAGCTCTTAAGTGGGATTCATTGTCCTGATGTTGATTGGCATACATACCCAAGCCTACAGTTTGTATCATACTTGTATCTTTGGAAGTATGGTAACAGAATTATTATAACTATATAAGCCATATACATGTATTTTGTTTTATTCCTCAGGCATTCTGATCAAAATGAAAGTCCAGGCAATACGCAATTATTCCTGCTTATTTTTACGTGTATACCTTACCAAATGTACAGAAATATTAGATATTTTTGAGTTGAGTATACCCTATCTCAGCGGTGCAAAATTAAGTTGACCGATGACTAACAGGCATTTCCTTTTGCATGGACTGTTTGCTCATTAAAAAGTAGAGAGTGTCTCATCTTGGTTTCTCCTTTGTTTTCATCTACGGACATTGCTTTGGGAGTTTGAAACCAAATAAAATCGTCAAAATCAAAGAACTAATTATGACTAGAAAACAAATTATTGCGGAAAAACAACTAAGTTGATGACAGGGAAACAAGAATTATGGAACAATAGAGAGCACTGGACTGGGTCTATCAAGTGCAGCAATTTGCTTAGTCTTAAAAAAGAAAGGAGCCACTTGTGGACTTAAAAATGAACTCCACTCCGGGTCACCAAGGGAGACAACTGTAGTTGACAGATGAAGCCTGGGAGCTGTGAAGAAAAACCTTAGAACAATTGCCAGTGACATCAGCAGTCACCAGAGGGCAGGGGAGAAAACATCACTGTCTGCTTCGCACAGAAGACTTTGACAGCACAATAATAGGGCTTATACTGCACGATGGAAAAATCTCATCAGTGGGAAGAATTGAAAGGCTTGATTGTAAGTCAACAAAAAATCCAGAGGCAAGCTAAAAAAAAGTTTGATTGCAACAGATGAGACGGGAAAGTAAAGCTTAATTTTACATGCAGTTAATTAGCAGGTATTTCCTAGGTAATTGCTCAGTAAATACAAATAATTGCAGGGTAGTGATTGTAATTTAAGAGTAATTACACCAATTACCAGAAATTACTCAGTTATTATGGCGCATAGGTATATAACAGTTATGTCACAAGTTTTGGCGTTAAAAGGACATCATCAAGTGGTACATTTCATTGCTCTATATTATCAGTAATCAATAGTAATTTCCTGTCATTTTCCTGTAATTACTTGGCGTTTATCAGGAATTACTGCATTAAGTATTACAAATAATTTACCTTTACCAAAATGATAGATAGCTGGAAGTTCAGAGGAAGGAAGGAACAGCCCTTGATTTGAAGCATCCCCATCATTTGTCAAATATATGGCGGAGTTAAGGTCTTGACTTGAGCAAGTAAGGCTGCCTCTAGAACAGGTTCATTATCTTTATTTAACAGGAAATATATAAACAAATTGAAGACCTGTGTGCGAGAGATACCTAAGTCACAAAATAACAATTTTGAGATTTTGGGGGTCTAAGTTTTCAAAACATGCTGCATATTTATATTTATTTATTTTTAATAGTAGCATACTATGGAGCTCATTGCTGTTTCCAGGGGCTATTGAGAGCTGACAAACACTTTTTTTTTTGTTTCTCTTGCCAGCTGTACATCCAATAGAAAAATACTCTAAACACATAGCCCTTGCAGCTAAAGCATTCATCAACAGGATGCAGTGAAACGTTTTGGACAAGCCAAGTCAATACCCTGTCTTAAATATAATTGATCATGTATTTTATTTTATGGTGAGGACACTGAAGACAGATGCACCCCTGAAACTAATGTCAAAGGTGGAACTGTATTCCTAAAGATGAAACCAAACTTTTTGTCCAGTCAATGGGTCTAAAGACTTGGTGCTGTTATTGCAAGCAAGGACTCTCAAACCAAATATTACATTCTATTGCTTCAATTCACTTTTAAGTCCACATACCAAATTTGAGTAGCTGAATGAGGGATTTCAAAACCAAGGTTTCTCTGAAATGGAAAAATACTCAAATACCATGAAATAAAAGTTCATTGTCAGTATTTTGCCTCATGTAATGCATGGACGTTAGCATGGACCAGCTGCCACAAGCTGAACAAAATTTGGAAGTCAAGTCTCCCGCGCAAGTTAAAAGTGAGATTATTCATTGCCACAGTTGAATCAGTCCTATTATACGGGTCAGAAACATGGACGCTCACTAAAGCACTTGAAAAAAGACTAAATGGCTGCTACGCACGCATGCCGCGTATGTATCTTGATATCCCATGGCAACTCAAACTGACAAATGTTCGGCTGTACCAAGATCTTCCTCCTATTGCCGATAAAGTTAGACAGCGTAGGATGAAACTGGCTGGCCACTGTATCAGGCACCCCGATATCATTGCATCACAACTTGTGCTATGGGAACCAACGAGGAGTAAATGAAGTAGAGGAAGACCTAAAGTCACCTACATAGATTGCCTGCGCAGTGACTCCAATCTGGAGGATGTGAAGGAGATACAACACGTCATGGAGGACAAAGTGCTGTGGAGGAGGCTCTCTGGATTGGTTCGAACAAAGTAAGTAAGTAATGCATATTCTTTTGATCTCAAATGAATCTCTTTACCAGATAGGAAAATAGCCAATTTCAATATTCCATACTTTTTTGGGCAATATCTGTATTTTTAATTGCTTGAGATATGACAGAGCTCCACTAATGCAATAAATTAAAAACTTTCACTCATTGTGTCACTGTTTCAGTACTCTCATTCAGTGCGACTCACAGATGATTAGACAAAACAGGGCCCAATGCTCCCGAAGCAATGTGGGATGAAGGGTCAAACGGCCGTAGTGATTTTATTCCTCCTGGCTGAAAAGAGGCTCGAATCACCAACCCTCTGACTCCCTGTCACACTCTCTGACCCCTCTCTATCAAAGGGGAACAGGAGATTAATTTAATGACCACTGGTCAACATTTTAGTTTTGAAGCAATTCTTCTCTGGAGGTTCCTGATCACATGAAGTCAAAGGCCTCAGGTCATTTAAAAATAATTCTTGGTATAGCCAAACAAACACCTCCTCTGTTTTATGTTTTCTCAAGGAACCACCCAAGCTGCTCTTTAATCTTCTCTACCCAGGTGAGCTAAGGGAGCCGCACCTTTAGCGTTCCTGGAGAACTTACTCAGGTCCAGGCTGTCCCTGCCAATAAAAGCAGTTAATTATTGTTAACAAACAGATGACTCAAAAGAAAAGGCAATAACACCACAAGAGTTGTTGGTCACACAAACTGAAAACCCCCTTAGACTTCAAAGTGTACCATTTTGGGGTTATGTGCATGGCCTATCATGATACATTAATCATCCTGTCAAATGAGAAACACAACGTGCACAAACCTCTTTTGCTTATGTTCATAAATGTGCAGTTTCATAAAAAGGTTCCAACCTTTCATCAATATGCCCAGAGTTAGTAATATGAGCACATCAAGTAATTCCATATGTGAACCCACAAAGAGTATTCGATAGGAAGACGTGTTCCCCGCTGTCATCTCCTGCTCCCTATGAGGCCACAGAGTGACTGTCCGTGAACAGGGTGGTAAAGATTCAGACACCACTCCTAGATGCTAAGTGCTGACACACGCAGAATGTTGCTACTTTACTTTCGCAAACTTACACGGGCCATTTACTCTTCTCCATCCTCAAGACCATGAATCAATGTTATTTGAAGAGGTGGAGCGACATTTACTTTGCAAACTATGTGCATGAGTGCACGTATCTGAGTGAGTGAGTGTGTGTGTGTGTGTGTGTGTGTGTGCGTGCGGTATGTACGTGTGTGTACATGTGTATGTTTGTGTGGTGTCTACGTGTGTGTGCATATATGCGTGCATGTACGTGTGTGTGTGTGTGTGCGTGTATGTGTGCGCATCCGTGGGCTAACTATTCAGTAACCACAATGTTGTGAGGACACTTGGGGTTGTGAGGACATTTTGGGTGGTCCTCACAAAGGATTAAAGCTAATTGGTTAATGTTATGGTTGCAGTTGGGGTCTGGTTAATGTTAGGGTTAGGGTTAGGAATAATTTCAGTAAGGTTAAGGTTTGGGAAAGGCTATACCAAATTAGTCTAAGTCATTACAACATCCTCACAAGCAAAGCTATATAAATGTACTGTTAAGCTCAAAATGATTCAATTCCAAATATAGAGTTCTATTGAATTTTTATTTCGTATGAAGGTTTCTTATGGCTGAAAATGACAAAATAATGTTTTTTAAAAAAACATTTTCTGTGACTTGACCAAGTTTTTCCTTGGACTGCCAGATGTTTTCCTCCAGAATTTGCTTGTAGTCCTTTCTCATGATGCCGTTCATTTTGAAAAGGCTGCCCTTGCACATTGGCTTAAACATACACCCAAGTCATGATAGCCCCACCACCATTCTTAACTGCAGTGACAATGCTCTTTGGGTTGAATGCTTCTTCTTTCTTTTGCCAAACAAAACCACGTCCCCGTGTCCGAACAACTCAATTTTACTTTAGTCCGACCACAGATTGATGACCAAAAGCTTGGTTCCGTGCCCAGGTGAGCAGGCAAAGCGTGCAAGTATGTGCCTGGCTTAGAGAAGAGGAGTCTGCCTTGATTGTTGTCCATGGAGGCCAACCTTCAACAGTGTCCACCGAAGCATTTGCCTGGAGATCTGTTATGATTCAGACCAGGAACCAGTGCGGAGTCAGGGTACAATCCAAATGTAGCGTTTATTGATAGTATTACGGTACTAACCGAGGGACGGAGCCCAGAGCAGAATGATTCAGTTCAGTTAAGCTGGTACAGGCTTGGGTGCAAGGGGCGTGTCCATGCCTCGCCAGTGGCGATCCAGATCCGCTGCCAGATGGAGTGCACATTTCGCCGAAGCAGAACTATCAGATGGCAGGACCGAAGAGTTTAGCAGGAATGCAGTCCTGATTCCGATGACCGCAAAAAGCTTGGGACTTTTCTGTCACCAGATGTTTCTTTCCGACTGAGATCATTCTTGCACAACTTAGAAGTGTGTATATGGTAATTATCTTGTTGAAAATAAAATCCCCGACCAATCAGTCTCTTTCCAAATGTCAATGTGTGCCTCACAATGATTCTGTGATACTTCTCTTCATCCATGATTTTGTCAATTTTTATGAGATCACCGGCTCCTTCTAAGGAGACTGAGTGCTGGTGAGTAATTATTTGAGATGGTTAAAGGCAGAGGCTGCCTGGGGGGTCCAGGCAAAGGGAGTCTTGATGATGTAAGTGGTGTTAGGGCTTTTGGTCTTTTGAGTCCTGCCAATCCAGCACAACCTGCACTTTCTGATGATCCATCCTTAAGGCACCCTGCTTCACAATAAAGCCAAAGAAGAAGATGGTGGTGCCATTGAATCCGCACTTCTCTAGTTTCAAATAAAGTTGGTTCTCTAATAACCTTTGAATAACCAGCTGGACATGGTAGGCACGGTCCTCCAAGGTTTGAGAGAACATCAGCATATTGTCTAAGTAAACACAGATGAACCCAGAGACTTTGTCTCGGAAGAAGTCATTAATGAGATTCTGGAATGCAGCCCGAATAGCATGACCAGGTATTCATAGTGGCTTAAGGGGGTGTTAATGCTGTCTTCCATTAATCTTCTTCCTGCATCTGGACAAGGTATTAAGTGTTGTGGAGGTCCAGCTTGGTGAAATAATGACAGCCTTGGAGGTTGGAGGATGTGGAGTCCATCAGAGGAAGAGTTTAATGATTTTTGATGGTATTGGCATTAAGTCCCCATAATAAATGCAGAGATGTAGGGACCCATCTTAGCCCAGTTCTGTTTATATTAGCTAACAGGTAAAGCAACATCATTGTCTTTGGTAGCTACAAAATAATTACAGGTGGTGAAGTGACCGTCATGAATGACAGAACTAGATCAAAGCCCGAGATCGAGATCCGAAGATTCAGATTTATTTGGGGGCAGGCAGATCATAATTCTTGTACAGGCAGAAGTCATGCATGGCAAGCAGAGTTCAGACAGACAGGCAGATCAAAGTCAAAGATGTAGTCCAGGTTCAAATTTGTTGGGTCTGTCCAGCGGCAGTGGTAGACATGAGGAGAAGGAATTATGATGGACCCGGGAGACATTGGACGAGAAAAATCAGCCAACAATGATGAAGAGTGGAATAAGGCAAAGGGGCCGGTGAGGAGAAAAACACTGAAGAAATCACTAGAAAGTATTGAACATGAAGGCTAGCTACAAACTGGCAAGGCCAATTTGAAAAACAGGATCTTAAATACACAGCAAATACAATTCAAAATGAGGGTGAGGTGCAGGAGAGGGCAGAGGAATGCACAAGAGGAGGGGTGAGACCACAAGACAATAATTGAATAATGAGAACCAAAAGGGAAACATACGTAGACTGCTAGACTGCAGGAGGAAGACAAACAAAATTTTTATTTAATACTTTAAGTTGGTTTTTGATTAAAAAAGTAAGAAACTGTAAGGCCACGACTCCAGCCATTCAGCTCACCGGTCTACTAAGCCCCGGACTGCATTTCATTCATTATTCAATTATCTCTCGCACCTGTTTCTCATTGCCACTGGGTGGTAGCAGTGTGTATGTAAGAGCCAGTTTCACTCAATCTCAGGGTGAAGTCTCGTAAATCCACATCTGTGCGGCATTGTTAGTCTTGTTAAGACTTTCTCTCCGTATTTGCACATCCAAAACTCTGAACTCTTTAAGCTTAGTGCTGTTAATGTTTATTGCAACACTTTATTATTAAGGAACCTCATTTCCTTTTGTTTTCCTACTTGTAATACATTGTTACTGCAGCTAAAGCCCAGAGTCCATATTACTTATAGTGTTAAAGGAACCTCGTTTCCATTTTGTTTTGTATTGCAAAGGTTGTGCCTGCTGTTGTGCTGTAGGCATAATAAATACAACCAAGTCCATCCTTGCACCCGAGTCTAGTCCTTATCTTTCTTCCTCCGTGCATCTGAACCGTGCACGCAGCGCAACCGTTACAGAAACAAACATTGGAACACACATGAAAGAATGAAACAACAACAAAAGCAAAATAATCTATAGAACTTCAATTCAAGAAGAATTGGGGCGTTGTATGAATGTAAATAAACAGCAAGCAGTAGCCTTATTTTCAAATCAATTTTTATCTGTGTTCAGTTGAAAAAAAGTGAAAAGACAAAATAAGTAATATCTTAACAATCAACTTTTTTTAAATAAGAGATGAAAATAAGAGCTTAAATGCTGAGACAGATACAGTGCTGGGAAAGATCGCGATCACCAACCTTTGCTTTTAAGATCACTCAGTAGTCATTTTGGAACTGATGACACTAATTGTTGGAGTTTAAAATTTTGTTTTGTTATTTCATGCTTCACAATCCGCCAATTTTTTTTTTGTTGAAAGACAGCTTCAGGCTGCAGTCAGGCTGCTCTGCTTCTACAAAGCCAAGCTGTTGCAATAGTAGCAGTATTGCTTGGTGTCATCTTGTTCAGAAGGCAGCATATTTTGTTCCAAAGTGCTTGCTTTACAGATATGCAAGTTGCCATGTCAAGAGCATTAATGCAGCTCAAGACCATACATGGTGGTTTTTGACCATGTTGCTGATAACAGATGGACTGGTCCTCCTCCTCTTTGGCCCTCAGAACCCATAAATTACAACAGCAGTTTGAAAGATGGACTCATCAGACCACAGCACTCCTTTGTGTCAGTTCATTTCAGATGAACTTGAGTCCAGAGAAGTTAGCAATGCTTCAAGGTTGTGTTACCATTTGGTTTCTTCTTTGGATGTACTGTAGATTTTTAACCTGCATTTGTTTATGGCACAATTAATGCATTGTTGCATAACTGTTTCCTCTTTGCCTATTGAGGGTGGTGGGTTGGTGTGGTTACTTCAGTGACCAATATGCAACAAAAGGTACAGTGTTCATTGATGCAGGTCTTCTGAAGCTTATTTGTGACCCAACTGCACTCATGATGGACTTGGCCTTTTACGAAGGCTCTTTTTTATATTATAACAGGGTAGCTCACTTGCTTGACGTCACTTTTTTCAGTTTGCCTTATTATTGCAACTTATCGCATCATTTTAAGTTCTAAATTGCCCCTGTATCAACTTTTTTGGAGTCTTTCGCAGTTGCCAGATTCGAAATATATTTTGAACAAGCAATTAAACTCACAAGTTAAAGCACTGAATAATATATTTCTAAAGTGTTCTCAATATAATAGAGGGCACACTCATTTTTTATTTTATTAGAATTTTGCATTATGTGCTGACTTTTTTTTAAATTGGGGCCACTGTTCAGGTTTTTCACTGTGTTTTCGTTCGCAAAACAAATATCTATTTTTTGCTATTTCTAATGCTGGAGGTGAAGTGTAATTTTACTCTTTAACAGTGATTGCTACTCCTGTCTGGGGTACAGAGATAGATGAACTCAGAAATGCGTACACATACACTGAATGCAGGTAATTGCCCCCAGAAATTGTCTCTACGCCAAGATCTCTGAATTGTCATCTTGTCTCCAAATCATCTCCTAATTCTTTTCTATGGAGACAAGAATAAACATAGTGAGAGTCAGCCAGTTCAAGCAATTGGACACGGTTTTATGGGCTTTTTCATCGTTTGTATTTTGAGTTCTGTGCCTCATGTTTGAAAGTATGTTTTTTTCCAGGTCAAGCCACTGTGTGCAAGGTTAAAGCAGAAAATGCCTTCAGGGCAGAAATATAAATGGAAGATGGAAGGATTTCAAATTTCTTTATGAAGCAGAGGAGGGGAGAAATGAAGTGAATCAGATCAGTGTCCTGACTTGTACACAGAGATGAGCAAGATTCCCAGTAGTAATGGTAGACCGTAAGAACAGTTTCTGCTGAAAAGAGCAAAATTTCCTTAACACATGTGGACAATCCAGGTAAGGTGATAATGAACCATAATGGAGGGAATATATTCAAGTTAAGCTATACATAGAAATATTGTCAATAATGGCCAGAAAATGTTTTCTTTTTACAGTCCATTTACACAGTTTCATTTTTTCATGATTGAGTTGATCTGTTATCATAATCATTATGAAGATGATGATGATGATGATAATAAGGACTATTATTTTGCTGTTATTGGTGGTGCAGAAGTATAGGGGCCCGTTCCATAAAGCAGGTATAGTCTGTAAGCTGGATAATTGCGCAAAGTAAAACCGGAAAGTCTCTCAAATTTGGTACATGGACTGAAGGAAAAAAAAAAGCAGTTCTGCGTTTTACTTAGAGAAGTTATCTGTATCACTCAGCAATCTTGCTATGAGGAACGGGCCCCAGGTGGTGTTAGAGGAATTATGTTTACAATCATAACCTTGTGAAATGACCAAATTTGCCAATTTAATCAAAGCAATGTTTGCTGTGTTTAATTAAAATATTCAGATTACATGTTGATTCGAAATATTATTTATTTATTTATCCCGAGTTACAAATAAAAATGTCCCGATTCGCCGAAGTCAGGGACGCCTCCTTTTAATTGGCACTACAAATCCCCGAAAACTCAACCAAGCCTGTCATAATATAATTTTAAGCAGACATTCACGCAGTATTCCATTCATTCATTAATATTTTGCAGTCGGACGCCAATGTTGGCCCAACGCGCGTAACGTAGACTTGTGCTAATATATTCATTAAATTATAGGTGCTGATGAATGGGGGAAGTAGCCTATCCCATACCTGCACAGACAAATCTGACGGACCTAGGCGCCGGAACTCCGCACTAGTACAAAGAGATCAGAATACTTACTCTGCGCTGGAACTCTGAAGAGAAATTTACCCTGCGACAGCAACCCTGTACGAGACTGAAATGATGGCTCTTCTGGGAATCAACTAAATAAGCTCTGAGTTCTAGCGCAGACTGGAGCTTTTACCGAAGACCCCCTGGTTGCCTTTCGAAGATTTAAGATCTCTTGGTGAGACTGGAGCAACTGTTCTTATTTATTTGTATATTTTACTTTTCTGTTCGGGCAACTTGGTCACAATATCCGTGAAGTCAATCTTTGGAATTATACATCTGGACAAAATTGTGACGTCAGTGCGTTAAATGAAAGAAAAGTCGGCGACTCCCGCCGTCCTAAACAGGTAACAGAGGATTTTAACGACTGCATGTAATAGTCTTACAAGAACAAATTTCTACGGTTTCTTTCTTGCCTTTGCTTTCATGTGGATTCAATCGGATCTCTAATCTAGGATCACCCACCTGAGTTCCGGGCACGTGCACAGTTGGCTTCAAGTTCATCAAGGATACCGATCTGTGAAGGAATTGGGGGGGGGAAATGAACTTTTTGTGTCATTACTTGAGTGGATACATGAAATAAAAAATTAAAACATTTCACTTATAATGGAATCATGTTTTTGCGGTGGAGCGTAATTCTTCCTCATGTCCCGGATCACTGTACCGAAAACCTTCGAGAAGAACTTGGTGCTGGTTATTGTAGGCTACGTGCTGCGGTAGGCTCAATTAGAAGTGGTGATATTTTATTAAGAATGATTAAATGGCAAAATAGAGTTTGCCTTTCCACTATGCACGGTGGAGAAGTTATCCGTTTGAGTCTGGCTGTTTAATGAAATTTGCTTGCTCCGGTGGGATGGTCGCTATTTAATACAAATTTGCCTGGGATGCCAAATGTACAAGACTTCAAATCTTCGCTCTCAAGAGGCTGCCATGGCTTGTCATAAACCTTTACTAAATATAGATGCCCTTGGATTTAAATATGTGGACGTACTCTTTTTGGTGTTATCGATACCAACATGTGGACAATGAGAATGATTAAATGAATGTTGCCAAGTCCCTACTTACAACCAAACATAGGGTCTATGTAAAAAGAACACATTCATCAAAAAAAAAAACAAAAAAAACGAGAGTAAGATCAAATGACATCGATTTTGCCGCATCAGACAAGGAGTATGTCACATTTATTTACCAGGTAAGCGTCATCTACTCCTGACTAATTATCTGCAGCTTGAGCTGTCATTGTAATTCCATGCATACTTTCCGGAATTGTGTTCTATAGTCTATATTCATGGATTTATGTGAGATGGCTGGCTGGTAAGGGTGCTTGAGACGACCTGCTCTGCCATATTGACGTCTGTGATATTAAGTGACCAGTATGCTACTGATTATTACCACCATGCAAAAATCATGTCTAATAATTATTATTGGCTGCATACCTATAATTGATGACCACATAGATACAATTTTCAGAAGCATTGAAATATTATTCGGCCAGGGATGGCTCAAAACGGGCAAGGAAGTGGCTGTTCGCCCCGCAGCGGGGTGAGTTGAGGGAAATACATCAGCTATCTGCCCCGCAGCGGGGCCGATAAGAGAAGCAGTTCTACTATTCGCACCACGGCATGGCGGATAACAGAAGCACTTCTGTCATTTGCCCAGCAGCTGGGCCAATAAGAGATTTCATTTTATAATCCGCCCCACTCTTTGAAGTTTCGCGCGGAAGCGCTCCGGGGCGAATAGCCTCTTCCAACGGGCAAACACGATAATTTTATACTGTTTTTGAGAAGACTGCGTGGGGAAAGCGCGGTACGTAACCCATACGTCGCATCTTGCGTCTTCAAGACCTTCTCAAGGGTAGTTGTATACCCCTTGTTCTGCTTATCCCTTCTTCGTGTGAAAATTGGAATATCAAAGTTTTCCTTTATTATTCATACACGTTATCAAATACGACAATCTCGTCATCCTTACCAAAGTAACTGCGCGCGCCAACGGTGATTTCTAAAATGTTGAGTGCGAAATTGAGGCAAAGGAAATAAATCTACAAAATTTAACGCGAACTTAAATGAATGTCGATACACAAGATGTGTCAAAAGTATTGCGCATTACGAAAGAGAGGGAGAGCTAATTGGAATATTTCTGTTCATGACTTATGGATGTGCCACTTTCAATGTGTGGTTTGCCTTACAAGTGCATTTGTTTTATTGCTTGTTTAAGCAATTTGAAGGAATCAGTCTTTTAACAATATTATATATATATATATATATATATATATTTTTTTTTTTTTTTTTTTTTTTTTTTTTTTTTTTGATGAGGACACCCATTACAGGGGAGTAGTAATGAGCTATTGATGCAGATTAACAATCAAGCACTAAGAGCCTAAATTATAATTTGGACATGATTTCCCAGAAAGCAGTGTCCAGGAGATTCTGACATTGTTAGAGGCTGTGGACATCAAACACAACGCCATAATCAGTTATCAAAGCTTTGCGTATAAATTGCAGTCATAATTTAACCCTTGAATTTGCATCTATGGTAGGTGTTCTAGAGATACAATGCAGTATTTTGAGATTGGTTTACAAACACAAGTTAGGAGAGAATACTGACTGAAGTGGCTGAGTCCACAAAACAATTGAAAAAGTTTGGGCTCTTGTGTTACGGCCCAAGTGTCACCCCTCTCATTGAATCACGCTGACTGGAGTGTTTGCAGATAGGATGAAAAACTGGAAACTAGGGACTTCATCAATTAAGGGTGCCTGTCTGACCCAATAATAATTGAATTGGTGAATTCAATAAGGGCCCAACTCCAGACATTTTCAACATGGAGTTGGGTCCTTATTGAATTCACCGACTCAATTGGCATATAGTTTTTTCTCCCGCCACTGCTGGACTCTTCATCTCCTACATTAGACTTTTAGCTGCGGTTCTCTAGTTATTTTGTATGTTTTTAATTATTTAACAGCCAAAAACCTGTCATGTTTTTCATTTACTTGTATGGTGTTAAGTATGGATTTTTTGTTTCACATGAAATGTGGGGCGATGTTTCCCTGCTCCATGACTGGCTGTGCAGCAGAATATCATCTGTAATCTGTTTAAATATTCCCTCACTGCATTTGATCCCCAGGGCCAGTTGCTCCCCTGCAGCCTGACTGCATCTTTACAGCTGACACATTGCGTAAGGCTACCAGGGTCAAAGGTTGCATTCTCACCTGCACTGTATCCTCAACAGCTGTGAAACACACTGGCTCACCTCACAGATCAAAATAACTGACAGTTTACACAATATTATTTGCACTGAAGTAGAATTTGTGGGATATGAACTACCTGCTTGTTGCATCACTGAATCATTCACTGTTCCTCTGTTGTAAACATTAGCAGACATAACCAACAATCTTTGAACTGGCAAAACTGGCATACTTTCACCTTTGCAAATGATTAATTATGCCCTGCGCATACTGTCAGTTTGCAGGGACAGCCTGAATGACTGTCAAAGACATAAGTGTTGGCATTGACGGAGCTTTGGGAAGCAGGGCTTTCAGACATGCCCTGGGGCAGCTAATTTATTTTCTTGGCAATATTTGAAGATGTTCTGATGGTACCATGTACAGTTATTTTTCCTAGCTTAAGTAATTGAATTTATGAAGAGTTTTAAAATAGATTTGGCCTCTTAAGTACGGTGGTGAAGTTGTTAACACAATGGTGTGCGTTCTCTGTCTGTCTCCAAAATGAGTTTATGTTAATTTGTTTTTATGATAGAACATTCATTCATTCACTGAGGAAACTTATACTGTGTGCTCATTGTTCTAAACTTACAGTGAGTTTACTATGTATATATTCAGTGCTGTGAAAAACTATTTGCACCCCTCCCAATTTTTTTCTGTTGTTGCATATTTGTCAGACTTCAATGTTTCAGATTATCAAACTAATTTTAATATTAGACAAAGATAACCCAAGTTAACAGTAAATGTGGTTTTTAAATGATGAATTCATTTATTGAAGGAAAAGCTATCCAACCCTATCTATCCAACCCCAATGTCAAAAAGTAATTGATCTCTTTGTTACTAAATCAACTAATTAAACACATTTAATTGATACTGGGTTTAAATTTCATTTGACACACCCAGGCATGATGACTGCTGGCCCTGTTGAATCCAAATATCACTTGAATTGAACCAGTGTGGCAATGTGAAGCAGGCGAGAAGCCGCACATGATGCTGTGATATAAAGAAATTCAAGAACAGATGAGAAACAAAGTGGCTGACATCGATCAGTCTGGAAAGGGTTACAAAGCTATTTCTTAGGCTCTACGACTCCAGCGAACCACGGTGAGAGCCATTGTCCACAAATGGAGAAAACTTGAAACCTTCCCCGGAGGAAGAATGTCCAGCCACCTTCCCTGTAGGAGAATGTCCGGCCATCAGTTCATGACCTAAAGCTCAAACACAGTTGGGTTATTCCGCAGGACAACGATCAGAAGGATGCAAGCAAGTCCATGACTAAATGAGTCAAAATTGATAATACCCAATCAAGTCATATGATGGCAAAGACCCATTTTCAGTAGCCATCACTCCATTTTATAGGGAACACACTGCGTCACTCATTACTACTAAGCTGAAGATGCAGCCAGGCGTGTAAACATTTGGACATTAGACAATAACATTATTGTTACTTTAGCAGTCTGCCACAGCATATTGGAGCTGAAATTAAATAATGAAAATTATCTCACTGTTGTCTTTCAACTTTAATTTGAAGGTATTTACGTTGTACATCCAAATCAAGTAAATGATGTAGGAACTATATATATATATATATATATATATATATATATATAATGATATATGCTTTCTTCTGCCTTTTTGAGGCACCCAAATTAACTGGACAGTTTGCTGTTCAGCTGTTTTAAGGTTAGATGTGTATTATTCTGTCAAAACAAACCCTTCAGAGAGATGGGGGGGGACATGAGGTTTGACCTGATCAGCTATATGATACTTTCTTCCGGAAGGTACAATGAGCACAGGAACACCAAAACAAAGCTGTGAAGACTATGGATAACAAATGCATGGATTACGGAAGACTTTTTTTTCCCTGGTGGAGAAAGAACCCATCACAATAGTTAGTCAGATCAAGAATACACTCCAGGAGACAGACATATCTGTTTCAAAGTTGGCAATCAAGAGAAGACTTCACCAGTGTAGATACAGAGGGTTTACAACAGGATGCAATTTTCAAAAACATGACCACAGAACAAAATGAAAGCATTGAAGATGCTGATGCCTCGGTGTTTACAGCAGTGACAAGTATGTCCCTTAATGAAGCTATAATATTGGTTGTGGACATGTCAGAGTGCCCTAGCTGTGCATCTATTCTTGACATACTCAAGTATTTACCCACCAGTGGCAGTCTGATGAACATTAATGTACGGTTATGGAGGGAAACACCTTTCACACTATTCAGGGTTTATTTAACACTGACCCATAATTAGTGCAATTCAGACTCTGTGGGAACTACAACAGGTTTTTGGAGGGAAGCACTTTTCATACTATGCAGGACAGAGGTCGCATTATCCAAATATCTTCCATCATTGACAGATTTTTTTTTTTTAACAATGACGGAACATTTTGAAGGCCGTCCGTCATTTTGACGGAATGTAATTCACACCCCCGTCCAAGTGGTGGTGGGTGTCTTATTGTCTCGAGCATTGTCTTTGATCTGTATGATCCGGTATTCCTCATATTTTTGTAATATGATAATTTGCTCTTCATTTGTAAAATACGCTGCTCTGCTGCCGGTTGACGATTGGTCATATGCTACAAACGCTGTCTCTGTTATGTGAACACGCAGATATCTAGGTCGGGAAAGCCCCGGTTGACATAACGAGTTGATAAGCAGCTTTGTAGGACCGCTTAGCGAGACTGCGGTTGTTAGGCTTAGTGAAGCCCAGCAATAACTGAAAGCATTGTTCATTAGCACACTGTTACTGTGTTGGGGGAGAAATCATTTGTGATGTTTTATAAAGTTCATACAGCAGTAAGTTCGAAAATCCAGGCAGTGCTGTATTTAACACAGTGCGCAATGTGTGTCTACATGAATCACTGTCGGCATTGTGCTCCATTTGTCAAGTTTTGCCATCAGCAGTAGCCATTGCTGTGATATAAATCGAACTCACAAGTTGTAAAGCGATCCACTGTGAAGAGCTTTTTCTTCGTTAAAGTCTTGATCGCTCGTTGCAGCCATCGTGGTAATCAAATAGTGCTATAACTTGAAAACAAAGCTCTATCTCAAAAATCTGGCAAATTTAAATCCAAGAGATCATTGCATTTAACCCATAGAGCTATATTCTAGGACTTGATTTTGACCGGCGTTGCGGCTATCCCGGTAACCGAGAGAATGACACACAAACGAACTTCCGTATAACTCGCTTGCGCTTGCGCACCGAGGCAAAACCTAGCAATAGCCACAATGAGATGACATTGCGACTCCAATCGACATTGGAGTACTGCACCACCTTTTTCCAGTCCTTCCTCGCAGGCCTATTAATTCTGTATCAACCTAGTATTTCTGCATGGTTGCAAAAAAAGATTAGGCAATGCTAATATTATTATTAAACTATTATAACAGGTCTAGAATTAGCTTCCAGTGGTGGCTGAATGGTACTGTTTCGGACTTGTGATCCAATCATTTCTGATAACTCCAGAGCGTTGTAGCCTGAAGTCAAAATTCACCATAAATAAATAAATAAATTCCAAAATTCACATCATTATCTAACAAAATTGTTTGTTTCAATCCATATTTATTGATGTTCAGCCATTCAAAAACATTTTTACAGCAGCCAAAAAACTGTTTTCTTGAGCTTACCACACACAAAGAGGGACATACACCTGTTATTAACAGGGCAGTCTAGCAGCAATCTGACAGCGCCGTAAATTACATCTATAAAACCATAATTTAAAAAAATCTAATTCGGCTCCTACACTCTTATTGCGAACAACCAAGTCATTACAAAAAATTAACTTTTTTGTGTCACGGTTTTTGGTATGTCTAGTCTTAAGTGCAGGTCTTTGCATTGAATTATTTCGTTATTTTTAAAAATAGAAAATATTGATGATGAAAAAAATATGACGTCTAGATGAGAGTTGTTCATAACATAAAAATACTGCGCAATTCTGGAAAGCGTACTATGGATGAAAAAGAATTATGCGTAGAGACGAGACTGGAGAAGGAAAGGAACTGCTTGTGATCTGAAACTTGGAACCTCAGCAGTTAAGCATGGCGTGGGCATGTATGGCTGCCTACGGAACTGGTTCCCTTGTATTTAATAATGAAGCGACTGTGGAAAAATGCAGTAGGATGCATTCTGAGTTGTATAGTGCCCATTTTATCTGCTTAGATTCGGACAAGTGCTTCAGAATTAATGGATTGTGCTTCACAGTGCCGATGTATTGACCCAAAGCATACTGGAAACGCCGCCCAAAACTTCAGGCAAAGTAATGCAATGTTCTACAGTGGTCAAGCTAATCATCCGACCTGAATCAAATTCAGCATGCTTTACACTAGCTGGAGGGGAAACTGAAGGTAACCGCTGGAGACCAAGCAGGACCACAGCAAAGGTCGCGGGGTTACACAAATGATAGGGCTTGTCCTCTATGCACCAAAAGTGAGCACACATTTTTTTTTGTGATTCACATTAAAGCTATTTAACTTATCATAAAGGATCTGCTGCAGTGTTTTGGGGTCATAAGAATGATGGAAAAGAAACAGCTTTTCACTAAATTTTTGTTTCAAGAGATAAAGGCCATTCTGTGCGTTGATTGCCAAGTAACCTTAATTGTCAATCAGTATTTTGTTTCACGATGGTATTTTGTGAAATGATCAATTTCCTTTATTCTTTTTTTTTTCAATTTAAGGTGGCCTTGAAGAATCAAAAAATTAGGGAAAGCCTCAATTTCTTTTAAAAACGTAATGTTTCCAAACGATTCCAAGCTGCTGAATGATACAGTGCATGCAATTCAACATTTGTTAAATAAAAAATACTGAACAGATGATGTGCATGTGTCTGCATGCATGGTGGTGTATGTTCGTGATTAGCTGTTTGAGCTTTCTTGCACGTAATATGTGGTGCTCGTGTAAAGAGGCATGTCAATCTTTTCCATTCTGCTTCCACTGAGACTCTCTTGCACTAATGTGCTCAAATTTCCCTAACAAGAGCAATTTTGAGACGCTGTAAATTTAATGAGGGTTTCCTCTTGACAAATGTAGCAAGCAAATGGCCCCCGTCATTAGGGGGCATGCTGTGCCTGGTCTCTCCTGATTAGAACAACAAGCTGCACATTGCGTACCCAAGGCACCCCACCCTTGTTGGTCAAGGTCAGACATCACAGACCCAAAGAATGACGGCTGCACGCTTTAGTGTAGGGGCAGATGTATATCATTTAATAGGACAGGGTGGCTTCTGACCTGGTAAACTGCCAAAAAAAAAAAAAAAAAAAAACATTGAGCTTCAGGTCAATAGGGATGCTTGAATTATAAGGGAGTGCAGGGAGGGCATATCCTCAGGGATAGATAACAAAACAGTGACTCCTCTTTGTGGTATCAAAGGGCTAGCTAACTGGTTACTCATCAGACGCTTGGAGCAGATGGGTCAAGTTGACTGAACACTTAGTATAGCCTGTAGCACTTCAAAGGATGTGATATTCCGGTAATTGGTACACTTCCCTGAAATGAATGAATGGCTTACAGTTATGGTGAATCAGTCCTTTTATGTGGTCTTCATCTTTTTAGTTGAATTCCTCAGTCTATGACATATCCTCACCAGTATTGCAGTGTTTAGTGAATAGCAGACTGAATTTGACTTCTGTGATATCTGTTCCTGGCTTGTCTCTTGCCATGCCTGGAGTATCTCTCAGTCCTGGCGGAGGAATTTTTGCAAACCTAACTGGCTATCTGCCAGTTTGTCAATAGTTTTACAAAACTGGTCAAAAAATGTTTTTGTAGAATAGACGCGAGTAGATTTACAGTGACATAAGCGACTGGACTTTCTTTAGATTGCATTTGAACAATTCCTGACATTTTTCCCCAAGTTTTTGAGGAGTTTACATGAATGAAACATGGGAAATCAGGTAAAATAAAAAAGAGCTAACTGTGATTCAGAGATTCATATTCTTTTTTTAAAATAGTGAAATGGTGATGGGCATGCTCAAATTTTGGGTTTTAGTTTGGTGAGAAGTGGGCTGAGATGTTTCCTGAAGACAATGTGCTGTGTGCTGGAAATTAGGTGAACCCCAATCTTCTCCTTGGTCGGGGATTTGATCCCAAAACTGCGGGGATGGGGGGGTGTTCCTGGCCTTGACCCCTCCCAATGGGGGGTCCTGCTGCCACGGTGGGTCTGGCTGGGTTATTTGGAATTATTAATGGTTTTCTTGTGACTCAGGGCCCAGACTTCCCCACCAAGTGTTCCTCTCCGCTTTGTCGCACACGCACAAATGAAGTCCCTGGGGGATGTGGTTATAATTGACTAATCCTGTTTATTTTCTCTCCATTCTGGTCCTAGGAGGCTGTCCCAGTGTGTGGTTTTGACCTTCGTAACTCTTCTGGTCTCCCCAGTTTGCCTGTCATCCCAACATGTAAGACCACTCTATTCACAATGCTAAACTTCGGAAATTGATGGCAAAGATCAGAATCTCCACAATGCTAATCATGTGCCAATTGGATTTCAATTGCTATATTTATTTTACACAACCTATACACACTTGAGCAGATTGAGACAGATTTGCTCTTATTTACACTAAACATGAGTTTGTAAGCTTTCGCTGACTTGTGCATTCAGGCAAAATTTCATGAAAAATGTTATTTATTTATCTTTATTTTTTCGTATTGACTTATCGGAAAAAAAAAAACGTAAACTGCTACACATTTGCTAAGATAATTTGCTAAGGTAGCTTAGCTATGAAATCTATTGCCAGGTATACATTACACATGCATAATACAAGGTACCTGTCTGTCAGTGGATTGCTACTGACATGTCAGGGTTCAGTGTTTGCTGATTTAGAGGGAAGAAGGGGAGCATTTTCAGTTTTACTGGAAATGCAGTCTGTGTAGGTTTAGATGGTGTTTTCGCGATAATGATTTTCAATTTACAATTTTAAGTCCAGCCACTTGAAACACAGCAGCACTCTGCAACCCACACATGGAGCAGCAGAATAACGGTTTCCATTTCACAAATTTTGGGCGGCTCAAACTCTACAAGCAAACTAGCGCCTATCAGTGCAGAGGCTGTCCCTTAGTGATGACAGCTGATAACCTGTGACTGCCTGACTGGCTGTTGAAAGACGCTGATTTCATTGAGAACTGAGCCACAGCAGCAGAACAGTTGAAGTAGCAATAGCCATAAGGTCTTGCATGAACATGAGTCTGAATGCTTTTTTTTTTTTTTTTTTTTTTTTAGAATGTGAAGGGTATTTTTAGAATTTAAAAGGTATATTTGGGTTCTGTGTGAAGGAAAAGTTTGCAGACAGGACAGGCACAGGCCCTTGTCGGTGAGGGGCAAAGTCTCTTTTCCTAAGTTTCTATCCAGATTTGTCATTGGCAATCATTGATGAGTCTATTAATTCATCATTATGGCAGCATGTTTAAGCTTATTGCTGTTTTTTCCAGTCTTGGGTTATATGTTGCTGTGAATCATGTGTGCCTTTCAAGCATCACCACTCTTCCATAAATTCTTGCCAACGACAGTTTTGTCAGCCTTATTAACCTTTTGGCATGTTAACTAGATCGTATACGTACAGTATGTTCCCTATGCTGCTATTTTAAATATGCTCTGAGAATACATTCCAAATGAGAGATCTAGGATGTGTGACATGGTGGATGAAATGGGGTTAGGTTTTCCCTGTTAAAATCTCAAGTTGCACAGCACTCTCTCCCCTCTCCATTATTGAGTTGTCATCTTTCAGCAGAGTTTGTTGCGTTGTCAGGTTATGATTTAGGAAAGAGGGTTCTGTAGGCTTGGGAGAGAAAGAAGCTAAAGATAGCCATGTCAAGAGAGCACGAGAGAGAGAGAAGATTAGCGAGGTATGAGGCTCCTCGCTTACAAAGAGGCAATATTTTTATTAGCATGACTTTAGCCTCGAACTCCATTCTTTGCAAATTGTTGGCCCGAGATGTCATTGAGGCACTCCCTCTCGGGTTCCCTCCACAGCTCACGGCACTAGTTCAAAAGACGGTGCTAAAAGTGGCAGCCAGAGAAATGTAGATTTACCACGGTGTTCGCGGCATCTGCTGGCTGGCTCTCAGACGTTCCCCAAATGCCTCTGGGTTCAACAAACTAAGCCTATCCTTATCCATGAACCACCATCAATGTCATCCTGCAGTTTTCATTTGTTTTGAAGTTGATCTTATTTCTTTCGTTCATTCTTTCTTTATTTCTCTTGCTCTCCATTTCTCTCCCTTTTCCAATGCTGATTGGATCACCAAGCTCCATTCACAAAATACTACATTTTCTTGGAGCTGAAATTTTTATGCAGAATTTTATCTCAGTGTTGTTAATGTAGAGGTCTGCACTCTGGCCCCAGTCTCCTAAATCTTTCTCTCCTTCTTCGGTCATGTTTTCAGAAAGTACTTTTTCTAAGAACAGGGGGGGGAGTGATGGGGAACTTTGAGTTCCGAAGGTGAAAGGTCATTTTGTTAATCCAGTAAGCCAACTCACCCCCCTCTCTGACTGTCATCAACACTAATTTGGGTCTCTGTGGCAGTAATGAGGGCAATTCCAGGTCAGTGGTGGGGGAAATGGTCGGAAGAGCTGCGAAAGTACTGCTCAGGTAACATGGTACAGTTGTATGTTATTAACCCCTCACAGCTTGGCCAAGAGCTCCATCAGTCACACAGACTGTGGTTAACACTCGCATAACAGGGAAAAAAAGCAGCTCTCACATGTCTTTTGGCATATTAAAACCATGTCAAATTTGAACTTTTTATGCAGTTAGTTTTATAGAAGAAAGTAGCTTCCTGGCTGAAAATTAACCAGCCTAAACAGGTCAAGATTGTTTAAACTGTGTTTTTGGTTTTTTAGCCAGTCAACCAGCACTTCACTAGCCGACTCTAGCTTCCGTTACCGGCTTAACTAGCTTTGGCCACCTTCAGTCAGTTACTGAGACCAGCTTTAACCACCTTCGTCCAGCTCTGACCAGCTTATAGTGTCAAAAATACAGTTTAGACCATCTTAAACCAGCTGTTAATTGTAGCTGGTCTCAGGTGGAATTTTTAGCAGGGTTGCTACAGTCATTGGTACGTAATAAGGCCACAAAGGTTGATTGTCTGCTTCTTGCATACAGTATGTAGCATGTGTAATGGAGCATTACCTTCAAAGGGTTAAGTTCTTAAATTGCTTTAGTGTTGGAGGCCACAAGCATGTACAGGAGCCTTGCCAGTAAAATTCAGCTTTAGGGGATGACTTTGGAATGCCTCTAAAATGCACTGTTTGTTACCACGAATCATTTTATATTGGTCTGCAATGTTTACAGTCACTGCACTGCACTCAAAGTTTGTGCTTTAATTAAGTTTATGTGACAGAACAGCTGTATGCTTTATTTAAGGCTTTTCAACATTGTGCTTCCCACGGGTAGTTTAGTCAACTCTAAGAGCAGGGTGTGAGTGATATAGGGCACAAATGAGCCCTGTACGCTTCACTGCTAAGGTTTATGCTGGATCTGTGAGGATTGAGACCTGGGGAAAACAGTCTCATCATCCTATTATAGACCTTGTTCTCAGAACAATGCCAAAGACCGATCTACAAATGGATGCCTAACACTATCCGATGAATGCCATTGGATATCCACATTGCAACACTGGTGATGTGACTAATACAGAGGCAGACAGGAGGAAATTCAGGAGAGAGATGGAGGGTTTACTGGTGTTGAGCAATTGCAATTACGTAGAATAGGGTAAACAGTCCCCTCTGAGGCAAATATCTTTGTTTTTTTTCAATACAATGAATACATTTAGGGTTGAGATGAAAACATGAGTATGAGACAAGTCTGAGAATTTCAGCTCTTATTTACTTGTATTTACACCTAGATTTGTTCAACTACTTAGAATTCTACATTGATGTGTTCAACTTTTTTGAATAGCCTTTGGTATTATACCACCCGATGTTTATGTGAATATTGAGACAGAGAGTATTTAAAGGGCATCTAAAGTCGATTCCCAGACAGGACATTGAACGTCCAGTGTTTACAAACAAATCACTTGCTTTTGTTGACATCTTGCATTGTCACATGACCAATTTCATTCATATAAACCAATGTTTTGTGTACATGCGTGGATAATCCTTCCATTTCGATTCGTTTGCACTGGTGCGGCTCGCTGATTGGCTGATAAACAAAAACAATGGGAATCGACTTTAGATGACCTTTAAGTAAATAAAAGTGAATCACATAATTTCTTGCATATCCTTTGCTTGAGATAACCTCATCAAGCCTGACACTGAGTGACATCATCAAACTGTTTTATCTTATTTTGCAATGCTTTTCCAGCCTTTTAGTGCTGCCTCCTTCAGTTTTTTTTTTTTTTTTTTTTTTTTTTTGTTTTAAGGAAGGGGTTGGGGAGGGGGGTGGTGCTGTTTCCCTTCAATGTTGTCTTCAGGGTGTGAAATGCTCAGTTTCGTTGCCACTCTAAAACCCTCAACTCTGTCTCTGTAATGAAGTAGTTTGTTATGTTATTAGTCTCAGGGTCATTATCACGTTGCATGAGGAAGTTCCTTGCAATTAGTTTGGACGCGTTTCTCCATAAAATGGCAGACAGAATGTTTTTGTGGACTTCTGATTCTGATATCCATCCTGACGTTACCATCATGAGTTATAATATTAAATTAAATATTAGTGAGCCCACAGCTGATGCAGCCATGGAAGCTGCTTTAATTTTTTTTCTGATCTTTAGTAGATCTTCTCTTTCTCCACACTTTGGCCTTTCCATCACTTTTATAAAGGATAATCTTGGTCTCATCAATTTATAAAAAACTTTGTTCCAGAAACTTTATGGTACTTCTTTGCAGATTGTAATGTTGGTTTCTGATTCTTACTTCTGATTGGTAAGAGTGGTTTGCATCTTGTGGTATAGCCTCCTTATTGCTGCTCTTTGAATATTTGATTGAGATACCTTCACCCTTGTCCCGCGGACATAGTTTGTGATGTCACTGTCTAATGTTTTTCTTCATAGCGCTCACAATGTTTCTATCATCAATTGCTGCTGTTTTCTTTGGTCAACTTTTTTGACTTCTTTTGCTCAGTAAGCCAGTGATTTTTTTCTTGTTTAGGACATTCAAAGTTGTTCTTTTGGCTATTTTCAAGGCTTTTGCAATGGCCCTGGCCAATTTCCCTTCTCTTCGTTGCAATAAAATGGCTTGTTTTTTTTCCCCAAAGACAACCCTTGGGTCTTCATGTTGGTTTATTTTTTTAACAGTGACAAAAAACGCGCTCAACTCAATCGTTGAAAACTGGGTGCTAAATCCTACACTGAACGTCTGAAATGAAAGAAAAGAGGATAGCACTCCAAGTTTTAAAATTTATTGCCTGCAGGCAATAAATTTTAAAACTTGGAGTGCTATCCTCTTTTCTTTCATTTTATTTTTCTTAACACAAATGCAGTCTTCCCATGCAAGACCCAAGGCTAAAACCAAGAGTAGACACTCAGAACTATTTATTGTTTAGCCAAGCAATCTAACAGGATGCATCTAGGCAACAAGAAACACCTGTTAGTCACAAGTTCTCATCTAAAAATTGGGTGGTCTGATACAAAAGGTGATCCGTTGTAAGTCATTTGACAAATCAAGATGAAAATACTGGGACATAAATCCTGAAATTTGGATCTATTGTCTTGGGTACATCTTGTATTCAGAGTATAGCAAAAACAAAGGAATGGAACTGGCTGTTCCAATACTTTTGGAAGGGACTGTATAAGTTAATAGTGAGCTGAGCGTTTTGCAGGGGTGAAAGAAGGATAACTACTAATGCTATCTGTGCTTATTTTCAATGTTCTCAACCGCTTTCTTTCATCCTTCCTCTTGTATCTGGTGTACTGTTTTGACGTTTCTCACTCCTCCCTTTTCCCTCTCTGCGTCTGCGTTCCCCCTCCCCCCATACTGTGTGTTCATCCAGTCATCTCTCGTCTCTCTGTGGGGACGCCAAGGACGGCCGGCGCGCGCTCGTCGTCAGCTGCACTTCAGGAATGAATGGGGCTCCTGGAGTGGCTGGTCAGTCTGCTCACGCACCTGTGGAGGCGGAGCTTCCGTTCGAACTCGTACCTGCCTCACCAGGTAAGGATAGAGGACGGTTGGGATTCTAGACCTGGGTCAACACCAGTAAGACTCCAAATCTTTTCAAACTTATCTATCAAACATTCTGGTATATTTTTAATCCAATAAACAATGAAAGTATTTATATTTAAGCTTTTTTTATTTGTTAAGGAAGTGTTTTCAAATGTACAGCCAATACACAACTCAGTAATGTGAACTGCTTCCTCGTGCATGGACTGGGTGTCAGTGTAGCATGATTGTTAAGGAATTGTCCTTAAATGCTGTAGGTTTGATACCCAAGTAGAACATGGCCGTCATGCCCTTCAGCCTGATAATTAACCAGCATTGTTGCAGTAACCATGTACATGAATGGATCCTGTATTTAAAAAAAAAAAACAACTGTGTATTCCACTCTGGAAAAGAGTTTCTGTTGGCAGCGATTTAAATTAATGTATATTGCCAAGCAGTTATATTGGTGACCTTAAATCTTTTGATGTATGAGTGCCTGTTCTGGCATTATCTGCTGAATACATCCCCACGTCAGCACCTTCTGTTGGCCAGGACCAAAGAATGTCTGCTTAGCATCAAAGGGTTTTTAAAGGCCAGATAAGTTTTAATACCCAGCTGACATTGATTGCTATTTGCCCTATTATTTCAGATTTTTTTGTATTTGACTTACGAGGTACGGAAAACACATGCATATTGTTAAATTATTTACCGTAATCCACGTGTTACCGCCTTCATCTACCGATAATGCATAATCCCCCATTTCTGAGTGAGGAAGTATTTAATTCTAATCCCCTTTCCAGGAACCCAGTTGGAGGCCCATGTCCAGGGGACCCCAGACAGTACAAGATCTGTAACTCCAAGGTAAGAAAATAGATTTTTCAAGGTCTTCAATAACAAAGCTAGAGAGCCCGACAGAACCCATTGTTATCAGTGTTATCTCGAAGCTATACCTGCAACAGAAACCTTCGAATGGCACTCAGGACTGCCAGACCTGCCAAGACTTCCAAAGCCAGTCAAACAATCCAAACTATTTAATATTAATTTCAGTGTGCACCAAGACATGTCAAGATTTAGCATTTAAAATATGCTGGTGTATCAATTTGTCTTTTTCCCATGATCATGATAGAATTAGCATGAAATATTTTTTTTTTCAGTTCCACGTGTTCAGACACCTGTAGAGTTTCGTTTGGAGATGAATCTCAGGAACTGCATTGTTCATTGAAAAGGCTTTTATACAATTTCCCATAAAGCTGAATGACTCCTATAGTTTCTGACTTGGCCGGATGTAAGGTGTGTTTGTTGAAACTGACAGTGAGTCAGCGCTTAGTGTACCTACGCTCCTACAAGTTTGACAGAACCACTGTTGTTAGCTGACACGATGCTGTATATGTGTATGTGTTTGTATTTGTATTTGAGTGCTCAGTTTGTGATGTGCAGTGAGAATGGTATATTTTGCATTACCAGAGGATGAATACCTATTGATGATGAAGCAAGGAGTGTTTGCCATTCATAATTTGAGAGTTTAAATAATCAAATGTGTGCTTGCGTGCATCTGTGTGCGTTTATAATGGTGGCTGTTTTCCCTGGATGGGACAGAAGCATGACTCTGTATCTTTTCTCGCAGGAGTGTCCCCCAGGCTCGGTGGGGTTTCGGGAGCTGCAGTGCAAGGCTTACAATGACAGGCCTGTGGTGGCCAACAATCGCTACAAATGGACTCCCTTCCTTGGAGGTGAGTGAGGCTGCATCCCTGTTTAAATCCACCGGGCTGTGCGAGTTATTGTCCCTCAAAGACAGACAGGGCCCCATATTTGTTAGACATGATTAAACGCTGCCAAGGGCTGTTCTAGGAATCAGACATCAGTACTCAATACTATTAGATAAGCGCTTGGCACTATGGTTTTATTTTGCATTCACACTGAACATCCATGGGCTTCATTAAAGTTAATGCACGCTGCTTACTCTGTCTATTGTTTGTGTACAGCAGGGAGTCATGTTACCTAGTCCTGCATCTGTGTTACATTTCTGACTAATTTATTTTCCCCTCCAATCTCCTCTTTTCCTCAATCTCCTACCCTAAACCCTTTCCCTCCTTCTCAGGTCCCAACCCATGTGAGCTCAGCTGTCTTGCCGTGGGACACAATTTTTACTATAATTTTGGGCGGGTCCTGGATGGGACGTCATGCCAGAAAGACTCGGGGGGCATTTGTGTCAATGGACGCTGCCTGGTGAGTGAAGAAACTCAGAAATGCAGATTACCACAGCACACCAAATATGGGAATGAAAAAAGCAGAATGATTCGAGATATTTTTTCGTGCCTGCTTCTCATGTTCCGCCTGTTTTCCAGCAGGAGTTTTGGCAGGCCAGTTAATGCTGTGCTCTCAGGGCTGTACAGAGCACATACAAACATGTGTGAACTTGACATTTTAGATCTTAATTAAAAATGCAATCTTGGCAATTTTCCCCCAAGATCTCCATTAAATCCCCTCTGAACCCAACTCACCCCATCCAAACCAACACTGTTGCTTCTGTGCTTGGTTACATTTATTTGCTCCCAGATTTTTTGACCATTTTGACTGACATTTTGTCTCTATTAGCATCCCTCCATAGACTACGCAGGTGGTTTAAAGCTGTAATTCCCACTTGAAGGTCAAGATGGAGGTTTCACTGGAGAAGCAGCCTGTTGTTAATGATTAAGAAGCATGTCTCTCGGGGGGGGGGGTGGTTGGTGGAGCATTTACAAGCAGTGAGGTCATTGACATTTCTGGAAGCCAGCAAGGTCAGGGAGTAGCTGCTCTGGAGAAGTGGCAGATGCAGGAGACAGCTGATGTAGACCAGCGTGTGGATGACGGAGCGCAGCCCTGTGGCACTAACAGGACGGTGCCCATTGAGCTAGTCTGTGTGTGTGGGTGCGCTGCCATCACCCAACTCTGCATAATTACCCTCCTGAGATATATGAGCCGCAGGGCCCCATAAACACGGTCTAATAAGGTGCCTCATATTGCATCTCTTTATATCCTGTTGTGCACACAGCGGGAGGGAGAGAGATAATTATATGTTCACGAGATTGGAGGGGAATACTAGAAAGCTTCTCCTTGATTGTTTTTCACGGAGTGCAGGAGTTTCTAATCTGGCAGAGAGACATTGGCATCTAATATCACTGCCCTAATATGTGGAAAAATACCCCCTGAACCCCACCTCGACCCCCACACAAAGACCTTCGCTCGGCCATGGCCTACACAGCCAACTCCAACTCTTGTTGTGTCTCTTATTGGCCGGGCAGAGCCTCTAGTAGTTATCATTTTTCCCCCTTTGGCTGAGATGCACAGTCTATGGTATCATGAAATTGACTGTAACACACGGAGTAACCCTCCCTGTGGTTGTGTTCAATGCCCTGGCACACTGCACAGTTTAGCCACAAGGATCTAAATAGGTGAATAGCAAAAAAAAAAAAAACAATTTTACCACAAAGAAGTCTGAAGGATCGGTCCAGGCAGAAAATTATGAAATCTATGGAATATCACTACATGCAGGTCTGTTTAGGTGCCAGATTATGAATTTAAATTACCATTCGTGGCTGAGAAAATGCTCATGCTTCCCTGCTAATGGTGTTAGCCTGAGAGCCCATGCCTATCAGTTGGAGAGAGTCCGGCTCAAGCAGCCTCTGCCAAAGAGAGTCAAATTCAGGGCTCAAGGTCTCAGCCACAGTAGGTCTGACTCTTGGAGTTCTGCCGCCCTTTTATTCTGCAGAAGCCCGGCTGTGACTTGATCCTGGGCTCGGAGCAGCAAGAGGATGCCTGCATGGTATGCGGTGGGCACAACTCTACCTGCATGCAGCACCGCAACATCTACCAAAACAACGGGCACAGCGACGGTCAGTACTGCTGCCCTCGTATGCACACCAACTATCCTTAATGACACAGTCTGGAATGACAGAGTGGATTACTGCTCTGAGACATAACACAATATCACACTAACAATGGGAGTGGCTTGCAGTCCTCCTCTTCACGGGTAAATGCTGGTCTCCTGCAAGCTATCACGGGTGGCATGTTCCAAGGTGTTGAGTGTGTAATCATAAGTGGTGAACAAGATGTCATTCTTTTGTCCACAACACTGGCTGGCCTCCAGGGAGTAAAATAACCAATCGCACAAAAGAGCGATGAATGCAGACTTTGTTTTTCAGACACGAAAAGGTAAAGCAAAACAAGAAGGCATTGCTCGGATGACTCTTTTGCTGTTTAGTCAGCCGTACAGTACGGAGGCCCCCCATCATGAAAGGACTGGCTCAACGCCATGAAATGCGCCTTACTGCTTCCCTCAGGACCGTGACTGATTGTTCACGAGGTGCCGGCGCACAGTTCCAACACCTCTGGCGTCTCAGTGGACGACGACCCCGAACATGAAACAGTGGCTCTTTTGCACGGCTTCATGTGTAGGCAGAGGGCAAATAGTTGGTGCGATCCTCCTCATCGAGTGGAGAGAAGACAGGCGAGAATGGAGGCTTTGTTTGGGTATTATAATAGCTTCACTCTCCCCTGCCCTGCTACTGTTCTTCCAAAGGAAGAATTACTGATTTCAAGCTGCCAGCACTATGCTGTGCTAGCAGGTCAAGCGGCAAAAGCCCAGCAAAACGATACACTCAAAACCTCAACACCACACTGCATGTCTCTCATAAAGCCTCGACAACGTGCAACCAGAGTCTAATAACCAGTCATCGCTGGAACACCGCGATACTTAAGAGTTTCTTTGAAGTGGCATGTGTAAAACATCTATCGGAGCAGATTTCAGCATGTTTTTTCAGTAATAATTTTCTCATTGAGAGGTTACAATGTTTTATCTATATTAATATGATCCTACAGGCCCCTTTGGATACAATGAAGTCACAATGATTCCTGCAGGAGCAACTCACATCCGAGTGACTGACAACAGTAAGAACTACCTAGGTAGGAAGTATCTCAGGCTTTTCCTAGATCTGCTTTATGTGTTCGTACCATGTCATTATTACTGAATTCTAAACACTTTACTGTTACTTTGGTCTGAGGTTTCACTAATTAGTGCAAGTCCAGAGAGCTTGTCATGAAAGTGGGCACTTACTTTGAGACTTTCCTTAATGATAGTCTCTGTTCACTTCTTATCTCAAAGAGATAGTTGACCGAGCCGTGCTTAGTAATGGTCTAGATCCCATATAATTTATTTTTGTTCAAAGGGAAAATAAGGGCGGAGACCTTTGATGGTAGCACCCCTTCCTGTAGCTCCTGACCACCATTTCCTCCTCTGAGAATATCCTCCTGGGTGATGGGTGTGTTTCAGTCAAAGCAGCACACTGGCCCATTTCCGCATGACGATAACATTCTGGTCAAAAATATTTTAAATGCAACACCTAGATTGCTGGGTGTGGGGGCGTTCCGCATGACAGCAGGGTGAGGAAAACCCAAAATGCTGATAAACTTTTTCCATGAATATAAACACTATAGTTTCTGTGAAAGGATGTGCGTTAGAGCAGCCTTATTTCTGTGAACAAATGCACTGATTACTGCGGGCTAAAAAACAAAGCATGAATGAGTCTGTATCAACACACCCTGTGATGCATGAGACCTGCGCATACACTTTGAATATACCATATGTCTTAATCAGTCCCTTTTGTAGCACTTGCCCAACCATGCAGCATAAAGTAGAAGCTTGTTCAGGAGACATATTTGACTTGTTAAGAAAGCATGCCAATAAATCAAACAGAATTGGGATGTAGGGAGATGCTAGACCATGCCTTAATTTTGCCTTATTTGTCTCACAGCACTTCAAGATGGACGCTCCCAATATGTAATCAACGGTAACTGGAAAATCAGTGTCCCGGGGGAGTATAACGTGGCAGGAACCAAACTTGTTTATCGGAGATCCTCGGACAACCAGGAGACCTTTGAGGTCCCGGGTCCGACTAAGGAGGACATACATGTCATGGTCAGAAGTGTTTGAACTTTGGGTGAAGCCTCCACTCCTGCTGCTGCAAACATGAGGCCAATACGGCTTTCTAATTATATCTCCGCAGGTGTTGTCCACTGATAAGAATTCTGGGATAGAGTATGAATACTGGCTGCCTCCTGATCGCTATGCTCTTTATCATGGAAGGAGCCCACTGCGCCAGCCACAGCTCAGCGACAGCTATACGCCATGGCGCCTACCAACCGCAAGCACCGCTACCACCACAACTACAACTACCACCAGAGCCCCTGCAACACATAGGCAATTCTGGGGTAAGGCTCTGCCTATCTGAACGTTTTGTGCCAAGAATTCCAAATATTACTGATACTTTCCATATAATCTTCAGACTCTTGAAGTAGGGAAAAGCATGTGTTGCTTCTGGTTCTAGGTATCATAAAGTAATGCAGATAATGAAGACGTACGTAACTGTTAGTGTACTCGAGTACATCCTTATTCACCCTGATATTAGAAGCACAGAGAAACAAATTTGAAGCCCATAATCATAATTTGGGTGTTTGAGTCTGGCTTATAATCTTGAGTGACATAATGAGGGTTCAAAGGCCTTGCCAGGGGCCTGTTGCCTGGTAGCGAAGTGGCCTAAATCTTTGTTTTTCATTCAGTGCCTGCAGGTGGCTGGCCGGCTCATTTTCCTCGACAACAACCACAATCCCGCCTTGAGAGGGATGGAACTCACCCGAACCGGCTCCCGCGACCATTCCGACCAGGTCAGAACTCCCCCATGCAGCTCTATGGTCACCCAACCCGGGCCAGCCCACTTGCTTAAGGGCTTCTGAATGTGACAGAGACAAAATCAAAATGTGTTTCTTTTAATGATACAATTGTTAGTGAATAGTCAACATCACAATACCTGTTTTTTTTTGGGGGGGAGTTATGAGATGTACAGGGAAGATCAATACAAATGTTTATAAATGATATACATTTTGTCAAATAACTCATTGACACTCTGTTCTCTAAAGGGAATTGTGGGAAATGTAGGAAGGTTCGAGGTCGTGGAGAGCGCCAGAGACAATACTGCCAGAAGGACTTTGGTGAGTGCCTCATTGAAATTAAATATTTCGGTTTTCAGAGGACATGGCCACCTCTGCATTTAGCACACCCCTTACTCACTGTTTACGGAAAAATTCAAGCAAAATCTTCATTCTATTAGTTTCAAATGAACTGTTTCTTTGTATTCATGCCCTTGTCAGTGTTTCGGGCCAAGGTCCTGGGCAAGCAATATCGTGGCGAGGAGACACGCTACGATGTGCAGATCATCCACACTTACCGCAACCGTTTCCGCTTGGAGCACCGCGAGTTCCTGTGGGTGGCCAATCTCTGTGACTGTCCTCAGCTCGATGAGGGCCGCCAGTACATCATAATGGCCCGCCGCCACATCAACTATGAGCACACCCTCAACCGAATATTGCTGGAGGAGGACAGCTACGTGCAGCTGTATCGGGCCAGGGAGGACGCTCACCTGCGCCCTCTGGAAGAACTGTGCAGTAACCGAGGGGCGAGGCTGCAGTCTCGACGCGATCAAACAGGCTAGACCTCTCTGACAGCTCAAATACTGACATACACACAAATATGCTATCATTGCACTCACAAGAATGGTGTTATATTTGAAATCAGACTAAAAAAGGGTGCCATTTATGTGTATTTACAAAAACAGGGATGGCTTCTGTCTCCAGTGTCACTCCCTGGACTTACTAAAGTAATAAGTGCATCAAATAGGTACATCCTGAAAGCAAAAAACGGTGACCTGTTAAATGTCAGACTAAGGCCAATGGAAATTGGAGATGATTTCATTCTGGGAAACTGCAAACCTCCTAAACATGGACGTAACCTTCAGCCTGCCTCAGCTTGTCTGCACACGCGGTATAGCACTTTAGGTGGTGATACAATGAACCCACCTTTAAACTTCAGATACCAAAGAGGAGCAGAGAATTGCACTGATGATTGCAGCTGCATACTCTCATTCGGATTCAAGCCTTTTTCAGCATATCAGATCACTACCTGTCTGGATTGACACCAGCCACTGACTGTGTGTTTATTGTAAAATGTTTATTTTTCAGATATTCTCTATCAATCATTTCCCCCTTCCCTCTATATTTAAGATGACAGTATGCATTGATATGTATTGTATTTATAAGGCCAAAGGATAGAATCATTTACATTCATTTATTATGTATTTTTGTGTTTTGCATCAGAAATATTATTATTTTCATAGATTAACAATGTATTTCATTTTATGGATATTATACTTTTGGAATATAAAAATGAAACATTACAGAAAACAATTCTTCTGCAAAGTAGATGTGTCCATTTGTCGCCTTCAATATCTAAATACTTCAGATCTCTAAATTCAGCCCATTATCCATGCTCACAGTAGAGGCAAACACTCGGCAGCATCTAGCACTGCTATTTCATGATCTGGAAAGCTTCCATTTATTCTCAATATTATAAGTAATAATAATTTTGATATCCATTTGCAATTTACTTTTATCTATTTTTCTCGACTGACTTTTATTTTATTTTTTATTTATTTAACCCTTATTTAACCAGGGAAGTCCCGGTTGAGGTTGAAATCTCTTTTTCAAGGCAGCCCTGGGGATTGAGGTGGAGAGGGAGAGGGCAATTTGCACAGCCAGTTAGACCAGGGGATGATTAGGTAGCAGGTCGAAAGAGCCAGGTTGGGACTTTTAGCCATGACAACGGGGAACCCCTAGTCTGACAGAGTTAAAAAAGAAATATCCACCACAACCGCAGTTACTACCACTATTATTATTATTATTATTATTTGAGTTAAATTATTTTAATCACAATTAAAGAAAATGGCCACAAGACTTATGATGCTCTGATTCTATATACATCAAAGCTTATCTTGGCAGATTAAAGTCTAACTTCCCTATTACATTCACATTTGCCGTATATTTCCGTTCTCTGAACAGAACTAATACTTCGCCCTGTTCTCAGGGAACAATGCAAAGTGGAGAAATCCTCTAAGAGAGGGAGAAATGAGTCACAGGTCCCCTTATTTACCCTGCCCTGAATTAGCTCACTTGTGTATGATCATTACATCTGAGAAACAACTGCAGTTAATTAACCATCTTTTAATTTCAACTGACAAAGGTCGATTTAGGACGTTTATCCCATTAAAGTGCAGATGTTGGTGCTTGTAATGCAGATATGTATATAGAGCCGGGAAATGTTAACAGATCACTCGTAAACAATTTCTTTAAAAAAAAAAAACATTTAAAAAAACTTGATTTGTCACAGCTGTCATGGCAAGCAACAGTATGCATTCAGTATGGTTCACAATTATTCCACTGCTAAAATATTTACATCTCACAAGGAAAAATTCTAAACACTATACTGTTACTGCATACATTGCATTCACTCCCCATGACTTCCTTAGTCGGCCGTGGGAGGAAGAGTTGAGATACCCCTTCAAATGGGGGGTTTTTACAAGGTTAAAGTGTGGCCACAGATCACAGTAAATGCAAGGAAGCCATTGCTCAAGAAAGGAAATGGTGCTGGGAATTGTTTGAATTAGAAATGAGTCATTTGTAAGAATCAACTCTTCAGAATCAAGAAATGGTTCTCTTTTCTGAAATTACTGTA
Organism: Gymnothorax javanicus; assembly: GCA_029692085.1. Lineage (NCBI taxonomy): Eukaryota > Metazoa > Chordata > Actinopteri > Anguilliformes > Muraenidae > Gymnothorax > Gymnothorax javanicus. The sequence continues at coordinate 15,953,487 of CM056209.1, read as the reverse complement.
AAATAAATTAACTCAAAACTAAACACTGTAATTATATACCCAGCAGAGCACATAAAAATGACCATTCTTCTTGGGAGCTCCCACAAAATCCGAGCGGAACAGTCCAGCTCATCATGGTTTCCTCAAACAGTCAGCAAATGCAAAGAATTTTGAAAAAGCCTAAACCCAGATAACGGCCTTTTCCGGTTGACAGCATTAGCTCAGTTTGTACTGTTCTTCCTGGCACGTAACACAGTTGCGTTTGAGTTCATGCCCGCTTTAGAAATCCGAGAATCATGTCAGCAGATACTGCAGGCCTCCACTACGGGACAGACCTCCCATGTCTGACCGTGCATGGCAGCACTTGGACTCTGAAAGCCTTTCCACCATCACACAATGACACTGACATGCCGGTGCGACCGTCTCCTGATCCGAGACCTCCGCGGTCGCGACTTGGGTTCGGAGCGGCAGAGTGGACCCAGCAGCAGCCAAAGGTAGAGAACCATGCAGGCCCAACATGAGGACAACTTCACCCAGAAGGTGGACCAGCTTCCATGAGTGAAAGTGGTTTCAAGGGCTGCTGACTCATAGCTGGAGGAAGTGGAGGCGGACAGATTTAGTCAGTCGCATTGGAAAAACCTAAAATCATCGATTTATCAGTGCAAAATGTTGTGGGATTGTGTGCTTGCGTGGGGGGGATTGGATGCACGGTATTTGTAGAATGAGACAAGAAAATTGTATGATGGATTTTATGCCATAAATGATTAAAAATTGGTATAATACAACCATGTCATACAGGTTTGATATTACACATGTAATATAGCTTCCTACTGGTAACTGTTAGCCATTGCTAGTGTTAGCTGCTAGCTGGCAGTCTACTCAAGTTAATTGGATGAATAATTCGCTAGCTAGCATGCTAACGCTTTTCGCTACTCTTATTTCATAAATTTGATATCTCAGGCTCACTCATTAGAGATCCTCTATATCTCTGAACAATCAGATGTTTCATTTAGCTTGGAAGAGTTAAATATTCCTCTGCTGTCCTGGAATCTATTTGCAATAGTTTTGCTCAGTGACCCACTGACCTGAACCAATTTGTGAGGGTCATCATGACATAGAGAGAGGCCAAAAAGAAAACAAAATGGAAGAAGAAGTAACTGTATGCCACGCGTTGGTTTTCGCTGTGGATCACTTTCTGGCTGCCTTTACTCTCAGGATCCATCTCCAGCTCTTCCTCTGCATAGAGGAAAAAGGACTAGCAGTCAGAATGCTTCAATAAAATGATGTGGAAAAAAACTGAACAAAAGTAATCGCGAAATTGACTGAAGTACACAGGCAATGAACATGCTGCTTTCTAAATGGCTTCCAGCTATTAATGAGTCAAAAAAATGGTTGAGTGATTCAGACGTGGGCTCACCCTCCTCTTGTTCTGGGCAGCAGAAACAACAGCTGGCTTTCTGTGAGCGGAGGGAAGTAGGACAGGTGAGCAACACAGCTAGTTGGGTACAGTATAGACAGATTATATATGAGAATAGAGTAAATACTGGGTGTACATCAGTTTGACAAAAAAATGAATAAATACAAGTTGGTTCTCCCAGGCTGCACTCACAAAGCCAGTAACATTTGGCAACAAACAACAACAGAATTGTCCTGTTACAAAACTGTACCTGGAATTCATAGTGATAAACTTTGATCATCCAGAAGGGACCAAACATTTCTGCAAGATAAGAGGCTTCATTGCTGATGAAAAAAGCAAGAGTTACTCTCAACTGAGTCAGAGACAGTGAAAACACAAGAAATATTGCACAAACCAGATCTAATCATTACTTTGACAGCTGTAGTGCAAAAGTTCACTTGATAGTAGCTGTATGGTTCAAGACTTAACAGAATATTCAGTGCACTTTACATTGTAGTTGAGACTAGCTCTGAAGAGGAGAATGGACTTTTATTTTTTTATTTTCATTGAATTTTCTTATGTTAGCATTTTAATTTTGAGTCTCTACACAAAACAGAGTTATACTCTTGGTTTATTTGTAACGAGGCAGTTTCACAGTCAAATCTGTGCACACTTACCATGCAAAGAGCACGCAGCAGTACATTATGGCCGCTCCGATGATTGCGACAGCGTTGCCTTCCTTTTGTACCCCTTCCTGACCCAAGTTCGGGAAGCATAGCGTCATGTTCTGCCCTTGGTACTCAACTGCAGGCACACAGATGTATTTATGACATTAGCCATTTGCCTTGCCCAACCGTCAAACAGACATGGTGTTGTGTTATTTATCTGTCGGTCATGTGCTTATCAGATTCACTTATTGTTTAGCTACCCCTTGAGAAACATCATTCCCTGCTTTATGTGCGAAAAACATCCAGGCATGAGAGGATAACATAGTCAGAGGAATGTGAAAGAAAAACAATTCTACTGAGACCACATGAATATGCCTGGTTCATGCAGGTGTGTGTTCTTTTCCTATACTGGTTATACCTACAGCGATATCACAGGAGATTATGTTTCCATCAGTGCTGTAGGCAGAGGGGGCTGTCACTGGTATTTTGATGTGAGCAAACTGCAGCCCTACAGTATTCGTTATCTGGCGCCAGAGGTGTCAAATACAGGCCAGTGTGTGTGTGTGTGTGTGTGTGTGTGTGTGCGCATCTGCTTGTCTCTCATAATTCCTCATGCTTCAGACTGGCCCAGTGTCTCCTCTTCCTGGCATTCTGCGATAAACTTGATGTGTCATCACTGTCCTCAGCGCTAAACACATGACTGCCCATTGTTTTTGGGGCAGTTTGGGAGGGGGCATGGGGGAGGTATGGGGGAACGGATTCCAGAACAGAGCCAGCTATGGGTGCTCACCAAAAACCTGGGGAACATGAAAACACAGGCTAATTATAGGGCGTGATGCGTGCCACTCACACGCAAGTCAGGAATTCAAAACAAAAACACTGTAGCCATGCTGCCAAAAAGAGGACACTTCTTGTGCTGTTTTCATAAAATTTAGCCAATAAGATACCTGTAAAGCAACGGGAGGGGATCTAAGAGTACCTCCCTCCAAACTCGAAGCATCTTCGGAGTACTCAGAATGGATTAGAGTGCAACAGGGCTTGACAGCTGAACATGTAGTGCGCTTTAAGTTGGGAGTACTTCTGAGGATAAATGGCATGAACAGAAAATTATAGCACACCCAGTCGCACTTTTAGGGAGGCAAAACTGTTATGGTAACTGCTGTGCATTTATTGCACAGACAATAATGGGAGTTTGTGTGTGAGCAAGTGAGTATTTATTTTGAAAAGATGTTTTTTTAGCAGGGCAATGGTGCATATTTCCTGAACAAGTTGAAACACAGGTTCAGTCTGCCTGAGGACAGCACACCCTCGCTTCACTTAATGCTGCATGAGCACAACAGTTGGGCAGTACTCTGGCCAGAGACCGTGCCAGAGAGGAGATCAAAGATGAACTTCAATAATCTCTGTTTTACAACTTAATGATTAAAAGTTGCCCTCTGCCGCGTTCCCATTGATTTTATGTTGTCAAACAAACACTGCACTCAGTTTTCAAATCCTACTGCTCTGGAATGTAGCTTAAGTTAATTGTGCATGATGTTACAAGGTACCACAAGCAGATACATTTCAGGAGTTAGTTAACCTGAGAAATGACCAGTTTTATTCCCACACGGTACAAGTTTCCGTGCATACTGTCACTGCACTACTTGTAGGAATCGGAAGGATGGCCAGCTCTTCACTGTTCCCAGCCTGTCTGGCTTTCTGCCTACTGAGTTGAGCCCACAAGCATAATGGAACACAACCCAACTTTTTTTTTTTTTTTTTTTTTTTTTGCTGTGTGCTCCCCTACACATTGCCCTTTTAGTTACAGGGGACTCTTCGTAAACAAACACCAGCTTGAACTAATTTCATGCGAGGGGGATGACAGAATCGGGTCGTGCTTGATGGAAACTATAAATTTTGATCAAGGACAAAATATGCACGGATATATAAAAAGAGATGAAGCAAAGCTTCTTTTGTTTGAGATCAGCACAACGTTTGGAAGACTGAACTCCGTGAAATTCTTCTCAATTCCAAGTCCTGGGCATTGATTGTGGCTACACCTTTTACGAATTTTTGAAGACAAAGGTGGAGAAGGAGAGGACAACTTATATATGATTAGGTGGCAAGATGAAAGAGCCAGGAAGGCAGCTTTGCCCGAACACTATGGAACCTCCTACTCTTATGAAATAATCATGGATCTTTAATGACCAAAGTGATTCAGGGCCTCAGCTTAACATCTCATCTGAAAGATGGCATCTCCTACAGCACAGTGTCCCCATCATTGCACTGAGGCATTGATAATTATTTGACCAGAGCAGAGATTACCACATACTAGCTCACCAACACCCCTAGCGGCAATGTAGTTGTCCTAGGTTGTGTCCCATCCAAGTGCTACCAAGCCCACACCTGCTTAGTTTCAACTACCTGTCCAGCACAGAGCGGATGGTGATATGGCTGCCAGCATTCAGTGCGTAGTCAGATTACTGTGGCTTTTACTCATTCGAAGCAATTGGAATCATACTGCTTGCTATTAATACATATATTCTCAGGAGATTCCTCAGCCCACTGGCCTCAATAGAACAAATTAAACCCATGGTGTTTATGTATTGCCCTGGGCCTCATTACTCTCCAGAGAAAATAAATATGGTGAAAAGGCACTGCTTTGCTGGAGGGGTCCATTTCGTTCAAGACCACAAGCTGAACTGTTTGTCATTGACAGCTAGAATCTCTATAGTTGATTGGCTGCTAAAGCCAGAGAATGGTTCAGGTGGATTTAAAAATCAAAATATATTGTTTGGGGAACTGGTCAGGATGCTCAGCTTAGGCATAGAAATGGACCAGGGCTTAACCAGTCAAGTTCTTGGTCTCAAAAAATTCATGCGTTAGTGTCAGAAATGTGCATAGTGGTTTGGTAAATTCAATCATTAAAGAAACAATGAGAATTAATGAGAAATTAACAGCAATACAAATGAAATATGAATTACTTCTAATTTACGATGCTTGAAAGAAGCTCTGAACATAAAAACAGTATTCACCCAGCTGTCCCCCCGGGAGGTAGCTAGCTTTAATTCTAGTTTTAATATTGTATGGGTTAAGCACGTGAGCCTCGTTATCAAAATACAGAGCTGTGAAAATGTATTTTCCCCTTCCCGATTTCCTCTTTTTTTTTCATTTTGCCACATTTAAATGTTTCAGATTATCATACTAATTTTAATGTAACCCTAGTAAACACAATGTACTGTTTGTAAATTATTGTTCCATTTATTGATGGAAAAAACTTATCCATGCCTTCCTTGGTCTTCAAAAGAACCCAGACAAACATCTAAAGCACTGCTGACCTCACTTGCCTCCATTAAGGTCATTGTTCTCAGCACTGCAATGAGAAAGAGACTGGGCAAAAATGGCATCCACAGAGGAGCTGCAAGGCGAAAACCACTGCAGACTAAAAAGATCAGAAAGGCTCGTCTCACATTTGCCAAAAAGTATCCTGATGACCCCCAGTACTTTTGGGATTATATTCTGTGAACTGATGAGTCAAAAGTAGAACTAATACCAACAGTCAAACACAGCGGTGGTAGTGTGATGGTCTGGGGTTGCTTTGCAGCTTCAGGACTTTGGCAACCTGCCATAATCATTGGAACCATGAATTCTGCTTTCTATGCAAAAATACTGTAGGAAAATTTCCAGCCATCAGCTCCTGATCTAAAGGTCAAGTGAAGGTGGGTTATGCAGCAGGACAACGATCCGAAACACGCGAGCAAAAAAAGTGGCCCAGTCAAAGTCCTGACTTGAATCCGATAGAGAAACTGTGGCATGACCTAAAACAGGCAGTTCATGCTTAAAAACCCTCCAATGTGGTTGAATTGAAGCAATTCTGCAAAGAAGAGTGGGCCAAAATTCCTCCTCAGTGATGTAAAAGACTCATTGCAGTAATCACAAATGTTTGGTTACAGTTACTGCCAAGGGTGACATAATGGGTTATTTGGTTTAGGGGGGACAATTATTTTTTCTAATTGGTACTGTGGGTTTCCAATAACGCTTTACCTTCAATAAATGAAATGATCATTTCATATTTGCATTTTGTGTAAACTCGCATTGTCTTTGTCTTATGTTCAAATTCACTGGATGATCTGAAACATTTAAAGATGACAAAATAAGCAGAAGTAGAAGAAATTGGGAAGGGGGCGAACAGTTTCATAGCTCTGTATGGTAAATATGTGGCCAACATACTGTAGTCATTTCTGTTTGTTTACAGTGTGTGTTTGTTATGATGACGACGTTAATGATAAAGAGAAATTTCTATAATACACCAATCATCACTCTATCAGTTGGCCATGATAATTGCATTGTGTGAGAACCAAAGCAATGATATTTAACAAGCTTTCACGTGTGGTCATATTCGTTACGTGTGCGTTTTTGTGTAATAATTGATCGTAATTTCTAATATTTTAAACCTATACCCTGAAAAAAAAAGAATAACTATGACGGTGCACATAAAACGTTGGGGATCCCAGATATAGCCCACCCACTGCCAAGGGCAAAGGTCACCACACAACACTGAAGGCAAGCTCCACAAAGTCACTCAACATCCCTGTACTCAGTTATTTTACTTTCTACTTGCGTAAGTCTCACGTGTTTGGTCTTGTGCCGTGAAATAACTCTTTTCCCTCACAGGAAAAATGGCCAGCTTTAGGGATATTAAGACCTTTAAAGAGTGGAAACAGAGGAACGAGCCAGAAGCACATCCGGGACACCAGCTTACAGACACACAGACCTGAGTGTGAGTATGTAATGATACCACTGGCTTAGATTACTGTGTTATTAAATTGTCATCTTATTCGGCAGGAATGTGGAATATCCCCATCCACCTCCCAAAGCCCATAATGCACTGGTAACGCATGTTAGAACAGGTAAGTGAGCACCCTTTCAACGCCATAGTTACATGGATTCATGTTGGCCCTACAGAATGGCAGCATGCCTACCTCTCTCTGGTGGACGACTGGAAAGGGCCGAGAAAGTCAGGTACATGACGTAACAGGTGATGATGGAGGCCTGGAGTAATCCGGAACGAGGCTGCCCTGAAAACCACACAGCAAAAGGACCATGAAAACAGGAGCAACATCTCAGAGCAACAGAGCATGGATTAGTTGTCAGAGTAAAAAGATTATGTGTAAATAACCTGATCACAGGAAGACACCCTGAATATTGCACAATAAAGGGGATATTTTCCATCCATCCATTCTCTATACCCACTTATTCCTCACTAGGGTTGCGGGTGGAGCTGGAGCCTATCCCAGCTGACTCTGTGCGAAAGGCAGAAACCCACCCTGGACAGCTCGCCAATCCATCGCAGGGCGCACACACCATTCACGCAGCATTCGCTTTCACACTCATACCTATGGCCAATTTAGCGTCTCCAATTAGCCTGATATGCATGTCTTTGGGAGGAAACCGGAGTACCCGGAGGAAACCTACGCGAAGACGGGGAGAACATGCAAACTCCACACAGAAAGGCCAGATTCGAACCCACGACATTCTCACTGTGAGGCGGCAATGCTAACCACTGCGCCACTGTGCGCTCCGAGAGTGCAAACCTCTGCCAAGGCAGCACAGTCAAAATCTTGCTGAGTGAACATGACTCATAAGAAATTTAAGGTATCTGCAACACAGGATTTCAAGCTGGCTCCCATGGCGGCCATATTGTTTGATGCAGCACTTTCCAAACAGATAGGTTTCATCCCTGATGCGAGACCAATCAACCCACAAAATTTGAGTGATATCACTGGGAGCGAAGTTCAGTTATTGCGGGTCATATGATTTCAAGATGGCTGCCCTTGCAGCCACATTGTTTAACCGATCATGGTGAAAATAAATAGGGTCTATCCCTGATATAATAGCAACCCACCCACAAAATTTCAGACATATCTGTTCATTACTTTTTGAGTTATCTTGTACACAGACAGACAGACAGACAGACAGACAGACAGACAAACCAACCCCCGCAAAAACATAAGCTCCTTGGCGAAGGTAAAAAGAAACCCTCCAGAGTAAATGAAAACAAGCCATTGAAGGATCATTGATAAAATCTTGACACCTGCAGGTGAAGGGCCCTGAAGCATAAAACATTGCTGTACAGTTAATAATACACAAAATGTCTGACAGATAACATCAGGGTTTCTCTGACTTGTCTATTTCTTCTGTTCATTTAACACAATTGTCTACATGAAGTAGCCCATGGCTTATATGATCTTTGTTTAGTCTGCAATCCTTTTTCAAATATGAACATGAAAAACAAGACGTGAAATGTACTACTTGTACTTAGTGATTCTTAACTACAAAGGATCATCTCGTCTGTGACTGTGCATGAATGTATTTACTTGCAAGCGTGCACATGTTTGTGTGCGTTTGTTTGTGTGTGTGTGTGTGTGTGTGTGTGTGTGTGTGTGTGCGCATGTGTTTGTGGGTGTGTGTGGGGGGGGCTTAAACTCACCAACTAAGGAGAAATCACAATGTTGTGAGAACATTTGAGGTTGTGAGGACATTTTGGCTGGTACTGAAAGAGGATTACGGCTAATTGGTTAAAGTTATGGTTACCATCACCGTTAGGTCTAGGTTAAGGATAGGGTTAGGGCTAGAGTTAAGGTTTGGCATTATTTGGTTAGGGTTTGGGTTCAGGAAAGGCTGTACAGAATGAATACAATATCGCCACAAGTATGGCTAGTGTGTGTGGGTGTGTGTGTGGGCATGTATAACAAAATTCATAAGGACCGACTATTGAGAAATCACAAGGTTGTGAGGACATTTCAGGTTGTGAGGAGCTTTTGGCTGGTATTCACAGAGGATTACAGCTAGTTGGTTAAAGTTATGGTTGCCATCACCGTTAGGTCTAGGATAAGGTTAGAGATAGGGTTTGGCATAACTTGGTCATGGCTTGGGTTCAGGGAAGGTTGTACAGAATAAACACAATGTCCTCACAAGTATAACTATGCAAACATGCGTGCATGCATGCGCGCGCGTGCGTGCGTGTGTGTTTGTTTGCATGGAAAATTCCCAAAGCAAGAGAAATGGGCACTCACTCTCCTGCACACAGGGTGTGACTGCGATGAAGGACATGAGGCCGCACAGACCCAGATTGGCCCAGAGAAGGACCTTGTTGAGATGGCAGGCCGCCGGATGGGTGTATAACTTGTACATGGAGGTGAAGGCTACAGCGGCGATGGCGTAAAAACCCAGAGTGGCGCACAGGACCGCCAGGTACCACCGCTTGTCCTCAGCAGCACCCGTCAACCTGAGGGAACAGCCAAACCAGACACCCCTGAAGTATACGCCGCCTACCTGGCCACAGCCGAGAACCTCGTATGTCTCCATTACTACTTGGCACAAAAATACTCGCATGCTCACATTACAGACTCAAACTGCAAAGACGCCGTGACACCTCTAAGAGGATTCTTCGAAGCATATGTTTGAGTTGGAAGGGGTCCAAGCGGCAAAAAAGCTTCTGTACGTTTGAAAGCTGTAAGGAAGGGGTACATAAGCGTGACATCTCCCCAGCGTCACGCTGAGTTAATGGAAACATCTGGGAGCAAGCTGCTTGTGCAGGCGAATGAGCACGTGCTCATAAAGCAAGCCTACTGCATAGGCGGCAGTAGTGTATGAGGCCCTCTCCCCAGGACAGACATTTTGTTTAAATCAGTTCAGCTGATTTATCTGATGGCCGTCCAGAAGGAGAGCTTAGACCCCCACCGTTCCAGATGTTTCCACAGACTGCACAGGGTGCTGCAGCCACAAGGGGGTGGATGGGTAAGGCTGCTGGTGGGGAAATTGGCTCTTGTCCAAGCCTGCTTGCTCCAGTAGGTGAGGAGAAACTGTGGGCTAAAGTATAGTTACACTGTGCTAAATATAGCCTTGCACCAGATGTACAGGATACTCCCACAGGTCTGGATGCCTGGAGTACAGCACATTGTGGTCTGGGACACTTATGGTTATGATGACAAATATCCTTTCTTGGGCGTCCCAATATTGCATACTGAGCTAGTTATCTACAGTCCCACAACAGACACACAAACACACACACACATGCATTGCATCTTCCCTCACCAATTCTTGTTCCAGGTGTGAGCGAATGCCGTGATGAGGACAAGTTGAATCAGGATGAAGGCAAAGCCACCGGCCACACCCACATAGTGCCAGGCTGGACGGACAAACAAGCAGAGACAGAATAGCCATTTGCAGAGACCTAATACACTACACAGGCCTCAATGCCATGGGTTTTGCATTCGACAAGATACGCAAACAAGCTAAATGCAGACCACAGGGACACTTACAACACTGCCAAAAATGACCCAAGAACCAGGAGGCTGGTAAAAACCCTTCATTAGTTTACAGTGGTGCTCCTGCAGCACCACCTAGTAGTGTTATTGAGTAAGTGCATTTACAGTCATTCTTCAAGACTGCTGTTGTGGAATCATCGTCAAAGTGTGTGACAGAGTAAAATGTACTATCTAATGTATGACTGATCATAGGTATTTAACAGATGTTAAAGTTGTGACATCAGTCTGCGGGAATGTGAAAATTGTACTACTTTTGAACTCCAGTAGGAGTAAACACGAGCGTCTATCTGCATTCCAGACTTATCGTATTAGACCGTGAAAGGGGCGGGGCTTGTCAGCAGCTGGTTTCAGCATGACGGCAGGCCCTATCACGGCATGTGTCTTATCACAAAGAAAAGAGGCTAATGCCGGTCACCTCGTCAGGTATGCTATTTTCAAAAAATCTCTCAGAGGCACCTTTAATGTTTTTTTTTTTTTTTTGAAAATTCAGTATAATGTTTTCACTTTTTTGCTACGTGGCATTTAAGTATCTTGCAGCTTGCAAGCGCACTCAACAACCAAGTTATTCAGTAAAAATGCAAAACTGCCGGTTGATGTAAAAATCTAATCAGCCAGTTATGTGGCAGAAACAATGCATAAAAGCATGCAGACATGGTCAAGAGATCCAGTTGTTCAAATCAAATGTATAAATGGGGATGAAATATGATCAAACTGACTCTGACTGTGGAATGACTGGTGGTAGAATGGGAGGTCTGAAAATCTCAGAACTTCTGATTTTCTGGAATAATAACACTCAACAGTCATGGTTACAGAGAATGGTGCAAAAACGAAAAATTCAGTGAGTGGCAGTTCAGTAGGCAAAAAGACCTTGTTAAGAAGGCATACTACCATAATGGTAACTCAAATAACAGCATGTTATGACAGTGCCATGCAGAAGAGCATCTCAGAATGCACAAAAAGGCAACCTTAAAGTGGATTGGGCTACAGTAGCAGAAGACCATACCGGGTTCTACCTCTGTCACCAAAGAACAAGAAACTGAGATTGCAGCGGGAAAAGTCTTACCAAAACAACTGGAAAAACTCTATGGTCTTAGAAATCTTAATTTCTGCTATGACATGCAGATGGTAGGGGTAGAATTGTAACAACCTGAGTCCATCTGACTGGTGTCAATGCTTCTGGCTGCTGATGGTGGTGAAATGGTGGGGTGTAATTTCCTTAGCACACATTAGGCAAGTTAAAACCACTTGAGCATCGTTTAAATGCCTCAGCGTACCCAAGTATTTTTCTGACCATGTATATATTAATAAAAACACTTTAGCCATCATCTAGAGGCTACTTCCAGCTGAATAATGCACCATATAACAAAGTACACATCATCCCAAGCAGGTCGACAAACCTGACAATGAATTCAATGCACCCCAAAACGTCTCAACAGACACCAGATTTCAATCCATTACAGCTCCTTTAGGATGTGGTGGAAGGGGTGATTTGAAGCATGAATGAACAGCCAACATATTTGCAGCAACTGCAAGATGCTATCAGGTCAACATGATCAGAATATCTACGGAATGTCGGCAGCTTCTTGTTGAATCCATCTCATGAAGAATTCAGTTTGTTTTTGATGAGAAACGCCCACCCAGTATTAGAAAGGTGTATCTAATAAAATGGTCAGTGAGAGAATATACTGTGTATTTACATCTGTGTGCTTTACTTACCATGTAGAAATGATTCTGTTGGGATGAAGAAGGCTGCAGAACACATGCCTAAAAGGGCAATGAACTTCAAGAACCAGAACCTGCAGCAAATAAAGGGGGATTGGGGAGTAATTTATTTCAGTTTAAACAAATTTAGCATACAACATTAAAATAGCTGGCTATTTCCATTTTATTTGTCATCACTCTGTTTGTTATGAGCAACTGATTTTTTTTATTCTTTATAGCATAATTGCCATCAGTGCCTCAATTCATTGTCCCTTCATTATATTCATTATAACAATTTAACAAACTAGAAGTAAACAAATTGCCATTTTAAAATATGGGATCCCACACTGACATGGTGAACAAGGCATTAGCTACTTAACATGCAATGTACCATCTGGCATGACTGGAAATTCTTTGGGTAATTTCTTCAGAAGCTAAAGTGCTAACCCGTTGTGGATGAACGCGCGGACATCTTGGCTGGACTTGACATCGATGAGAAAGAGCGCCATCATCAGGTGGAAGCAGGCAGTGCCGAAACCCACCCTGTAAACTGCCGAGTAGCCCACCAGCATCTCACAGTCCCCGCCCCCACGGGCCTGATCACACACCATGGTGAAGAAAGGCACCTTAAATAGAGAAAATCCCTGTTTACACACGAGCATCGAGGGATTGCGTGTTTCAAGGTCGGGGATTAAACGGGACCTTCACCGAATGTGACTAGACACATTAAATGGCAAAGCTCACAGATTAACAAATCAGGAGGATTTGCTGAATAAATAATGACAAGGGAGTGACTGTCTCGAAAGCCCATCGCTGCAGATGGATTCTGGTAACTGAGTGACGGAGTCACCTGCTTGCTTACAATGTGCTGGCGCAGAGAAACCACTCACATTCTCTCTCACTGCTTCAGTCACAGTCTTGGACAGCATGAGGCACGAGACAGCGCAGGCCAGGATGTGGAACAGAATGTACATAACCCGTGTGCTGGAGGACGACTTTACTGGCGGACAGCACTCGCAGCACAGAGAACACGGAGCAGGGCCACAGCAGCAACATATCTGTTAAACCAACAAAGAATAAAGGTCAAGAAGCTGCTTCCATTGCTGTTATCCATATAACTAATCACAACAGTCCTTAAACAGAACAAATTAGCCACTGTAACCAAAAAAAAATAAATCATAAGAATTTAAGCAGTAACAGTTTTATCTGATTAAAGATTTATTCCATGAGCAACTTATCAAAAATCTATATCATCATGCACTTCATATTGATATAACTGTTACTCAAAGATAGGGAATAGGGAATCTAGACCAAAGCTATCAGAGGAATGTTAAGGCCACATACAGCTCTTTAATGGGTGTATTGCTCTAAAAGAGATTAATTTTTTTTTTTTTTTTGACTTCAGGGTCAGACAGGGGGTTTAGACAGTAATAACATCTGAATGCTTCTCCGAGACTAGGAAGGTGGGCTGTAAAAGAGCTAAACACTTCTAATTCTGGACTAAATCCAGGGGCAACACCAGGCCAGAGACAGACTAAATCCAAGGACAGCAATTTAATCAACAGAACATTCTGCTGATTTCTAAAAAAAGAGAACTTTGCTCTGTATTATTCCAGGTTATGAAGGCATTTGGCATTTCTGACAAATCTAGGTTATTTATTTACTAGCATACACACACGGTATTACTAATATTATGGAAAAGCTTTATAACAATGTAAAACCCCAGAAGCAAAAAAGTTGGCTCATCATGGAAAAGAAAAATCAAACAGGACTGACTTGAATTGTCCATTCACCTTCTATTATTCTGAAAACAATATAACAACGTATTATTTGATGTTCAAATGTGAATTTAATTGCTTATTAAAAATATACAATATGATGACTGCAAAACAGTCCTGAAAAGTGACCACAGTCAACTGTTTTACCACTATTTAATATCACTATGTCTTTTATTTACATTCATTAAGCATTGTTTAGGCACAGAAGACAGCAGTTGGTCAAGTCTAGCAAAAATTTTCCCCTGTTCCTGCTTTACTGAGGTCTTCAGCTGTGCGATTTAACAGGCAGCTCTTTGCAGAATATTTTGCTTCACTATGGTCATTCACTCTCATCTCAATCTAGCATCTGCACTGTCAACTTATGCAGCCATATACTAGTAATGTGCGCAGAATATGGTTTGAGGAAGTCTTGTTAAATATGCAGGGACATCCCAGGAACGGACAATGTCTAAATGTAACAGCTGTGATTACTAGGATGACTTCAACGGTGTTCATTGTTACATTCATTACGTTCATATTATTTACGCTTATGTTATTAACATATTGCTAAGTAGGTGATGTTTTTTCATGCATGTGAATGATATATCAAGTCGTAGAATAAGGTATACGATTAAATGATGCGCTATGCACTACTCCACTCCCGCTCCCTGCTCTTCTGCTGTCAGAGGTTTGGCTGTGCATATTCCTGTCTTTCGAGGATTGGTTTTGGAGCGATAACTTGAACGAGTGGCCTCTCATCTAGCCTCGCAACTCTCATAATCTGCCTTGTACTTGCTGGCTTCTCTAAAGTTGCTGACCCTACATTTAATGGTGCCCGCGCAAAAAGTGCACGTCACTCATGCCATGTGTCCTGATACACCCCATTGACCTGACAGACGCTGACTTTTGGACCTGATACTGATAACAGCTTGAGTTGTCCCTGTCGTCTTTGGTCTGGAGAACGTCGTGCCTTTTTTCTCAAAAAAAAAAAAAAACTCTTGAAATTCTGACTTGTTAGACCACAAACCACACTCCCACTGTACTACAGTCCATCTGAGATGACACCAAGTCCACAGAAGTTAGAAGCACTTTTGGACAGTGATGATGCATGGTTTTGGCATTGCAAAGGTCAGCTTTAACTTGCATCTGTGAATGCAGCAGCCAATAATGTAGCCTGAAAAATGTTTACTAAAATATTTCTATGTCCATGTCATGATATTCATGACAGTTGCATGACAGTTCTTTACACAGAGACAAGTGAAGGATCAGTGATCATGTGCATTCAGAAGTGGTTTTTGGCCTGTTCACACACTGAGATTCAACAAGATTCTTGCCATTTTTTAATTATATTATGCACTGTAAAGATTGAAGCACCAAAAATCCTACCAACTTATGTTTTAGGAATGTTGTTCTCAAGATGAATAATAAGTTTACGCATCTGTTGGCAAATTGATTAGCCTGAACTCATCTTTACTCTTCAGGGACTGGGCCCGGCTTTTTTTTGGAGTCTGTTGCAGTCATAAGCTATGAAATAAGGGTATATTTTCAATAAACTACTGAAATTACAAGTTAAAACATCAAATGATGTGTTGTTGTGGTGTTTTCAATATAATACAGGGTGAGTAAACTTTCCAAATCACTCCTTTTTGAGTTTATTTACTTTTTCCATAATGCGCTAACTTTTTCAAAATTGGGGTGGTACAGTCTTGTTTGTTGACATGTAACATATTTGTTGTCTCTTCCATGAAGGCAATCACAAATCTGTTCATTATCACCTACTCAATTTAAACCAGAATTAATTTCACCGTTCCCAACAACAACTGACAACTTTAGAGCAAGAAATTTGCACAAAAACAGACCTATACACATATGCTTAAAGATTGACTCTTTCAAAATTGCATAATTTCCTAATATTTTCATGTCCTTTGGACCATGTAGGAAACTTAAATCACTGTAAGTAATGTAGGCAGGCTTTAATTGTACAATTAAATAATAAATAGGTGGGTAGACACTGAAAAAATATGATTACGTGTCACATCTGATTTAGTCTGAATTAGGCAAGCTTCTGCAAGTCAACCTCGAACAATGTTTTGAAGTGATAATTAATTTCTATGTGAGATGGACGGCTGCACTGCAAATAGAAAAATAAATATTTTCTTAATGCTCCCAAGCAGTGAGTAAATCCTTTTATGTGAAAATGCCAAAAATCTTGGATCCAAGATGTATCCTACACATTTCAGACAAATTGCTGCAGACAGCATGGAAAGATCAATGGACAGTTTATGCAGCTAAGAATGAACATGCCTGAGAGACTCCGACAACAATAATGCAATGCATACATTTCTATTTTATGCTAAGAAAATCTCTTGCCTATATGCCATCTAGTGCAAAGATTTCCATGCAAAATCCATATCAACTGAAGCATTAGACCAAGCACCAATCATGGTAGCATTCCTCATCTGTCCTCACCTGCACGCAAAACCTCAGACGTCATCACACTACTTAGCCCAGCCCCCATCGTACTCCCGAGATCAATTCCTGACCTGGAAAGCCTCAATATCCTGACTTATTTAACAGCTCTTTCTCTCTCACCTGATAGGCTAACATGTTGAGAAAGCACTTGCTGATTCTCCTGCGCTGGAGGGATTGACCTGCCGACATTTTAGTTCCCTGCTGAGTTCAGTTGAGGTCCTCGGGGAAAAAAATATCCTACATCACCTCAAGTTAGTCATTGTGACTGGCCCACAAATGGTGCTATTGAGAAATATTATCCAAGCAGTCATCGAAGTAAATGTCCGTCCAGTGGGACCCAGGATCCAGAACTTAGATGAAGAGCACTCTTCTCACAGAGCAGTTTTGCATTTGCCAGAGCAGGTTGCCCTTAGAGCTTGAGCGGAGGCCATTTCACGCTTTCACAACTGAGATCCGAACTGGTTTTTTAGGATCCTGCTCGGCGATAGAAGCCTACCCACAGGGAAAGCACCCAAATTTTGTCCAGAACTGTAGGAAAACACATTTCTCTCTGCATCCTATGATCAGTGTACTGATGTATTCTGCAGTCTCTAGGCCAGTCAATCCAGTGTCTTCTACGCCGGTATGTCCCTGACTAAATCTGCCAGGATTGAGTCACACAAAGTGCCCGGCCCTCCCTATTGCCCTCGCTCTACCCAGGGAGATTAGCCACAGAGGACAGCAATTGGTATTGGTCCATCTGTCCCATCACAACCCCACCCTACTGCATGCTAGCATGGAAGACCAGTCGTACAAGAGGATTTGACCAAGGCCTTAATCGGTTTCAGCAAAGTAATGGAATTACTTCCAATGATGTGATGTTACATGTTTTCATACTTAGAGGAGCAACATTTTCCTCGTTTTTGTACTCTGCTCTGGTCACTGCCTACCCAGTGTTTTTATGCAACTCATGTCTGCAATAGAGAAAGAGGTCACATCTATAATCCCATAATTATACTAAGCCCCACAACTATGACAGACAGAGGACTCAGGAACTGTGTCATGAGAAAATAATAATAATAATAATAATAATTGTGATGACTAAAATTTAAACAATTGTATTAATCGGAATGTTTTATTAAGCTTCTAATTTTACAAAGAAAAATATGAAATATTTTCTAAAACCAATTAAAATGAATTTTCCATGAGTTTTCTGTGTCGATCAATTAAAATGAAACGCCACTTGGCTACTCTCTACTGTTATTGCTGTGCATGTTTCGCGGTACTGAAAACTATATTAGAGGTGATATCCATGACTTAGAAATCCCAAACTCTGAGAATTTTTAGAGCCACATCTGTTCCCGTCCATTGTGAGGTCTAATTGAAAATGTCAGATGTGATGACAAGCTGTATTATTCTGTCACCACCGCTTTTATTTAAAGGGTTTTACAAAATCGCTCTTTTTAACATCAGAGAATGCTAATTATTTCTGCTATTCTGTGAAACATAATGGTGAATGGATTCAAGTCAATAATTTTATCAGGCTTTAAAATCAATGAAAAGTTACATTCTTAAGACAAAAAAGAAAATCATTATGTACATAGTACAATTCACACGAGAATTTGAGACCCGTACACCTCAAGTCATCTGTTGAATGAAGCTTTGACCATGCATGACCCTTACCCACACGGCAAGCTTAAAGGCTGAAACTGAAGCTTAACAGGCAGTTGAGAGTAGACAGGGTGAAGATCATATTTGGGTCATCATGCGTGGAGATGCTCTGGCAGGATTATCCCCGAGTCTTTGAGCGTTTCCCTTGGCCAGGGTGACCTTCACCCTATCGCTGTCTCACACATTATTTCAGACAGAGGCTCTAGGACAGCATACCAGCATGCCTGCACCAGTGTGAGTAAACTCTTTCACAGATACACTGACAGCCCTGCTGCTCCAGGGTCAGAGCCGCTTCTCAGCTCATAAAAACCAAGTGTCATCACCTCACAACGTGTTTTTCATTCACGTTTCAGCCTGGTTCGTGAGTAACTCTGAAAGACTGTTGGCGTGGGGCTGAGTGAGAAGTGGCTTTTAGCACCATAGCTGGACAAGGCTACAAGACAGGCTAAAACAAGTTAAATCTGTTCCTTACATTTTTCATAGCTTTCCAGAGATCAAGAAAGTGGCTGGGAATTTCACAGTTTTTCTAATACCAAGGCTCCAGTCACGCTACAGGGCTTTAAATGCTCAATTCTGAATTCATCCTCAAGCCCAGTCTTTTTGCCTGGACTGTTTGAAGTGACCCATGTCTGACAATACTGTGAATAGATCCATCCCCTAAAACCGCCCATTGCAACCAATAACATCACACACATGCGCTGCGCATGTTGCTGTCCTTCGCCTCCTTACATTTAGCTTTAAGATGCTTAATTTTTCATTGACAGCGCAACAAAGTTCTTATATAACCCAGCTCAGCCAACTTTTTAGCAATATCTTCAAATAGTTCAATTGTAATGTGTTCCCTCAAGTTTGGTTTAGATTGAGGCATCGTCACCTATTGCTATCGATTCCTGTACCTTGCTGTCCCAGACACTTACCATTGGTCTGACGGCCCATTATTCCAAAGGTCCAACAGCATCGACAACTCATTCAGGAGGTCACCAAAGAACCCGGACTAACACCTAAGGAACTGCAGAGCTCAATTGCTTCAGTTTAGGTCAGTGGAAAAAAACATAGAGCTGCAAGGCAAAAACCACTGCTGACAAAAAAGAACACCAAGGCTCTTCTCACATTTTTTGAAAACCATCTTGATGACCCCCAAGACCTTTGGGAAAATATTCTGTGGGCTGATGAGTCAAAAGGGGAAGTTTTTGGAAGACGTGAGTCTCTACACATCTGCCGTAAAGCTGACACAACATTCCACAAAAAGAACATCATACCTACAGACAAAAACGATGATGGAAGTGTGATGGCCTGGGACTGCTTTGTTGCTTCAGGTTCTGGGTGACTTGCCATAATTGATTGAACCACAAATTCTGCTCTCTACCTGAGAATCTAGGACAAGATTGTCTGGCAATCAGTTTGTGAGCTAAAGTTCAAGCACATTTGTATTATGTAGCAGGACAATAGTCCGAGGCACACAAGCAAGCCCACCTCTGAATGGCACGAAAAAGAAAACAAAATGAAGGTTCCGGAGTGGCCACCTTGAATCCGATTGAGATGCTGTTGTATGACCTAAAACGGGCAGTCAATGCTCAAAAGCCCACCAATGTGGCTGAATTAAAACAATTCTGCGGAGAAGAATAGGCCAAAATTGCTCCATAGTGATGTAAAAGACTAATTTGCCAGTTATCTCAAATGTTTATTGTGGTTGTTGCCACCAAGGGTGGTACAACTAGTTATTAGGTTTGGCGGAGAAATTGTTTTTTCAAAGGGGTGTTATACACTACAGGCCAGAAGTTTGGAAGTGAGGTCAATACAGGTCAAAAATTTAGAAGCAACTTCAAGTTTCTGTTGCAATGCCTTTCTTAAAAACCAGTATGAAATCTATGGATTTTGGGATGTATTTACTGCATGATTAGGCTTCTCTTTCATTGATATGCAGCATTTTCCTCTATTTACCATTAGGTACTGTATACATTGATATAACCAGACCATAGCTGAATAAATGTTAACAAAAGAAAGGAGGGGCTTAGCTTTTGGGTTGAGAAGATTTGCAAGAGTCACAACTTCAGTGAAAAAGTAAAAAACAAATCACAGTTTGCATTATTCACTTTATGTCATGGTTTACAGCCCATCGGATGCCAACGGCAATCCGGCGGGCACTAGGACCATGGGCCTAGTAATTTGGGCCTGAGAATTTGAGTAAAAATGTATTCTGATAAGTGACTCTTTATATAATAATCATGTTTATTTTGTTGCAAAGTATGCCAATTAAACGATGATCTTTTTTGTACAAATTTGATCTTGCTTCCAAACTTTTGGCCTGTAGTGTAGGTATTTAAGAACTTTTCACCTTCAAAAGAGGAGCTAATCATTTAAGTTATATTTTGTGTTTTCTTTCATTAATTTGTCTCATCATTTTCATTTCTCTCATCATCTGTCTCATATTAAAATAAGTTGGATGATCTGAAAAAAAAAAATGACAAATAAGCAAAAACAGAGGAAATTGGGAGGAGGGTATAGACTTTTTCATGGCACTGTGTAGCCACTGTTTCTCTGTGGAGAAAAGGTTGGTGGTCCAATCAAATCCACGATGGATAGCAATGCATCAGGGTTCTTCCGCCAAGGCTGCAAGCAATTCACTATCAACATCAATGCTGTCATTCACTTACTGTATTTCTTTATTTTCAAGATAACTGGCTATTGGACTTCTGGGCAACTGAGAAATTTTTCGGTCTATGGAACCTCGGAATGATGGGCCATTTGTAGCTTCAACAAACTGCTCAAACATTGTATGGTGAGAGATCTGCACCTGTGCAGTGAAGTATGATGTGGAAACACGACGGACGTAGCCTACGAGCACATAAATTCCAATATCACTGTTCTCACAGCAGTTACATAGTCAGTGTATTGGATTTAGGACCACATATTAAAGTGGCCCAGATTTGACTGGAAAAAATCAGATATCTCTGTCCACACTGCGCTGAAAAAAATCACACCTGCGGCTCATGAGCAAAAATAAAAATGGATTCCAGCCTCATTTGCTTGTAATGTGAACAAAGCCTAAGTGACTAATTTGCGCCATAAAAACACAAAAGTAATCAGACTTTTTGGTCAAGCATACAATAACAAGACCATTGCATCTCAGGTTCCATTACAAAGTATGCAGAGAATTCAGGGTTCAGTTATCATCCCTCAAATAATATTTCTTTGAAAGGAGCTTGTTTACTCTTATTATTCTTATTGTCAGGTGGCCCACTATTTCATTCTTTTGCTTGACCTTTTCAGTATCTTTTATTGCATTGACAATGCTAGGAAATGTATGGCCTGGATGTCATACTGACACTGATTATACCTAATCCCTCTGACTATGCCAGAAAAAGCTGGTAAAAGGAACCAGGGCGCATGGACATTAATTCCACAATGTTGTAACCTAGACAGACATGAATAACCACCAATCTTTTGCAAAATGCTGATAAAAGAATTAGAGTATTGATTGCATTTATCTTTGTCCACCCAACGAACTATGATAGCTGATGATAATAACCCAGTAATTGCAGTGAGCGCACTGAAACGGAGGCATTACAACGGAGGGTTGTCACCATTCACTGCTATATATAGCATCAATTTCTCTCCTCAGATCCGCAGTCACCCGGTCAACAGCAGGCTTCCCCCGCCCCTGACCTGAGTAAGAGGCTTTGGGATAATTGAGATATTAATGAGAGGCTTTACACTGATGAATATTTGAACGAACCAAGAGAAAGAACCAGCAGCAGGAACAAGGACGGTATAGCATGACTATAAGAATAGTCAAAATAGTCAAAAGAATAACCATTGTAATAATGTCAGCAATATTCTTAGAAGGTCCATTCAGTAATTTTCTCCAAATCTCCTCTTTGCGTTAAGAAGCACTCTGCTCTTGATTTCTATACTGACACCCAGTGGCACAAATGAAAAACGGCATGATCACCCCTCACCGTTGCATCCGTTTGCCCGGGAGGGCTGACTGTGCTCAACGTGACAAAAAATTGAAATCATTCAATCACGTTTGTAATTCTCACGTGAGAGAAGTTTGAATAAGAAGTATTTTTTATTTTGCCTTATTGCCATTTGTTCTGCAGGTTCTTCCTAAACAATGAACATGGATGCTGCTGTCATTTTAGAAATCTTTTTTTCTTAGTTTACATGATAGTTTCAGTAAGTGGCCTTTATTATCTAACATTGTCATTACTCACTATGGACCCATGTCCAATATTTTGCCTCAGGGCCTTGTCATTTATAATTTTTATTTCTCTGACAATCAAAAGAAATGGCTGAAAAAGAGCGGTAAAGACTAGAGCAGTAAAGACTAGTATGTCATAAAAAGGAGACGTTGCGATTGAAGTTCGTGAATCAGAAACAGCCCTATAAAGCCCTATTCAGACGGAACTATGTTTTCAGGGCTATCGCAGGACCTCTTCTGACACTCAATCAAGTTAATCAACTCATTGAATAATACATGTTTTGAAGCAAAATTTATTTTGGCTCAAATCTATTGACGTGTTGGGATTTACATAACCGGTAAGCCAGTAAAATTTCTTTGTTCCAGAGGTGGGTTATTTCATATGAGAAAATTTCAACATAAATCTGAACTAATACCTTAATTTACAGCTGAAACGCATAAAAAAAGACACTAAATTATCATACCAATCATTTCAGGATACATGTACTCCTGTTTAGAGGGCCTCTGAATCTCTGAATCTGAATTTCATCTGAACTATCATTGATAATAGAGGAAACTTCCTTAAGACTATATCTGGGGTCCCTGTCTGGGTCTAGAGAAGAATCACTGAGGATAGGAGCCAATTACGCTTCCAGGAATGTATTGAAATTCTTGAGCACTGCACACATTTCCAATGAAAATAGCAATTAAAGATGTATTTTCAATTTAAAAAATAATATTAAAACCATTCTTTAAATTATCTTCATCTTGACTTAAGAACTATTCATGAAACCACATGAGTGTATGGAGTAAAAGTCATTGCCTTATCCTCCTGTGAATGTGTCTGAAATCAAAAATTCAACCCAAGGACCCCTTACAAAATGAAGTGGGAGCATAAGGTGGGAAGCCTATTTCTCCTCATAACTCTATGACAGTCAATTGTATTGAGAATAGAGTGAGGTTGCAATGTATCACAATGGCCTATATTTCTGTGTTGGTTGGTACCACGCAAATGTAAATGAACCAAATTATACGTATTTACAGTGGGTGCGGAAGTATTTTGGCCATGAAACAATTGCAAATTTGTCATTTTGCCTCTGTTCACCACCAAGATGGATTCAAAACAACCATCAAGATGTGTTTGAAGTGCAGACTTTCAGCTTTAATTCAAGGGATTGCACAAAAATCTTGCTTTAACCATTTAGAAATTACAGCCATTTTTATACACACTGCTCCATTTTCAGGAGCTCAAAAGGTAATTGGGCAACTGACTGACAGTCAGTTTCATGGACAACTGTAGCCTGTTCCCTCGTTCATTACAAATGAAGCAGATAAAAGGTCTGGAGCGTGTCCCAAGTGTTGAACTTGCACTTGGTAGCTGTTCATGGGAACTTTCAGTATGTGATCCAAATACTGTTGAAAGAGGCCATTATTAGGCTGAAAAAACAAAACTTAACTGTCAGACAGGCAGTTGAAAATTTAGGAGTGGCCAAATTAACAGTTTGGTACATTCTTAAGAGGAAAGATTGTACTGGAGAGCTCAGCAACACCAAAAGACCTGGAAGACCACGGAGGACAACTATGGTAGATGATTGCAGAATTCTATCCTTGATGAGGGGAAAACCCCTTCACAACATCTAGCCAGGTCAAGAACACTCTTGAGGAGGTAGGCGTATCATGGTCAAAGTCTACAATCAAGAATGTATATACAGAGAGTTTATCACAAGGTGCGAACCACTGGTGACACTCAAGAACAGAAAGGCCAGATTAGACTTTGCCAGAAAACAAGTTAAAAAGCCTGAACAGTTCTGGAACAAGATTCTTTGGACAGATGAGACCAAAATTAACATGTAGCAGAAGAGTATAGAGAAGGAAAAGAACGGCTCCTGATCCAAAAGCATACCACATTACCGATTAGTCATTCTGGGTTACCACATGGGCATGTATGGCTGCCAGTGGAAGTGGGTTACTTGTGTTTATTCGAGTTCTGACTGCTGATTGAAGCAGCAGGATGAATTCTGAAGCACATGGGGATATATTATCAGTTCAGATTCAGCCCAATGCTGCACAACTGATAGGACGGTGTTTCACAGCTCAGATGGACAATGACCGAAAACACACTGAAAAAGCAACACAAGAGCTTCTCAAGACTGAGAAATTGAATATTCTTCAATGGTCAAGTCAGTCACCTGACCTCAACCCAACTGAGCATGCCATTCACTTACTGAAGACATAACTGAGGGCAGAGAGACCTACGAACAAGCATCACCTGAAGGCAGCTGCAGTGAAGGCCAGGTAAAGCATCTCAGGCAACAAAATTAAGCATTTGCTGAGGTCCATGTGTTCCAGACTTCAGGCAGTCATTGACTTCAAAGGATTTTCAACAATGTATTAAAAATAAAACTTATATTTATAATTGTGGTAGTTTGTCCAATTACCTTTGGAACTCTGGAAATGGAGGATTATGTATAAAAATGGCTGTAATTCCAAAACAGTTGAGGCTAGATTTTTGTGAAAAGTCTTGAATTAATGCTGAATGCCAGCACTTTAATCAAATCTTGATGGTCTCATTTCAGATCCATTGGGCTGGTGTACAGAGGCAAATTTACAAAAATTGTTGTTGTCAAAATCCTTCTAAACATTGGAATATGAAAAGTAATTTAATGATAATCTGGTTTTTTGTGTTCCAAAACCATTGTAGGACATTTTAAGCAATTATACCTTTTAAAAGCATAGCAGCTGACTTTTACAATATTCCAGCAGTTGGTGGTCAATCCTACCTGGGCCCGGACACAACGATGCATCACTTTCCAAACTGGTCCAGTTGCAGGAAAAAAGTTCCAGATTCACAGGTCCTCAGCAATCAATCATACACCAGGATGAATGGGTTAGCCTTAGGACAGTAGAAACTGGTGAGTTCCAGCATCCCTGCTGATACCACATACACGACCAAGTAACACAACTGAAAGAAGGGCTGGGTTAAGTGAAGAAGCCTTTATCAAGAAAACAAGTAAAATTTAACAAAGCCAATCACAGTCAAGTCAGGGAATCAAGTCGCATTGATTGCAGGTCAGAACAAAACATTGCAGCCCCAGCAAACTACAAAGGAAAGGTCTGATGATGGTGATACTCATTGCATTAATTCCAGGTAAACCTCTTATGGGCCAAATATAGCAAGGGAAGATCTTACTCCTTAATCCAGCCTTGCGTTTCTACATTTCCACAAAAGCCGCGCGAGGGAACCTAGACAGTACTGTCTGGAGCCGCTGAAGGACACACTTTGAGTAACAGTGTGCGCCATCTAGTGGTGGGTATAGATTTTGTCACATTGAATTGTGGCATATTACAGAAGGAAAACAGGAAGCGCCTGTTTGGTTTAGGAGGTAAACAGTCCAGAAGCCTGTCCAGAGTCCTTGCACAAAGCCAAAGAGAAGAAGTAGTTTGTAATGGTCAACTAAAGCTTCATTGTTTATCACTTTTTTTGTGGGTAACAAAGTGCAGATATTCATATACCTCTTAAGTACCAATGATGCATGGTGTCATAATGAATATTTATTTTCAAGCCAAAGCAAATCAGAATTGACAGAGATATGGGAATTTGCAATTGAGGTCTGCTCTGTTGTTGGGGCTGCATGACTGTAAATCTCAAAGCTATTTGGTACTTCCTCAAATAATTGTGCTTTACTTATTGTACCAACTCTAAGTCCTATGAGGTTATGTTGTTAAAACAGGGATGTGTCCCCTCCATAATAAGGACTCCCTTGAAAACAAGATGATTCATCTTAAGGGACTATCCTTTAAACAATTAAATAAAATATACATCCATTGTTTTTTCAAAAACCTATAAGTTATTCTTGGCATGGACCTTAAATGTTGTTTAACAATAAATCATTCTATCAACCCTGCCAACGCTCACAATGCTGTGTAGGCTATACACAAGCAGAACCCACTAAATCCACCCAGCACTGGACTCCCTTTCTCATTTCGACCACAACTTTGAAAGATAGAATACTTTTTTAATTCAATTCTATTTCACTTGCTTTTCAAAGAAGGACTGTCAAAAAATAGGTTTCACAGACAGAAAAATGGCAAGTGACAACCTGATCCCCAAAATGGCAGATGCGGCAAAAAAAAAAACCTTCCAGTGTGGAGAAATATCCTAAAACAAAGGTGAGAAACAACTCCCCAGCGAGAAGAAATCTCAGGCAGAACATGGCTATAGTAGGGGAGCCCATCTTCTGCTGGCAAGCTAATAGTAATGAAAGTTGGATTGTTAAGTCTGATAGAAAATCTGCAAAGAAATTCAAGCAGAAGCCGCTGTGACAAGTGGTGGATGTAAACCAGGGGAAGAACTGGATGGGACCTGCAGCAGCCAGCAAGCACACAGTGAGGGACATGGCAAAAGTAGTCCATGGAATCATGGTAATGGAGGGAAAGGATCCCCAGGAAATAACAAAAATGATGTTAGGCATTGCATAAGTCAAAAGCTTACTAAAAAAAAAAAAAAAAAGTTGCCCTGTGGCAAGTTCCAACTTGACGCTTAACCGTAATGCCATCTAAAAACACTTAACCCTCTTCCAACCACTTATTGAACCTCAGACACTCTGCACTTACTTCAAGCAGTATCACTAATGTGCTTTTATTCACCTTACACAAAACACCAGCCCCATATACTTCACTTCAGCCATCAGGGCCATGCGCACCTCCCTGGTGACTTAGGCTGTAACTAGCTCCATTAGCCCTGTTAAAACTGCTCAGAGCCGCCGGTTCTGTAAAATTACTTGATGCTAGCCACCAACACCATGTCGACCTTCCCCCTGACAAAGGCTGCAAATAATTCCACCAGTACTGTGGATGCCTGCTGTGTCATCAGTCCCAAATGGACTTGCTAAGCACTGGCACCAATACCATGTGGTCCAATCCAGAGACAAAGGCTGTGACTAACATGAGAAACCCCAGCTTAGTCTTACCAGCTCCGCATAGATTTACATAGCAACCAGTATGATAGGCGTGCCATAAAGCTGCTTTCACACTGGACGCGAAACAAATTTTTCGCACGACAGATTACATTCAAAGTCAATGCAAAGACTGTATTCGCGTCTTTGCATTGACTTTGAATGTAATCTGTTGTGCGAAAAGTTCGTTTCGCGTCCAGTGTGAAAGCTGCTTAAGAGTTATGTTTTGAACCTACACTGAAAGACAGAGTGCGCGTCTGAAGCCCAAACATGTCTAGGGAGATTATTCCATAATACTGAAGCTTTGTAAGAGAAGGCTCCAACTTCAATCGTCATTCTGAATATTCATGGAATTTCAAAATATCCAGCATCTTGACCATCCGTTCATTATCGAAGCTGCTTCTTCTTTGGGTGAGCCAGCGCTCTCTATTGGTGAAAGGGAGGGACACCTTACACCTGAAAAGCTTGCCAATCCAGCGCACATATCATTCGCATCATTCACTCACACATTCATACCTGCGGGCTCTCGAAGTGGCCACTGTGTGAAGTACGCCATTATGTAATAGCAGGGGCTGATGGGAAGTGAATGGGGGGGTGGAGCTAGTAAAGAAATGAAGCCTGGAAAGTGAGTATTAGTGCAAACTCCCTGTCGAAAGATCGCTGTCTGAGGGTTTTTCAGTCTACTTCCCACTTGCCGCCAATTGGACTGGGACAGACTTCAACATGGCAGTCTCTTCGACCAGAGGGAGAAGTGAGCAGGGTGAGGGTGTGGCGGGCGATTTGGGACCGAGCCAAATACGCGTTTTTATTAACTTCCCATTCAGACTATGTGCCCCGTGTGTTCCTTCAATTTCCTACCGAATACCATTTGAACAAATTTGACTTTTGACCTCTGGTTACTAAGCATACATTGTAAACCCCAAGCACGTGAAAGTTTTACAACAGGGCGAGGAACCCGTTTTAAGGGCATATCGTCCCAACAGAAAACATCAACACACGCAGAATACATGAAAAGTGCAGTCAAAAAGATTTCAGAGCTTACAAATGCCGTTCCATTTTTTTAATACCACTCAATAAAACTTAATTACTTTTAAAGGTCATTACAAGACATTATTTACAATGAAATTCAACAAAAAGGGACACTTGTCTGCAAGAAAATCAGATTGTTTCTAAATGTAGAAAATGGTATTTCTACAACAATAGCTATGAAAGAGTTTACAAAATACACAATATGGATTGCAATGGACTGGACCTGCATATCAGATTGATATTAATCTTCAAAAATCCATTGCAATTCAAGTCCCTTATGCACGTACAGGTGTTGAAGTCCACGGGTGATGGGTAAGTACACTGAATTAAGAACTCATTCAGTCACAAAAAAGTGTATCATGTTCCCGCGTCCAACATCTTGTCCATAGCTTTCCCTCCAAATCACTGTAATTTAGGTTTTCCTCTTCTGCACAGAGGGACGTTCAAACACATCCCTCACGCCACCTGCCTTCTGTTTGAAGAACTTGCTGTTCTGAGCAGTCTCTTGGGCCCAAGCAGAGTCAAATGAGGTAGTGTCCTGATCCACCAAATGTGTGTACTTGGTCCGTCCAGAACGACCAAAGTTCTTGACCTGAAATACAAGCAATGAGATTCCAATGAGATTTTAATAAACAACACGGTCGATTTAGCTCATTTTCACTCGATTATACTCCATTTTGAGAAATCCATTACAATGGCCACAAGTAGCAATACACAATCAGCACTTTAAGTGTTTTTTAGCAAAACATTTAACTCTTTTCCTAACTATATCTGTCTGCCTGCAAATTGGACATAATTTGGGAGGGCACACCATGACCTTTGAAAACTAGGCCTACGCTGTCGGCGGCCAACAGCAAGGGGTATATCCCCGAAATTCCCCAATCCTGGAAGCCCCCTTTATTAGATTCCCCTTTACTAGACCTACAATATGAGGCAAATTTGAGGTCCGTGTCAGTAATTGTTCCAGAGATATGGTTAAAAACCTGATTTTTTTCAATATGTAGCGCCACCTGGTGGCAAACCTAGGAGTGCATACATGGCCAAAATCTAATCAGTTCATCCTCTCTACCATATCTACCCATATGCTAAAAATGAGTATTTTGTGAGTTATCGCGCTAACGGCTAAAATCTGCAGACGCGGCAGCAGCGGCGGGTGAGGCGAAACCATGATATCCCCGAAACTCATATTTCGGGGATATAAATACATAGCATGTGCCTTCATCTCACAAACCATCAGTCATGCATTCACTGTACAACACAGGATGGCTTCCAAATGCAGATTAGATCAATACAACTAACCAAAAGATACCATTTACTGATTAAATATGGAGATATTCCATGGGAAATCACTGGAGGACCCATGCCTGACCATCTCAGATTAACCTCATATACTAGAAAAAATAATGTCTTTATGTCCAGAGGACAGTGTGCAATATTTCAGTCTTGTATCCTCATTAGTTTTTAGAGATATTGGGGCTTTATAAAAGGGGGGCAAGGCCCCAACTTTTCAATAAAAATGAGCACTAAAGAAAAGCAGCAAAGTTTCTAAAGTCATAACTTTGAACCATTTATGCACGATGCACAAAATCGTCAGGGATTATTTTTGGGTACAGGATGGCCTTAATTCAGAGTGGGGCATGCCCTTTCCACTGAAACCCTACTTCTGTGGCTGTCACCTTGACCAGTTGTGCATAGACCCACAGAACCCCTGCCGAGTCGACTATATACAGCACAGCTCAATCCCAACCAGGGACGCATCTCTACAGGAGGCAAAACTTCCTCAGCCGGATTTGCCACCACAACCCAAACCTGCAAGATTCAGAAAGGAGACTCAAGCTGACCTGCATAACTTTGGGCAGAATGGTCTTATTGAAGTGATCCTCCAGGGTGGGGGCGCTGAAGTCTCTCTTGAACACCTCCTGCTCTTCATCCTGCACAACCACAAGATAAACAACTTAAGATCACAAAATATCATCTTAACAGCACGCATCATCAGTTTGAGGAATGGGAGTCCTGTATTTCTTACCATGAAGAAGGCTCCTCTGTGGTAGTACTTCTGCAGGAATTTGTATTTGCCCTTGACGGCCTTGTTGGTGATAAGTTTGCCATTGTTACGAAGCTCGGTCCGGCGCTCCTCCTCTGTGAGATTGTGGAATCTTTCAATCTCAGATTTCTCCTTCTCCATCCTGAGGGAAAACAGGGGCGCAACCAGTCAGACAAGTCTAATGAAACCAATGGAATGCTACAGGCAAAGTCCTTAACCCAGCGTTCCAAATCTTTAAAAACTACTACTGTATATTATTTACATTTCAAAGTCATGTTCAATGCCGTGAAAAATGTAATAAATGTTTTAATATTTAATGTGTTTTCACTTGATTTATAGGATAACATTATTTCCATTGCTGTCCCTGTTGTATCAAAGAACTAAAGGCTCTAGAGAGCCTGAATTGCTCACCTGGATCTGTATGAAAATTAACTAATTCTTAAAATTACAGAAACATTATCTACTGCAACATACAAGTAACAAGGTATAGGATCTTAACGAAATACCAATAAACATGATTATGATTCCGACCTCATCCCATAATTTCGCAAAATCAATTTTTAAATGGAAAATAAATAAATATATCAGTTTGATAGAAATGAAAATTTCAGGGGATTCAGATTATCATTTCAAGAATCTAAAGAGCAAATTTAATGTGATGCTATAGTTCAGATGCTATAGTGAAATACAACAAAAATCATCATATTTGATGTTTTAAGGCGAATAACTCCTACAAAGAGCCATTGTACAAGTTTAGTGTAATTGAGACTTCTGTACAGCTTTATTTGCTGATCATTTTTGCAATTGAAAGTATTTCTCTCTCTCTTATAGTTTTCATTACGTAGGCCAAAAAAAAAAAAGCAAAATCATCAAATTTGACATTTCAAGGCCAATAACTCCTACAAGGTGGCATTGTATGACTTCGATCCTATGGAGACTTTTGTAGAGTTTCATCTGGTGATCATTTTGAGGTACGGTTTTTTTCCTCTTAGCTTCTTTAGTTCCTGAGATATAGCTGAACATAGGTCGTCTTACCCCTATGTTCTATTTTTAGTAACGGCAGCCATATTATTCAGACAGAGGGCATAATCGACACACTTTCTGAAGCAGACATCCCAAGGATGTTTGTGGCTAATTTTAGCCTGGATCTGTTCGGTAGTTTCAGAGGAGAAGATTTTTGAAAAATGTTAATGATAGACGACGATGTTAACATCTTTCATGTTAAAAACTAGTCCCGAGCAAGACGCCATAGGCGTTACATGGGGACAACCAAACAAATAAGCGAGCAAATTAAAAGTATGTATATTTTTTTCTTCATCCTTGCTCTAAAAGCCACTCACGCTTCTCTGCTCTCGCGATCCCGCTTGATCCTCTTCAGCTCGCGGACCTTCCAGGCCTCGTACTCCTCCTCCTCGTTCTCGCCGTCCGTGTCCAGGGCCTCCAGTGCGGCCAGCGTGCGCCGGTTCTCCTCAAACTCCTTCTTGGCCTCCTCCTCCACAATCTTCAGGGTGTAGCGCCGGCGCTCCTCAGCCTGCCGTTTGGCCTCGGCCTCCAGCTCCTTCTGTTTGGCCTCTTCTGCCTCTCGCTCCGCCACCGTCACCCGGTCCTTCCTATAATTCCAGCAGGATGAGGACATCAGCCCTTCCGCTGCAGCAAACCACCTTTTCCAACCTGCTACTTAAGGCCTTGTTCAGACTGCCACCTCAAATCCATTTTTCGCATATCCAAATTCTATCAAGATTGACTTTAGGAAGACTAAACAGCAATAAAACTGAATGAAATACAATTTTTGCAAAAAATCAGATCCAAGCAATTTTGGGAGTAGTTTGAAATGTGATTCCCATCAAACTACAACAAATGCATCCCAGTCCGTGCACTCTCATCACTTAAATTGGATTTCAAAGTGTCTTCTGCATCACTCACAATGTGACACAGAACAACAACTTTAAAGGTGCACTATGCAAGTTTGTTGACATCACTTCTGTTGATATTTGAATTCAAACAAAACAGAGGTAGCTCGCCCCTCCCTCCCATAGTTCCCTCCTTCCCATGCTTCCATAACTGTCAACTCTTGTCGGTGATTGGCCGGGACGGTTTGTTATGTTATGGGGCACAGCCTGTGCCCCTTGTGTTTATTTGCAGTTTGTGACACCTGTGCGGTCTCCAGAGCCCGGGTTTTTTTTTTTTTTTTTTTTTTTTTTTTTTTTTACAGTGAATTCAGGGGCAGGCAGCTAGCGGATCGTGGGGAGATTTCGGCGAATTGAGACAAAAATATAATCGCGCAGTAAACAAACAAACTTGCATAGTGCACCTTTAAATCCAGAGTGAAGGAAGTTCATTAGAGCGGCTGATCGAAATATAAACCAGCTTCCTCAGCAGCTGAATTTATCTGGTGCCACAGAGGGGTTCTACACAGCGAGTAGTGCGATTGTTTAGAGGGCGAGACAATGAGTCTCCATTTTTCATGCTTTTGTGCTGGAAGGCCACATCACCACCGCGCATAGCTACTGATGCCCACGTCGTTACCACCACAACCCATGTGGACTGGCGGAGAAGTCTGGAGACACACATCCGATCTGATCACCTGAAAATAACAGTGTGGGCAGTCTGGCTTAAAAACCTGATTTGAGAAACAAATCTGATTTGCCTACAGTCTGAACAAAGCCTCTAAACTTATCCGTTATCACACTTAATTTTTTCTTCAAAATATACAAAATTACAAATTAATGAGACAGTACAGGGTAATTGAGTGCATTCACATTTTCCCACCCTAAAGTGTGTCCTATACCAAACCGTGTCCCTTACTTGCGGATAAAAACAGGCTTGAGTCGCGGCTCGGTCTCATCTTCGCTGTCTGTATATTCCTCATACTCCGACTCGGATTCAGACTCCTCCCCCGACTTGCCCTCGTCCTCCACCTCCATGATCTCCATCTCTTCATTCTTCCGCTCCTGAGCTCGCTGGCGCATCATCGCTCGGCGCCTCTCAATTTCCTGCGAGAAGAAGCCACATACTTCAGATAAGTCAAGTTTCTTTCAGAGCAACTTGTTTTGATGCAGCCATGAAAGGGATAGAGCTAAAAAAAAAAAAAAAAAAAAAAAAAGTGGTTAGACATATCGGCCTAATGTAGCATCAAAACAAAAAATGTCTTTGCTGAAATGCTGTCTCTCCTGTCCTGCTCACCTCATCATCAACCTCTTCCTCCTCCTCTTCCTCATCTTCACTGCTCTCCTCACGCTCGGGATGCCAAGTCCCCTCATCGGACTCCTCACTCTCCACCATGAGCTCTGGCTCAGCAATCTGCCTGTGTCGTGCCAACCTAAGGGACAGAGGGTCACAAGATGGAAGCATTATAGCTTCAGAACACTCCAAAGCAAGCAGTGCAAGACAACTTCAGTCTCTCAATTTGCATATTGAGGAAAAGGCAGTACCTTTCCTCCACATCCTCAGACACACGATTGAGCAGACGTTTCAGACGGGGGTCAGACACCTCCTCTTCTTCAAGCTCCAGCTCTGGCTCCACTTCTTTGCCCTTCTTCCCAAACTGGAAATCCTCCTCTTCCTCATCCGATGACTCCATGGGGGCATAGTCAGGTCGCTTACCAGACACATATCGCTTCACCTTCACCTTTTCCATAGAAATCTCACCTGTAAAGAAGCCACGATTGAAAGAACTGAATATACAGATCAACTGCTGGACAGTTATATATGAACTCACGGAAGATTGTGCACGCTAGTTGTTTCCCCACAGGGGATCATGTAAAATTCAAGGAGCTCTCCTCGTGTGTGTATACGAGACACATTTCTCTCCATCAAGAAATGTTCTGGATGAACAATTCTCACTTAACTCGCATACCAGAAAAGCAAGATTCACACCTGCGAAAAATGTCTAACCCTAACCCCGAACCAAAACAAACCGATCAGTCGAATCTATCCAATGACTTCAACGACTGTAGGAATAACAAACAAAGTTAATTCCTCATGAGCATTATCAAGTCATTCAAACTCGAATGACATAATTGTAGGTTCTTGAGAATTATCAATTCATGCAAACCAAAACAATACAATTCTGGGAGTCAACGTAATAACGTTTTTTTTACTAGCACCTTCGAAACTACGAAAAGTGGACATTTATCATTAGTACTAGGAGTGCACCTTCAAACTGACATGATCCCTCAATGATCCCTTCATAACTTAATTCGCATGACTGCCTTTTCAAAATATACAGCTAGATACACAGTTCTCCATTAAACTGCATCAAAGCGCCATACACAAGATTCAAGCTAGTTAGCTAAGCAGCTCCATTGCCACCAACATTCTAACGTTGCAATACAGCTAACGTTAGCTACTTGGCTAACTGCCGTTTGATAGCTAGCAAGCGAATGAATTTCAGATTTCTATAATCTGTAATAGTCTATATGAAGATCGATGTTAGCACTCCTATGTGTCCAGACAGTTTACATTTTTCTACGGATTTTAGGGTCGTATCCCTCAGGGGATATGCAGTGCTAGGCTACGAAGGTAGCTAACTCGCTATCTAGCAAACAAGCAAAATGCGTTGCAGCTTTCAGGCCCTCGTTAGCAGCTGACAACAGCACACATTGCTTTTTCTCACCTTTTTCATTTCGCACCGGCACAGCTCCAGCTGTCGACTGGATCGGTGGCTGCTTCATGTTTAGAGCGTTTTGTCCGGACATGACTGGCCGGCTGAAAAAGGCAAAATATACAGGAAAAATCAAGTAGGGAACACTCAACCTTTTTACTACCTAGCTTCACAGTAGTGCAGTTTGCACTCTACGAATGATAGACAGGAAATCCTCTAATTCTTTGTTTTCCTAGAGATAAAGCGTTAAAATTGCATGCTGCCACCTACTGTGTCGGAGAATACAACGCCATCTTACTGCCACCCTCAAGTTTTATGCATCCTTCTGGTTCAAGTCCATCTTTTCAAACCACTCTACCTTAAAAAAAAAAAAAACCCACTGATCATTTCCTCCATTGAACTCTGTCTCTCATCTCTAGAATACTTTTGAAACTGTCCTCTTCTCGCCCTATGTTTCGCAATTGTCTTATCAAAGCTTGTCTTTCCTTTGTATATTTTTTTTGCATAATATAGGAATATGCTCCACTGTCTCTGCCTCATGGCATTGATAGCAAAGCCCTGGATGTTTTCCAATTATGAAAAGTAAACATTTCAAGTTGTTGTGCCCAATTCTAAACCTGCTTATTATTACTTGCTCTCTTCGTTTCATCCCTTTACTTTCTC
The DNA here is from genome assembly GCA_029692085.1 of Gymnothorax javanicus. NCBI lineage: Eukaryota > Metazoa > Chordata > Actinopteri > Anguilliformes > Muraenidae > Gymnothorax > Gymnothorax javanicus. Next base: position 15,918,078 of record CM056209.1, on the reverse strand, counting down.
ACATACCACCTTTATTTTGAATTGAGGGCGTCTCCCTTTCTCTTCACCATCCCAATACTGTTGCCACTGTTGATTTACCTTTCTCCACATTATGCATCTCCCCACTGATTTTGATCATTTGATGTTGATTTCAACTATTGCTCCTTTAACGGCTTCTTTTGCCAATTTATCTGCTCCTTCATGTCCCAGGATACAAGTATGAGTTGGTATCCATATGAATGTGATGCGTCTACCTTGTCTCACCATCCTTGTATAAATAAACAATACTTCATATAGCAGATCTTGATGACTTCCAGCTGTACCCATCTTAACATTTTTAAGTGCCGACACAGAATCATAATATATATATTTTTTTCAATTAACCTGTTCAACCCATTCCAATACCAGCCAAATGGCAAACAATTCAACAGCAAACACTCTCAAATAATCACATTCTTCCATTAAACTCCAACTGGTAGACAGGCACAAAGGTTGCATCGGATTGTGGGTGCTTTGATCCACCAGCAGAAATCTGTACACTGTATTTATATTTATAATCCCTATAATTTTAATACCCGTTAAATTGGCCGACTTACTCCTGAGCTCAATCTCAAGTAATTCTAAACCTACAGGTAGACTTTCTAATAGCCAGACAGGTCTAACTGGCCACGTCACAGTTGCACAAAACTCTTTATCATACATTCCCATATCTTTTGCCATTTGATCTCCAGTCCAGCCAAAACTTTCTGTCCATGTCCTCTCTTTCTCCCAACAGGTCAGCAACACCCTTTTTGTTAGATGATTATCTACATGTGCATGTCCCCTTAAGTTTATCCAGAAATTAGCTCCCAACTGTTTTTGACAGTATAACATCATGACTTTGAAAAGAAGTAGTATGTTGATACCAAACCTCTATCATTTCAGTACAGTTCACCTGTACTTGTTTGTCCCCAGCCTCTAACAAACCTTTGATGCTCATATCCCTTCCCATATTTACTACCCTGTCCCTTCTTCTTTCTTCTGTCCTTTCCAGTTATGAAAGGGTTATTGACTGCATGTAAACGTACGTTTACATGCAGTCAATAACCCTTTCATAACCGGAATATTAGCAATAACCCGGTTGCGCACGGCCATGTAAACACCAATAACCCTTTTGAAAAACCGGAATATGCTCATATTCCAGTTTTTAAAAACCCAAAAATGACCCCTGGGTTACTCCTTTTCTAACCCGAATATTTGGTCATGTATACGCCTATCGGGATATCCCCATCGAAAGCAACATTAATTTGTATTCTGCGCATGTTCTATTCACAAGGAATCTCGGTCTTTTGAGTACAGGAACTACTTGTTGTAAACATGACGAAACGCAAGACAACACCTCACTTTTGGAGTGATCGGGATATCCCAATTGATTACAATTACCATGTATACAGGAATAACCCTGTTTGCTCACGCATGTAAACGGGTTATTCCGCATGTTTCAGAAACTGGAATATTGACCTTAACCCAAATATTGACTGCATGTAAACGTAGTCAGTTAGTCAAACTTCTGCGACTCTCCCTTTTATTATTTCTCATGATAGAATAGGGATGGATCTATGAAGCCTTGTCGCCGACCATGTGAATCCTGCCAAGGCTGAAGACTACCCTTACCTCGAGGACACACGACAAGGCCACAAAGTACACTGATTAAACAAACATGACAGCGACTTCTGTTAACTCCAATGTCCAGCACAGTGACTAGATCCAATAGAGAATTTAACAAGTGATGACACGGCACAGGAAGCTGAAAGCATGGATGTGAGTCTGAAAAATCTGCAGGAACTGTGTGATGTCATTTTGGTCAGTATAGACCAAAATCCCTAATTAGCTTCTGCGGCTCCTCTGCAAATACAGAGCTTGAAGAATTCAGGCTGCTTGGGAGGTGAAATATGTCCAGCCCAGTACGAGATTGGTGTAGTACTACATTGGTGCAAAAATAACAAAACATTGTGTACTCTTTATGAAATTTATTTCAATACATTTCATTGCATTAAAATGCCATCAATTTTCTTTCGACCATGGCTAACAGTTCCACATGAAATAAGTATATAGTGAAATAGAATAGGACACAAAAGCATATATTACTAACATAAATGTGGGCTTAGCAGCCTAAAGGGGAACAAAAAAAAACCATTAGATCATAGAGTAAATGTAAACTGTAGAAAATATACATACCAGCTCAGAGTTTATACATCAATAATTTCACACCAGTGGTCTCTAAATAATGAAGTAAAGAACACCATTCCTAAGTATTTTCAAATATTTTACATTATTTTGAGTTGTATATCGATATAGATGCCCTTCGGTAAACTCAGATGGCACATAGTACTGGCCAATGTAATCATAAACAGTACATTTTCATTGAAAACCAAGGTTGAGGGCTGAATTGGACAAAAATCAAACTATTAGACAAAGTGTCTGCTACAGAATAATGCCAACATAAAACTGATCAAAAGAAACAGAGCAGCTAAGCAGATATTTTGCCCACATGCCCAGGTATGCAGATCTGTCAGTCAGACGAGAGGTTGAATCACATCTCAACATCTCTTTGCCTGAAGAGCTGCTGCAGTTCGTCCTCAAGGGTCTGGTTAGTACCTTGCAGTCCTTTCACTACCTCCGCTGCCCACACAAAGTACTCCTGGACCCGTTCTTCTGTCCAGCCTTACAAGGGTTTAAAAAAAATAAAATAAAAAATTCTCAGGGACAATTCATGTTGCAACAGATATAGTTGAGCATTTTCAAGTCAGAATATGAACATCAAAGACCATAGCAGATGTTAACTTTTAAAATTCAAGATTAGAAATTCTGCACATTCAGTGTTTCCCAACCCTCCCCTATGGGCACAGCAGGCAGATACAGTAATTTGTTATGTTCCACCTTAAGCACACCTGATGCACCTAGGCTTGGGCTTAATTGATTGCATCAGGTGTACTAAAGGCGGAACACAACAAATACCTGGATTGGGCTGGTGTGCTTCGAGGACAGTGCAGGGAAACACTACTTTATGTCACTGCCATCTCAATTTAGCTACTAAGAAATTTGTCTCAGTCAGTCTTCTCATGACAGAATGACAGTAAAAACTACAGGGCACTCAGTGGAGCACATACCTCCACCATGCCATATATCTGCTCTTTTGGTTAAGGAGTATGTTCCAGATCAATTCCAAAATTGAATCAACTCTTCTTTGGACTACAACTATCATCCTACCAAATTTCGTGCCAAACCAATCATAAATTTTTGAGTTATCCTGTCAGAAATGTCACACAAACCAGCATTAGACAGATATATTATAATATTTCCGGACCCAGAATCCAAAATCTGTTCCGGATCACATCCAAAATTGAAATCAACTCATCCTTGGACTACCACCTATTATCCAACCAAATTTCATGCCAAACCATTCTTAACTTTTTGAGCTATCCAGTTAACAGTCAGACAGACAAATGAAAGTGATTGTGAAAACTAAAATGCATGAAAACAAACTTTGGTTTTATGTCAGATATATGAGCTGCAAAAGCACTTTCCAAGAAGTGTGGCGTTCACTAATACTCAACAAACTATGATACATAATATTCTTAATAGTTCTAGCTAGCATGACAGTTTATCATCACTATGGCTACGGCACAGGTAAAGCTTGCCTCAAAGCAGAATGTCACAATCCTCCCGCTCCTTGGAGCTGTGACAGCAGGTCAGTTAGATAACATCGAGTGTGGCAACAAGTAGAGCTGAATGATCAGAATTTTCCAAACTTTTAAGGAGTCAGAAATCTCAAATGCATTGTTTATAGCACCTATGTTCATTTCTGAAATAAATAATGCATTTGGGAATTATATCATATCAACTATCTGAAAATACAGATCATTCAAATTTGCCTCACCCGATGTTATGTAATGCCAACCGTGGTGCGTACAACCCTCAGTGAGTGAAAATTGACTTTTTTTTTCTGTGGCATTAGTGTTCTTCAGAACAAATCTTATGACTAAATGATGTTAACAATTTTACAGTGTCCACAAATATGGAAATTCAATGGCAATGCATATGCCAGAATGCTAGAAATGGGCATCTTCCCATTCAAAGAGATAGGGCTCAAGCATTTTTGGTTGCGATCCAGCTGTCCGACAGCATTTCAAAGATAGTGCCAAACTGCACTGTTTCCTCATATTTAGAACTTTTTATTAATTTATTTACTTATTTGTTTATTTATGTCAAACACATAAAAAAGAAAAAAGAATTGAGCCAAGAAGCAAGCAGACTGACAGAAGAAAGGTGAAAATTACGAGCAATGAACAACCCAATGCAAATGAAGCTTTCAAACAATTAGTTTGTTTGTAGCCAAACTATGGCAGAAAAAATTTTAATTAACTGGCCTGTAGTCATCACCTGAACAATACTAGAATCCATCATTAAGTTATTTCTAAAATTATTTCCAGAATTATTTCTAAAAAATAACATCCTGTCCAAATTCCAGCATGATAATGCCAAGCCACAATGCACGCATTACTACAGAGTGGCTTCATAGTTGAAAAAAGTGCCGGTATTAGACTGGCCTGCCAGCAGCCTCAACATGCCTGCCAGTGAAAACATTACAGATTATGATGCACAAAATATGACAACAGAGACTGCTGACCAAGTGAAGCATTATTTCAGGCAAGAATGGGAACAAAGTCCACTTTTTAAACTCCAACAAATTAGTGACCTCAGTTTTAAAAAGGCAATCCACATGTTATTAAAAGGAGAGGTGATGTTCCGCAAAGGGGAACATGCACCTGTTCCAACTTCAGTTCAACATTTCACAGACAAAACATTTTAAAATGATAATTTTCAAAAAGCAACAAAGTTGATGAATTAAAATGGCTTGTTTCGCCTTCACACAATTTCCAACTGAATACTAGTTAAAAGGAGAGAAATGGCTGATTTGTCATTTTTTCACAATTGTTTGTAAAAAAATTTTAGATCTGAATATCTTCTTAAGTCCAGTAGTAAGAGGTGATGATCCACTCAAATTTAAAGGTCCGTCTTTTCGTACGGAGCAGTATGGTGTTAGTTCTTTTAATAGGGCTTGCAGACTATGGAATGGTATTCCATTGCCTGTTAGGGATCACCTTCTCCTTGAAGTCTTTTAAAAATCAGGTATTTGAACTGTATAAATTAAGAGTTGATTCTGTTGATCTGTCCCACTCCTGCAACTTGGTTACTTATTGTCGGTGCTCAAGACGTAGGCCTGCTTAGATGTGACTTTTAAATGATTTCATGCAATATGATTTCATGATTTTGGGAGCCACTGACACAGGTTTTATCCTTTGTGGTTACCCCTTGGATACAACTTTCTCTATTGAATTTGAACCCATTTCCTATTGTGTTGATTTTTGTCTCCATGTTTTTAATTGTGTATTTTATGTTATGTTTAAATTCATTGTTGTATCCATAAAGCTTAATAAATAAAAATAAATAAAAAGGCATTTACAAATTACTGTCAGCTGTTCTTGTTTACATTTCAACATTTCCCAGATCATCTCAAATTGAAGTTGTATTTTTTCAGACAGAATGATCAGAATGTGGTGTGACTCGCAAAGTCTTTTTATTTTTATCACGCTTATGTTGTTTCATCCTGTGTACTCACCTGTGGGAGTACAACGGTTGAGGTCCCTCAGATTATACAGCTTGTCAGCTAGTTTTACCAGTTTTGCCTCCCGGCTGATATATGGCGCGTGCTCCACCTGCTTACGTTTCCTCTCTTTCTTGGGTAGAGTCTTGTCATCGGTCACTTCCTCCACAATTCGTGCCACAGTGGGCCCAAATTTTGCCTCTATCTCTGTAATGCTGGTGTCAGTGTCTTCCACTGTGTCATGAAGCAAAGCTGCCTAATGGGTGAAGACAAAGTAAAGTTGTAATTGGACACTCCATGTATTGATGTTGCCTTATCTTAATTAATTCAGAATCTGCCCTTCCTTGAGTACTAATTGAGAAAAATAAAAACAAAAGTATGCCTAATGACAGCATGAATCAGTGCTTCAGGAAAGTGTGAGCAGAAGAAATTTGTGAAAATTTGACCATCAAGGCAATGAACATAGAGTAACAACAATAAAATATAATTGCACTGGCATACAAGAAAGAACAGAGAGAAGATCAATAAACTATTGTACGTCATGTACAGTTAGGAATCATTCCACAGGAAATTACCTGAGTACCAAGGGCTCAGGTCACCAACTTGCCTCAAGTTTCAGTATTTTTTTAGTAACAAATGCCAATTGAATAACTATCACTACCCATTTAGATTCTATGGAGGTTTTAAATCCAATCATTTCTAGGGCTGAAACCCTATTGTTTTGCAATATTTTATTATTAGTTTTCTTCAGAAATATTCTTGCAACATTTACTAAACACTAATTTTTTTAACTAGTCAGCTTTGCTAAGACTATTAGCAAATTACTGGAGTATTTACCAATCATCTGTATTAAAAAAAAAAAAAAAAAAAACAACAGGGATAACAAGAAACACCACAAAAAAAAAAAAAAAAACTATTGTAAATAGCTAAAATGCATAGAATCAAGAAAAAAAAACTGGCTCTAAAAAGGTCAGGAGGCCCAGTCTTGATGAGAGTTTCAGAAATTATAAACGATGGACAAATACCGAAAATGAGCCAGATACAACATTTTTCTCTGGTAACAATATTAACCCATTCTGGTGGACACACCCTTTTTTAAACCAACATAAAATCCGAACGGATGGAGATATTGAGGACATAGGGGATTTGACAGTTAGGACTTAAAACATTAGTGTTTGAGCCAATTCTGAGACCGAGACCTCAGCCCTCCTGAAAAATGTCCATCTTCCCAAAGGATCAAAAAGTAAGCAAGGCAAGACTGATAAGAATTATCATAAATTACTTGAAGCACTTCAATGTCAGTAATTCCACCTTCATGGCTTAAGATTCTTGCAACACCTACAACAAAACAACGCAGGAAAAAAATGATTTAAAGATGGTGAGAAAGATTCAACATTTAATTGTCAAATCCCGAGCTCTAACCCTCACCACGGTTGACGTACCAATTGGGTGGTTGATATATGGTGTGGCTTCAGGGTCCTTCCGCCGTTGCTTTTTATGTTTCTCTGCCGCAAAATGAGCGGCTTCCAACAATGTTGCTGAATCTGAACTCATTATTTCAGTGAATATAGTAGGTAAAATCCTGGAATAACGTATTAACCTAAAAACTTTCCGATCTCGTTTGTTTTTGTGACTTGCTAGCAAGGTGACCAAGTTAGCGTAACTACAGCGAACCAAATCTGTGCAAAGCTCTCCTCGACGCTAGTGCCCACAACGGAATACCTAGCGCAGAAAGTAATTAAATAGGTGCTCTGTTAGTATCATAATAAAATTTACTAAGCAAAATAATGATTATTTCATGCGTTAAATAAGACTAACTTGTATTTTCACTTCATTAAATGACCAAAATTACATTTCCCTATTTCGCGTTTGACCGGATGAGCAGCGTCAAAGACTCTGAGGAGCAAGACTCCTCACTGAGTAATTTGTGGTATCAGTCACGTGGGTTCCCCGCCCGTTTAGATAGACTTATGGCAGGTCCTGAATATATTGATTCCAGTGGGAGGAAGTGAACGTGAACACAGATTATCACAGATTATTTTAACCCATTGTCACAGAATTAAATATTGGACTTATTTTTCTCAGGCCACATATCTTCCGAACATTCTGGCGCTGCTATGACATTTTTAAGACCAACAGATCAGGAAAAAATGAACTTTGTTCGAGACCTGTGTGTCTCACAGCAGCGCTCACGTAACATCTGGCAAAACAGAAATACAGAATGGACTGCAGGAAATCACGAATAAAAATTTTAAACTGAAATAATGCTTGTGTTTCTATGCTCAGTAATACTATCATTGTCATTGAGGTTTTATTGTTTTAAGAGGGGAGAATAAATATAGCCTATGATCTTGCTCTGGTCAGATATTTAAAAAGCGGCAAAATAAGGTGCAAACATTAAATGTGTACCATATCTGGCATTGTTGTCCATGCATGTTAAAAATACCGAAACCTTGTACAGCAATTGGGTGTAATAATAGGAGCACGCTGTCCATATTTTCTTTTCCAATGCATGCAGACAGGTAAGAAATAAATGAGCAACTGTCGTATTTCATTCCAGGTTCATAAGTTTGAATAGGCTAGCTGATGTCGTTTCATTTTGCAATGCCCTTCAAGCTCGCTAATGGCTATTACAGTAATTCGGGAACGCCCAGACTAACCAGCTAACCAATATTCGTAATGCTTAATATAGACGTTCGCGGCGTAGAAAACAAAATGCCAGAAGAAGCAAAGTAGAATGAACTATAAACGCATCAGATATCAGACAGGTGCTTATATTACAACATTTACTGCGAGCAGAATGCTAAAAATACTTCCGCGACCGCGCCCACTTAGGAGACAGGAAATGTGACCAATTTCTTGTAATAGGGGTCTATTAGGGATGAATAGTCTTTCTTCCTGTAGTGTCTTTGGTAGCCTCACTTGACCGGAAGAAACACTACTTTCTGGTACTTGCTTAGCTTCCGCATTGAGAGGCTGCTGGTGTGCGGGATGGCATGAAGTCCTACGGCAGGATTCCCTCAAGGATGTTTACTTGCGAACTTATGATGAGAATGTCGACTACCTCGCTATCTGGCGATCTTTTTTGATTTGGTGGGCTGTGTATATCGCCTACCAGCTCATTAAACGTTGTCTGAGTTACTCTCTTTCGATCGCTGTCTATTAAGCTAGTTAGCTGGCGAAGTATTACTTGTGGTAATTGGCCAAAGCCAACTGCTGTGTATTCAGTAGCCTCGATGAGGCGAAGCACGATGTTAGAACGCTAGCCAATGCTGTGGATAACATTTGCATTGTCAAACTATATAGTCATCGCTCGCATACATGGAAAACTAGCTAGCTTGCTTCCTGACGCATGACCCATTTTATTTAGCATCTCAACGACATGAGTTTGCGGCAAACTGAAGGGTACTGGCGATATTTTACAGTACTGTTGCACACCTGAAAAGAGGTTTTGCGGGAAGCGGTCAGCTCTTATCCCACTCTGCGCTGTTGCTCATCTGTCCCCATGGCACTCAGCGGCAGGAAAGATGCTCCGGAGCTGCCTGACTTTACCCTTCTCAAGAGACTGGCGAAGGACCAGCTCATCTATCTCCTGGAACAGGTAGTTACTAACATCCTGCCCATGAACCACACATACCTGCAGGACTTGATTCTAAAAGCTCCCGTTGTAACAATGGCCTCCTGTTCATCAGCTTCCAGGGAGGAAGGATCTTTTTATCGAGGCAGATTTAATGAGTCCCCTGGATCGCATTGCCAATGTCACAACTCTTAAGGTACACTGTGCGCTGTTGTTACATGATGTTAACAGTCAATGCATTCCTTTTATTTAATTTTGCATGCTTGTTGCGCCTTTAAACATTAATTAAGAAAGACTCAAACGTTCCTCTGGGTTCGCTCTTGAAAGTAATTCATGCTGATTTTCTGCTTGCAGCAACATGAAGTGGACAAACTGTATAAAGTGGAAAACAAACCAATTTTCAGCTCATGTGATCAGTAGGTTCCAGCACGCATTTTGACAAATTTCATTCTTATTCCAAAATGTCTTGTATTTTATTAATGTCTTATTTGTTTTCTTCTCAGGTCATGTGCTGAAATATTGTATTGAGTGCTGATATTCCCAGTTATTTATTCTGCACAAACTACCCAGCCTTTGGCTCTCCTGTTTTCACATGCAACAGGATAAGACGAATAAAGCTACTGCAGCTTCATATTTAACAAATATGCGTGCTGTAAGCATGTAAGAGTATTCAACTGACTTTAGAGTTTGCAGAATGGACCTGGGGTCTTGTTTTAAAAATCTTTGTTGTATATGGTAAAGTAGTAAGTGGGATACCTGTCCATTTGTATCATATGCACAGTTTATGAATGAGGCCCCTGGGCAGTGGGGACCTTGTTGAAAAAGTGAGGCTATGAGACCAATCTAAGGAGGGGAACATATTCAATCAGTCAAGAATTGAAGTTATTAAATGGCCCTCTGATGGAGTACTTGGGGGGAACCACAGCAAATGAGTTGGCCAAGGAGAGGCTGGGAATTCCGCATCATAAATGGCATAAAATAATAATCTCAGACTTTTTGTTTCCTGAAGGCTCTGCTTTCTGATTCGACCCCGAATACAAACGGTGAAATGGATTGCTGGTGAGTTGGACGATAAAGTTTTTGATCATGAAAATCTGATTTATGTATTACAAATGATCTGCTCAAACATTGTCATGTTCCAGATATCATCAATGCGGACAAGATAGCTGGGAAATTCAGGAGATATAAGATTATATTTAGTCCTCAGAAGGTGATGCGCTCCCCTTTTATTTTGACAGTTACCAATATCTTTTATATCAATAAATTTTTACATGAAGTTATTGATAATATGGGGTGTTATCTTTTATCAGTTCTTTGCATGTGAGACCGTTTTGGAGGAGCAGGGCGTCTATGGTGGTAAGTTACTTTCAATTAATTTTTCATGCTGAAATTCATGTGTGCATTATATTAGAATGCCCCATTCTCTTTTACAGATGTTAGCATTGACGAATGGGCTTTCTACCTCCTGCCACTGGATGATGACATCATCAGCCTTGAGCTTCCTGAATTCTTCAGGGATACCTTTCTGGTATTGATGAATGATAAATACAGCCACAATTCTGAAAAAAAAATTGGTGGAACATGGAAAATGCTAATAAAATCAAAAAGGGTTGTATTGAGAAGTCTTTTCACCCTCTAATATATTAAAACATGACAACAACACATTATTTGATGCTCTGATATGTGAATTTCATTTCTTATTTAAATTCTAAAGTGAGATGACTGCAATAGAATCCAAAAAAGTTGGTGCAATTGACCATTTACCTCTGTGTAGCACCTCTGTATCTGTCAGAGATCATGCACTTAAAAGTGGTTTTCAGTTTTGCCCAACAAATCGAGCATTGATTGAATTTTTTCCATCATTTAATTATATTTAGCACTGTAGGGGATGAAGTGCCCAAAAATCAAACTGGTTTTTCTTAGTAGAATGTTGTTCTCTAACTTAATCATAAGCGGATGCATCTGTTGGCAATTTTATGAGTGTCGTCTTTCCTCTTGAAGAACTAGGCCTTTTTTAGAGACTCTTTTATGCAGTTACAAGATTATCTGGCCTGATTACCATCTCCTGATTCATCTCACCTTATTGCAACTTGTCATGCCATTGTTAGTCCAAAATTGCCACTGCTTTAATTCTTTACAGTATGTTGCAGTCGTCAGATTTGGAATAAGCAAATAATTTCCATAAACAATTGAATTCTCAAGTTAAAGCATCAGTGTTGCGGTGTTTTCAATATTGTAGAGGGTGAATAAACCTTTCAAATTACTTCTTTTATATTTTATTTGCATTTTCTGTTATGTGCCAACTTTATCTGGAAAGGAGTTGTGCATTGAGTGCACAAAATCTCATTGGAAATTTGAACAACAGTAAATCAACTCTGAAATGGGTTTTCAATCAAGAGTGTATTATGGCACCTTGTGCTGTAATGATCCCATGTAATATTTTTAGGAGGGTGACCAACGCTGGATAACGACAACAGGCAGTGCACTTCACCTCCTGCATTCTCTCTATGGTCCTTTCTCAAAGTTGTATGGAATTGGCCGCTCAGCTAAGGTAAGATGCAAGTTTTCAGGGATGCCTGCACATTACTACAAAAGATTAATTGTTGTTGCTGGTGTCCGATGGTGAAATGTGGTAGCTTCACAGCTATTTCACTGCAATGTGAAATGGAAACTAGCATTATGTGCAAGAGTTGCGGTGCGCTGGAAATGCAAACAAATTGGCTGGCCTTCAAGCTTATTTGGCATACCCAAAGATAAAACTCAGGCTCACTGACATTCACTTCCAAGGGCACCTCAAGTTTGTGAGAGACTCACATGCTTGTTTTAGATGACTTATGGACTGTGGCGGGAGCTGGTGGAGGAGGGGGAGCAGAGAGCTCGAAAACCTGAGGTTGGGACTGTCTTTCTCATTGATCGAGGTATGAAGTTTTACTTTTTTGCCTGTTCGGTCAATCTGCCTCTCCCTCCAACTATCTTGTGGACTTATCTCTTGATTATGGTCAAACTGCGTATGTTAACTATGTGTGGGGTCTGGTATCTCCTTTGTTGTGCTTTTGGAGCTAACGCATAGTCTTATCTGAGTATAAATGATGTATTCCTGTCTCTGCTTTTTTATTCAGATGTTGATTTTGTCACTTCACTCTGCTCTCAAGTTGTTTATGAAGGCCTAGTGGATGATATTTTCAGGATTAAATGCGGTAGGTAATGCAGTTTTCAAATTATGCCCACTATGTCAGCTTGATTTAACAGCAAAGCCACTCTATCCATTTAACACAAATGTATTTTTTTTTTTTTTACATTTAAAGTTGATTTATTCCCATTGCATAAATGGAGTAATAATATTAATGACAATAATTACTTAAAAAAACACTGGAGGGGTACATTAAAATAGATGCATGTACAGTGCCTAAATATTCATCACTACATTCGCCTGCAACAGTTGCTTTTAAATGACCAATATTACAGGGGTTATACTTATCCTTCCCCAGACATGTCCAGCATATGAGGTAAATCCCTTTCCTTAAATGGTTTATAAATGAACCTCAGATGCTTTGAAACCTTTCTTGCTTGTCTTTGAGTGTGTATGTAATTTTGTGCAAAGGTAAACACTCACAGACATTTCGTTTTGCCACTACCTAATTCTTGGTCCATCAGTACTTTTCCATATTGATGCCATAGATTTTTTGGCTTGTAAATAGCGCATCTTTGAAGATCTGTTCTCTAAGTTTCATGTTATGTCCCCCTGGAGAGACGCCAAGAACAAAAAAAAAAAAAAACAGGTTCCACCGCTGTTTGGATTGATAAAATCTCCTGTGTTTCTAGTCCAAATTCCTTCTGAGATTCATAGACATTTCCATATATAATAGAAAAATTTTATTTTGACACCACTACACCTGTCAAGTCTGGGATGTTAGGGTGAAAGTTATTGATTTTTTTTTTTGGTGTATATTGTATTGCAGCAATTTTACATGCATGTTAGTGGTTTGAATTTGAGCTTTATTGCATGTCTTATTCCATTCTTCAAGTAGTGTTCCCTCTTGTGGATCGTTCTTCCATGCTTTCAGTTTCACATAAATTTTGCTCTTACCTGAATTCTGTAACTTATTTTGTGTTGTGACCATGTACTCATCTGTAAATAATTTAATGAATCATAAATGTGGCAAGTGCCTTTTGTGAATATTTTTGACGAGCCGATTGGTCTGTCTCTGTCTGCTATGTGCTCTGGGTTCCATAATATTTGGGACAAAGACTTTTTTTCTTTATTTGGGTCTGTACTCCACAATTTTAGACTTGTATTCAAACGATTCATGTGTGCTTATTTTGCAAATGCTCAGTTCTACTATGTTGTGGAAGTCCTTCCCTCCTGAATACTATGCTACCAACTTAGGCACATATAATTGTTGGCAATCAGAATTTCTGTATGTGACCCAAAGCATGCTGGGATTCTAATTGCATTGTCCATCCACTTATTGTCCCTCATTGATTAGCTGTTGGACACCTTTTTTTTTTCTTAATTATGGATATCAATACCATTTATGAAGGATTTTTTTTTCTTGAATTGCTTTTGTCACTTCTAGCATATTTTTGTAGTCCAAAGCATGATGACTCCCAAAGAAAATTGCACTTACGCTTGTTATATGCATGCAGGAAGTGTGGAGTTAGGTCCTGATGTCACATCCTCTGACAAGAGTATGAAGGTGATGCTAAACTCACAAGATAAGGTTGGTATTATGGAGGAGGGCAATTTGGGTTCTGAACACATGCTTTCTACTGTGTGTCTAAATTGGATGGATGATTTTGTTCCAGGTTTTCAATGAGATCAGGAATGAGCATTTCTCCAATGTCTTTGGCTTTTTGAGTCAAAAGGCAAGGAACCTGCAGACTGCATATGATGTGAGTGTTTCTCTGTTTACAGTGGTTCTTCACGTTTAGTGCCTTTGGTGTCCATTTAGTTTAACTTCTTAATTAATTTGTTTATCTATTTCCGACTATTCAAACTTCAATGAGAAGTATTGTATGTGAGGTGTGGAATACAAAATTTTAGGCTGTGAGCTGTGGAGTCTTAGGAAACATTTTAAAAATGTTTCTGTGTTTGGCTCCCCTGACACGTTATTACTCTTTCTACAGAAGCGGAAAGGAATGGACATCAAACAGATGAAAACATTTGTCTCAGAAGAGCTGAAAGGACTAAAGCAAGAACATCGTCTGCTCAGCCTGCGTGGGTTTGCTGACTACTGTGTTTAATCTTCTGACTGACGGACACATCCACCAAAGGACTTCCATTGACGGATTGCAGATCTGTTTAAGGATAATCTGTATAAAGGGATATTTTGCATTGACGGAATCTTTTTGGTCATTGCTGAGAATTCATTCTGGTGCATGGCATATTACCAATGCTGATAAAAATGCTAATTCTATATTTTATACACAGATATTGGTGCAAGTGAGTCAATAATGAAGAAGAAAACAAAACAAGACTTCCAGGAGCTTTTAAAGACCGAGCACTGTGAGTTTACAAGCCAACAAGACTTGGTTTTGGTCTTTATATTACCCCGTTAGTTCTTTTATGTAGAACCCATCAAACCGTTTTCAATTCATGACTACTGGAAAGACGCACAGCTATTTTTTGTCTATTATTTAAATGGCTTTTTCTCTCTACTGTTAGCTTTGCTGGAGGGTTTTGAAATTCGAGAGTGCATTGCCTACATAGAGGAGCACATAAACAGACAGGTAAGTGCAAAGAGGACAGGACAAGAGGGTTCTCACTATGGTATGTTTTGATGCTATCGCTGCAAGATTTAGGGGTCCAGAATTATTTAAAGCTACGCTAAACAATTTCTGACCACTAGATGGTTCCACAAGTGCCAACTCCGTTTGTAAATAATAAAAGCCGCTTCTTCCTTGCCCTCTCCCCTCGGGACTCCTGGGGTGGTGTCTTACGTCCTGTGTCACATTGACTGTGCTTCATGCGTGTTCTCGGTGGCTTGCATTGGTCTGGATCAACTCGTTGCATTTTGGATAAGATGGCAAAACTGTATTGTTAATCTAAAAAGTTTTCTATTAATCTGATCTTTGCCTTTACCCCAGGATTAAACAAACAATTAGGCGTGAGGTCTCCTGTAATTTCAAACCAAGAATTTTTTTTTTTGCGATTTTCGATAGCTGAAGATAAACATAAGATTTTTGGTCCTTGAAGCTGTTCGTGGCTGCAACCGCGACTGCGCCTCCCTGTATATTTTCAAATCGTTTTTATTCTACTTGATAAATTCTGGAATTGACCTACGTAACTAACCATGGGTTGATCCTGCGTGGAAATATTTACTAGCTAGTAGCAGCACGCTAGCTACCATCCACATCTAGTCACATTGATCATTATGGAAATCAAACAAGACGTGAATACGGATGCTTCCAGGCAGGAGTCCATGTCTAACACGATCACGCGAAGCACAAGTTCTATGTGCAAAAATGTAGCATCAACATCCACTCTATTACAGGTGCAGGACAGACAGAATATTTGCATCAAACAAAATAATAGAGTCCACACACTGAAGGACTGGCTCCCCAAAGGTTTACTGCCTAATCATCAACATGTCAATCTCAAAGATAGACATTCGTCTTCATCCTAATGAAGATCTTTGTGATCGAAACATTTGGCTATAAACCTTTGGAGAGCCAGTCCTACGGAGTGCTGACTCTGTTTTTTATCTGAAGCACAAATTCTATGCCTTTAAGCATGAAAAAATAAATGCAAATTCTGGTTGTTCCGTGTGTTAGCCAGCAAGTAACAGTAGCTCTTTGAAACAGGAGCTAGCTGGCTAGCTATGCCGGAAGCTAGCAGGCTACCTTAGCCGGCAGTTGTTAACTAGCCAAGCAAATGGTAGTCTTTTAACGTTACTGTCAGCTAAGTTTTACTTGTGTACTGATCTCTAAATCTGTCTGATTAGTGCATAGGTTCACTTGTTTATGTGTCAGCCAGGAAACGCTACCAGACACAGGCAAAGCTATGTACGGGTTCCCTTGTTCTGCACTCAGGGCACAGGCTAGATGTGCGCTGCTAAGTCTGGCAAAATCACCATCATCTGGGCGAAAAAGCTTTTTCGTAGGTCCCAAGCAACAGGGGGAAAATGGTGATGTAAGGGGCAGAGGAGGAGCTTATTGTCGGGCCAGCAAAGAAATTTTTGTAAACAAAAATACGTGCAATAACAGCAGGTTGGCAGTAAACTGTATGGTGGAATGAGACTTACAAATGAAGTCTCTCACATTGTAAGGGGTCATTTCACTGAAGAAAAAAAAATGCACGTAATACTGCTCGGTGCAGTTTTAATTTCTTGCATTTTTTTTCTAGGTCTCCATGATTGAAAGTCTTCGCCTTCTCTGCTTATTGTCTCTCACAGAAAATGGTGAGTGTGTGTTTTAGTTCACATGCATGGAAGCATAACCTGAAAAGAGGTTTTGGTGAAAAAAATTTGAAATTTTACTTTTACATTTGCCTTTAGGACTTCTTCCAAAAGATTATAAGTCATTAAAAGCTCAGTACCTACAGGTGAGTATTCCCTTCTTCAACATTTGCTTTAAATATCCTCTCATGTTAGCTTTAGATACTCACTGATAAATAGTCTGTAATCCTGTTTACTTTTGCCACATCGACCTTGATTGTACTGCTTCAAAACTTGTTAAGAGGTACTACCTCTTTGTGAAGTCTTTGTTCAAAGGGAGTCTTAGGGGCCGATCACACCGAACGCGCTTTATCGGCGTGGGGCGCCCTTTTTGTTAATATTCTCAATGATTAGATGCGTTCTGGAAGCTGCTTTCGTGCACCGGGCGCCTCGCGTTTAAGCGCCCCAGGCAGCACTGTTTTTTTATGCGCTTCGTATCAAACACAGTCCCATTTTGAGGGGCCTTGATAAAAAGGTGCTTCACGTCATTGTCAGTCTTTTACCTGCTGCCCAATCATGTGGTGATGATATTCCCCCTGCTCAAGAGTTTCATGACCCATATTGATCTTATTGTTTTTTACACGTCTTACTCCCAAAAAGAGCAAAAGCGAGTGCCCAACAATAATTCATTGTTTTTAAAAAAACAACACAAAAAAACCTGAAGTCCGTTCACTTTTGACAAGTTTGTTGTAAAGGTTAATTTCATTATGTTCACGCAGGTGAGTGACAGGAGCGTTACTCAGCAACGCGGGAAAGACGCGTCCAGCGCCACAACGTTGGCTTCAAAAAAAAAAAAAAAAAAAAACAGGTCAGAGGCGCCTGGCGTTTCCACTATGAAAAAGCGCGTTAGGTGTGATCGGCCCCTTACTCTCCAATCTCTACCGTAATGGATTGTCATGTGAGGCACAAGCGACCTTCTCTCCACGTCTCCCTTCAGAGTTATGGCATTGAGCATCTGCTGACATTTTCCAACCTGCGACAGCTGGGGCTGCTTGTGGAGCAGCAGCCAGGGGAGACGCTCACTGTGATGGAAAGCAAAGTGGGCAAACTAGTCAACGACAAGACTGCAGGTGCGGAACTTTGAAACGAGGGTGAACAGTGCTGCTGGCTCAATACCCTATGTATTGTGATTCTATCTCTCATTTGAGTGATGTGCTCAGCTGGAATTTCTTTAGTAAAATATTGATCATTACAATGAGACTGTACTTAAAATGCTATTTATGTGCATTCTGGGGAGAGTTTATTATCCCCCTCCACGAAGTGCGACAGGGACTGTCCATCCGTCCATGCGTGCGTGCTTCCATTCAGGCCACAATGGGGACAAGATTTTCACTTCTTACTCAGATGCGAGAAATGTTGTACGTTTAATAAGCTACTCATGATCTACGTTGAGTTCAAAAATGGATGTTGAAGCTTTTTTTTTTTTTTTTTTTTACTGAGTTTTGGCCATTGATCGTGGTGGGGGATAGTGACGACACTGTTGTGTTTTTTCATTGTATATTTATTAGCGGGATGCTCTATTTCATTATGTGCATGTTTGATTGACTTGGGGGAAAAATGTTTTCCAGGAAAGCTAACTGATGCCTTCTCATCTCTGGCAAAGAAAAGCAATTTCCGAGCACTGAGCAAGAGGCTGGGTCTTGTGAGTAATTGGTGATCATATTGAGATCCAAATTGGCACTTTTTCTGTGCTCGTTTGTCAAGATGATTAAACTGCTGTTGTGCGCCTTTGATCACCAAGCAGAGCTGGAAAAAAAAGAAAAAAATACTTGGCGAGGACACTCTGCCCTGAAATGTTGTAACTGCATTTCTTGTGTACAGGTCCCAAAGTCAGGGGAGGAGTATGACCTCCGAGTCCCTCGAGACATGGCCTACATCTTCAGTGGGGCCTATATCCCCCTCAGCTGCAGACTTATAGAGCAGGTGGGTAGTCACAAATCTGTTTGCTATGCAAACACTAAAGTGCCTGTCATGCTGTGCGATTACAATTCCATACTGTTTACTAAGCTGTGTGTTTCTGTGTGTCTTCAGTATTATTACTAGCCTGCCTTATATATTCCTCGATTCCCTTTACATGAAAACTGGAAGTCTTAATCTTGTTTATTTCACAATGAACTGTTCATGCTTGGCTTAACTTCATTGAAAAAAACCTGTGGTTCCATTACTGATTCAAACCGAGTAACGTAAAATGTTTTTGTAAGTTATTGCAGAAGTGATGTCATTGTATTTTAGAGATTCTTCTGAAAAGATTAGCCCTGCTTTGTGTCTTAATGACCGTCCGACAATGAATTGTGTGTTGTGTTGTTCGACTTGCGCATGGGAAAAGCACGGTGACATTCACATGCTCTGAGAGGAGGGTGGGTTTGTGATGCAGAGACTGTATCCTGAACTACTGCAGGAGCAGTGGAAATAGGATAATAACGCACAAAAAACACTTGAGAAACGCTTTGAAATGGCTGAAAGTTAGGACTGTCACAGAATAAATGTTTTTATTGCAGCGGTGCTGTGGTAGAGGAAATGCTTAGAGAATGTGACAAAGACTTTGCAGCTTCTAGTCAAGCGAAAGTGAGCTCATGCATGATTCAGGCCAGACCAACCCTCTGTACATTTACATTTGCCTTTTGGATGCTGCTTTACCAGTTTAAAGAGCGAAAGGTTTCTGAGAGAGGCCACCCCTGATGCATCATTATACTTTCATTATTCTTTGAAAATAAATTCAGCATGAATCTCTTTGTGCTGAAAGTTCAGATGGCAAAAATGTTGTTTTCCTAAAAAAAAATTCCTGGTCAATCCTGCATAGTCAAAGAACAATGACTTCTACAAAAAAAGCAGCTAAATTATTTGAATTCAACATTTCATTGCAAGCACACTGAGTTTCTTTCATTATCACAAATCACGTTTTCCACCAATTTGATGAACTGGTTTTAAATAACAGCCAATATTTTGCATATATAACTGAATAGTGAGCTTTAAAATTTGGGCATGCAAATTCACCCCGACAATCTCAAATATGCCTTGGTGATTAGAGGTTAAGGATTATATTGGGGCATTATGAATAGAGCCTCGAGGGCAGGATATGCCCATGACACAGCAGTGTGCTTGTTTTGTTCCTGCTGTTCTTGTTGTTTTGTGAGTCCAGTGTTATGTTTCTGCAGGTTTTGGAGCGTGATGGCTGGACAGGGTTGGAGGAAGTTACACGTTTGCTGAATGGAAATGAGTTTGCTGTGACAGGTGAGGGCACTGGAGCCTGAAGGACAAAAGACAAAGGAATCTTTTACATCTTTTATTGTGGGGAGCTGCTCCTAATCATTTTTACAATACTATTTTCTTCTATATTGTTAGCCTTATTGCATCATTGCTTATCTCATTTTTTAAAATTTTCTATTAATATTATTATTATTATTTTTATAATTTAAGAGAATTGGGTTTTTTTTTCAGGTTTTGGGGAAAATAAGGGGGAAAAAAAATGCATTTTTTTCGCCAGCAAGAAAGAACAGGTAGCCGATATCTCAGTTAGGCAAAAATATTACTTCGGCAATTATGCTATGGGGCTAAAGATATTTTATATATCTGTCTGCTGACCCAAATGGCTGTTATGCATTACTTAATTTGATTTTTTTATGTTGAGGTGCTCTCAGGGAGAAGCGCTTTTTGACTGACATTACTCCTCACCCCTTTCAGCAAGCAACGGCGGAAGCGAAAGCAGAACGAAGACAGACGCCCAACGAATTATCCTTGTGATGTTTCTTGGGGGCTGCAGCTATTCTGAAATCTCAGCTCTGCGTTTTCTGGGGAAGGAAAGGGGTGAGAAGACCAGGAGAATTTCTGCAATTTGTTAAAAACATTATAGAAATCACAAATAAAATCAGGAGAAACTATCAATATCAAAAGTATATTAAAATACTTTTGTTAGGAAAGAAAGTGCTAATCAACCTTGGAATCAAAAACAAATATTAGCCAAGACTAAAGTAAATTAACATCTGAGTGCCATAGAAGCAAAAGCATTACTTAAGTCTTACAATCCTTGTAATGTCTAAATTGTAAATGACATGTGACTGATTGAATGCAAATATAGCAAAATGGAGGAGAAAGCAGATTTTTATATCTTACTAAAATTTTGGTTTAAGTTCCAATTGTTTTACTGTGCCCTTAGTAGAAGATGCATTGTCGAATCCATCGCTGCAATGTATGAACGTAATGGGTTAGCTTAATAAGGTGTGATATCAGATTTGATTTTCAAGTACATTACAGTATACAATTGTGACTTGTTTTCTTTTTCTTTTAGGGTATAAATTCATTGTGGTAACAACTGCCATTTCAAACAGTGCCAGAATGCTGGAGGCCATGCTGGACACCCATGCATGAATCCTCAATTTTCCTGAGAGGCTAAAAAAGACATCTAGATTAAAGCCTGTATTGCTTCCAACAGTCTGCATTCACACAGATCAAGTCAAGGAAAAAAATTGCAATGTCCTATCATCAGTTGTCCAGTGGATCAGTACACCAAGTGGATACTCAGCTGTTTATTAGACATGAACTCTGACATCTCGGATATATCTAGAAATTCAGATGCTTTCAATAAAATGTGTGTGAACAATGGGATATATTTTCTTTGAAATTGGGGGTGGGGGTGGTATTTTGTGTCAAGTCATCAGAGAAAACAAGGCATTGACTCCCACCATCTCAGATGTTGCAAAAACTCTATCTGGTGTTCTTCACTGATGAAAGAGGTGTTCTTTACACTTTTATTTTTGTAGAAATGTTTATTGATTTCATCAATAATAGTTCACTTACATGGGCCAAGTCAGACTTTTTGGCTGCAAATTTGGACCAGCTTTGACTGGATTGATGGAGAGCATTGTTACATGGTGCAACAACAATCACCTGAAGCTCAATATCGCAAAACCCATGAGCTTGTGGTGGACTATCAGAGGAACAGGAGGCCCCCTGTCCTGCTTGTCATTCAGTTTTTTAATTATTTTTTTTCTGAAATATTTTCTATCTTGCATAATATTGAATTTACAAAAAGGTCAGCCTCTTGGTCAGAGTCCATGAAATTTCATGTGTCCAGTTTAATACTGCATTTACGAGGTTAAAATTGTAAGGCATTGATAACTGATGTAATGGGCTGTCAGCTAGTCATGTCAAAGTGACCGACAATGTTCTTGAATACGCCCATGTCGCCTTCCTTTTATGGTGAGCCTCAGGGCCCTTGGGCCTATACTTCCTTTCACAAGCTGACTATGCCATGAATGTAATGAGTGTGCCATATCATTGCACATACACCATCATCTTTGCCAATGCTGCGTATAAAAATATTGTTTAGATAATGTATTTAATAATATTTTGGGTAAGAAGAGTATCAAGGAACTTGACCATCCTATACAGCACAATGTGTCTATGCTAGGTTGGTGTGGTGATGAAAACCTCCTCTTCCCGTTGGACAAAGGGGAAGGGCATCCCAAATATGCATTTACTCCCTCCCCCTGAAAGAAGTTTCTGCTATAGCCGAGAGAAGAACCTTACGCGGGCTGCTTTTCTGTGGTCATTCAACAATGCCCCCATTGGCTTCCCCTCAGCACATGCCCTCGGAGGAATCCCCATCGCCATCATAAATGTCCTTCCACTTGTCCGAAAAACTGAAGCGAACTTGTTGAGATCGACCGTCGGAGGGCTGAGGGAGGGAGTCGACAACGATGGTCACTTCAAAGGTGTATTATATCACCCACAAGGCATTACAGTTATGCATTCGATGCAAGAAATTACATCCACGACCAGGCGGCAGTAATGTGAGCAAAATTGCAGATCCTTAATTCATACCACCAACAAAAGATGAATAAATCAAGAGAGATGAATGAAGCGAGTAATAAATTAATTACGCTAAACCCGTCGGTAAGTTTGTTCATCACCAATTTCATTCGATTTTGCTTTGTGATGCTATTTTGACGAAACGATTAAATTGATAATTTAGCAGATGCGCTATTTCTCGTCCACTCTGTTCGGCAAGAGCCTGAAGGCCATTGAGATCATGCAGTCAGTCCCGTATGTGCCTACTCGGCCGCGGCGAAACTTCAAAAAACGTAAAATAAAAAGTACTCAAAATGTACAATGGGACCATGTTATAGCGCTGTCAGGGTATCGGTATACGTTGCAAAATGCTGTTTCTGTCCCGTTCCAATTTAATACCATTTCATGCCCTTGCAGGCTCAGACACTCACGTACTTATCAGCTGATGTCAGTAAGTCCCTTGGGTGGGGGGATTTGGATCGGACCACTCAGGAGTGAAGTGCTGGAGATGGAGCGGTTTGATTAAAGCACATTCTTGAATTTTTCTCATGGAAAGTCAGAAGTGTGCTTTTTCCAAGTTTCCCATTTCAAATCATGAGCACCGTTTGTTGTTATGTCTGGTGTGATTGGATGAAGCAACATATTTCAGCCACTCATGGGTGACTGATTATTCCGAGCGTTGAAAAAAACTACTTCACCTGTTGGTTCATGTGGTGACGATTTTGATGACGCAGGACCATGGTAGCCAATGAGAAGCAAAACGACATGTGGTGCACTATTTGAATCCACATAGAAGATCATTGACTGCATCAGCTCTGAGAAGCCTCTTGGCTATTTATAAATTTTGTTTGTTTTGTGATTTCAAGCCTTTTGTGGCTTTGGTATAAACACAGCTTTTGAGAAGATAAAGAGAAGTTATACAATGAGGAAGAGGTTTGTAAGAATTCACATTAATCTCGCTTTTAAAAAGCTAGCTGTGACTACCTCATATTAGCTAACGTTACTGGCTGATCTGTAACGGCTTGCTAACGTAGCTAGCTAGCCGACATTCTGCATGATTTCGCTGATATTTTTTAGTTGTGGGGCTACAAAAGAGTTGACATGCTAGCTAGCCAAGTATCGCTATTTAACGTTTAGTTGTTACAACTTCCATCATCATTTGATGGCGATGGGTTATCGTGGCTGGCTAGCCAGCTAATTAATACTTCTAAAAATCTAAGAATTGCGGATGCTGATACGATTGCTAACGTTTGATTGTTAGCTCTTATCTTGCTGCGCTGTGTTGGGCATGGTTGAAGCCTAACGTTTGCAAGTGATAACTTTAGTTTGCTAGCCAACTAGTTTCAGTCACATTACGTTAGCTATCTCGCTGTTTGACGTGCATGTAGCGCGTCGATTTTATGCTGGCTGGCTAGTCTATCAAAGAGTGGCTCGTATATGTCTGCAATGTGCACAGTTTGGTCCTTAGTTCCACACTGTCGTTATGTGACATCAGCTGCTTTCACATCGGACACGAAACGAATTTTTCGCAAGACATATTACGTTCAAAGTCAATGCAAAGACGCGAATACACGCGAAATGCTCGTGTTCGCGTCTTTGCATTGACTTTGAATGGAATCTGTTGCGCGAAAAATTCGTTTCGCGTCCAGTGAAAGCGGCTGAACTGTAAAATTGCTCAATGCTCTTTAACAAATATTAACTACGTCCACGGTTTCTTTGCAGTCGTTCGTTGGTCCATGTAATTGTTATTAGCTAGCTAGCTCCTCTGGTTAGCGAATAGAACTGGGTGTGATTTAAAGCTTAACAGTAAGCTAACATAACTAATTAACCAACTTAAAGGTAGTTTGCGAGTTAGCTGGGATAACCAGCCCGCGATTAATTGTAAGGTTGCATTTTATTTGAATTTTTTTTAAACCGCTTTAGCTAATGTAATGGAGGGCATTTGATTGTGAACAGATCTTCACATTTAGAATCGATCAATGTTTCATTCACGTATCGATGGGCTTGCGGGCTGACGTTGGGACTCCTAACCCGAGAGTCGAGAGCTGGCTAAACAGGTTGGGTGTGTCTGTGCTTTGGGGGAAAGTGCCGGGATCAATTAGCCTTGGTCTCCCTCAAATAACTGGCATGCCAATGTGTTTTAATTCCATGAAGCGGGGACCAGTCGCTGTTTTGTATCGCTAATGGCCCTGATTAACCTTATTGATTTGCTGTTGACTTTTGGAGGACTAACTTGGTCTTTGCAAGCTGCGTGAATGAGTGTCATATTTTGACGTCTGGAGAATCATAACCGATGGCTTAATCCTGTGAAATTCATTTTTTTAAATGCAAATATAAACTATTTTGACGCATACGTGAACAAGAGGAATTTGCTTTGTTTTTCTTGTGCAAAGAAACTGGCGCCAAGGGTACTGTTTTAGCTGCTGAATGAGAAGAGTTGCTGCATTTTTTTTTTTTTTTTTTTTTCCCTGATTTATGCCAGTGAGGTGCTCGCGGCTGAATCCATATCATGCCTGAACAAAGCACTGTGCCGCCTGAAGGACATCTGGGAGGAAATTGGAATCCCAGAGGAACAGCGACTGCAGAGAACGGATACTGTAAAGAGTCATATTAAAGTAAGTTCTGCCATCGAATGGTGTTGCACCCTAAGATAAACTATGGTCTGAGTCTAATGAGTTGCGCCCAGGTCTGTCTTAAAGTTCTGTCAATCCCCAGGGTCTGCTGGAGATGATGATTGCAGAAGAGGAGAGCCTCAAAAGGCGTGTGATTAATAGCATTGAAATGTGCCGTAAGGAGTTGGACGTTCTGTGCAGTGAACTTGGTTTACCGGCTTTTGAGGTAATGTGCTCGTCACTTTTGCCTCATATCATCTCTGGTCATTGTGAATGACTCCCCACGGTGGTTTCATGGAATATGGGTTCTGTAATGACAGGAGGAAGATGGGCTCACAATGCTGCAGCTGGAGAAGGACATTCGAACTCGAGTGGAGGTGATGATGAAACAGAAGAGTCAAAGGGTGCAGGAGCTCAAAGCCCTCAGACTGGAGGACCAGGAACTCTGTGATATTCTCTGCACAGAGCTTTTCAGTATCAGCCCTGTCGCTGTCCCGTCCTTGAAAGAGCTGGAGAACTACCGCCAGCATATTGTCAGCCTCACTGCCGAAAAGGTGAGCTTACCCTATGGCCTCTTTGTACCTCTCCCTCATTGTCACTAAAACATCAAAACTCCACAGTCTGAAATGCATTTAGTTGTTACTTAGCCTCCATTGCAAACGTCTCATGTGGTTTGCTTCCTTTACACACCAAAGTCTGCACACAAGCCGGGTTTTGAGTTCAGTGATGTGATGGCATCGTTCGAAATAAGCAAATAAGAATGCTTGTTAAATGAGTCCTTTTGGGTATCCCCTGTCGAATATTAGTAAAGAAACTTGCGGGTACTGGAACTATTAAAGGGGGGGGGCGGGGAAACTGGTGGATAATGACATTAGTTTTGTATGCAAAATAAGAATTGGATTGAAGAAAGAGGAAAAAATGGAAAAAGCCAACTTGTCATGTTCTTTCCGTAAATACTACAGTATATTCCTCAAGCAAACGGTTTTTGTGCGGTAAGGCATGCTAACATTTATCAGAGAAGTTCTCAAGAATAAAAATTCTACTGGATGAGAACATAAAGGAAATCAAGCGACTCTACAGTGATGACGACTGGCCCCGTGTCAAACCTCTAAAACGCAGACCGCTGCTCTGTCGCTAAAGAACTTGTCTTGGGGAAAACTCGAAACCCAGAGAAATTCCACCTTTTAAACATTTTCAGCATGTTAGTGTTGGATAGCCTCCAGACGTGTTTCGCTTCCCTCCCACAACAGTATGCGCGCATAGCTTCAAAATTTCAGAGCTTCTCTCTGATTAGTTCAACACAAAACTCAGCTCGAGTGCGCAGACATTGGTGTGTGAGGGAAGCAAACCACATAAGACGTCGGCAACGGAGGCTAGTAGTTGATTCTTTTCTGTTGTGTGAAAGGTTTTCTTTGGCAAACATGGTTTTAGTGCTGGATTGTTGTGTTTTGCAAGATGGTCATTAATTATAATTCTTGTCGCAGGGTCGAAGACGTGATGAATTTGTCTGCATTAAGCGACAAATCATACTGCGCATGGAAGACCTGGAGCAGTTGCCAGACACTAGTTTTGAACGCGATGTGGTTTGTGAAGATGAGGACGCCTTCTGTCTGTCTGAAGAGAATATTGCATCTCTCAAACAACTACTTCGTCAGGTGAGAAGTTGAACCCATTACTGGCATTAATTTGCGCAGATGTTGGTTTGCCTCTTGACATTTCTGACCGTCTTGTATTCACTCTTCAGCTGGAGGTTCAAAAAGCTGAGAACGAGGCGATTTGTAGCTCTTACCGCACAAAGATTCAGGAGCTTTGGGAGAGGCTGCAGGTCGCCGAGGAAGAGAGGGAGGCCTTCTCTGAGCACATGGCCTCGTCCAAGAAAAAAAGAACAGAGAGGCTGTAAGGAGACTGTTGGTCTAAACAAATCCCCACAATTGTTTCTCTTGCTGTACTATTCTGTACATTTTGTCTAATAGTTGTTTCTGAATAGCATTATTTGAATATACGGTCAAATTGTTGCTTTTTCATTTGAAGTTGGAGACCGAGATAAAGCGTCTTGAAGAGCTAAAGCGTCAGAACATTTGGAGTGTTACTGCAGCCATCCGTGAGGAGATCGCCTCCTACTGGGATAAGTGTTTCTACAGTGAAGAGCAGCGCCAGGCTTTCGCACCATACTACAATGGTAAGAAGCCGGTTCAGTTAGAGCAGTTCGTACTGTAGCTTGAAGCTTCCACAGTTTAATCTGCCAAGGTTCTCTGTTAGAGCGTGTCCATGTAGCTTTTAAATTTTTGGCAGAGAAGTGCTGGCAGAGTGCTTGGGAGTGCTAGCACTTGTGCGGTGAGAGAAATGCGCTGTGTGTGGGTTTTGTATGTAAAAGGAAGCAGATTGACCTTAGCTTGGACGCTAACTTAACGCCAGCTAACAGGAAGCTTACAACGTGTAGGGTGATGAAAGCACAACTCGCCAGCAACATTCAGTGCTTGGCTAATATGCTTCCTTAAATGAGCTTTTCTGTCTTTGTTGTGGTAGTCTCAGTCATGCCATACCATAACACTCAGGATGGATCAACATAGTCAGAACCTGCCTCTTCATTTTTTTTGGTTACCTGGGTGGCGAGTCCCACCCCATTGAATATGATTGGCTGCCTGAAGAAGAGCGACAGTAATTACACCAGTGCCTTCCTGAAAAGTTCAGAGAGATAAAACGAGAGGTGCTCCGTTAGAGTGCACTGAAAAGACTGCGCACAGAGCTTTGTCTTTAGGCTGGTGCATGCTGCCACGTGCACGCTCTCCACATTGGGAACAATTGAAGATGCTGGCAGTCGGGGGCGATTTGGACACAAGCTCTTGAATGACAATGTGAAGGAACACTGTCATTTTTTCTTTGTTCAGATGACGTCACGGAGGAGATCTTAACTCTGCATGATGCAGAAATCCTTCGCCTCAAACAGTATTATGAGGACCACAAGGAGCTCTTTGAGGGAGTTCGCAGATGGGAGGAAGGCTGGATTCTGTTCCAAGAACTTGAGGTAGCTGAAGTTGTTCATTTTTAAGAGTGTTTCGTTTCTTTTACTCATAAGGAGAATTCATTTGTTCTTGCACTTGAATAAACTGAGCATTAGAGAATCCATGTGATAAATTTAAATGGTCTGTGTATTGTACAGAAAAGGACCACCGACCCTTCTAGATTTAACAACCGTGGAGGAAACCTTCTGAAAGAGGAAAAACGCAGGGCTGACCTACACAAAAGCCTACCAAAGGTGAGGTATCAACCAGCAGCATGTTTACGGTGGATTAGTGTTTCAAAATATTGATACAACTTTTCTACCAGTTGTGCACAGCATACAAGAAGAAACTTTTACTGAAGCTACTATAATGCTTTTGGCCTAAAACGAAGCTCTGATGCTTGCAGATTGGCCTCAGCAACAGATGGCTATTACTGACTGTTTTGCTACCATAATTGATGATGATCAGTTGTGTACTTTACAAGGATACTCGTCAGAATTTATTTAATTGATTTGCTGATATTACCCATAATGCTCCGAAAAACCACATTGAAGCTTCAAACCATGAGCATGGCCTTCTTTGAGCCAATGAATAGAGGAGCAGCCCATACATTTTCCCTACTGCTGCCGTGATCCCACTCCGATGCGCAGTGGGACGCATGCGCGCTATGTGCTGTGGGTTTGCAGTTGTCTGCTTGTTGTTTTGGTGAATTTATTTATTTATTTTTTGTCTCTAGAATGATTGATTATGCCTTTAATTGCAGCATCGGATGGCAGAACGCTAATTTGCTGGTTTGCACATTGAGCATTTACCAGGTTTTTGAAGAGTGATTTGCAGCTGAGGTCCTGAGATGGATTGCTTTAGACTAATACAGGGATGTCAAACTGACCTGTAAAAAGAGCATGTTTTTCACTCCAACAATGGTTTTCAGTTGAGGCCTAGAATGATTAAATCAGTGCTTTCAGGTGTGCTTCTGCTTGGTAGATTGGCAGCCTTGGCCCTTTTACATAGACACCCCTAATAATACTATTTAAATTTTGATGTTTACATTTTTACCTTCAAAATTAGGCACTTTCTTGCAGCAATGTAACCATTATGAAATGGTCATTTTTAGGATTTAACTTAAGTTAGCTCCTAGGGCACGGATCCTCAAATCTGGACCTCGAATCCAAATCCAGCCCAGGTTTTCTGTTATCCCAGGCAAGTTAATGAACAGTTAGTGCCCTTGATTGACCAGACTGTGTTAACACCTGACTCCCAGGTAAAGGGAGGGTGGAAAACCAGCAGTTCTCAGACCTCGTAGGGAGTGATTTGAGGACCAGGGTCCTAGGGTTTGCAAGAGTAAATGGTTTCCTTAGAAGTGTGGAAGATAAGAGTGTGGTTTGAGTGATTATGCTGTTTTCTTTTCAGCTGGAAAAGAAGCTAAAGGCTGAGATTGATGTTTGGGAGCAGGAGCAGGGCTGTGAGTTCTTCGTCAAGGGGCAGAAGTTCATGCAGTATGTGACTGAGCAGTGGGAGACGTACAGGCTGGAGAAGGAAAGGGAGAAACAAGAGCGGGTAGGGTAGCTTCATAAACAGCTGTGCATTTTCACAGTTAAGCTGGTATGTACAGTGCCTGTCAAAAGTTTGGACACACCCACGTTTTTCTTACAATACATATTAAATAAAGAAAGAAGCACCCTTTATTTTAAAAAAAAAAAAAAAAAAAGACCTAATTCTTAAATCCATCAAACTAACCAGCATTTGTAGTCGTATTTGCTGAGCATGCTCGCAATTTTTTTTTTTCCCCCCACAAGCACAGTCATGACTACAATTGAGTTTGCAGCTGCATGGCTGTCTAACTTCCCAAAGATGTGCTGCACTTGTGGTTTACTTTTCATTGACTTTTTTGCCTAATAAGTCCCAAAACAGCTTGACTTTAATTCGGCTGTTGGAAAATGGAAGGAGCGTTTTTGTCTGTTTACTTTGCAAAATGTGGCTTCCTTGAGGATTCCAAAATTTTGGACACTATTCAAACAAATTATTCTCTTCTAATTTCTGACTGTTAACCTCTCACAAGATTCCATTTGAGTTTATGTAGAGAAGCTAAGCCATTTAAATTTCTCTAAAAACAGTGCTGTGACATTAGCAAAGTGTGTCCAAACTTTTGACAGGTACTGTAGTTAACAGTCCTAAATGGGAAATTTTCTTTAAACACTGTCACTACCTAAAATGGTCTTTAAATCTGTTTTTATTGTTTGCGAAAGCAACTGAAGAAAAGCAAGCAGACGGAGGAGGATATGCTGTACGGCACTGCGATTCGTACCCCATCTAAACGCAGAATGCCAGGTGCCGCCACACCTGGCAAACTGCAAAAGGTAAGTGGGCTCATTTGTGTTCTCATCACACTTGCAGTGATAGACAACTTTTGCACAAAAGTAAAAAGAATTGCCCTCAAGGTGTCCAGGTATTTTATATATATTTTTTTTTATTTAACCAGGGAAGTCCCATTGAGATTGAAATCTCTTTTTCAGGGGAGCCCAGGGGGTTGAGGTGGGGAGGGAGAGGGCAATTTGCACTGCCAATTAGATCAGGGGATGATTAGGTGGCAGGTCGAAAGAGATATTATGACTTGGATTTTTTGCGGTAAATTGTACAACGCTACAGATGACAAATGCGACCAAACAATTTAAAAAAAAAAAACTGGAGGTTGCCATCTTTCCATCCCTCAAAGGTTTAGCCACTGAAAGGCGGAGGAATGCTTTGGCAGTCATGTGACAGTGACATCGACTGACCATAGCATGCCCAAAGTCTGTATGGGCTTAACTAATTTTGTATGGGGTTCCCACTCATTTTGAGCTGCTCTGCCAGCTTAAATTTTTGTTAACTTAACTGGTCTCTTTTGCTGTCTACTGTTTATTCAATTGCCTCTAATCTAAGTGCTTTTTGTCAATTTTGGCACTTAACTTGCCTCCTTGGAGCTCTGCACTTTTGTACTGAACTTTTGCACTTTTGTACGTCACTCTGGATAAGGGCGTTAGCCAAGTCCCTGTAATGTAATGTAAATTGGTCAATACTTGTGCCCACCCACCCCTCCCATTCTGTGTTGGTTGTCCAGCAATGGGAGATTAGTTTATTCATTGTTATCTTTCATATTCATCATATTGAGCAGATATTCACATTAGTGTAGGTATTACCATTATTAGCTGTATGTCACTCCTTTTATAGTTCTGCGATCTGGAAAGTTGGCTCTGCAGATTTGATCATTACACATGCTAGCATGTTTAACGACCTAATTAATGTTTTAGATCATGGTTAGCCAAGCTGGCATCATTGTTGGATTTCTAAGTTTGTGTAATTAGTACTGTGTATAAGTAATAAATACTTAACACTACAATCTTGTTTGTTTGATCATATTGCAGAGCATTTGGTGTATTGCTGGATATGACTATTAAATTGCCGGTGTGTTCGGCTGTAATTGTCTGAACATTCGCGGGAAAGCAAATGGGGTCTTCAACAATAGCTTAAAAGAGCAATTGGACATTTGATGTCGCTGTTCAAGGGAAAATGGCAGAATCTATGAGTATTTTAATCCAGATGTTGAGGTATTGATCATTCAGTTCAGCTTTGTCTTAAAATTACCAAAACCATATTTTGTAACACCTAAGGGGCAGTTCTTTTGTTTGGAGCTCACTTAAGCAAAGGTTGTCTTTCACTCTATATCTGCATGGCTTTCAATTTTTATTTTTTTATTTATTTTTTTTTTATTTTTTTATTTATTTATTTTGGACCTCTTTGCTCGTCAGCTGAACTGCCAATCTAATTCTGGTCCTGCAACCAAAAATGCGAGCTTTTTAATCATATTTTTGAGTTTTTTTTTGTGTGGTTTTTTTATTTTATTTTTTTTTTTTAAATACAGTTACTGAGTTCAGTCTGGATTATTAACTTTTGTGCCCCTAACCTCTCCTTTTTTTTTTTTTTTTTTTTTTTTTTAAGTTGAATGCCACCTCCAGCATCTATAGCGCCACTCCTAACAGCACATTGCGCTCAGTCTTTGGGGGAACCATCTGCCGCTCTCCAGTGCCCAAAACCCCTCTTTCGGTAATAATGCAGTTATTGTTTCCGATTGCTTTGTGTAATGCAGGTGTAGGACTGTCACTTTAACTCTATGAAAGTACTTGGAGTTAATGTAATGCGAAATGCAATTCATAAGAGGTGGGGTTGCAGGGATGCCAATTGGTAACTCTTTATTTCCCCCATGTCCTTTCAATAGAATGGTCTGTCAGTGCGAACAGCAGGGCGTAGCAAGACTCCAAACACGGCTTTGCTGAAGCACAACAAAGAGAACATCTCTCACCTCAGTGGAACTGCCCTGAGTGGTGCGTCGAAGACCTCAGCCTGCTCACAGCGCACTTTCAGCGTTAACTCTGTTGCCAGCACCTATTCAGAATTTGCGGTAATTGAATTTTTCCAAAAAACCATCTACCAATCTCTTAAGCAGCACATGGTCTAGTTGGAATTTGGACTGTTGAGGGGCCTAACTCTGTCTGAATTGAGTGTTGAAATTTAGCAAAATTAGTTTAGGCTGTTTCAGGAAATGTGGAACCACTACAGATGACCCATTCTCTTAACAGTATAGATTAAATGCTCAATGTCTCGGTTCCAGTTAATGCCTAATTGAGCATTCTATTTTAGACAGAAATTGGCCACATTGATTCTGCAACCCTGCAAAGGTCTGTATTAAATTAATGCTTATGAAATTAACATTCTAATACAACTTTCTTATTATGGTACTTTTCTGCTTTTTGTAATGTATTAAGAAAATGAAGATGAGCCAAGAAGTGAAGGCATGAACCCTGCTTGAATGTAATGCCTCTGGTTCCTGGGCTGTGTTGCTGTTTTCATGAATCTGAATCTAATAAATTCAGAATAACTTTCACAAAACCCTTTTAATGTATTCACTTGAAGTCAGGAAGTTGGCAATTCTGCTAATCTACTAACTGCTACATAAATCTTCTGACTGAATGTAGCTCTGGTATTATGTGCATTAATCTCTCTTTCCCCACTTTCTCAGTTTTTTTTTTTTTAAAAAAATGACTGCAAAGGGTCTTTTATATTAAATATTTGAGGTTCTATATCCAAGTAGAACAATGAAAATAAATACTGAGTTTTATTCTGTTCCTCCAGTTAAGAGGATTTTGTATTTGTTGTCTGGAGAGTATTGAAACCAGTCTGCATTGACCGTTTGGTCCATTTGTGTACCAACTGAAGTTCATGTACATACAACAGTCTCAACTCATTAGACTGGAGCTTGTTTAGAAAGTGCAGTTTGCTTAAAAAGATGGCATGTTCAAGTTGTATCTTCTTTTTATTGAAATAATTAATTCATAAGAAGTATGCTCCTTAATCTTGATTTTAATGAACTTGAAAATTGATTTTACTGGAAAACTAGAACTGGGATTGGTAGATGATTTGACAAATGCTGATAGTTTAATATGCAAGACCAGTCATCCACTTACACTTGTTAATTGTATTTTGACCATACTTATTCTGTGTATTCCTTTTTGTCAACCTTCTTATCATCAATTTTTTTTTTTTTTATTTTTTTTTTGCTTTTAAAGAAGGCCAGAGGTATACACTGCTCCAATTTACTCAAAAACCATCTCTATTTATTCTATTTTATACATTTAGGCCAACGCCATGCTTTGATATCGCATGCTGTTTTAATCATTCTTGCGTCTGATTTGCAAAATTCCTTTTTAATTTTTTTCCCCCTTTCCACAGCAAGAACTTTCAAAAGCATCCAGATCTAAACGCAAGCCTGGAGTCTTGAACTCAACAGTCACTCATATTTGACAGTGGAATGCAGGCATCTGGACCCTTTGCTCTTCACCCCGAGTCCCTGCTTTGAACAAATTGAATCTGTGCAGTTTAACTGGTGTCTGAATTTGTATGTTTTAATGAAGGCAGTGATCTATTTTGACACGCAAATGTTTATATAAAAAGTTGTATATATTTTATTGTAGTTAACACTTTTAAAAGCTTCTGATTATTGCACAAATCAAGCACATCTTTGTCTTCATTTTTCTTTGTAAGTGACGGGAAGCTTTTTTTTATATAAACTTTTTAAGCCTTTGTACTAAAAGTTGTGTGTGGTTTGAAGTCGATCTTGTTGGAATTAAGAGGAAATGAAAGCTTTCATTAACTGCCATGTTATTTTAACCAGATGCATTTTTATTTTTGGTTATTTAAATCCTAGGATTTGCACATTTTATCGCTACCTTCATAACACTGCTCTTCTTGTTTTTGACACTACATGACTTTCCGACAGATTGACAACTCCATTTTATGGATGGAAAGTGTGTTTGAAAATGCATTTACCACAAAAATTGAGGGCTTTTTAATGGTTTAAACCAATACCAGTTAGTGTATTGCTGTCCCATATCTGGCATGTTAATAAATTTTTTTATTTATGAAGTTGAAATATTGATTTTTTTTTTTTTTTTTTTCCCCCTCCTTGGTGTTGGAGTCAGGTTTTGGGCTATTGAGAGCCATATTCTGAGAGAATGGCACTTTTGAGATACTTAGTGGAGTTGACATCTCAGAATTGCATGAAATTTGGCAGAATGGTGCCCATATATACAAACCAATTCTGAAATAGTTGGGACGAAGTGTAAATTGTGAATAAAATCAAAATGCAATGACTTTCAGATCACATGAGCCCATATGTTATTTACAATAGAACATGGATAACATTTCAAATGTTAAAACTGACATTTTACATTTTTATCCACAAAATGAGCTTATTTCAAATTTTCTGGCTGCAACAGGTCTCAAAAAAGTTGGGACACATGCAAAAAAGGGCTGAAAAAGCAATATGAGAATCAGCTGAAAGAACATTTAGCAAGTAATTAAGTGTGTAACATGATTGGCTATAAAAGGGATGTCTTAGGCTGAGTCTCACGGAAGTAAAGATGGCCAGCGGCTCTCCAACTTGTGAAGGCTTACGTAAAAAAACTGTGGAACACTTTTAAAAACAATGTTCCTCAACATCAAATTGCAAAGGCTTTGAAGGGTCTCATCATTGACAGTGCATAACATCAAAAGATTCAGGGAAACTGGAAAAATCTCTGTGCGTGAGGGACAAGGCCGAAGACCTTTACTGGATGCCCGTAATCTTTGGGCCCTCAGATGCCACTGCATTACTCACCAGCATGATTCTGTCATTGACATTACTAAATGGGCCCAGGAATACTTCAAGAAACCACTGTCACTGTAAACAGTCCACCGTGCCATCCACAGATGCCACCTAAAACTCTATCATGCAAAAAAGGAAGCCATTGTTGGGCATGGTCCAGAAGCGCCACCATGTTCTGTGAGCCAAGGCTCATTTAAAATGGACTATAGCAAAGTGTCCTGTGGTCAAACGAGTCCAAATTTGACATTCTTGTTGGGAATCATGGGCGTTGTCCCTCCTCTGGGCTGAAGAGGGGAAAGACCACCCCTCCTGTTATCAGCGTTCAGTTCAAAAGCCAGCATCTCTGATAGTAAGGGGATGCATTAGTGCATATGGTGTGGGACACTTGCATGGTTTAAAAAGCACCATGAATGCAGAAAGGTATATAAAGGTTTTAGAGCAACATGTGCTCCCCTCCAGATGACATCTATTCAGGGAAGGCCTAGTGTATTTCAGCAGGACAATGCAAAACCACATACTGCAGCTATTACAATAGCATGGCTTTGTAGTAGAAGAGTTTGTGTGCTGAACTGGCCTGCCTGCAGTCCTGATCTTTCACCAATTGAGAACATTTGGCGCATAATTAATGAAAAGTCCGTCAAAGGAGACCCAAAACTCTCCAGCAGCTGGAAGCCTGTATTAAATAAGAGTGGGACCAAATTCCAATGGCTAAACTCAAGAAACTTGTCTCCTCAATGCCCAGACGCCTCCACTCTCTTAAAAAGAAGAGGGGATGCTACACCATGGTAAACAGGCCCCTGTCCCAACTTTTTTGAAACCTGTAGCAGCCATGGAATATGAAATAGCTCATTTTGTGGACAAAATTGTAAAATTTCTCAGTTTCAACAGTTGCTATGTTATCTCTGTTCTATTGTGAATAAAATACTGGCTGGTGTGATTTGAAAGTCATTGCGTTTTGATTTTATTCACAATTTACACTTTGTCCCAACTATTTCGGAATTGGGGTTGTATACAGGTAAAGTGCAAAATATTAGAATCACTTGAACGTGTGGGATGTAATCTTACCTAATGTTGCATTGTTAACAATAACTCTTTATAGACCGTAATGGCATGTACCACAAAAACGTATACTTTTTTCCCTGTTAAGTGAACCAGTAAGTTGACAACCAATATTTATTCAGCATGATTTGTCAAGCATTGAAAAAATTATAATCGAAGCAAAAAAATTGAATCACAAAATCTTTGGTGCCAAAAAAATAGAATCAAACATGTTTATGTTACACATTGTCCATGTAATAGTTCATTTTAATCAATATTTGGTGGCTCTGCCTTTTGCATTGATTACAGCTCTAATTCTGCGTGGCATGGAATGAACCAGTCTTCGGCATTGCTCTCTGGTAACAGAATTCCAAGATATTTTCACGCATTCCTTCAGCTCAATAAGATTGCTTGGCTTCATTGAGACTAAATTTTTCTTAGCAATGTTCCACAAGTTTTCAATCGGGTTGACAGAGAAATCTCTTGAAATGAAATATGTGTGAAGTATACATAGCAAAAACACTGATTTTGCTTTGGCAGTTGGCTGGTTTTAACTAGTTTCAGAGATAGGTGGTGCCCATAGAGGTACTGGTGCAAGATAAATTTTAAGGTTTCAAACAGAGGTAAGCAAGATTATTTCGGTACATTTGGATAGTATATTGGAACAATAACTACGACAGAGAAATTCATGAGAGTTGAGTTTGTTGGTTGTGGTATATGGAAAAAATCAGTCAATTCTAGACACCAGTAGGGGTAACAATTAATGTTGTGCAGTCACTTAATACTTCTGAATACAAGCCTTTTCCCTGGTATCCCTTGAGGTTTCAACTTTTTACTTGTATTCAGAAGTTTTTTCTTTGCTTCATGAAGGCCAATAATATGACCCTGCTGAAACACAAGGGCCTGGTCAAGGGAAGTGAACATTTGTCCTTCTGTTATCAAGTTTATTTTGGACATTGTGTATATCCTACACTATAGCAGATTAGGGAAATTATTAAGCAAGGCCAACTTACTAAATTGAAACAAAAAAATTCATCATGCTGCATACCTTAAATGAATTACATTGTTAAGTAACAGTGTCCTTCCGTTACTTTTGCTTGGCCAAGCCCGGAAACATATTTTTCAAGACAACGGGATGTGTGTTCCTACATGGTTTTAAGAAATGAGAAGCAACAAACTGCATCAGTTAGGGTTAAATAACTTCCTGCCAGCTGAAACAATCACTGTAGTAATTTTGTAATGGAGGGCTCTTACCTATTTGCTTAGTTAAATCAAGGTGGTGACTTTTTTTAGGCATGGCAGTGTAGCTATATTCTATGTCTAGTTAAATGTTTTGATTGGGCATGGCTGTTGCACCGACGTTACTTACAATTCATCGAAACGACTATATTGCACAAGCTTTCAAATTCTTCTTACCTCACTGCTTTGAGGGACTTATTATTTTATTTTATTTTTTATTTACTTTGACAGCACAAAAGAATTCCGATTCAACTTTCTAAAATTCATCTCTGACCACTGCGCACGTTTGTGAAGCCAAAAAGCGGGTAGGGCTAATCTGCTGAAAACATTGTTCTGAAAATTCGTTTACTGATTCTTTTCTCTTTTTTTCATCAAATCAACTAGATATTGATAGATATACATCTCAAGAACAACTGGTGAAAATTTCATCACAATATATTCAGAAATAAAGAAATTATGAAGGCAAGTATCCTATAGATGGTTGTAGTTTTTCAGCAGAATGTTTTCAGAAGATTAGCCCTACCCCCAAAAAAACTCCAATTTGCTCAGTGTCCGACTGTCAAACTGACAACAGAATTTGCAATTGACGGCAATGAGCTGCTTCCTTGCGGACTCGGTCAAATGAAGATGTTTCCGGACGAGTTCACGTTTGAAAGAGCATCCGGAACTAGTTTGAAGTTCTTCCTGGAATGTGAAAAACCTTCCTACCGGCGGTGTGTTGTGCTACTTATCAACAAGCTACAAGCTGCTTATCAACAAGCTATTATACCCACTGCACTGTTTGCCCTCATTTTAATGAATGGATAGCTTTGAAGAAGATTTAGTCAATGCACTTAGGGAAATTGTAAACAGTAGCAACTGGCAGTGTGTTGGAGCAACGTGTGACTTTAAATCTCAGTGCACTAAGTGAGTTGTATCAGTTGGCCTTCTGAGCACTTTCTTTGATGAATATTGACGTACAGTTCTTATTTCAAAATATATTGTGTAGCATTTATTAGGTTTATGCATTTGTTTGGCAATTTACGCTAAAAGAACCCTAATGAACACAAGCTAACTGGATGACCATCTCCGCAATATAGCCTAACTGGGAACGTGAATTAGCTTGATGTATTCATGTATTTGAGACTAACAAATTTGTTGGATGCATTTCTATTTTCTATGTTTTCTCGAGACTTTATTCGGAAGACGGAGAGCATATCGTTTTGGTGCACGCGGAAAATGACAGATTCTGGGCGATGGACTCCTCGTGTCCTCATGAAGGTATACGATATAGCTATTGAGCGTTCCACAAGGCATCGAGTTTAATCTTTGCCATGTAATAATGTATAATGGCAGACATTAAAACGTAATTACAATACACCAAGTAAAATAGCTGGTGAAGTTAATATCTTGTTTCCGCGTGGGACAAATTCAGTGGCAATATTACGTGTTACTAGTTCATGAGAAAGCATAGATCATGGGTAAACTTGAATATTTGTTCAGGAGGACCCCTTGAGCTTGGTGATATCGAGGACTTGGGCAATGGGAAGCTGGCACTAATATGTCCTTGGCATCAATTTGACTTCTGCCTGAACACCGGTGAATCCTCCTCTGGACTTAAGGTAGGAAAGTGATTCAATTTAAGGAGGGACCCTCTCAATTCGTTTGATTGATGTTGTATAAGTAGAATCTGCAAATAGTTGACATATGAATGCATTCATTTTTGAGTTGGGGATCAATTTTGTTGAGTGACCCATGTCTTTTTCTTTTAAGAACCAAGTCTATGAGGTCAGGGTTGTCCAGGGAAAGATTTACATTCACACTCAAAATACCCTGTCACTTTGTCCCCTTCCTGAAAAAGATACAGTATCACTGGGTAAGGTATACTTTTAAAAATTCTAAGATTATCAGCTCATTTCGGACATTATTGTTTAGCAGGTCAGTGGCTTGTACAATTAATCATGTAGATTAAATTGGTCTGTTACATTTATATGTGAATTTTGTTCAGACAGACTGTTACCAGATGATGTGAAGCTCCCACCTTCTGAGAATTCACTGTGTTTCTGGGCTACAAAAATCCTGCTTACCCCAGACCCCAATGAGAAGGTAGTGAAGCTGCTTATTCAAACAAATGCTGTGCTTAGTAGATGTTTGAGAATGCTTTCACTGCGCTAGTAAGGAATCTGGAAATGTGATATGGTTTCTTTCCCATCACTGTTCTAACAGTCAGTCATGATCTTGTCTCCCAAGGTTGCTCTGACACAGGAGGTGTTACAGTGGTGGAATTCTGGCAAAATCACCGTGGTGGGCCAGGCAGCCCCACCCGATCAGCCAAGCAGGAAGGACGGCTTGACTGTGCTGGAGCCAGGGAAGATCAAGCGTGGCAAAGGGGGTTCATTGGTCAGGACCTGGCAGTTTTTTGACTTTGCCACTCTTTTGGAGGCTATTGCCTCTGTTGTGTAATCCTCACTGAATATGCTGCAAAATTTTCTTTGATATACAGTGGTTTTGGGGTTGGGTTGCCACTTTGTTTTCAAATAATGCAGATTTTAACAGTGATTGCTATAATGTAATATTTTAAAAAATCTGTTTTTTTAATTGTTGTTTCATTTATTTTGGTTTTAGTTTCATGTCATAGTTGAAATGATTCATCTGCGGTCACTGACTTATGCTGTGTGTTTTACCTGTACTGTGACAGGCCAGCAGGATTGCCTTGCTGCACTCTTTGGCAAATATTGAGCAGTGGGCTATCGACTTGTCCTGGGACATAATTGCCAGGTTCTCTTCCGTGACGCTCAGCTCTGGAGAGCATCTGCCCCGCCAGTTTTTTAGTGACTTCGTCAAAGTAGCGGGTGATGAGGCCAAGGTCAGTTATACCCACAGTCTCAACTCTATCTGATATCTGAATGAATTCAGGGTGAAATATCTTGGTGTGGTTTTCCACAGCACTATCACTTGCTGGAGAAACGGATCAACGAGCTCGGCAGCTTTTTTGGTGCCTTACCTGTGCACAATGGTGGGTGCGTTTCACACAATCATTTATTCGAAGCGTTGTTATCAGTTCACCTTGAGTGATTTTACTTATACTTTGGTCTTTGCAGGACTCTGGCAGTCTGCGACAGACACGTCCCATGATCTGCTGGCCAGGTTGGCAATTGTGCACATGGTGCATGAAGCCAGGTACCACTGGTCACCCGCCATATTTTTGTGACTCTTCTCTGCTTAACTCCTTAAACTCTAATTTTCCCCTTAAGTTTTCCCTTAAGTTGATTCAAAGTCAGAAAGCATTTTTTCATATTGTAGGACAATGTCACACGCATTCTGTATCTGCTAGTTGCATCGATTCACTGAATCTACATCACACTTATATTGAGAGGAACATTAAAACTCAGAACGCATGTTATAATGGTCACAGCATTACATCAAGTAGAAAATATCTAGCTCTTGTACATCATTTTATGAGCGATTCCCTATAATTCAGCAGGACATTCTTGGGTTTTTTTTAAATAGTGCTATGTCAAAAGATGGTCGCACAGATTTTCCTTAGGACTCCTCTCCCCAACACAGATACTTTTGAAGTCTCATCTCTTTCGATAAGTTATTTTTCATTGCGTGAGAAACACCCATATGTGTGAAAATGTATTTTTAACAAGGGCCTTAACTGCTCGTAACATGCAGCTGGGTGTCAGATTTCCTGCCATGTCACTGTAATCAATTTCCTTGATGCGGGGAGCATAAATATATGAGGATAGAGGAGGAATGGGAGGGTGTGCTTTAGCCACTGCTCAAAACTAGCTACACAATGTTTTTACAGTGAAAGGGAAATCAAAAACCAACAAACCCAAAAGAGAACCATATATGTGTCATAAAATATATTTGCATATGTGCCTGTAGTGGTTGTCTCGATGGTGTTGTTTTATGTTCTCTGTACTGGAGAGATGAGGCTGAGGTGTGTCCCCCTCTAGGGGTCTGGATGTCCATCCCCAGACACTGTCCCGTTTTGCGGCAGGGGTGACGAGAGCTCCGTGCGGGCACTGGAGGTCATCTACAGCGACGAAATCACTCACGTGGCTGCTGGGCTGAAATGGTTCACGTACATCTGCTCGAAAGAAGAGCGGGTATGCTTCATCTCCAGGGGATCAGAACCTCTGGATTCAGTGTATGCTGATGCATTCTCAATGAATCTTCCTTTCCTAACAGTGTAGACTTAAAATTTCTGGCGTTCTTTCCATAGGACTGTTTGTCAACGTTCCATGAACTGGTGAAGCAACATTTTAAAGGATATCTGAAGCCTCCCTTTAACACTGAGGGAAGAAAAACAGCGGGAATGACAGAGGAGGTAAAGAGGGTGGGACACACTTATCCCAGAACACCCTTTTATTCCAAAATGATATAGACTGTTTAATGGGAATTTCTGCTTGTCTACAATTGAATGGATTGCACTTAACATATATCTAATTTTCAGAAAGTAAGCCAGTGTTTTTTTTTTTTTTTTTTTACCATTGTATTTAATGTTAAATCTATCCAGTACCAAAAGTGACACAATGAAATTAAATGGCATGTTTTGTGATTGTTTGAATCATTGGGCGAAGTGCTTTGTGGCAAAACTGAATCAGGTTCTTTTCTTCTTTCCTTAGTGGTACGTGCCTCTGGTGAAGCCTTCTAGCTGACTGCAGATTTTGCCAAATCGTCGCACAGCAGTCCAGCAGTGTTTAACATGAACACACTATTGCAGAGACTGATCTGTTATGTAGCACTACTGATGTGCGTTCCAGCCTGAAAGCAGTGTGAATTATGACTGCAGCCCAGCAGTTACGCCAAAAGGAGGGTGTTCACACTTCATGGAGTTCATTATGGTTGTCAAGGTTTTCTTTTAGAGTTTGTCTTATTTATTTTAAATTGTGACTCATCCTTGCTGCATTGTCTTAGATTCTGCGATTTGCGTATGTAGCCAGCAACAGCATGTCTTAACACCACACGAAACTCATCACATTCATTAGCGCTCAGCATGTATCGTAGAATACCTTGCACATGTCATTTTGCTGCTGGTATTATTTTGTAAAATAAAATGGCTTTCTAAATGGCAACTTTAGAGGGATTTGAATCGATAAGTGATGAATCTACGGTTTATAGCATCACTTGTCTTGGTGTCTTGCAACAAATTTGCCTGGTAATATCATTGTGTGACTGTGTCGGAGATTCTCAACTTTGGGCATTTCCTCTCTTCACTGGCCTAGAGTTTACCGTTAGATCTTACCTTGTGTTTCCTGAAAATATTCACTAGTCTCTGCAATCACTATCCTTGGAGT
The DNA here is from genome assembly GCA_029692085.1 of Gymnothorax javanicus. Lineage (NCBI taxonomy): Eukaryota > Metazoa > Chordata > Actinopteri > Anguilliformes > Muraenidae > Gymnothorax > Gymnothorax javanicus. The sequence goes on along the minus strand of CM056209.1, from coordinate 15,875,296 downwards.
TGTGAACATTCCACTATACCCAGCCCTGAAAGGGATGAATCATTAGAATGGCTGGGTCTGTATTAAGGAGGGGGATAAATAAGTGGACTTTGTTTTCTGTTCAGCTGTATGAGACAGAATGATAGTCCCATTTCAAGTAGTTAATTTATGCAAAAGTATGCTGGTGATATACAGAAAATGTATTTTCTATTGGCTGCAAAAATATTGCCAAATTGTTTTCAGTGCTAACTTGCATCCTTGTATTTATTACCCTCAATATGTTTTGAGGTTAGTGAGGTTTGTTATGTGCTGAAAATCTAAATAAAAAATGAACTCTCACCCCTCACCTCACCCTAAAAAATGAAAAAAAAAAAAAAAAAAAATTAAATGTCTGCATTTGTCTTAGAAAAATGTTTATACCCTTGCATTTGGTCTATTGGTGATGGAAATTATTTTTCAAGTTTAGTTTTAATATCAGTTTGGACATTTGCTGAGCTTCAGCTAACAGTTTCTGTACCAGGAAGTTGCAATGAAATCTGATGGCCCCTCGTGCCTTGACTTTTCTGAAATGACATACAGGTCATTCACCTTTCCTTGTCAACTGGGAACATTGTACTGAAATAAAGTTATTTTACAACTCGCCCATTAAAGGAGCAAATATTTTATCAGAAACAAATTTTACAGGTGTTTGACCGGCAGGTTATTGACAGCTTTTCTTACTGCTCAAGCTTAGCTGAGAGTATTTTCTGAATAGTATTCAAAATGAGGAAAAATTCTGCTGCAGGCGGTAGAATTTACACAAGAGTTGTCCTGAAGAGACCATTCTGTTGGTCACTGGGCTCACTGAATACTACATTCTGAATGCTTTTTTTCCCCCATAACAGTGAAATGAGGTTATCTCTGATCAAAGTATATCATATGTCAATGTGTGACTTTTTCATTGATGATAAAAAAGAAGTCAGAAAAAAGACAAGTGAATAGTCCAACAGCTTTTTATTAGTAGATAAATTTGAGCACTTCCACTTTGTAACATTGATGAAATTACTGTTTCAAAACATCTAACAACACTTTCAGTGTAATTGACTGCTCCCAAACAGCCTGGGCTTGTTAAAACCTGGGAACCTCTGTTCTCATGAAGCCCTTTTCAAGTATTGGCACCTGTATTTTGTTAATTAGAAATGAGTAGAGCATAAATCATTATGATGCTATCAGTTTTATGTTTGTGGCTTACTGTGTCTGATGTGAGTTACTGTGTTCGATGGGAGTCGTGGAATCCCTTGCAGTATAGTCCCCTCCCACCTGAACTTTGGAAATCCGGGGGGCAGGGTTTCGTATGACGCACTGGACAGCTCACAATCATTCTTGTAGCTTCTTTAGTTTTATTTCACTGAAGTGTATCACCTCTGACAGTTGGTTTTCTTGGACCAGTAATCACCATCCTGCGGTAGGTCTGACATGTTTTGTCATTCTGCATTTTGTGTCTTAGTGGAGGAAATTTAATAGTGTTTTTCTTCTTCTCTAATGCAAAGCATTCTGAGAGCTCCTCTGTAATAAACAAACTCACAAATTCAGAGTTTTTACTGGCTTATTGACTGACTAATCTGTTGCTGCTGTTAAGATTTGCCTAGGGTGCAATTTCACTTTCAAAATGGGGTGTGATGCAGGGGTACTCTGAGTGTGGATGAGCAGTGTATGTTAAGTTAATGTTACAGACACCTGTATAAGTATGGGGGACATGTTGTGTTGGATATTTGAATCATTATTCCAGCCAATATTGAGTTTTGGTCCAGGTAGTTTTTGCTCTGAATTGATCATGGTATGGTTTGGTTTATTGAGGATTGAGTTATTCAGAATAGCCAGTTTGACTGATAGATACTGAAATTTTTTTGTTTCAAGACTGGCTGAACATACAGTATCTGCCACCAGATGTAAAAAAAACTGTCTGACCAGGATTTTAAGTCTGGCCTGCATAGGGTTATAGTGAGAAATTAATTGCTTGGAATTGTGGCAGATTTTTGATTTACAGGATTGATCTACATATTCAGGTAACTCATTCCAGTCCCAGATGTAAAGAATGATTTAAATAGCTAAATATGCACTTGAAAAATTTGGGTTTGTTGGCATGTTTTTTCTTCTGTTCTGTTTTTGTGTGTCTTATCCCACTCAAATGCCCAGCTTTTATTTATGCATGTTGGTACTTGTTTGAAAACCAGCATGTTCAAGAATTCAGCGGGTGTGGTTTTATCACACTCATCCATACTTTGAACTTTATGTAGTCATTCATATTGCTGTGAGATGTAATTGATCATCATTTTGAAATATAATGGATATAAACATTTTAATACCTTACGTGGGTTGTGCCCATAGATTGTAGGAATTCCATTCAAGTTGAAGAATGTTGCAGTTATGGTTCGTATTTTGCCTGCTGTTTCAAGGTAAAGTTCTAATTTCATAATTTCAAGTATGTGATCTGCTCAATATTGCTGTTGATATCAATAATTCTTGGCGTCCATCTTAAATGATCTGCTGTGTCATCCTTAAGTACATGTCTGGAAAGTGACCAATTTTATCTTGACTTTGTAGCCCAGTACATTTTTTAGCCTTGAAACACTAAAAGTTGCTGTACCCGTCATGCTGTGGTCAAGGTCCTACTGCAAGGTAAAGTGACGTCCAATAAGGCAAACGGTTGGAACTGCGTAGTTCTCTCAGTACTTATTGTGCTACAGCTGCTGGCAGCCATCATGTCACTAAACACTTGAACTTCTGCGGTACCCGAGCATGACCAAACTGCAGCACTACCACCACCCTGTTTCCAAGACAAGTATTGATTATGACCGTTTCTTTCTTCGCACTGTCCCTTTTCTGTCACTTTGGTATTGGGTTGCAACATCTGTCGGGCAAGATTTACACCAGAACTCAAGTTATGCTTCTTTAGAGAACTATCTTGGCTGCCCTGCTCTTGAACCTCTGTAGTTTGGCTGGTGGGCACAGTTCCAGGCTTAACTTTCATTTTGACATCTATAAACACGTGCACGTCCATCAGCAGGCCTTGGCAGGAAACGGAGTACACCTGAAAGAAGGATTGTTCTCCATCTTGCTTGTGGCCATACTCGCCTTTGTCCACACCATTGTAGGTGTTGTTTAATTTGACGTCGCGCTTAGATGTTGTGTTGCATTGGTCTTCTGGGATTCCTAACTGCTTGATCCAAAATTCTTCTTAATTCTGGGATTTGTGCAATGGTAGACGTGGCTGTTGTCCACCTCTCCCATGAATACTGCAATCTTATTGGGGAATGGTGACTCTTGGACAGCCTGACCTGGGTCTATCCCGAACACTTAAATTGTTGTTAAATCATGTCCATAGGTTTGATGTTGTCCGTCTCAAAACTTCAAGGAGTGTTGACCCCACCTGTTGCATTGCCCCAGCTTGCAATCTTTCAATGGTGTTGCGACGTTGGCCGTCTATTAGTCTGGGCATTCTTCTGCTGTCTTCCATGACTTTATACTGTCTTCCGGGACAAATGTCCTCGAAGAGCTATTGCCATACCCTCTGCGTCGCATCGGCGTCCGTGGACAGCAAGTTTAAAGTTTTCCAGTGAGCTGTGTTGTCTTCTGACAACTCTTGTTATACCATTCCAGTAAAGCTACTGTCAGGTAAAGATGATGACCATCAAGATGCACATGCATTACGGTGAAGGAGCATTTCAGCATCTCACTACTAATGTGAATGTATGCTAATGTTTGTACCCTTTTCTGCATCTCCTTATCAATTTGGCCCAGGAAAACAATAATTTGTTTTAAGGTTACTTTATTCTAATTATTTCTTCAAGCAGTTTTGATATTTTCTCATGTCAATTTTCTTTTTTTTAAAGAGTTTATATAAAATGGTTTATTTCTCCATAGCCAGTTGTCACAATCCTTGTGTGAATCCCTTTGATGTCTCTTACTATTGAGCAACTTGCATTTCTATTTGAAGTCTGTCTCCTTTGATTGATTTACGTCTTGTATGTTTGCCCCTCCTTGACTGCATCTCATTTCATGGCAATTTTCTAATCATCATATGATGTGTATGTGAGCCCCCGCTTTGTGTTGCAAGTTGCTGGATTGTTATTTGCCTGTTGTGCTTAGAACCAGTCAGTATTCCTGGTTAGAACTTTAATGACCGCTATTTCCAGAACCTTTCTTCTTTACTCAGTTCACTCAAACAAGCTTCCAAGCTTACTTGGGGTCCAGGATTGGGACCGTGTTCAAGTTAAACCAGCTCAAGTCAGTTTGTCTGTCCAGTTTAATCGGAACAAGCTCTTAAGCCTAATCAGGGTCGAGGATTGGGACTGCATTCATGTTAATCCATACAAGTCTTTTCCTTTGTCCAGTTTGTTAGGAACAAGCTCCCAATCCTTCTCTGGTCATCAGGACCAAATTCAAGCCACTCCATTCTCCTGTGGGACAGTTCGGTGCTGGCAAAGTGTGCGCTCCACCTTACTGTTATCCCAGAAGCCAGTGGCTGGCGATTAACAGCTCAGCTTCGTCCACAGCATGTCTACTGAACTGTTATCCATATCCAGGGCTCTGTCCCCACTTCTTCCTCCGAGGTTCCATTCCCAAATGACCATATAAGCTGTCAATAAAACTTCCCAATGGATTGTACTGGGCCGCTGCTCATGATTCCTTGTCTGGAACATGGCACCCAATGTTTTATGGCTCTGTCTCATCTAGTTTGATATGGCATAATGACTGATTTTTTTTTAAATTCAACTCTTCTTTGGACTGCAGAAACAGACTACAAATGCCATATCTTGAATCATCTGTAGACCTTTTGTTAGCTTTCCTATGCATTAAGTTATGATGCATCGACACTCAACTTCCCAAGACCCTACTCAGAGGTCAAACTGTCCAATTACTTCCAGTCCCCTAATATAGGAGGTGGGAGACTGATTTTAAAAAGGCTGCAATTCCTACATTGAACACCCAAAATCGGTGTAAAAACCTCAAATCAGAGCTGAAGGTCGGCACTGTTACCTCATATTCATTGTTTCATTTTAAATGTAATGTGCTGGAGCTAAGAGCCAAAACTAAAATGGTCACTATCTTAATGAATGGGCACCTTAATTTCTGTCAGCGTGTGCTGGTTACTCTAATAAATCTCCCTCAGTATCTGGACTGCTTTTGTATTACAGTACAAGAACATTAATAAAATTTGGTTCAACCATTAAATAAATTGACCGGTGTATGTGGTTGATGTAACATTGAGACTGGCATGTTTCCACATATAGTGGGCAGAAGCTTTATGATCTACAACACCATGCATGGCCTGTGCTTACAAGACTCCAGTGACCTCACCAGTGTGCAGCTGAAGCGTTGTAACGTGGATTCACGCTTTCAGCAGTGGTTCTGGAAGGATGGTCGCTTGCTGGTTAACAGGGGCACGGCAAAGTGTTTGTCAAGTGACCAGATCAGTCCTGTCCGCACTGTGCCTTGCAATACCAGTGAAACTCTCTGGTGGCATTGCCACAGCCACTGGCTGATCAGCCACAGCAACTCCTTGAAGCTGACAACAGATGGACAAAGCTTGTTCCTGGCTCATGAGCACAAGCTTTCGAAGTGGAGATCCCTTGAAGAAGGCAACATCTGCCTGGAAAGCGTGAGTAAGTTCTGTGAAAAATGTGACTAAAGAATGCAGTTCATAATGCTGCCTTCATACCTGTTGTATAGCGCGCTCCAGAGGTGATTTATAAGTGGAGACAGAAAGATAATTCTACCACTTCTGTCTTTTCAAAGTACTGAATCAAATACTTGGCTTTCTCATACCTCTGTATACTTTGTTGAAGAATTCTTGGCTTGTATGTTTGTGCGTGTTTTACGGAACATACGGAGATACATTTAAGAAACAGGATAAAGGACCTACAATTTAGATGTTTTCTGGTTTATAGCTTGTGTATAGTTTTACATTTCCAGTTAACATAGGCTTCTCATATGTGAGGGATGGGTTTGGTGGCCTTCAGCTGGATATTGCAGGCAACAGAGGACCTTGTCCATGGTGCAGAGTGTTCCCAAGAAATGAAAATAGCAGGTTAATTTAAAAAAGTAGCCAGTTAAGAATTACGTGTGGTGCCATACCGCTACTCGGCCTGTAGGAGGGTCCTTAGGTATGCTCCCTTGGAAAATGTTTTTTTAAAGGTGCGTTTTGGCGGATTCTACTGCACTTTAGACAACCTAATGCAAGTATTTTTCAGTGTAAAATGTTAGGATTTTCTGTTCAAATTTCAGTTTTTTTTTTTAAAGTTGAATCTCCATAATCAATTAAGCAACATGCCTCAATTTCAATCACAATACTAACTAGCACCTTAAACACCCTAACATTTAGTACTATAAGCGAGCATAAATTAATTTGAACACCACATCAATTATTTCTTTGAAGTATTTATTCTATTTTATTATTATTTATTCTTTATCTTACAATGGTAACCTATCTTATGCTGTAGTATAACACATATATAAAATAATTACCATTTGCTTGCAATTACACTTTCATTTCAACATTTCAGTTCTTATTGATGATCATGTCTTCATTTAAATGTCCGTGGCTTTTTCTTTGGCACTGATTAATTGACTATTTGTCATCATACCAACGTGGAGATTCAAGGAATAACTTGAATAAGTTCCTCAAGAAAACTGCAACAATATCAATAATAAAAACTGCACTCAGCCCCTGGCAAAAATATGGAATCTCCACACACAGAGGATGTTCATGTAGCTTTTTACTTTGTACCAAATAAACAAATTGCAGATATGACACAAAACAATTTTTGAACATTAGCTTATCATTCAACCTCCCTGAAACACACCTCAAACAAATTTAATTATTTTAATCGATGGAATATTTTTTTCTTAATCAGGTAAAGGGGAAAAAATATGGAATCACTCATTTACTTCAGTTATTGGGTTGGTCAGCACTGCTGAAAAAGTGAGTTTTTCATATGTACCATGAAAAATGCAAACATAAGCTGATAAACTGCTTTTACTAAATTTGAAATATTTTAATTGTCACATTCACATGTTGTATCATTGTACATAAAATATATGTGCCCATAGTGAGTATTGATGGTACATTGACTGATTTCAGATTTGGCTCTCACCCCACCCCACATCAACATCATTAAACAGGGGGAAAATTGTGCATTTAATTTAACAAGAGTTAACAACTTCAACCTGAACATCCAGATTTTTTGACGGATCTTCTGTGGCCTGTAAACCGTAAGAGGCATGGAGCTTTACGCTTTTTATTTATTGATTGATTTATTTATTTTATTTATTTTTGCATCATTGCGCTTAACCGGTAACAGCAAAAGATCACCTGAGTGAACAGTTAATCTTAATTGAATAATCAAGACCGCTATATAAGCCTATAATGATTAAGAAATTATAATTCATGGTAAAAAAGATCACCGATTGGTGACACTAACAACGAACATAACATGCGATCTTGTAAGGATGGCATTAATCCAGACAATTAATTAATCCAAACAATTTACCATGAATTACAGCCCTCGTTTCAGCATTTTCTCGGCAGTGCAATTATATCCCCAAAATACGAGTTTCGAGAATATCATGGTTTCACCCCACCCGCTGCCGCGTCCGCAGATTTTAGCTGTTAGCGCGATAACTCACACAATACTTTACGTTGGCTGCTCATTTTTAACATATGGGTAGATATGGTAGAGAGGATGAACTGATTAGATTTTGGGCAAGTATGCACTCCTGGGTTTGCCACTAGGTGGCGCTATATATTGCAAAAATCAGTTTTTTAACCATATCTCTGGAACAATTACTTACACAGACCTCAAATTTGCCTCATATTGTAGGTCTAGTAAAGGGGAATCTGATAAAGGGGGCTTCGAGGATTGGGGAATTTTGGGGATGTACCCCTTGCTGTCGGCCGCCAACAGCGTAGGCCTAGTTTATTTTAAGATGGAACTTCAATACTCAAAATGTCCTCAAAGGTAAAAAATTATTTAAAATGCGAAACATCTTGAACTGAGAACATTGGCGCAAAACTGCGTATTACAGCTTTCGCCCAGCTAAATATGTGCCGTCTAACGAGCCACAGGATTCAGGATATTCAACAGACAATCGTCGTTTAATGCCCTCATTAAGAAAAATGCGTTATAACTTTTTTGATGAAATGAACAGGAATGCAAGCTACGAACAAATTTACCAGTCGATAGGCATGCTGCCCAGTCTTCGCAAATGAGTGTATCTATGCTTGGTTACGGAGTAGATGTGGAAAAACGCATGAGCATAATCACCGCCACAACGCATTAATAATGTATACATTTACCAACGTTTCGACACAGGTTTTCTTCGGGACACTGCAAGTCGATTCAATACCCTGAAGACTTTCGTCGAAACAGCTGGTAATTACTCGGGCCGATAGACCACGAGTCTAAGTTTCGGCACCGTTTTTCTTTTTTAAAAAAAATAAATTTGGCATCTCCAATCCCACCCGAATCTGGAATGCCCAATTGGTGAACTATGTACAAGGCTTGCTCATATGCGACCCCTTGCTGCCAATTCAGGAGAGTGTAGACAGTTCGCGGCTCTCCTCCGAAGCATGCGCCTGTAAACCACCGCTTCTTATACACTCATTGGTTGAATCTTCGCAAGTTCAGAACGAGGGCGGAGAATACCCGGACATGACCAGGCTTAGAATTTTCCTGACGAGCGCCCATCTGGCCAACAGGAGGCGCTTGAGCAACGAACAAGGCAACTATTGTAATTCCTTGCCGGCAGTCCCTTCCCAATTTGCAACCCTATAGCGCTATAGCCAATTGTGCGCTACTCTGAAAAAGCTGCCAACCACTACCGGCTGGTACGAAGCGGGGCTTGAACCCGCGACGTGATAGTTATGTCTGCTTCGCAACGCGATGCTTTACCGAGTGAGCTATCCGGCAGCTCGTTCTTCCTTTTTTTTTTTTTTTTTTTTTCCCGGGGTCGCGATTGTCCTGCTCGTGTGTGCGCGCGCAGTTTCGCGATTGGCCCAGGCCTAGACCCGGCCCGAGTACAGGCTCTGAGGGGCCTCTTGTTAAATACATGAAATGATCGCATAGTGGCGTTGAGTGTCCATGGGCTAACATTAGGGAATCAATGTGGCAGAAGGCTACTGTTCTAAATGAATATACGGGCGTTTACTTTATCATCTCGCACGGGCCAACCTCTCAGCAGAATTAAATCTTATCCATTTATAATGTTAAAATGACCTTTCTTTACAAAGGATATCAGCAATGTTTGACCGTTAGACGCCCCTTTTTTCTTTAAGGGCGGCATGTTTCGACCAGCTACCGAAAGAAATTTGAATATTTTCAGAAAATACAACGATATCATGCAAAGAGGATGGAATAGAATTATTGGAGTTCATATGACCCGCGCAATGTTATTGGATGTTGACATCGTTCTTGAGTAATCACTGCGGCTTAGAGCAACGTTTCAATACGTCAGCAAAGAGATGGTCAATAGGCAAACTGAAAAGCATTTATCAAAATAAAACGGGTCGAAACTCACCTAAAAACTTGTAAATTCGTCGGGAAAGTAGCCGGCGGAAGAGGACAGAGTAGTCGGCGAAATCGCCGGCCGCCGGGGCTTGTGGAACACCCCGGTGACTCCTTCTCATGGTCTCAGCCTGGGATGGGAACAGAGACGGTGATATAAATATTCTTGTTTGTACTGGCGCCACAGGATTCAAGAGGGCATCTGATGAGCCACATGTCTTACCAAAGGAAGATTTGGAAGCCGATTATGATTATGAAGAAGAAGAAACTATGACTGAAGAGCAGAGAGAGTATTACAGATGGTACTACAGATCGGAAGATCGTGAGTGCCCTTATTTTGCTAGCTGTATTTGCATTGTATGCTAAATGCCAAATATGTGAGGTGAACATCCAGGGTCAATCAAGAATGGTGTGAAGCATTTTTTAAAAGTGCTTTTTGGTTTTGCAGAACTGTTTCAATATTCTTGCCATTGCAGCAATGTTTATTTGTAGATAAGTAATGGAATGTTTGTAAGTTTTAATCAGATAAGATGTTTTGATTTCATCATTTTTATCCATTGTCCATCTGTAAGTGGCCTTGTGGTCCATAACAGGTGGTGTGTGTGTGTGTGTGTGTGGGGGGGGGGGTGCAATTAAGCAATGAGAAGTCATTTAAGGATGGCCAAATAAGTATAAGTGGTATATGAACTCAATGGGATGTTTCTTAGGTGAAGTGCTTACATGGTTGTGTGTTTGCATGTTTTAGTTAAAAGATAATTTCATCAAGCTTTAAACCTGAGAAAAATTACTCCAGCTATTGACTTTGGAATGGTTAAGTGTTCTTGCTGAGGACATTGATTTGCATTGCAGACTCAATCCTATTTTAAGTCACAGCAACCTTTCATCTTTGCAGTCAAACTGAATTATCCATACACATATTTTTTTTCCAGCATCTTCATGGAAATATGCAATGCTGGCCCTGTCTTTTGGAGCACTTCTTCTGGGCTGTCTCTTATTTGCCATTGGAACAATGGCAAACTGGTATATGAGTTTTCCCATTACTTTATGCATGATGATAAAAAAAAATTGAATGTGTAGAAAAGTGTAGAGTGATGGATTGATACATGATGCTCCAGTTACAATTGACTTTAAAACTGAAAATTTTTCAAGCAGTTTAAGAATGTCCAATCTTAAATATAGCACCCTGAAAAGTTAAAAACTCATTGCTCTGGATCAGTGAAGTCCTGCCAACCCAGTAACTTGGCAGCTGGCCTGTTCATCATACCTACAACATTACATTTATTTGGCAGACACGCAATAAGTAAACTGACCTTTTATCCACACAGAAGTTAATTCCTTCAAAATCAAATATGGTAGTAGTAAATCCCTCTTTAAATGATGTGGTCTTTAATGATGTCATTATGGTTGTACCAGAAATGCAGTCATGTGGCCCTGACCACCTCTCCTCTGCTCAGGAACAGGAAGAAGATTGGCAAGTACAAGGCGGCTGCAGCAGCCGAGGCAGCGAGGGCAGAGGAGCTGCAGGATATGGTAGAACTCAAACAGGCCTGTGCCTCTCCCTCTGAGCGCAGTCAGCCCAAGGATTCGCAAGCTCTGGATACCTGTGAGACGGGACAGCTGAAGGCTGGAGACATCGTCCTCACATGGAAGGACGGGAACGTGTCCACGTTATATCCCGAGATGCCAGGGGACCACTCGTAACATAATAAACAGGAGTCCTGAGGTCACTCCCCTCCACTTTCCAGAATAAACAGTGTCTTAACAGCTGCTCATTTCTAAACCAACAAGGTGAAAGGAATGCAGAACTTCTTCACTTCTTGATGTTTTCCTTCTGTATCATACTGAGCCATTGTACACTTGGATTAAATTCATGAACAAAAGACATGAAATGCATTTGGCCATTGAGTATTACTGCATTTCATCACCTTGTCCTAAAAGATAAAGTGTGGTGGACATTGTACTACTACTCTGTGTTATAACTGGAATCATGCAATTTGCATTTAAACTTTCCAAACTACAGCCTTTGGCTTCTGGATGTTGAGATTTGTTGGCACCCACATGGGAACAGAGTAATCTTTGAGTGGTGCCATTCACTGCTAGTTTATTCACCTGTGTCAAACTTTACGTATTTTCTAATGTGGGGGAATGTAGTGCAGTCAGCATGTCAGAGTCTTTAAAACTCTTAAACGCAAAATAAAAATGCCCGGAAGAGAATTTTTTTTTTTTTTTTTTTTTTTTATACAAACAATATTAACCTTTTCCTCAAAAGGTTGGAAACAATTGTTTGATAAATTGATCAAAAGAGACAATGTAGGATTGTGCATAGTTTAATTTATTAAAACATTTTAAAACACAGTGCCTTCAGTCTTTTGATCTAAATTCAAGTGTAACCAATTACAAGAAGTTGTTTTGCATAGCTCTGATAACATAGAGCCTTAAATCTGTAAATCAGACAATGCCACACGTGATCTTTGACAAATATCAAATCATATAAATTTAGCAACAGATCAACTCTGTAAACTCAGTCACTGCAACGCAATTTTGCTCACGACCAACAGATAATATTTATAACAATCTTACTGAGCACAACATTCTTTGATGTTCCATAATAAAACCTGAATTCGGGTTTTCAACTTGAAATGGTGCAGGATGAACATAAGGCTGTCACTGAATTTGATACTTCACAGTCAGTTGTAAAAAGACCGCTGGTAGTAGTTAAAAACCAGAATGTAGATCAAAAAACGTGTCAAAAAAAGCAAAATATTCAGACCTTTCAGAGGCCTCCTTTATAAAAATTATTCTGAGCAGTTCTTACAAGCGACCACTGCATTTAAATGTTGCCAATTCCCCATATAGGCTCTTCCTTCTCGGAAAATTCTTGTGGCACAAACACATTCACTATTTAATGCAAGTATTACACACTCTGGCATCTGCATCTCTTTCAGCAGAGATTAACACTTTGGGGCAAACATTCCACATCCACATTCACTTTCCACATCCAGGTAACAAAATATTCTCTTATCACCAGGTCTCATTGGAATTCACATTCCATTTGCATTAAGTCAGCATATTTGGACTAAAGCAGCCCATCCTCAGAACCAAACACGAGCATGTCAACAGCCAAATAAACCACAGAGAATCACTTGTCAAGAAAAGGAAGCATAACGTTGGAAGTGAAGCTACTATGGAAAGAGTCCCAGCAGATGAAGCTCAGAAGATCTTAAAGCCCTTTAGGAGAGTGAGTGTCGGGGCGCGGCGCTTGCTCTGCGCCCGCGAGGACTTGACCGTCACCAGCTTGGCAGTGGCTGGTGAGGGCAGCTCTTTGAAGCAGGGGGTGAGGAGAGATGCAGATGCCAAGCTCATGACGGGCCTGTCTTCGCTGATGAAGAGGGGCCGGATGGGCAGGGCTCTCTCTGCCTCGCGCCTCGCCTCTCGTACTGCCTCGTGAAACACACTCTGCACGGGGGCAAAGTCCAAGCAGGCCGACACCTCGAAGAACAGACAGCTGTACCGCGAGGCTAGATCCAGCCCATCAGACTTACTCACCTGCCTGAGAGAGCGAGACGGAGAACATTGGGCACGACTCCAAAATATCACATTACTCCCATGGGTTTAGAGTGAAATCATTCCCATCAAAATAGTTATCTGATCCAACAGAAACAGGCTTCAGACCACACATTATATTATCAGCAACAAAAATCACATTTTATTGCCTCTAATGCATGAAAATGAGATCCTGGAGACTAAGATATTGATTTCCATGGTTACCACCCCGAACAAATGTCCAAAGTTATAAGCATACATATCCAGATGTAAGTTAAATTATCCAGTCATTACATAAACTATTTTCAGCTTTACATCTGTTTGTTTTGCGTAGACCAGGACTTAAAACATGTAATGTCCCTATGAGCTCAGATGAACTTAAACATCACTGCTTGTCCAAAAAAACAAATCGCCGTTCGGATTTAAATAAGCAAATGCTCAAGAGCCTATGATTGAATCATTATTGCAGTGATGGATATGTTTCAGCTGGCAATAATTCTTTTAATCCTGACTTCTCATTTTTAAACAACCATGTCGGAAGACGTATTTCATGATCGTTGAAAAGATGTTAGTGTTTCAAGTCAAGAGGGGCAAATTATTGGCCAGCATCAAGCAGAGAAAACAGCTAAGGATATTGTTGAAATCAATACAATTTGGTCATGAACTGTCCAATAATTTATTAAAATCTGGAAAGATAGAGGTGAACTGTCAACTTCACAGAAGAAATGGGTAAGAGAAAAATGTCTGATCCTGAATGGAGATCACCAAAATGCTCGATGAAGCCTCATCATGAAAAAATCAACAACAGAACTCATGGCTGTGTTTAATCATGAAGGTAAGAGCATTTCCTCATGCACAATGCAACAAGAACTTGGAGGATTGAGACTAAACAGCTGTGCGGCCACACGAAAGCCACTTGTCACTGAGGCTAATTGGGAGAAAAAAAAGTTCAGTTGGCAAGGGCGCATAAAAATAGGACTGAGGAGCAATGGAAAAAGGTCATAGGGTCTAATGAGTCTAGATTTACCCTATTCCAGAGTGATGGGCATGTCAGGGTAAGAAAGGAAGCCCATGAAACGATGCACCCGTCATGCATAGTGTTCACTGTACAAAGAGGCAGTGTTATGATTTGGGGTTGCTTCAGTTGGTCAGGTCTCGGCTCACCACTGTTCTGCAGCAATAAAATGAATTCAGCAGACTACCTTAATATACTGAATGACTAGTGACCCATCAATGGACTTTTTATTCCCTGACGGCACAGGCATATTCCAGGATGACAATGCCAAGATTAATCGGGCTCAAATTGTGAGAGTGGTTCATTGAGCATGAGGAATCATTTTCACACGTGAATTGGCCACCTCAGTGTCCAGACCTTAACCAATTGGAAGTCTTTGAGACGTGCTGGAGAAGGCTTAACAGAGTGCTTTGACTCACCCATCATCAATACAAAATCTCGGCCAAAAAAGAATACCAATTTGGTTGGAAATAAGTGTTATAACATTGTATAAGATTGTTGAAACAATATCACGATGAGTGTGCGCCGCAATCAAAACTTAAGGAGGCCCAACAAAAAAATTATAGTGTGTGACTTTTTTTTGGACAGGCAGTGTATAAATGGAATCATTCTGGATCTAGGCATTCAAATTATACTGCAGGAAATCAAATCTTCGCATAAAATTTGAAACAGTTTGACTGTTTTACACGTCCTGTTCTTAATCCTAAAGCGCAACACCTCATTTTATTCATAAGCCTCATTCCGACCATAAGCAATCCACCTGGATATCAAGAGAAAAGCATCTCGCAAGTATTCTGGAATATGCATGAAGCCAGACACTTTTCCTATCATTCGCAAGTTCACTGGCTGATGTCAGCAGACATTTTGCAAAAGGACCACACCACATGGAGGGAAGTGTCTAGACTACATTTTCTGCGTAATGTTTTATACCTTTATTTCCCAAGTATAGACAATTCATACCTGTACCTCTCCATATCCAGCTTGTTCCCCACTAGGATGAGAACTGGTTTGGGCTGAATCCCCCTGGTGTGCAAAGTCACTGCATCCAGATACTGCTGGCAGCCCTCAAAGCTCTGCCGGTTGTCAATGCTGTAGACCACGAGGAAGGCTGTGGCCCAGGTCATGTAGCGTTCACAGTTCACAGGCCCATCCTAGAAATGGAGAGAGAAATGGAAAATATACTGAAGTAAAATGTCAGCTATGCTTTACGAACTTGGATTAATTGTATTTATTATTTACAGCTATTAACGACACTGAGTGCCATCAGCCCATGTACTGTTCTCTATTCTACATTAATACTCCATGAAAACCACCAACGAAATTTTTATGGTGCCCATTTATCTTTTGATGTTGTGATATGAGATTGCAAAACTTGCAGGTTTGGAGATAATTACTATTTTTACAGTTATTACAACGAACAGCTCACTCTTTTTCCTCTTTCTAGTTTACAGGTTCTCTGTTGTAAATAAGAAATGTATAAACTTTCTGGTTGTTGCTTATAGTCCCATATTTTTTTACAAAGAGCACAGTTTGACAGACATACAGTGAAGTCAACTGTAAAGAGACCCCTCAGCTTTTTTTTTTTTTTTTTTTGATGATGATGACAGAACAGAGCCAATCCCAGCAATCAATCCAAAGGGTGAGAGCCAGGCAAGCATAATACCTTTGTCTTCTTCTATGATTACTGGCAGTTGGCATACCAGCTTACAGTCTTTGTGTTCTTCAGCTAAAGCTAGAAAATAGCGCTTTGGCCTCAATTTATTTTCAAGGAGAATCTGTGGCTAGCAAGCTGGCCAGGAAAATGTTCCACATTTCTGCTAATATTTAAATTAAAACTTCAAGTGTTACTGGCTCGCGACTAATATGACTGTGAATTTGAAAATCATCCCTAGTTAAGCCAGTGGCTATGCAGGAGAATTGTTGACTGGAACAGATAGGACGGGTGTATATTTCTACTGGAATACAATCCATTTTTAATGGCTTAGCACGGCTATTCAAAGTAGATGGAAAGTTAGCTAACTGTTGCGACTATACAGATACTGACCGTGGATCATTCTTAAACTTTTATGTTGACTGCATGTCACATTTCTTCATGAATGTAATGACCATCCTTGCCAAGACTGCCGGCATTACCTTTCCATAATCATTGTGTAGCTAGTTTAAAAGCTTGCTAGCTAGGTAGCTACCTACTTATTCAGTCATCTGCATTTAGAGACTTTCATTCAGTAGCCAGGGGATTTTGATCGTGTTGCTTTCTGTAGACACAGTGTTCTGTTTGCCAGCCAATCACAACAGAGCTCATTTCATAGAGGGGACATCCACTCAGAACAGCCAGTTTTTCATAGGGTTAAAAATGACAGGTATCAAATTGCCTGTAAATAATTTTTATGGTTTATAATTATTATTATTATTATTGCTAAAAAGTTTATAAACCTCCCTTTAGGACATCAAAGAATTTTATAACTTGGAAAAAAACAGCAAAATAGCTCCCTTTTCACTCTACCTGTACAGAGCCAAGGCAAATTAATCTGACCCATAGTCAAGAAGAGAGTGAGGAAGAGCATTTCCTAGTGAAGTTCAACAATATTTATATACTCACTTGGTCAGCTGTGTCCATAAGTTTCACAAGAACAGGCTGTTGATCCACAACCTCCTCTGAAGTGTAGGTATCTTCTAAAACATAACATTGCCTTATAATGAGTGCAATGCATTTAGGTGGATTATTTCATTTTTATGTCCTTTTCATCACAAGCTCACAATCTCATTTTAAAATAATTATATTTTCATAGGGCATTTTGAAACCCATTTTACAGCAGAAAGCATGTGTGAATAACAAGTCTTTTGACTACATCCCTTTTGTATTCCTCTGCATTATGAACATGAATATGTTTAGCCATCATGCTGTACTCATCGTATATGCAAATGGGTAAAAACATTGTAAATTTATACAAAAACAAATAAAATCCTTAGATTTCCAGAATAAGCAGCAGCATCTAATTGAGACCACATTGATATTCCTAAGTCATTGTTGCCACCTTGTCAGATTTCCAAGCAATGATCTGTTCCAATAAAATCATCATAATTTGATTTTCAAAAGTTATTTAACAATAAAAAAATCCTACCCCAAAAATTCCCAAAATATACAATTTGTATAAAAACATGCTATAGTTGCAACTAGGTTTTTTGTAAGAACATAGTCCAGGCCATAATTATCTGCACATATGCACAGTTATTGCAATTTTAGCTGTCTACCACAGCATATTGGCATTGAAGTTCAATCATGAATATGAGATCAAAGTGCAGGCCTTCAGCTGTAATTTGAGAGAATTCAAATCCAAATCTTGTGGGCAATGAAGAAATTACAGCACTTTCAATATGTGCTACTTCCATTTTTAAGGGACCAAAAGTAATGGAACAATTGGCTGCTTAGCTTTTCCATAGCCAGTTGCATGTTATTTCCTCATTATTTGAGTTGCAAGTACCAGATAAAAGGAACAGGGATAATTTCAAATGTGACATTTCCATTTGGAATCACTTACTCTTAACTCTCAATGTAAAGTCCAAAGAGCGGTCACTGCAAATGAAGCAAACAGTAACTATGCTAAAAAAAAAATCACAGCAAGCCAAGAAAACAAACAGGAAATCCTTTAGTTGTGGCCAAATAAAGTATTTGGTACATTCATAAAAAGAAAGAATGACCTGATGAACTCTGGAACACTCAAAGGCCTTGAAGATCATGGATAACAACTGGGGTGGGTGACAGAGGAATTGTTTGCCTGGTGAAGAAAACCCCCTAAAAACAACTATATCAAGAACACTCTCCAGGAGGTA
This sequence comes from Gymnothorax javanicus, assembly GCA_029692085.1. Taxonomy (NCBI): domain Eukaryota; kingdom Metazoa; phylum Chordata; class Actinopteri; order Anguilliformes; family Muraenidae; genus Gymnothorax; species Gymnothorax javanicus. Next base: position 15,857,383 of record CM056209.1, on the reverse strand, counting down.
GGTATATCTGCTTTAATGTCCACAATAAAAAAAAAGACCTCTCCAGAGGGTTTATGACATGATTTAAACCATTAGTAGGCCTTTAAAATGAGAACACCTAAAAAAGCTTGTAAAATTCAGAGACAACACCCTATGGACAGATGAGACAAAGCTCAATGTGCAACAGAATGATGGGAAGAGAGGAGTATAGAGAATTGGACAAACTCCTAGTGATTTAAAACATACCACCTCATTTGTCAAGCATTGACAAGGTAGCGTGAGCATGTGTGGCTCCTGATGGTTCCGATTCCAAAGTATTTATTGGTGATGCTGCTGCTGGCAAAAGCAGCAGGATAAATACTGAATTCTATAGGACTAGTTTCCCCGCTCACATCCAGCCAAATGCTTCAAAACTCCTTTGATGGCGCTTCATGAGCAGATGGACATTGACCCAAAGCAAACTAAGAAGTAATCTAAGACTTTTTAAGGCAAAGAAGTGGAATGTTATACAATGGCCAAGTCAACCACCTGACCTGAATCCAAGCGAACATGCATTTCACTTGCTGAAGGCAAAGCACAAAGCACAAGCATGAACTAAAGGCAGCTGCGGAGAAGGCCTGGCAGCATACCAGGGAAGAAACAGAGTGTTTGACGATGTCTACGGGCTGAAAACTTCAGGCACTGGCAACAAATTTGCTACCAAGTGTAAAAGATTTGCAATTTAAATTTATGATTACGTTAGTTTGCCCAGTTACTCCAGAGCCCCTAAAAGTGGGAGGCTGAAATTTCTTCATGGTTCATACAATGTTTCTCATAAAACCCTTATATGAAACCTAAAAGTCCACATTTTCAGCATATATTGATTGTCTCTTTTCTAATCCATTCTGATGGTGTACTGAGCAAAAATTATTTAAATAGCATCACAGTCCAATACTTCGGATCTGACTGGATAAAATTTGCTGCTGCCTGGACCTAAGCCAAGTGAAATTATGTAACCTGCTATGCTACGTAAAACTGTAAAAAATCATTTTAAAATACAAACTGAACTTCAAAATGCAAATAAAATAAAATAAAACCTGATTGATACACAGCCTTCTCATATACCGCAAGAGCTGACTTCATAGGTGGAATAAATCTTACCTAGTGTAGGGTCGTATTCACTGATAAAGCGCTTAGTGAGAAACTTCACAGTGAGAGCTGAAGGTGAAGATGAAAGAGAAATGTATTAATTACGTTTAGAACACGCATTACGCTTTTTGTTATAAGATCATTTCCTTTAATCTTGCAATGTGAATCTCCATCCAACCGAAAACAAGAAACCGACAAAAAAAATGAACAAGCAATTCGGGGACGAAACTCCATTATCACGGTAGGAATTAGACTCGGACAGGACTTCGAACACTTTTTGGCATAGTTTCTCAGATGCATTTATTTATTTATTTATTTATTTAGAAATCCGAATCTTACAATAAAAAGAATCAAAGACACAAACAACAATAACAACATAAATAATAGACAAAATGTAAATAAAATCATACACAAAAATATGTCAAACATATCTTATAATGAGATTCCTTACCTGACTTTCCAGAGCCTTTAAGTCCTAAAACAGCGATGTTGCAGTCAGCTTGTCCCCTGTCTGGCGCTGGGACAACATTGCACGTTCGTACTCTCCCAAATTTTGAAGTCATCTGTACTTACAACATACGGCGAAGCGAGATTTAAATGAATTTGATTTACGATAGAATGCACCCAAGAACAGCACCCTACCCAACCACAAAACACATTAACGTGAATACTAAGTTGTTACAGCAGTTACCGGAAAACAACTTACAATGTCGAGCAGACCCGCGGGTCGTCAAAAAATGAAGTCTCCGATACAGCATATGGTATTACCTTGACATTGTATCCAGAACTGAAATGTCCGTTAGTGAAAGGTGTACTTTAAACGTAGCTCAAAGAAAACTGAAAAATCAATGTGCATGTATTGCCTTAGTTTTTTTTGCTTCCTTGATTTTTTCAGGGACGTTGACCAGTTATTTTCATTTTGGCTTCCCAATTCTCATCTATGGATAAACTGATTAGTATCGCATCCGAAAAATTTCAAAGACGGTCCTCTATGGAAAAATACAAAAAACATATTCCTGCGCAGCATGACTAGCCAAGGCTGGCGCCGAATGAAGGAATGAAAAGACAGATTTGCAGAGGAATGTGCATGCGTATTTGATGGACTGCCAAATTCCTTTTAGGGAAACTGCAGTTTTTTGTCAATTAGCAGTGCAGAAATATGAGGTAGGCCTACTATGGCCTACCTTACTAATTATAAGGTAAACAATCGTGCTCATCAAAGCTACATTCAGAAATAAAGCATTCAACACTTACTCACTTTTTCAGCATTACATTTTAACGTCTGTTTCTCAAGAGACCCAAAATATGAAAAAGAAAGTTTTACAAAGTTTTACATTTTGGTTTTCCAAGGTCACTATGTGTGCACCATGAATTAAGTATTTAAGGTCAGTTATAGTGAATGTTTATTCTTTTGAGGGAAGAGTAGTAGTTGTGAGTCAGTGGCAGAGGTGTAAAATCCAGGGGTCAGTAAGTAAAAGTCCTGCTAAGTTTTTCTCCCTCCCACAGAATGAGCTGATCACTTATATTGGTTCTATCTCCTGTCCGAAGTAAATCCAGGTGGTTGAAATAAAGTTCTGGGGAGGATTTTTACTTTCTGAACCCGGACTTTACACCCCTGGTCAGTGGTAAACACACTGCTAAAGCTGAAATGCAGTAAGCAGAGGCACACTGACCTGAGAACAAAAAGAATGAGAATAAGGGTTCTGCATATTTCTATCACACCACTCAGTATATAGCTGTTAGCAGAAAAGTACAGCAAGCTGAAAAAGTGTCCTTTGTATGGGTACATATTCACTGAGGAACCCCGCAATACCACTGTTTCACTTTTTAATGCTACATTCATAAGACTGTGGAATGGAGAAAAGATTATTGGCTTTGCCATGCCTGTAAATCATTTTGCTGGTGCTTGGGGATCACTGGAGCTAGCAAAGCTTCAGTTAGATTATTTCTGTCAGTAGTGACAAAAGGCTGGTCTAACCAATTCTGTCTCTATGTTATTTGTAAGTATGGTGGCTTGCTCATAATCCAGAACAGAGTAATTTTGATGGATTGCTTATCTTCAGGGGGGAGTTATGCCTTGACCAAGATCATGAACTGGTGAATTTCATGAAAAGAGGAAGTGGCAGATGTTCATTATCTGAAGAAAAGCGTGTTTGTTTGCCTCTTGAATTGGCCGATGCATTTGTTGCAATGAGCTTGACTTGAACATACACTCAGATGTTCCAAAATCAGAAAAAAGTGAATGGGGGCACTCTTCTTATGTTTCAGAAGAGCTCATGGAATTTCTGTGGGGATTTGGTTTCATGTTTGTAGTTCAGCATGTTTGTGCCTGGAGGAGTCTACATACATTACAAATGTGTATTAATTGTTCACTGACTGTTCACTCATTGGGTTAGCTGAAGAAACTTGTAAAATAAAGGTCAATTAAACTGCAGACAAAAAATAAGTCCATTTGAGGCTCCGGATATGAAAGCATGTTTGTTGAGAAAGTGAATGAGAATGTGTGGAGATCATTATCCTGCACCTGATAGTCAGCAGGCCGATTATGATGGGAAAGTAGGACAACAGTTGTCCCTGCAGTCTTCGGTTTGTTATTTTATGGAGCGGTATCCAATGACAACAAAAAGACAAAACACAAAAATGTCTGTTCTAAAAAGAGGGGAAAATGTCAGGGGCTTGGACTCAACGCTGAGATATACTATAAATTTGCTGCAGGTTCAGAGTGCCTCTACATTAAAATAAATGAATAAATGAAAAGACTAATGTCTATCAACCTTGAATTTGAGAGCCATTACAGCCAGCTGCATGAATCAACCTGACCAACAAAACAGTAAAATTTTATTTATCAGCCCCTCAAGGTAATTCTGTTCTGTTCATAGGCACATAGCTGTAGTAGTTGGGGAAAAAAAAAGGTTGCATCATCATTATTATTATTGTTTGCCATTGTTGCAGGGATCTTCTTGACCTCTCGGACGACACAGATAGTTGCTCATAGTGGGTTAGAGTTCCATCATAAGCCCTGCTGCTATCTATAGCCACTGCCACTGCTATTCTTATAGCTGTGAACAGCAACTCGAACAGTAGATGCTCAGCAAAGTGTGTCAGAGCGGACACAGTCCCTCATGATTAGACATATTTTACGGAAGGAACACACTGTAAATTGAATTTCTACCTGCATGACCTGGTTTTGACTGGATTAATGCTAGCTGTATGTCATTTTACTTTCCAACACTTTAGATGAAAAAGTAATGCTTGATGGGGCAGAGCAGGTGTTGGGACGCAGAGGGCGAATCGGAGGAGGTTGATCACAAACAGGAGATGGCAAACCTAAAAGTGAGAGTGGAAGAGAATGTCTTCTCGGTTGACCGGTCTTTGCTGACAAGGAACTGTGAATACTTTCGAGCTCTTTTCCAATCGGGAATGCGAGAATGCCAGCAGGAGGAAATTCACGTGAAAGGACTGCGTGCCAAAGGGTTCCTGGTAACTCTCAGTATTCTCAATGGCGAGCAACCTATTCTGAACAGTGAAGAGATCACTGAGGCGATAGAATGTGCTGCATTTCTCCAAGTGAATACTCTGACAAAACATCTCGTAAATATAATCAATTCCGATAATTGTTTGCTGATGTACCAAACAGCTGCCATCTATGGCCTCTGGGAGCTTTATCACGCCGCAGCTTTGTTCGTCCGAGACATGTACTGTGATCTGGAAGAAGATGCCAAATGTCTACCTGATGAACTTATAAAATATGTGGAATCTCTGGTCCCTAATAGTTATGTGACCGTTGGAACACACTCTCCTACGATCAAACGGCTACAAGACTTCCAAAGGACGGTTTGTTACTTGGATGAAGACGAGAGTGCGTGGAAAGTTCTAACTGATTTACCAATTGATGCTACCACAACTATGGCTGGAGTGACGGTTCTCAACAACAAGCTATACATCGTCGGAGGTGTACGCGATGTGACCAATCAAGTGGTGGACTCCTGCTTCTGTTATGACCCTGTAGACAATGTATGGAGCACATTTCTATGCCCCCAGCAACTTCGATACAACTTTACATTACTGGGACACGAGGGCCACCTTTATGCCATTGGTGGAGAGTATGACAGAACCCCTATCTCGTCAGTTGAAAGGTATACAGTCTCAACCTGCACATGGTCCTTTGTGTCCCATCTACCTCGACCTGTGGCCAGAACAGCATGCACCAAGGCCATGAGCAGGATATTTGTGTGTCTTTGGAGGCCGACGGACACCACAGATATCTACGAGTATGTGCCTGATGATGACAGATGGGTGCTGATCACGACGCTGATACGGCACCACAGCTATGGCCATTGCATGGTGGCTCACAGGGACAACCTTTACGTGATGCGAAATGGACCCTGCGATGACTTCCTGAGATGCATGCTGGATTGCTACAACCTCACCACAGGCCAGTGGACAGCCATACCAGGCCAGTATGGAAACAGCGAAGGTGCTCTCTTTACTGCTGTTGTTAGAGGCGATTCTGTATTCACTGTTAACCGTAAGATGACACTAGAATATGCTATTGAGGACAAGAAGTGGAAAGAAAAGAAAGAAATGAATGGCTTTCCCAGAATTGGTTCAATGTGGACATTCTTACTGAGGCTGCCAAATATGGGCAAAGTGACTGAGGGTCAAGCAGTCCTAAACGGGTATGAGCTGGATTTAGACAAAAATGTCCATCGCCAAAAATCACCCTCATTACAGTGTACTGATTGATACTGGAAATAGCTGATATTATGACATCATTTGATGGCATCACTATTTGACCATGGGAAAACAAACTTTTACTGTCTGTATCCTATGCATCTTAAGAGCTTTGATTGTGTCATGCAACTGAAAATTTCCAGTCATAGATGATTAGTACCAAAGCCAAAGCAGAGGCTTGCCTCCAGTAATGAGTACTGAGTCCTCATGTGTTGTCCCTAAAAATGTTTTGGTTCCCATAATAACACTATTCTGTTTCAGATTGTCTGAGAATATGCATGCTTTTTGCTTATTTTGCTCAGTTGATTCAGTATATATGCATAGCTCTGCAACTGCCTCTGAAAACACGTTACAACTAATCCTTTCAAAGTCTTGATAAACTATTTAAAGTCTACCAAACCCATGAGCCACAATAAAAAGCAATAAATCTGGCTTGCAGGGAATCATTGCTCGGAGGTGCAAAGGTATAAAAAAAAAACTCAACAAAGAAAAGTAGAGAATATTGTGGCAAAAATTCAAAATTCATGAAATTTATTTTATTTGAATTGTTTTTGTGACACATTTGTGGCAACTACTATATTGATGCAACTTTACTGAGGCAAAAAAAGCAAAATCTTACACAAAAACATGTTATCCAGATTAAAATTCAAGATACCATGCAATGCACTGAAATTATCAACAATTCAAAAATTCACCGCATAAATTTCATGTACTTGAATTAACATAGACAAGTGAAACATCATCTACAAACCATCAGCTACACCAAATTCTAATAAGAAAAATAGCAGCTGGCAGCTATTGCTTTATCTGATTCCAGGCATGGTGCTGCTGATGACAAGCTTTGGGATTATCAGGACATATTACAGGCCAGCATGTAGCTGGAGTCAAATTTCAGGAGGATAATTAACACTTTTTGTGTTGCACTTTGCACCTCATTGGTTGGTGCAGGCACGAGGAGGAATGCAGAGAGATTAATCATATTAAGTAACGCTATATACTCTTTCGCCCACCTCTCCCAGTGTCTCAGCTGTGCAATGTTCAAACTTAACCATTGCTACATTTTAAAAGACCATTGCAAGCTTAGCACATACTTGGTTTTGATTCCCCCTACATGGAGGAATTTTGAAAATTGAAAAATCTACTCTGTCGACAAACTTCTGCATTACATCATGTATATGATAGATATTTGCTAAAATTACATTCAAAGTTAAATAAAAAACATTAGCAATGATGATGATAATGGTGATTATTATTATTGTTGTTGTTGTTTGCACTATAATCATAATAATAATAATAAATCGCCTACAGAAGGTGACATAAGTAGACATTTTGTGGAACAGACTGGACTTCCTGTTTCATGATGCCACACGTGTCATCAGTTCCTCCAAGGCTCTTTCACAGTGGTTCTCATGCACCAGCAGTACCTCTTTAATGGCATTCTGCTGGAAGCCCATCTCATTGAACTGAGCCAAAAGGTGCAAGAATTCTGCAGCCTAAAAATAAGAGTGTAATTACTTTATCAATAAAGCATATACTGTAAAGAATATAAAAGTTGAAAATACACGTCAAACTATGCTTACTCTAGCAAAAACAATGGCGTGAACAATCATATCTGTGCATTAAATAGCTTTAGATAAATTTTAACAGAAAGTGCTCACGAGGAAATAAATTAATTTAACACACTCACCCGTAGTACTGAATAACATGTAATCATTCACAAATTGAGTTTGGTCATTAGGTGAAGGCCTAAGCTGAAACACATAAACCTACCTCTTAAAAAAGAGGGATTCTTCTCTTTGTCTCCTCGTCTCTATTTTTAAGGCTGATAAAATATCACTGCAGTGTAACCTCACAGGATTCTCACCTTGGTCTCAGAGTTATGAAACATCTCCAACGCTTCCTCCACTTGGACCGAATCATACCCCAGTTTGCACAGCCGATCACATGTCACCAGGTAACTCAGGATCTGTGAACAGTAGAGATGAAAAGCGGTGTTAAGGCCAATAAACGTGAAAGAAAGTACAGTCCATTCCACAGAACTATGAGAAATTCTGCAAATAGCCCCGTCCTTCTCTACATTATGAAATGAAAATCTTTTACTCTCACGGAGGCCTTATGGCAGACTTCTTTAGCACAGGCACACAAAAATGATATTGCACATTAGACGGATTAAAAAGAAATTAATAGTAAAGACGTGTTACTTTAAAAGTAATTGAAAAAGAATCAAAAATAAAGCCATGTGTTACTTTATGCTAAGAGAAATGAGATTGGCAGTGAAACAGAATATGTGTGAGAGCTATGGAAGGCCAGCGTTAGCTCATTGGGTCATTAATTAATGGGATCAGGCATGCGACATTCATGATGAAGCCCTGATTATCCCGAAAAGCCCGCTGCTTTCTAAACTAAACTCACATCCACGCACACGAGCAAAGCCAGAGGGTTTCTCAGACACAGAATGCCTTTCTAATATTTGGTATTGAAAATGAGCTATCATGTAGACCAGACTCATGAAATCTTCAGTGCAATATCTCAATAATGGTGCATTATTTATTCCCAATGTACGACGATGATGCCGCTTTCCTACCTGACTGTACTGTAATTGTACATACAAATCCTGAGGATAAATTAGTCATTGCCTTCTACTAGTGAGCCTTGAGCAAGCTCTCTGTCTTAATAAAAATGCACTGAATCAGTGTGGCTCTTAAAACAATGGAGAGCAGGTTGGGAGTGTTTCACTCCATCAATGGTCACATGAGACCCCACAGTACAGACAAAGCTCCGCCCCAAAGGCCATTCAGTCTGCCCTCTTGTACTCTTGGGAGATGCTAAGAATAAGATAATACATTCCAGATTGTGGAAACTTTGATATCAATGTTTTTATATCCATTTTTATTACACTTTCTCGTACAGGCAACCAAAATCTTTTGGGATATAAAACCAGATGTATTATCAGTAAGAGGAAAGTTAGCAGGAAGGTTACTTGTAAAGTTTGCGCTTTAGTGGGGGGGTTTTGAGCAAAACTTGGCAGCAGATATGCTGCATTGTGTAACTGTGCACACTTAAAGCACTAATGGCTATAACACAATTCTTTTAAAATACATTAAGAATACACCCATGTGCCAAAACATTATGATCACCAGCCTAATATGCTGTTGGTCTTCCACATGCTGCGAAAACAACTCCATCAAATTTACATATACAGGGTGTATCAAAAAAAAAGTTTACACTTTGACAAATGTCTCCAAAATTGATATAATATAATTTTCCAAAAATTTGTTATGATGTATTAATGGACCGTGCCCTCATGCTCCTATTGACACCCTGCTGCTCACCTGCTGTTCCGCATGAGTGAACACGGGTTGTTTATTTTCACCCGATTTAAACTGGCTTGCACACAGAATAGAGAGGGTTACAAACGAAACAAACAGGATGGTTGGCAAGTTCAGACATTTAATTTCTTTCTCACCAATTTTCATGAAAATTAGATTAACCCTTTGTCCGCTACCACCCCGCCAACTTCAGACTCGAATTGCCGAGGTTGCCATTTTGAGGCAGGATCCTGCAATGGTCCGACGGTCTGTTAATGACATGCTGCGGAGAGCAGAGGTCTGTGTACAAAGGAATGGAGCCGATGTTGAGGACTGAAATTTGAATGCAATGTTCCTTGAACCATGGACTTCAGTACAGTCATGCTGTTGTAAGTGTGCTGAGAATAGCAAAATATGAGTCCGATGTTAGTGGGCTGGCAGCGGACAAAGGGTTAATCCAATTTTCATGAAAATTTGTGTGGAAAAAATTAAATGTCTAAACTTGTCAACCATTGTGTTTGTTTCATTTTTAACCCTCTCATTTCTGTGTGCAAGCCAGTTTAAATCGGATGAAAATAAACAATCCTTGTTCACTCATGCGGAACAGCAGGCGATTAACAAGGTGTCAATAGGACCATGAGGGCATGGTCCATCAATACATCATAATAGATTTTTGGAAAATGATATTATATCAATTTGAGACATTTTTCAAAGTGTACATTTTTTTTGATACACCCTGTATGTATATATGAATGCTCAGACTCAAGGTTTTCCAGCAGAACATTTCCCAGAGCATCACACTCTCTCATCAGCATCCTCTTTACACATTGCATCCTGACTGTCAATTCTGCATTGTAATCGGCACACGTGTCTGGCCTTTGTACATGATTTAAAAGAAAACAGGACTCATCGAAGCGAGTAACCTCTTCCTATTGCTCGGAGCCCAGATGTGATGCTTGCATGCCCACTGTTGGCGCATCTGACAATGGGCTGGGGGAGGCCTCTATTTATGCGCTAGTTTGGCAGATCCCTGCGGCTGAAACCATCGAGAGATCCTCCTGTTTCCAGTTATATAGTAGATCAGTGACTGGTGGAAAATGTTAAATAGGATTGGCACCGAGTAAACATCCAAAAAACACAATAAAACACTTAAGTCCACAAGCCTCAATGTGAGTATCCTTATCTTGGCACTTATTTCATTCTAACTGCCTGCAGTTCTTGTGGTACTTGCTTACCATGTTGAATGCTCACCTGAAAGTTGCTATGGGTAAGGCATGGCTAAATTGCCTTTAAAAAACTGAGAATTTTTCCTGACTAATTATTCACATATTTTGAACGGGTGGTGGTGAATGCGAGCTGTTTAAAACTGTATTGAGACCACAGCCCCTGGGAGGGGCAGTGTAAGTTCACAGCGTAAAATTAGAGTGAGGTCATGTCCATGGCTGTGTTGAGACTGCAAGAAGTGTTCCCTGGAGACTTATTGTCAGACCTGCTCTGGACTCTGCCGGCCAGTCTTCTGAAGGGCGATGATGGCGGTGCGCAGCGGGTAGCCTTGTTTTGTGATGGTTTCCAGCAGCTCTTGTTCCTCCTGGCTCAGCGCTGATAGCAGCTCAGCCGAGGAGTCCAGGGGAGATGAGTGGGAGCCAAGAGGAGGAGGTGCAGAGCCAGGGGGTGGCAGGCAGGAGTACGGGCTCAGAGACTACAGAGAAGCCACAATACAGAGTCACCCCCCCTCAAATGGAACTGAGCTGAAAACTCAAACTGCACAGCTGACATTGGACTCAAACTCAGATCCTTGCTGAGGACCTGGCTGCAGAACTTATGCTTTAACCCCTATGGCCCTATATATGGGTTCTTCAAATACAATTGCTTTATTCACATCGGTAAAAGTACAGGCTTACTTTAAATTCTCATGGAGATCCCAAGGTTTCCAGAGATTCCAAATATGTTCTCCTGAATTACAGGGAAATGTGTTTAAAATGATGCAAACGATATAATGTTAGATATTGTCTATTTAAAGTAATGCTGCAGCAATAAAAGCATGATGTCCTGGGTTTGAATATTCCACTCAAAACAAGAGTGATGTAGCTTCAGTGAAGCAAAGCAACCAGCAGATACAGAATATGCATTTGACTTTGACCCAGAATTTGGGGAGGAGCTTTTTCTGAATTTGAACCTACTTTAGGGGAAATTCAAGCAAAAATCAGAGTTTAAGGGGTTAAAGCCAGCGTACAACGGTGAGTTCTATTTCCCATGCAACACACCATCAAGCATATAACCTTGAAATGCTGTTCCCCTGAGATACATATTTGTCAGGCGGTATTACCCGCTAATCCCAGTGATCTTGCTGCAGCTTGGGAGTACTCCAGAAAAAGACTTTACACCTGCTATTCTTAGAGAGTACAACTTTAGAAACATTTGAGAAATGAGGAATGAAAAAAAGTGATCATATTATTGCCAACAGCTTTATAACTTCCTGTGGCTAACAGTTAGGCTGCTTTTACACCGGACGCGAAACGAATTTTTCGCGCGACAGATCACATTCAAAGTCAACGCAAAGACGCGAATATTTCGCGTCTTTGCGTTGACTTTGAATGTAATCTGTCGCGCGAAAAATTCGTTTCGCGTCCGGTGTAAAAGAGGCTTTACTCCTGACTGACTATTCACGACTGATTCCTTGTTTAAAAAAACCCACTATCTTCCCGAATCAGTCTGTCAGCCATCTGGAGGACAAGGCGACCTAAATACTCAGACATCAAAAAGGCTGTGAGAGTTCCATGAGGTATTAGAATAGTTATGGTGATGCTTTGTCCGCTGAGTCAAATGCCTCCGGCTTTTTCAGGCTCCTTTCCGTCATAGCTGCTTATAGTAAGGTCACACATGGAAAGGCAACTGTCTAGGCAAGGTAACAGATCAAACACAACCTGAAAAGATAATTTGGGTGATTTTTCTAAGCTATTTGTTAACAGTATCTTCATCGCGGCTTTTTCCTCCATTAACGTTTCATCAAACTTAGTGGAAATACAAATAAACACCGCCCTATGCCAACATTTTTAATTAAATATATCTTAAAGAAGAACATCACTGTTCACATTTTCCACAGTGAATATGCACAGGGTCTTATGAATGCTTATGTCATTTAAACATTAGCATTGTGTTGGCCTTATCCTTCACAATAATCGAGTAGTATTGATGCAAATCTGTGCAGCTGTTGAGACTGCAAGGTTTCATGCTTTAAATTGAGTCTATATATTAGTAGCCACATGGATGGGACTTTTTTTTTTTGGCTTACTTATCTTCTTGATGCATTTTCTTTAGAAGGTTGAACTTTCCTAAAAATTCAGGGAAACCAAAAACTATTGGCCTGTGAAAAACATTGAACAAAGCTGAAATATTGTCCAAAAAATCCTCAGAAGGTAAACTATTCATTTGAGAACATTTAACTAGAGACCATTTAGCCATGGGATCACACTAGCCACTCTTCCTACCCCCTACTTCCAGTGCCCTTGCTTAGACCACCCCCACCTTTGAACTCGGCCTTGATTGAAATCTGATTTACGCTCCTGTTAAGTTTCATGACTGCGTCTCGCAAGCTTGTGACGCAAATGCGTTCACAATATCTGTCCAAAGATGGACGTATTAACACCTAGTAAAGTACTCAAAACCACTTCTGTGGTAGGTCCTGCTACGATAGATGTCTCCAGGACAATATATTGCCATGATGACACGCACAGACAGGTACACACACAGACTCACAGGGTGAAAACACTACCAGCTAATGCTGTTGCAGCTGGAAATAAAATTGAATTTGCATTTTAACAATGAAGGAATAAGATAACCTGTCTCAGAGTTTAACCTGTTTAATCCCTAATTTTTCCTAGCAATGTAAGTGCATGCAATTCACTCCTTAGACCTCCCTAATACATAAACTGCATGTATTTTTTGATTTCATGATGTTTAAGGGGTCAAGACTAGGTTCAGACTTGAAAAAATATTTTTTTTCATTTTGTTAAAAATCTTTCAAAACATTCATAAAAGGTGATTTTAAGACCAAAAAACTGTCTTTTAAGGGGATTTTTATCGTGAACGTCTCCAGTGCATTCGTTTTGCAACAAAAACACGATTTTCTCGCATCGCAAAATTTCATAGTTTATCAGGCTTGTAGCGGGCATAAAATCCACATTTTTCAAGGTATTGCTCTGACATTTTCACCATAGCATCAGTTTGTTATGTTCTATATAATGACATAGCCATTTTTGGGTAGGTAGATACATGGTGTATTTATGATCCATCTGCCAGGCAGGTTCTGCCACCCATTTCTAAAATTCTATGACCAAATAATTTTTCTAAATATTTTCCCATGAAAATACCCAGAATGAGTATGTCATTGTATAGCTGGTGATATTAGCTTCAAAACAAAAAAAGAATTACAGGAAAATATGGTATAGTTTCTGAGATACTGTTGCCACAAGATTTCACATTTTTTGCCAATAATGTACAGTCTTCACGGTAACAAACTTATTAAATTTGATTAAAATCAAATTCCATTCTGAGCTTTTTTCAGTTGACACAATTTGTATGTGTTTTTAGTGTTTAGAAGTAGTTAAATTGAGTAAACCTAGGCTTGACCCCTTAAGTTCAAAGTTGCATTTTTTGCCCAAAGCCAACAACAACACTCATAGAGCTTCTTGAAGTAAAAAAAAAAAAAAAAAAATTGGTCACAAATGTGACCAGTGGGATTAAATGGGTTAACAGTGAAAAGACATTTCTTACTGGTGTGGTGGGCTTGTGGTGCTTGATGGAGGGGACGTGTCCAGCAGTTGCAGGCCTGGGCTGCAGGTGGCAGGTGGGTGATGAGGTTGGTGGCTGTGGGCTGAGGGACAGCTGTCTGCTCGAGCGGGACAGCTTGTGGAGCCTCCTTTTCGGACGCCTGCGCTCACGGCGCTGGGGACTGCTCGTTCTGGGCCTCTCCTGGCGGAATTCCTGCAGGGACGAGGACGAGCCTTTCGGCGGGCGAGGAGTATTTCGCTGGGGCGTTGGGTTCAGTTTTTGCGAGGAGGACCCCAGGTCGTTGAATCCATGGATCTGTCGTTTGGGCACAGATCCGGACGGCCGCTCTCCATCTTGACGGACGGCCGACCTGTTCTCCTCAGTGGACGATCTCTCGTCGTCCTCAGAGTATCCTTCGTCCTCTTCTGAGTCGGAGATGAGGAACTTCACCCTCGGGGGCATGTAGCGCATGTCTGCGGCATTAAGGCTTCGGCTCCTCTGACGAAGCGTGGGCTCCCGGAGGTCAGTGCTCCAGCGCCTGGCCAACCGGCTCTCCTGAGGGCTACTGAACATCAGCCAGTGTGGGGGACAGGAGGCCTCCACTTCCGAGGGGGACCAGGACAGTTGCATATGTGGAACTCTGGGGTAACTCCTCTGCTGTCCGACCAGCACCCATTTCTCAATGCTAAAGTCATACTGCCAAACACAAAAGATAAATGTCAGACAGGAGGAAGGAGCTGGAAACTCCATAATGGAAATGCACTAAAATAATGAGCCTCGTCACTTAAGACACCCTCTGCGCATGTTTGTTACAACACTTCAACCCCTCATGGCACTAACAGGTATTGCACCCTGCAGGCATGTTTTGTAAGTTAGTTACAGACACGAGCACAGATGGATGGGCAGTCATGACTATGAGAATACCCCTTTGGAAGATTGTTTTCCATGGGGTTAAAATAGGAGGAGAACCTACAGTAATGCTGAGGGGCAAATGTCTGCTTATTATCATCGTCATGTTGGTTCTCATTGTAGTTCAGAATGTAATTGAACAATTAAACCGGCTAGTTACAATGCATTTTCCTAATTTAGTTCTTTGGTTTAAGTTGGTTGCACATTGCGAGGTAGAGACAAACCAGAAAGCCATGTTGCACTACAGTTCCAGCGCTGGCAAGCCTTGCGGTAAACATTTTGAAAATTAGAGGTTCAGGATTGTCGTGCACGAGAGAATATTCTTAAACAAGATCAATCACAGAGCACTTTGGAACCTTCGCACAAACAATGAGGCTCTGTGTGTTCTGTCATCTGTAATAATCTGCTCTAGACTTTTGCTACAGTATGCTCTACCAATATTATGGTTACGTTTGCACATTTGTTCTTTTCTCACTGGGGATAAACTGCATGACCCACAGCATCCTCAGGATGTATTAATCTGCTTTTTCAACTGTCCTCATGATCTGGCTGCTTTAACTCATTATATTTCCTTTAAAGTATGCAAGTAAGTGATGGGCAAACTCCAGTTTGTTATTGTTGGACTGGGTAAGAACATATAGCCATCTTATCTTCTAGCTTGAACCAGAACAGCGAAAACTTTTTATAAAACCTCAACATATTTCCAAATAGGGGCTTTAGGAGGCACTGATGTAGATAATATGTTATAACAATGGATCCAAAGCAAACAAAATGATGAATTGATATGAAATGTTCCAGACACTTTGCAGTTTGCTGTTATCAATGAAATTAAAAGGGGGTGGATTTGTTGTGTAACTCAGTTGGAACAGATCTGCAATGCCATCTAACATCAGCACGGAGCCTCCAGCTGTAGGCTATTTAAAGACAAGGCAGTGCCCAAGTATTGCCCAGGTCTGAGTGAACTACAAAAAGCATAGCGAACACAATCACACCATGTTTAAAGATATCATACAACCAAAAAAACCCCAATTGCCAAAGATGGACCAAAGTAATAACAATGTGCATATGTGAGAATGTTTTAATGCACTGAATGTATATGCTCACGCAAATGTTCAGACCTTAGACAATTAGGCTGCAACACTGCTGCACGCATATTTGAGTGAGGGAGGGAGGGAGAGAGAGAGAGAGAAAGAGAGGAAAGAGACAATGAGAGGAAAGAAAGAAGAGAGATAGCAAGAGGACAGAAAAAAGCGGGAGAGCAAGCGAGAGGGACAGAGAGTAAGCTGAAAGCTGCATTCAGACCTTGGTCTCCCGTAATATCTGAAGGTGGTTGGGTAAACAGAGCTCTGGCTCGGTGACAAGCTCCGCCTCCTCCAGAGGCCCATCTAGAGACCCCATGGGGACCTTGAAGGGAACTTCATCCAGGCTGTTCATTTTTATCCCTGGGAGAAAACATCCATGTTCTCACGTGACGTCAAATGGGAAAGATGGAGAGCAAGTCAGGCAGCTCTTCCCACAGAGCCACAACTTGTGATTTTTCTAACTTGGGATGTTACTGCTTCTCAAAAAAAAAAAAAAAAAAAAAAAACTAGCTTTATACTTCGGTCAAGAGAAGGATACTGGGTCACACTTTAGATCACTGGTTCCCAACCCAGTCCTCAAGGACCCCCTGTCCTGCAGGTTTTTGTTGCAGCTTTACTTTTGCACACCTTATCCCAGTGCCCAATGCACCTTCATGCACACCCTGTTCATGTACATCTTTTTCAACCAATCAGCATGAAGCCCTTAAATGGATCTGGTGTGAAAGAGTAGAGCTGGAGCAAAAACCAGCAGGGCAGGGGGGTCCTTGAGGACTGGGTTGGGAACCACTACTTTAGATGATGCCAGATGTGAAATAAATGACATTGTCACTTAGATAGTGGCTAAATGCTATAAAGGGTGACATTGTCATCTGGCATCACATTCTGAATAAGGATGTGTTATTTCACCCTTTACAAAGCATGACATTTGCTTATGTATGATTTATGAAGACATTATGTCTCATTTATGAAGGCATTGCACATGCTGTATAAAGCTTTTATGAGCAACACTTCATCTAAAGTGCGACCGGAAACTGGCTGTTTTTCTTTGCTATGTTTGTTTACCTCATCACCCATTACATGCGTGGTGAATCTACATGGATTATGGATTAGAGCAGTCCTCTAAATGTCCATCCCCTGCCACCACCTGATGCCATTCATGGGTTGTAAGGTCACAAACACATGGTTGCATCCCCATGCACACATGCCATTAGTAAAAAATTATTACACCGTACAAAATGTATGAAGAGACCACCATCTGGTCTAATGATGTTGCATCTGTACTTGTAGTTTCACAAGTGATCTCATCAGCTGGACTAGGGGTTTTAGTAAAGCCCTGAAACTGAAAAAGCTCAATTGAAACTTCATATACGTAATTTTTATCCATTTACTTTGTCTCTGCGCTTCATCAAACATAGCCACAACAAAGTCAATACATTTGACATTCTGCATCTCTTTCAGCAAATGTACCAACATTACACTAGAGAGATTCTCAGGGTTCTTTCAAATCATGAGCTTATTGAAGTCTTGACTCCCAACTGACTGTGGCACTCATGAAACCGCACTGAACCTTTATTATTTCGCAGCAATAATTCACACGACAAGCCTATCTAAACATTTTCACCATATTCTTCTGTCGAATGAAACGTGGAAAAGAGCAAAAGCCTGTAATTTTTACGAGAATTGCAAGAAATTTGGTCAATTTGGGTTGTTATTGCCTCTGAGTGAATTAGAAAACTGCATTTGGGCAATCTGTTTGGGAAAAATAACAATTTTTGAATTCTATTCAATGTTAAAAATTGAAATATGTATGACCGATATTTTTTTATCTAAACTTAAAAATAATTGAACATTCCATTTCACTGGACATTCCACCCCATGCCTTCAGCATCACTGTTAACTCTGCTGTAAACTGGCCATTCAAAATTTTGAAAATAATTTGACGGCACTTTGCGTGTCACACTGTGAAATAGATTTTTTGCCATGTAAAAGCACTTTTACATAGTTGCAGAATTACAAATACTCCACTTCACAAACATAGCTTTTAATTGATAACAAATCTTTTTGAACCACTAACTACTCACCGCTTTAGAGAAGCTATCCACAGCAGGTGCTTGCCTCAACAACAATATCCTTACAAAACTGCTGGCGTTCCTCTAGACCTTCAGTGATGCAATAAGATGATCACAGCTAATACCATTTCTGGTAAATACAGGGGTTTTCCAAGGACTAATTCCTACTTCGCGCTTCCATGAGTACAGGAAACCTGCTTCAGCTCCATCACTATTACTTGACCATGATGGGCAGTTAAATTTTTTTCTCAATCAATTCACACCTTTATTTTCTTCTTCAGTATTTCAATAAATGCACATGTTCTATCCCAGTGTAATCTGATGTGAATAAGTTGAGATAAGTTCATTGGCTGTTCAAAATAGGTAATGCACATGGACTCAGTAATGACATTTGCTAATTCCCTCTGAACCCTTAATCCACTGACGTAACCCTGGTCAGCTGCCTGTCTGTTTACTGTAGACAACGCATCATGAGAGGTCAACCCTTACCTTAGATCGCCTGAGAGCACAGCCACAATATGCTTGAGTTTGGATTTTTATTACCCTTGGGTGCAAGCACAGCACAGTAGCCCACTTTGACATCTGACTTCTTTGACCTAACTACATAATCACTTGCAGGACCCCGCAAGAACTGTTTAATTTTGTAGAAACAACTTATTATACGTATATTCTCTATATTGATATTACATCACCAGTGGCTGGTGACATTAAATTTACTATCTGTAAACATGGGGTTGAAAAATATTGGGTCTTATTTATAAAATATCCTAATCCATAAAACCGAGGGTATGCTAAATTGCATGCAATTTTATTTAAAGGTCCCCTATTATGTCACCAGGTGCACAGCCTATTAGTTATCACAAGCCATTTCAAAATCTTTCCCCTCTTGACATCACATAGAGAAGTAACCAACCAGAGATGAGAAGAACTGATCAATTTCAGCCAAGCAGTCAATCAGATTTCATTATTCTGGGTGGTCACTCCCCCTTGTGATGTCAGGTAGGGGAGACTTTGAACTGGCTCATAATGGCTAATTAGCTGTGCACCAGGTAGCATAATAGGGGACCTTTAATTAATCAGGATTTACTTGCAATTTTTCATATATGGATAATCTTATCGATTTCATGTGTTGTTAATGCTAGGTTTGTAAAAATCTGAAATCTGCAAAGAAATTGGCATACACATCATTTGTGTGCCAACTCATCATTTTTTGTGAGACACATTGTTTTTTTTTCTAAGTCATAAACTAATTGAAATAATGATAGGGGACCATTAGCAGACAACCAACCAAGTCACCAGGAGCACTGCAAATTGGCTACTACAAGCCACCTCAAAATCCTTTTCTTTAAATGTCCTCTATTATGTCACCAGGTGCACAGCTAATTAGTTATTACAAGCCATTTCAAAATATTTTCCCTCTTGACATCACATGGGGAAGCAACCAACCAGAGGCAAGAAGAACTGATCACCCTCAGACAAGCAATCAATCGGATTTCATTATTCTGGGTGGTCACTCCCCCTTGCAATGTCAGGTAGGGGAGACTTTGAACTGGCTCATAATGGCTAATTAGCTGTGCACCTGCTGGCATAATAGGGGACCTTTAAGACTTCACATGGTGAAATGACTGCCGGTGAAAGGCCAAATCAACTTCAGCTAATCAATTAATCATTTATGTCATTATCCAGGGTAGTCCCCAGCCCTTGTGAGGTCACAAGGGACAGATTTTT